>JAUMJK010000486.1:1319166-1978750 GCA_033558105.1 Coccyzus lansbergi
CTTCTAAAACCAGCATTTTTGTTGTTTGGATCACAGCATCAACAGCAATAGCGGCTGAGGTTTATAAAGCTTGTTCTAATTAACTCACACATGTTCTTTCCCATAGTGGCAACTACAATGGGACCATTCAGCAGTTTACAAATGAATGAACAAAGTTTATAGAATGTACACGAGTAGGTAAGAAGGTTGTAATGTATAATTTCCCCATATAAGCATTGCCTGTGTATCAAAGTAAGTCTGTCATTAGATGTGAAGAGTTTAAGGTCCTTTTTACCTGCAGCAAAATTTTGTTATTCTCATGACCTAAATATCTTCAGAGTTCCCTGCAGCTACCCTGACATCACACCAAATCACATCTGTGTCTTTATCTTATATTGCTGTTGTACTGACATATTCTTGCAGATAAAAGCCCTATCTTTATTAAATATGATAGATTCCTCATGACTTTCTTGTTTAGTCAGTGAGATTTCACACTTCATTAGAGGCTAGCACACACACTTACATAAGGAAAAAAACTCTGAGCAAGTCATGTTGGCACCAAAATCCAAAGCCTGTGTCAGAAGAGGTTTGTGGACTCCTGTATGATAGTGTTCAATGCTTGTGCATGTCTTGGAATCAGCAAAATAATTCTAGAGTTGATTGATATGGTTTTGTCTCTGGTGTTTTCTGCAGTGCAGCAAAGAGATGCTCTGCATATTTGTAAATTAAATACCTTGAAAATAATGATTAGTTTAGCAAAATATCTTAGTCAGCTGTTGCAGTCATCTGCCTCTGTACAACTGTGGTGTTTCCACAAAACATAAATACCTTGATTAGATTGAGCAAAGGCGTTTGAAAGATAGCAAAGCTACTGAGAAGAGGAGGCTTTCAGCTCATGTCTTTCATTGTTGGTTCTGGGCAAATATTCTCCACTGTTTAGTGCCAAGTTGCAACCTGTGATTAGCGTGAAAAAAATGGGAGAGAAAAGTAGAAGATGAGATGGTATAAACAGCAGCCTGCCACATCATTACTTTCTCAAATATATTTTAGAATATATGTGATCATTTATAATGAATAATTTAACTTGGGAAAAAGAATTTGCATAGACTGTTGCTATGTGATACATTTAGGGCAAGCAAAGATATTTTTAGTTAGTATATTTTTTATATTTTGCTGTTTGTATGAACGCTCTCTTTGGTGTTGAGTTAGTGTTTAGTCCACCCTGAATACTACAAATATTTTCCTCTTTGTGAAGATTCTATTGTGTTCTTCCACAATAGAAAGGAAATAGGGGAAGAAAGAGAAAGAAGGCTGGCCACAAGGCTGACCACAATGAGACTGCCCATGCTTTTAGACAGCCTGTGAACACTTAGGGATTAAAAACGTATTGGCAAGATTACTTCCGTTTGTGTAATTTTAAAATATCAGTGCTCAGAGGTATGATTTGTAGACTTATTAGGTGGAGTGATATTGAGCATAAAAGAAAATATTTCATGAGTAGCAAATGCCTACTTCCAAAGGGTATATTCAGTCTGAGAACAGACAGGCAGCTCTTTAAAATCCTAAACCAATATTTTATAATATTTCTTCATTTTCAGCCCTGTAAGCACAGATTTTGTTTGACATTTCCAAATCCCAATTCTGTCTTTTCTATTTTCCCACTTGTCTTAAACATTAAGAAATTGTCTCTAATTATAAAGATTACATAATACAGAGGAAAAGGTCACATTAGAATGTGATGCAGAACTGAAGACAAGAATGACTCTTCAGCTTTCTCACTACAGTATTGATCCTCAGTGGTTTTTTCCTTATGATCAGAAATGTACCCAGCACAGGAAGACATGTATGGGTAATGTGGGCTTATAAATGAAACTTGCCTATGCCTTCCTTATTTTCTAGACACGGCAAAGATTTTACCAGAAAATGTGTTCAGTAAATACAACTATAGACATTCTTACAGCTCTGTGACATAAAGATTTTCACTGCGTTGCTGAGGGGGATGGTGCATTGGGACCTGTGATGGTGCAGCCAAACATTAGAGACCAGGGTCAGACAGTAGACTGCACCATGGCCAGGAAATTGGCCTTTTACAACCCATTGTTGTCCCCACCAGCTTCTTAAAGGCAAATGAAGTACTTCAGGATTAGATCTGATAGCATTGTGTACACAAAATTATTTCACTGGTAACTGAAGAGTTTCCCTCAGAAACATGTTGAAGAATTATGAGGAAACAAAAGGAAGTGCATTCAGCTAAATACTGTAACAAGGAATACATCTTCCCTTTTATATAAAAGGGAGAGAGAACAGCAACAAATGAAAATAAGGCTCATTTTTATTTTATAGCTTTAAAATTCATTGTAAAAGTACACAGAACTTGGATATACTCATCTCCTGTGTGCAAATGTGTCTAGAATTAAAGCTAGTGTTAAATTTCCACACAAATTGTGAACCTATCCTTATGACTGTAAGAGCAAAAGGCTTATAGTCATTTAAAAAGGCATTTTGTATCAGAAACACTCCTATGTCTTGTCCACACATTTACCAGGTGTATCACCATTTGCATATTCAATTTAAGAACTTGAAAATAAGAACAAATTGCATTAAATCAATAACATATAAAACACTCCGTGTCATTTTGACTATTTTAAGTTCAATAAATCCAGACTTTCCAGTGTTTAATAAAAGTAATTTTGCCTGGAGTAGGATTCTGTTCCTTCTCTTTATTAACTTACACTACCAAAGTGTCTTGAATTCAATAAAATCAGACTTTATAAAATATGTGCTATTAATCCAATAGCTGCAGAATCTACTGAAGTGTGAGGTATTTTTGGAAAATAAGAAACCTTATCAGAGCATGGGATAACTGTCACCCAGGAAGTTGCTACTTTTTTCTGATCTTGTTTAGTTACAATCGTTTAATAGGAAATAAATAAAAATGTATCAAGATAGCAGTGGCTGAATGGTACAAATGAAACCATCTGCCTATGTAGTCAAATTATATTTTTAGAAATTGTCTTCAGCATTGTTTTCTGTAACCATAACAGACTTGGCTGGAAAAGGTAGGAGGATATAAGTTGATCACCTGTAGGGACCACTAGTAGATAGCCTGGTGCCAAGAAACCATGCAGGACCTTGGCTGCATTTTTTAAGTAAAGGTCATTAGTAACTATGTGACACGGTCTGAGACATGTTCTGAGACCAGTGGCATGAGGTTTAACAAGGCCAAATGCCGGGTCCTGCACCTGGGGCACAGCAACCCTGTGCAGTGCTACAGACTGGGAGAAGTCTGTCTAGAAAGTTGCTTGGAGGAGAGGTACCTGGGAGTGTTGGTCAATAGCCAACTGAACATGAGCCAGCAGTGTGCCCAGGTGGCCAAGAAGGCCAATGGCATCTTGGCCTCTATCCTTGAATCCTGTGTTCAGTTCTGGGCCCTTCACCACAAGAAGGATGTTGAGGCTCTGGAGCGAGTCCAGAGAAAAGCGACAAAGCTGGTGAAGGGGCTGGAAAACAGGCCTTATGAAGAACGGCTGAGAGAGCTGGGGTTGTTTAGCCTGGAGAAAAGGAGGCTGAGAGGAAGACCTCATTGCTCTCTACAACTACCTGAGGGGAGGTTGTAGAAAGGAGTGAGCTGGCATCTTCTCCCAAGTGACAGGGGACAGGACAAGGGAAAGGGGCCTTAAGCTCCACCAGGGGAGGTTCAAACTAGATATCAGAGAAATATTTTTCATGGAAAGGGTCATTGGGCACTGGAACAGGCTGCCCAGGGAGGTGGTTGATTCACTATCCCCAGAGGTGTTTAAAAATGGGTAGACAAGGTGCTCAGGGACATGGTTTAGTGGCAGACAGGAATGGTTGGACACCATGGTCCAAGAGGTCTTTTCCAACCTGGTGATTCTATGATTCTGTGGTCTGCCTTTCCTCCTCCTCCCCCCTACCTTCTAAGAATGGCAGTGAAGAAGCTCATTTTAAGACTCAGTTCCACAGAAATCAAACACAAAGCAAATAACTTGATTCCCTTTCTCTGCCATATTTTGTTTTCATGTGTAACACTGTGTTTATTCCCTGATTATCTGAGAATGTAAGGGGGCTTTAAGGTGTAGTATTTTTTTTTCTTACCTTAGTACCTTTTCCTGTCAAGTGACGGGGAAATATCACCTGCATTCAAGTTTTAATAGAGAACAAGATATCACAACAAAAATCCTGTTACCAAGTTGGTCTCATGAGTAGCTCCAGGTATTAGGGATCAACCCTCCTAACCAAATGTGTCTCTCTGACAATTTTTCTCACTCTTCACATTTCTCCCCAGAACTGAAGAATTTATTCTTTGTATTTCTGTGAAAGAGGATTACTCTTCTGTAGATTCTGCTGTCACAAAACATATGCAGCTTATAGTCTGCATTGTCACTTTGTAAAACATGTTGAGTATCTGTCTGCATTATCTATAATCAATAATTTCTTGAAATACTCAGATCTTAGCCCAAATTCAAGAGTTTATAAATAATGTAGGTGAAATTTACACATATTTATGCAATTATCTATGATGCAATATAAGCTTTAGTTTTTTAGCCAAGACAAATTTATGAAAAAATTCTCTCCACATATGAGCTTCTCTATATTTCTTTTCCTAATGACTCCAAAATATTACTTTAATTGGGTTGGTCTAGGATGCCACTGCTGGCCATCTTATGCCAGGGCTTTATTCTATAATAGAGGCAACAGGAATGAACGTGTCTTTGACTTCCTATGAAGATTCCAAGCTGAACAAGTAAAAATATTAATGTATTATCCTCTTTAGCTCTTGTGCAGCTGATAGGTGTATGTGACTATCACACCATAGCTGATGACTCATAGTAGGGTTTTTCCTCACTTCCTGAAGAAAGGTAGTTCAACAGCATTAAAGCAATAGCTTTAAGATTAAGAATCTGTAGCCTATAAGAAGGACATTTTCCATCCCTATTTCCAGTCACTCATTCTGCAAACCTGTGGAAGTTGTATGCAGGTGAGTGTGCCTCTCTGCACTTCACAGTAATTTTATAGAGGTTAAAAACAATTTTTTAAACACAAAAAAATAAAACTGAGAGGTATGTTATGGTAATAGTCATTGATTCAATAGGCTACACTGAATAAACAGAATCCTTTCAAAATATATTATTCTCTAAAGTGTTGTTTTCTGTGTATGCAGCATATTGTTATCAAATCAAACCACTTCAGTGTTTATTGGATTAGCTATGATACGACTAGCAAAATGCAATTTTATACATTAGCAGTTCAAACTAAGTATTAGTTACCTCAAAAAGAGAAAGATGTGTCTGGATTCTGTATGAAGGAGAACAAACATGTCTTAATAAAAGTTTTGGCAATGAATTTAATATGAAAATGCATTTTAAATTGCTTTTAAAATGATTGAAATTCCTGCTGACAAAGACACATATTGTGCAGAGAAGCACATATTCCATCTGCCTAGGCAATGTTTGGACCCTTTATGCTGAGTAAAGTGGAATGTCTGGTTCCAGCTCCTTTCTGTGGTCAGGCTGTGCACCAACTTTGATATAAAAAAAAGAGTAATTTGTTTTGTTTTGTTTTGTTTAAGAAAAATAAATGCAAAGTTGGACTGTGTAGCTCCCACCATGCATTAATTTCCTGATTATTCTATTGTGAGAGTGAGTCACTGAGGAATGAGTTCAAGACTGGTTTTGATATTTACTGAGAGGACAGGGCTTTTTACAGCAGCACATAGGCAGGTAGGCATAGTGGCTAAGCATGGACTGGTAATTTAAGAGTTAGGTACTATATTCAAAGAAAACTAATGTGAAAAACTGGAATGAGAGGGCAAAACAAAGGCACTGTCAAAGTTTAAGGGAGGAATTCCATGTACCCCCAGAGAGCAAGTCAAGAGCAACCCCAAGGCAGGCAAGGAGGAAAATAGGCACAGCACTGGAAGTCACTAAGGAAAGTGTAGTCTGGCCTAAAGCAAAATTGGCCAAGGTGATCCACAGCAGGAGCTGGATAGAAATAATACTCCTTAAGAGTGGGGCTATGAATGAAGTATCAGGAGCTAGAACAAAGGACTGAGCCTAAACCAACTGCAAGACAACCACTGATGCTTGTCGGTGCTGTGGCTTGAGGAAGGAGCCTTCGTTGTTTTGTATGTTGGTAGACTATTAGCTTTTGTCCAGTTTTTTTCTTCCTCACCTGCATATAGACTTGTCACAAAGTGACATTGTTATAACAATCTTGCAGAAATCATTCTGAAGCTTGTTCCCTGATTGTAACTCACTGAAATTTTATATGCCATAATATATGTTTATACCCATAATCACCAGACCTCATACCTAGGGGCTGATAATATCTGCTGGAAATGTCATTATAAACAAAAAGAGTCTCCTATATGCAAAAACTGGGATCATATAACATTGCCTTTGGAAAGGCATAGACAGATGACATGTAAATTCACCTAGTCTAGACACATTTTCCTATATTTATGTATTACAGCTCTTTGTATTATGTTTCTATGATTTAAATTTCTTTTATAGCAATATTGTTTCCAGCTATCTTGCTTTCTAAATTAACTACTTTTCAGCTAATTTTCAGTAAACTATAATATTTCTGAAGGCTACAACTTGAATATTTTATAACTGTTACATGATAGTGTCATACACAGTTCACTGAGGAGACTTCATAGACATCACAGCTATAAAATTTGTACCCCTCACTTATTAGTGGGTCAACATATTCTTTGACACCCTGCTGAGCTTGTCAGGCTACATGTTTATTTATAGGTCTTCCTTTTGTATGCAACTCATTCTCCTGTAGAGTTGCAGAGCATACAGAAAAAGCTACTATATTTTGCAGAACAACAATGAAAATAGCACTAAATAGAAATGGGTTTCTGTGTTCATCCAGGAATCCTCAAATCAAAATATTCTATTTTTACTAATTCCATTGGATTACCACCGAGTCCATGCAGATACATGAAATCTGTGTGAGTTGCCTAAAACAGGAATAGTCATTCAACTTCCATTTCTAATTTTGATTCTTCTAACACTGAATTTCTAAACTGTAGCACTGTCTACATTTAAACAAATCTCCTGTCTTACCACCACACAGTCCCAAGGTGTGTGACCTGTAACAATGGAGTTCCATTTCCAGATTAATTTGAAAAATAATAATTATTAGGTGTAATAGAATTCTTCTCAAGCTATGTAGCAGATTTGCAAAACCTCATCAGAGTCAGCTTCCATAAGCTATGTTCTTCTCAAAAATCCTGATATCAGTGCAGTTGCACCAGCAGAACTAATAAATCAACTGGAAAGCCATAGCCTGTTCATAATTCATGATGCCCTCAGGACCAAATAGACTATTTAGACACATATTTATAAGGGGGAAAGATAGTGTCCTTGATGAAGGGACAGAACTTCCTATGCTAGTCATTATCACAGTAAATGTAATCATTAAAAATATGAATATCTTTGTCTGAATGTACATGTAAAGACAGACACACTGCGTAACTATAGGCTTTCTCCTGGTAAAGAATAGCTTTGTCTTCCACAAAGAGAAGCTTTTCCAGGCACACATTTTTAATTGAGTTTTATTAGCAAGGTAATATTTCAAAAATATTAATCTATTTCTATAATGAAGAAAAAGGTAATGTTAATATCAGAATCTGAAATTAGTATCATTTTCTGCAGTTATCTTTCAGTTACTTAAATGTGCTGCAAACCAAAAAACTTGATTTTCTTAATTTTTAGGTCTGAATTTTAAAATACAGAAAAAACAGCAACTTGCTTTTTATCTTTGAAATAAGTATTTAGTTTCTGCTGAAGTATTTGATATATAATTGCTGTGTAGAGAAAGACTCTGGGGGTAACTGTAGATATATAAAGGCTTTATTTTCTCTCTGTGAAGACGGGAAAGGGAATGCAAAATACAAAGGAGAAAAGAGTTAGGAAAAGTCTGACTCTAAAGAAGAAAAACTTCTGTTTTTCAAAGGATATCCCTTATGCTGACAGTTTGATATTACTAGTGTCAAGTCAAGTGAACCATGCTGGCCAAAGAAAACTCAGTTGATACGGTGTTTTAGCAGGTCATTGAGCTTTTGGGGGCGAAAAGGAGAGAAGCTGTGAAGCTAATCCAGTTGAGATACCTAATCTCTTGTTTATGTTCCACTGTGTTACAGTCATTTCAGAATAACAGTAACTATGAGGAAGGAACAATCAAGGAAGTTGAAAAAAGTAGGACAGAAAAAAAAGGTGGGGGAGACAAGAATTATTTGATTGTCATTTTGTTTAGGGAGATAACAATACAAAGTTCAAAGGCTATGAATCTTAATAAAATGTTTCTAAAAAAATACTTTTGGTATCAATAGTACATATGTTGAAAACCACTTTTAGTAGTGTTAAAAGAGTGCTCAAAAGTCCCAGGCTGAAGGAGATTAAAAAAAATGGTAAGAATGTCAAAAGGTAATGGTTATTTCACTCTTTTCTGTATACAAGATACAAATAATTTTCTTCGTATCACCCCGAGGGTTTTGGTTTTCACTTTTTCCAATTTAAAAATTCAACCAACTTTTTCTAAGAATAATAATTTCTGTACATAACATCCTTGGTCTCACGTAATGCTATAGAATTCTCATTTTTGTACATCATGTTAAATATTTTCTACAAATTTTTATTTGCTCTGCTCTCATAAAAAGGGTTTATAAGGAACCTTATGCATTTCTCATTTATTAGGGATAGAAGAGCTCAGGAATTCTGCACCTCTGTAAACCAGGTCCATTCCATTAAATAACTACTACATTTTCATTTTGTTATTTATATACAGAACTGTTTAAATGATGATAATAAATCTATTAACAGCTTCTTATGAAATGTAAGCTGATTATGAAATCTAAAGGGTTTCTTTCATTCCCATTTAATTCTAATTTAACTTCTAGAAGCAGCTCAATAGTCAGTACAAAGCATCTGGCACACTGAAGAAAAACCGGGTGTTCAGTGTTCAGTCAATGAGATTCAGCAAGTCCCCAGAGCTACTATTTGCCTGCTCTGCTTGTAGTACTGTGATGAATCATTTAAAATATATTTAGCAACTTGTCAACAGCAACTATTCGATTAAAATTAACATTTCTGAAGCTAATGCTCTGAAGTTGCATATGTCAGCAATGTTAGGTGAAGATTCCTCATCTAATGATTTTCCTTGCAGGATCAAGGCTTCTACCTTATACAAATGATAGCTGTGCCATATCGTACTTTTTAAGGTTTAGTTATGTTTTAGTTCTGTGGCATATTTATCCATAGAAAAACACTTGCATGGCCTGGTATCAAAAATCAAGAGCTGCAGCTGTAACACATCCAGTCCCTCAGTAGGTTTTAGCAGTTTATACAGTGATTTTGTACAGTTTAAATATGATTTACTTTTAATGTTATTCTACTTCAGCCTTTCACAGACATGGTGAAGTTTTACTTTAGCAGTTTTGCTATTTTCTGTGGCTTTGTATACCTAGCTGAATCAGATCTAGAGGCATGAACCCTTCTACAACAGCTAGTTTTCCTGCTAGTAAAGAACATTTGCATTCCAAGAGCTCCCTTGTTACTCTTCAGACATGAGTGAATACTGCAAAGTAAGTACTCAGAGATATGTATTACACTAAAAAACATGAATTCACCTCAGTGGTATTTATGACCTTTTGTATTTCTTTTCAGAAAACATGTGAGTATTTTTTTTAGCCAAATACTTGTGGAAAACAAGAAATCTCATGAGTATTTGTAAAAAGGCTTACGCCTAGGAATGTTCATTAGGGCTTTCTCAGACCTCTGATTTCCCTCGTTCAATCATCTGGTCACCGACCACAAATATTAGGCAGCAAACAGTTAGCTGAAACAGTTTGATAGAAATTTTATAGAGCTTAAACATATCCTTTGTTCAGTGGGTCACAGCCTATAATCCGTAACTAGTCCAGAGAGTACTTTCTGTCTCCACAGAGGGTTAACTAGTCACCCAGTACATTCTTATTTCATCTGCTTCCTTGCACTCAGACAAAGTAGGAATACAGAAGTCCCTGTCCTATTATATTGCATTTAAACAATTGTTGTGTATATGTGTTTCTGGGAGGGAACAGGATGACCCTTAAGTGTTGCTACACGCTAAAATGCAAAACTTGCCACTATAGCAAGTAATATGTTTTCTTCTCTGTTGAAAGCTCCCAAATATGTTCTACTTTATAGGTAATGCATAAGAAAAAGCAGCTGCTATTATTGATAGTTTGAACAAAATTTACCCAGTGCATTTCTCAATGAAAACCTTTTAATCTTAGCAAAGATTTTAAAAATTACAAGATGACTGGAAGTGGTTCAAGGGACTTGAATTAGCCAGACAATTTAAATCATAATTTTTACACTTTAAACTCACAATTCACACTTTTCAAAAGATAAATCTGACATCAGTTTTATAATTCACTAATAAGTCTAGACATTCAGTGCATTTTCAATATATCTGCATATGTCAAGATAGAATTACTAACAATTTCAGTGAAATTAGATATTTAGGGGGAAGACTGAAGCATGTAATTAAACTACAAAAAGGAGAATAAAAGACCCCATGTTTGAATATGGAGAATGCTCTGGCTCAAATTCATTAAAAGAAAGACATCCAGGACTGAAACTCCTTCCGCATCATATAAGAGTAGAACAACACACATAGCTCTGAAAAATACATACACCAATCTGAGGTACTACCAAAGCTTATATGCTTAATTGCCATATGCAATGGCTGTTAAATATAAGAATTCAAAGTACAAGGATGTAAGAGCAAATACAGTATATGATGCATTAAGATCAGTATCATTTGGGGCAACAAGGTTCATTTAATAAAATACGGTTGTAAATAATCTGTGAAGATCAAGATATGTTTTTGCATACAGATAGACCTGTTTGTATGTAAATACACTTGTAAGCCCAGTCACCACATGGAGACTTTTATAATACTTTACTTTCTTTGTTCATTGGTTTATTTTATTATGCTATAGTCAACTCATATTTGCAGTCCAAATTATTAGCAGATGTTAATAAACTTTGAAGCCTTCAATATGCATCTTATTTGAGACTACACAATTATAAAATGTGAACTTCTACTTTTCACTTCTTTGCTACTGTAAATTTAAGAGTTAAAAATAATAAAACCCCAAATAATTTCCCAGCAGAGATTTCCTATTCATGCCGTGCTTAGTATGCATTCAGCCCAACCTGACAGACATAGTGAAGTTACAATAAAACTTAGGCATTAGGCCACTGATGACATTGTTTGACACTGCTATTTATTTATTTATTTTTGCTTTCATTGATTTCTAACATACTGAATTTGATTGACAAAGGAATTCTTTATTGCTTTTTATAATGAAATTTAGCTTTTCCCCAGAAAGTGCCTCACACTTAGATTAGAAACAGAATGACTAGGATTCAAATATTTATTTAACTCTCAAAAAGTCTAAAATCCAGAGCAAGAGCCTTAAAATTTGATATTTATGCTTATGGACTCCTAGTGGATCAAGCTATGGTTTTGGAACATAAAAAACCCCAAGTAGTAACAAGTACTTAACTGGCTATGTAGGGATAACATTCAAGCATAATCAGTGACCAGTAGCACCCAATGATTATCTATCTAATTATGACAGTGGATCACAACAGAAACTGGAAACCTACTGTGACTAAAATGAAAACCAGCGTGAACATTTATGGGGTCTTCAGAGGGTAAATCCTCAGTAATTCTAACCTGAATACCTTCCATTTCCTTGTGCTCACTGTTTCTCAGACTGCAGTTATTTCACTGGAGGTTATGGTACACCACTGTTCCCGATATTGTGTGATCCTCCCTTCCAATTCATGCATGAAAAAAATAAGAAAAAGGAAAAGGAAACAGTACTGTAACAACCCAGTATTGGCAGAAGTTTCTTCAAAACAGGGCTTATAAGACTCATTCTGTGGTTCAGACATTCCTTTAATACAAGGAAATATAAATCTCCTCCCTTTGAAGGAAAAGTGTATTACAAATTAGTTATCCTTCAACAGACAAAAGAAGACTTTAGACACTCCTTGCACCAGTTAAGTCAAAATCTTTTACTAAATAGAACTTTAAAATCAGTTAAACTTCTGTTTCCTAAGTAACAAAAAATGATTTTTTTACCTATCATTTTAAATAAAAAATATTGAGTTTATCATACATAAATACACATATATATTTTCTCTTTCCTGTGGACTGTTTTCCAACCCTTGGGATACTTCACAGTATAGTGTGTTCATTAGTATGTGAATGGCACTAGTAGAAGAGCAAAAAAAAATTATTTTGCATTATCAATTTAGAAATGAAGAACAAACCCCATCCAGTTACAGTTCTGATCAGTCATATTCATTTTAGGTAGTGCACTTCCATAGATTTCTGTGAATTAACACATACATGTACCAATATACTTGCTGAGGCAAGAAGACAATTACTGGTTTTACGTGACCTACTCCTTTTTGCCTGGTTTCCATTGAAATAAGCATTCAAAAAATTCTCAGCAAGTGTCATACAAGTGAGAAATCAATTACTATCTGACACACACTTACTATAAATTTCTTCACTCCTTCATTTCTCCAGGAAGATGCAAAGTATTAAAATATTGTTGCATAGGCATCTGAATAATATGCACTTTATATATGTCTATGATTTTCTCCATTACTATTTAGAGAGTACCTAGACAGAACAAAAGATCAGAGGTGGAAACTGTAATTCATTTCTTATATTAGTAAAAAGCTGTAGAATATTTTAGTAGAAGACTATAGAATTTTGTTGAGAAACTTACAGAATCATAGAATACTAGAATGGGTTGGGTTGAAAGGGACCTTAAAAATCATCTTGTTACAGCCCTCCTGCAATGGACAGGGACCCCCTCCACTAGATCCTGCAACCTGACCTTAAACACTTCCAGGGTAAAGTGATCCACAAATTCTCTGAGCAACCTGTTTCAGTGTCTCACCACTCTCACAGTAAAGAATTTCTTCCTACTATCTAATATAAGTCTACCGTCTCTTGGTTTAAAACCATTATCCCTCATCCTATCACTAACTTTTTACTAATAATTTTTTTTTTACTACTAATATTTCCTAAAGAAGATTTCATTGAATGTACACTTTTCTACTACCATGTGGTGCAACCCTCAATAGATATAAGCAACAGAACACGAAGGATAAATATTAAAATAATGAAAAAATTCAGTGGTGAAAGTAGCAAAATATAGTTCAATCTGCATTTTTCTAAACTCCCTTTCATCTTTTCCTTTTCCATGAAAAAGGATTTACTAATGTTAACATAGAGGTTTCTGAAATGAATTTCCTTATAGGAATGGAATACAGTTAAAACCACAGTGAAAGTATAAATTAAAAACACCTACACACTCAACCCATAGCTGAAGGTGTTGTCATGACACCTGTACTTCAGGACACCACCTTAACATGTCATTCATTCTCCACTACACACAGTTCAGTATGATATTATTGTAATGAGAACTACTGTCACAACAACCACTGCTATATAGCAGACAATTTGACTCAGACCTACATGGTATGCATACAACATGGTGCAGTTGCAAGGGCAGTCTACCTTAGCCCTTTCCTTTCTTCCTCCACTGCTTGCAAAATTTACCCTCACCCACCACCGAGCACAGTGCAGACCCATCTCTTCTCTCCTTGCGTAACAGCTTCTGTCTCTGCTCTCCATCCTAGGGTAAAACAAGAGGTTCTGAGTGATGGGCTGAGATTAGGCAGTAAGCTTTTCGGGCAGCGTTTGCTCCTGAAACCATTTGCCTTACCCCCCCACAGAAACCCTGACTGGCTTGATATGTGATAGCATAAGGGTCACATTCTGCTACCACAGCATTAATAGTACAAGCAAATGGAAATTTCCCAACAGTTATTTCTGTGAATGCTAAAGAGGCTGAAAATGAGTTGCACAACAAGATGTGGGAAACAAGTAACTTCAGTGAGGAAAGAAATGACACTTCAAAGAAATCTCTGTATTTTAGCCCTTAAAGAAAAGGTCACCAAATCTGTCATACAGTTTCACAAAACCAAGAATTGCACTGAGAGGTAGATAGGACGTGTTCAGGGCAATACACATATACTGAATGTAGGTCTAATCTATTCACTGTAAAAGTGAAACCTGTGTACCTGTAGCTAAGGATCTGGAATTCTAGCTGAACATTCTTTTAACCATGCAGACCACTCAAGATTTGTATCGTGATCTTAGCAGGAAATTTGACTGGAACTACACTCTCTGAAGTCAGAATTGCCTGTGTTTTATTTTGATACACACCTAATATAAAATATATAAACTGTATAAACTATTATTTTATTTACTTATGAAACTCTTATGACATTGATCTCCACAGGCGCTTTATAGTGCAAGCAGAAGTAGAATGAGTGATCCAAGGCTCATCCTAGAAACATGTCCTATATGACATTCCTAAATATGCAAATTTTCTCTTGCTTGATCTCCCAATCAAAATTATAGTGAACGTGTCAATTTGTATCAATTCATGACAATTCACCATCCTTTACTAGATGTAGGTGGAACAGTAGTGACAAAGGATGAGGATAAGGCTGAAGTACTTGATGTCTTCTTCACCTCAGTCATTAATAGGAAGGCCCCCCTGAGCCACAAGAAAGGGACAGGAGCACAACAAAGCTCCCGTGATCCAAGAGGAACTGGTTAGAGAGCTACTTAACCAATTAGACGTTCACAAGTCAATAGGGCCAGATGGGATCCACCCATGGGTATTGGGGATGCTGGCAGAGTTGCTCACCAAACCTCTTTCCATAGTCTACCAGCAGTCCTGGCTGACTGGGGAATTTCCATTGGACTGAAGGTTGGATAATGTTACACTCTTTTACAAGAAGGGCCTGAGGGAGGATCCACGGAACTACAGGTCTGTCAGCCTAGCCTCAGTGACAGGGAAGATCATGGAGCAGGTCATCTTAGCTGCTATTACACAGTGATACCCTGGAGGTATTTGTAAGATTGGTAGACTAAGTGCTTAGGGATATGGTTTACTAGTGGATAGGTACGATTGGATTCAGTGATCTCAAAGATCTTTTCCAGCAAAACATATCTATGATTCTATGATCCTGCATTAGTGTACCATGACAGAGCTCTGAAGACTATAATCACAGAAGGAGTAGGTGAGAGGAAAGTAATTTCAGTTCACCATAGCTCATTTCGACTGTAGTGCTGAACGGTTATAGGAAAGAGTGCACTTGAATCACATTCCAAGGTGCAGTGTAAGTTCCTGCCCTTTTTATTAGTTAATATGGAAACTATATCATAAGCAATAGAAGAATGTAAAATTTGGTAGATTACTTTCATTGCCTACACTTCTTCCCAAGAAGAAAATCAATAACACAAAATGTGAGACTTGAATGGATTGATTTTTTAATGTGTTCTGTTCTAGTACAATAAAATATTATTTATATGATTGATTAGGATTTTCAAGTGGGCTGTTAATTTTTCTAAAAGACATATTGGTACACTAAGAAATTTTTAAAAACATAAGTAAATTAATAATATTCATCTATAGTAATGAATATGAGAAAATAGTTTTACAATATGATCAAATGATGTATTTTTGTACAACCTTATCCTCACTTCATTACAACTTTCTTCAGGA
The DNA here is from genome assembly GCA_033558105.1 of Coccyzus lansbergi. Lineage (NCBI taxonomy): Eukaryota > Metazoa > Chordata > Aves > Cuculiformes > Coccyzidae > Coccyzus > Coccyzus lansbergi. The sequence continues at coordinate 1,334,837 of JAUMJK010000486.1, forward strand.
TGCAGAATAGCTCCAATAAGCCAGAGAGAGTTTTAAAGTGTGCTTCAGAATTAAAAGGTAAAGGCTGATAGAGCTATGAAAATACAGTTCTTTCTGTCCTATTTTAAAGTATTTGTTTGACCTTGGAAATTTTAGGATCATGATGGAGATTTACTTTTCTCCTAGAGGAATAGGACGCAGCAGTATGCTATTCTTTCTTAGTTACTGACCTTGCAAATTTCTTAGGACTGGGTGACTTCTCTGGGAAGTGTTAACAGTAACTAAGATGAGCACTTGAAAGCACAAGGAGCTGAGGAAGAGCTTTGCAAGAGTAATCCTGTGTCTGGTTACTGTACGAACAACATACATGAAACAAACAGGCAGACAGGATCTTCCCTCAGACAGCTGAAAGTCTTGACCTGTTAGTAAAAGATATACAGAGAGTGAAGTTAGTGGGAGCAATGTACAGACTCATGCCTATTTGGTGCCTTGGGGTGACTCCGACAGTCAAATCCTAACCTGTTTACCACAATTTCTGTAAAATCCCAGAAACAAGTCTGTCTCGTGCTGTGTGACGCATCTTCCTTTTATAAACAATAAACAAAATCAGCTCTAAATTGACTGGAATTGTAAATTCTCTAATTAAGGGGTGGCTCTGGTCAAGTCCAGGCAGCTGACCCACCCAGAGCTGTGAACAGATGGCTAATAACAGCCTAGGACATCCAACCAGTTCTCACAATTTGTCACATTTCCAAGCTGTGGTGACAAGTGCCCCCCTGACACCTGCTGCAGCTCCAACTTCAAATCTTGAATGTTATTGACAATCACAACTAAGGATGGTTTTTGTTTTTCACATAGGTTTATAGCAAAGTGCTTTTCAAGTGGCTATTTAAGGCAATTTTATGTTTGTCTAAATTAAGCATATATATATGTGCTGGATGAGGAAGGGGGAAAAAATCCCACTGTGAATTATGAAGTTATATAACAATTCAGAAAATACTTCATATTCCAGACACTTTAAAATGGTTCCAAGAGAGACATGTTCAAATTACAAATTAAATCACTTTGGCATTTTTCCAGGCAATAATTTGTCTTCCCTGGGTGAATCATTACATTTGCTTGGCTTAGATTACAGTGTAGGGTCATTAAAAAACCTTCTGGTTCCTCCACTAGATTGCAATAGCTTGCATTTATCACAGCTGGAACCACACACCACATTTTAAAAAGTCAGTTCAATATTAGCTAAAAATTGATGATGAAGGACATTTTTAGGATCTGTTCTTTATGATGGTTTTAGAAAAAAAGACGTGTAGGCAACTTTTATGTTTATTCAAACTTTATTAAAACAACACCTTTATCTTCCCAAACCATAAGTGAAGCATTTGCAGCATTGGGGCTGACCCTGATCTTCTGTATGTTCTCGGCTTAAAGGACATGAGCAGGAAATGGTCAGCTTAAGGACACAATGAAAGGAAACACAGCAGCAAAGGTTTCACTGATAACATGTGATTTGAAGTCAGTGAGCAGATTCAGTCAGTCATCCAGCTGTTTGGGCCAAAGTCTATATAGCACTCTGCTGACTCTTACAAGACTGTGTCACGAAAACACGTGGAATAATGACACTTGACATGAGCAAAGCAGGGAAAGCAGAGTGCTTTCACACCATCAGATGCTGTAGCTCAGTTATTTCATGCCAGAATCAAGGAAAATCATGCTGGTTTAAAAATAGTGGGGTTTTTTAGGGTTAACTGGGCCAAGTAGAAAATGGGATGCTGATGTGAGGATGTATTCATGTGTCAGTACTTGAATATCACTAGGTATAAATGTAGTTCAGGTCAGAACAAGAACTGCAAAGTATTCCACATGCACAGTTAAGGACCAATTTATTTTTTTTTAGGAGACAGTTTTTCAGAAGACATCAGCACTTTGAATACTGAACACTTACACTGTGTTGAAAAGGATTTATAAACTAACAGATAAAGCTACTGCAGTTTGTAATTTCTAAGTAATTTTCTTTCCTCATGCTCTCAGCAATAAACTTATACCAGTGAACAATCAGAAAGAAATCTTTCTTCAAGGTAGCAAGGAAGGAAAATATATGAATTGGGTCATGTCCTTTCATACTGTTTTTATAAGTATTGATTAATCAATTTATTGGCTTGGATTGAGGTAATTACAAGTATTCTTGGACAAGAACTACATCCCCAATTCTTTCAATGCATGTTAAACTGGAAAGAAAACAGACTAACTTTAAAAAATAGCAAACCAAAACCCCTAACAAATTCTAAAATCTAGCTTAAATATGATTTCAGAAGGCAATCATTAACATGATGATCAAGAGCTTTAAAAATTCTGTAGGTTTTGACAGTGTATCAAATCAACATGCAAATTTTGATGTCAGCACTATTTATTGGCTAGATTTTTTCAGTCCAGAATGGACTTGCTAGTCCAAGTCAGAGAGCTGTGTCCAAAATAGTTGAATAGCCTGACTGCTTGAAGGGGTTGTGGGTGGCTCAGGCTTCAGATTCCATGTACTGCCTGGCTTGATTTTTTCTGTTTTGTAAGAGTGCCACTTTATATAAATATAAAACATCAATATTAAGAAAGGTAGAACATAAAATCATTATATACTAGAGGAAAGAGACTTTGAGAATGGAATCCTTCATACTACCAGAAAAGTCTTCTAACCAACAAATAATCATGCCAGAATTAATCGATACTTATAAGAAATTCTAAAAGGTCGTGTGAATGTTCCATTTCAAAATCATTGTATACTTTAAACCTCAAATAGTTTTGCAAATAGAATTCTTGTTTTCTGGCCAACTGTTCTCTTAAAAAAAAACAGACTTGTAAAAAGAATAGAAAGCACATTGAGTTTTACTTTCTGCTAGTCATTTAAAGGTTCTGTCATGAGTGTTCAGTGTTGCCATAGACTTTCCTCACCTTGGGGCCTTCATTAAAAGTAATACTAAAGGTGTATGTGTTATCTGGACTTTTCCAGGTACCAAAGATGATAAATAAATGTGCCATATACTTCACACAAATTTGCTACCTACCTATCCAGGCAAGAGGCTTTAATATGATGGCAAGACAGAGATTACCATCTTTGATACAAGACTTTTTTGGGTTTGTACCTTCAATATATTTAGACTGCATGTGTGCATGGTCAAGAGAGAGGAAACTGGTCACCAATAAATTTGATGCATAAAATTAAAAACTATATTAATAATATATGCTATATTATCACTGACTTTTAAAAAAAGCCTTATAAACCCAAACCAATCAAGAGCCTTTTTTCTATTGTATTTAAATCTTTGAAAAAGAAGGGGATAAGTTTTCAAAGCTCATTAAGAAGCACTTGCTGCAGGCAGCTGTATTTGCATTCGACATCGTCCTCCTTCTATTTTGAGCCAAACACTGACCAAGAGTTTAGGCAGAATCCAGACTGGTACTTGCTAACAAGAAAACACATGGTGTATTTCTCTTGTATGGATTAAGACAGTCCTTTATCTCTGATTAATTAGCTGCTTGTTACCGGAATATAATATGGATTAATGCATATATTCTGTCTTGACAACAGTAGGAATACCCAGAGCCACCAGTATATGAGATAGTTGGCCTAATATCATGAAGAGAAACTTCAGATCCATGAAGACCCTTATCTTGAATTTCATCCCCTTAATCACCCAATAAAAAAGAGGTGAACCTTTTATGTGCCTCAATTGGTGTTCTGTTAGCGATTTATCCAAAGTTCAATTCTAGCTGATATATATATTATAGAAAAATAAAATCTTGAAACAACTAGGAGGAGCAGACTATGAATTATCAGTGGTTTGTGGCCTAACCTGTGTGTAGTTTCCTCATTGAAGACAAGGTTGGTGAATGTACAGCTTCCCACTAGAAGAATACAACAGGAAGCCTGAGGAAGACTGATCTGTGATATTTAGATCAAGAAACACTGGACAGATTCCATATTATGAGTGCTGTTCAACACATGCAAGACAAGGAGAACAAGTCTGGCAACATTCATTAAAGATCTTTTGCTCCTGGAGATGGAAGATTAGGTGGATAAGATGAGACAGTTTCATCCTTTACTGTAGGAGACTTTCACAATTCGTTTAGACTTCACCTCAAGTGCCAAATTCTCAGCTCTGCTCTTGAATCCATCTGTCATCATTTCCTCCCATGAGCTTTCCATTTTCCCTTTCACTTCATATCATCTGCTATATGCATCATCATTTCTCCTAGTACAACTTTTACAGTTCACCAAGCTCCCTGTTATCAGAGGACTTAGAGCTGAACACTTCTACAAAACAATGAAACTGAAATGGAATTAAGACTGGCATTCTCAGCTTTTGTTTTTCGTTTGTCCTTTTAGATTTCAAATGCTTGAAGGAACTTCTTATTTGCAAACCCAACTGTCAAGGAAACAGAGCTTTGAAAGTCATGTTTTGATTATCACCCAACGTGAGTAATCACCTTTACCTCATGAGCAGAATTTGCCTTTGCGGGTGAAAACATCAGTAAGACATTCACACACAGATCTGGGCAGGTAACTTGACAAATCATTCATTTACCAAGAATATGTAGTTTTGTTCATCCTAAATAGCTAATAAGTTTGAATTTAATCTACTGAATATTTTCATCTAGAAAAGCTTTGTTTTTATACATACTAGTTTCTGGGGGGGGAAAGGGAAAGACAGGCCAACCCTCCAACTATTGGGCAAGAGAACCTAAAGTAAATGCTCTGAATGCAGGTGAATATCAGGATTCAGTGTTCACCTCTGGAGCAGGATAGAATGTTTCTTTGACCTTTGCTAGTAGCTGCAGTGTTTACAGGTGTTCTCAGTTTCTGCAGAGAATATAGCTCTCATTTGTCCAATATCTAGCCACCTAGTGAAGCATTTAAACAGGTGCCTCAGCCACCATGGACACATATCCAAATAAATACTTATAGGTTTAAAGCAGATTTCAAAAGCTTATGCAGGAAGGACTGAGAAATGGTCACATCAGAGTGCTTGCAGCATGGCAGTTAGGTGAAAGTAACAACACAAACTACTACCCTGAACTCACCATAAAATCATGAAGATGCTGAGTGGTCAAGGGCGTTAGTGTTATTTTACTGAACATTTATTCATTGCACTGGTGTAAATGGCACCATGGAGGAGTAAGAACAGCACTTTGTTTCCCAGTCAGTGCTATCAGCTTCATCTTGTTACATTTCACACTATTAATGTAGTATTCATATATAAGGTATATGGCTCTGTAAGCATAGAAAATACCAACAGTTCCTTGATTTTTCTAACTAGCAACCCATCTCCACCTCTGTGTTTTATTTCTATTGGGTTTCTTTTAGGACTGGAAAACTAGGAACAACTAACCCCCCCCAAATGCTGAAATAGCAGAAGTAGATACTACTTTCAGGTAAGATGTGCCTTTCTAGAAGGAGTCCTTTTCCCCAGAGGGTATTTTGTGCATGGATCAGGAATACTAATCTGGCTCTGCTGCTTCTAGACCCATGCAAGAGTATTCTGCGCATTTGCTACTTAATCAGAAAACTGGAGAAAAAATACGCCCCTGTTGTAATGCATAGGAACTTGGTAAAATACTGGATAGAAAAGCAAAATAGTCGTATCACTATTACAAAGTTTTGATCTTCATCCCCCCACCCACTCCAGCTATTCTCTAAAAAGCAGTTCAAGGAGCCCAAGACGGGCCTTCAAGATAAAACTTGAGAAGAGCACGGTTCAAATAAATATTTAGCCTAACAAATGGTTTTCTTCACAGGCAAGCCCATAGCCGAAATAGACTACCCTGACACTTGTATACAAACTCCCAGACCTATCTATTCAGACAAGCAGTAGTTTGAGACAAGCTTTTTGTTTCCTAAAGCTGTCCAGTGCCTCTCAGTTTAAGCCTTCTTCCTGACCTAGCTGCCAGTACAAGAGTGATAGAGTAAGGTTAATTATGCCATATTTCATATCCTTCCTGGCTTCAGTTTAATTAACTCTTATTTCTCAAATTCTTCATTAAGAATTGTTTCTCATGTACTCTGGATATCTATTCCAAATAGCGCACTCAGGTTACTCTTTTAGGCAATTATAGTAAGTGCTGTTGTTTTGGGGGGGGGGGTGGTGTTTACAGTTTACCACTTTCAGATAGCCACAGAATCCATGTCTGTTGCCCGCTTTACCTATATAAATTCCAGTTTTAATTTTTCTTATAAGTGCACCTTGGATTTGTTATTGTTTATTAGGCAGCTCAACCCCTTTTCAAAATAGACCTCTTTATGTCACTTTACTTGGTCTTCCTCGTCTCTGAGAAAATGGTTTCCCAGTGCTTTGAGTTATTTTTCCTGTGAAATCCTTTGAAATATGGTTTTTGCTTAAGTGATAGGTTGAGAAAATACCAAGTGTATAGAAATATGTGGCATTTACCTTATTCTGAATTCCCTCCCTTCTCTTATACATAACATGATTCTTTTTTTCACATAAGTGTTTCTTCTTTTATTAATATTTTTGTAATTAATTTTTCCCCAAGTAATTTAATGTGTGGGAAGCCTGAACTCTTCTCTTCTATTCTTAACACTCTCTTCCCAAGAAGACACTATCAAAGGCTTTCACACACTGAATTTGTCTGCTGCTGTAATTCATATATTCTTTCTGGAAGATGAAAGGTTTTATGGACTTCTAGCCCGACCATGGTTTCTCTTTTCCTTAGTAGCTTTACATGTGTCTTCTGAGCTAATACTTAGTTGCTAATACTTAAAGCTAATACCTAAGTGCTTCACATACTAATCTAGTGGGAGTTTTCCTCCTTGCGTCCTGAATTTTTATTTACATATGTCTTTTTGAGGTTTTCCCAGCATTTTGCTGTCATGTTGAATGCTCTGTTTCAAAGAGAGGCTATCATACCTGCTTCTGTTTGGTAGCCAACTCATCTTTCCCTGAAACCGCACCCACTTGCAACTACAAAGTATTCATCTAAGTTAGTGGTACTATTTTCCTTCTTGTTTGTGAGGAATATCATCCAGTTTGCAAAATGCATTTCTTTTTCCAGATGTCTAACTTGCATAACTTATGTTGGTTGCCGTACTGAACACAGTCTGATCTCATATTGTCAGAGGAAGTTTAGTTCAACTTTACATTGTGATTCCCTTTGCCTGCTGTAACTCATCACATTACACCTTGCTTCCTTATTTGTAGTACTGTATCTTCACAGTTCATTTCATCTGCCCGAGTTAACAGAAAAGCATTAACTAGACTAAAACTGTAACGAACAGCTTTATACTAAATATCCTCCTTCTGCCTAGCACTCCTGGCTTAAGCATATGGACTCAAACATTTTTTGAACTTATCTCGCTTATCTTATACTTTGCTTAAGAGTTTCAGCTACAGTGAGATTTTTAATTTATCTGTTCTCCATTTTCTTAATTTCTGAACTGTTGGCAACATCTGGTTTTCTGTGACCACCTCCTCAGAGTTTAAGGTGCTTGCAAGAGAGGTTCTTCCATACTTTGCAACTTGACCAGAATTGTGATATTTTGTTGTAATCTATGCAATAGGAGTCAAGAGACTATAAAAATACTTTCTCATCATCAAAGAAATGATGTTATTTCATTTTTGAAGAAATAATTAAAAACATGAACCTTCTTCACACAAGACATGAAGACAAATTCAGAGAACTGAAACTGTAGTATCTGTTCAAAATCTCTCTTTTTCTTTTTTTTTTTTTTTTTTTAAAAACCAGTGTCTTGGTCTCTCAGTGCTTAGAAAAAGTATGCTGCATATCATTGGCTCCCCAACTATCCACGGATACATGGAAAACCTAGACATCCATGACTTTTTTCATCTCACCTGTGAAGGAGTGAGAAACACAATTGTCACAGTCAAGTTAAACTGTTGTTTTTGCACTTGCAAAGGGGCTGCATGTAGACATGATACAGAAGGTCAAGGTGCAGCAGCTGCATTCTGCTTCCTAATTAAGTGGTGTATCACAGAGAAAGACAATTAAACTGATGATGCAGAATGCTGTGGCAACTGTTGGCAGTTTTATTGGCAGGACTTAAACTGATGTTTTTAATAGAGAGTGAGCCTCAGAAGTTCAAAACATGTGATACCACCTATCTTGACAGTTGATTCTGTTGCATTAGTGGTCAGCAGAGGAAGTCAAGTTAATAGCCTAGTTGTATAGGTAGGATAGACTTGGCAGAAGGAGATCTGGTGGACAGCCTTGAACTCTGGAACTTATTCTTCAACTGTAAATTGGGGATAATAATGCTCCTTTGCCTCCCAGCAGGGTGCTTAGGCTAAATTCATTATTAGACATTTCAGTAATGCTTCTGTTTATGTTTCCAAGGTAATGAATAGAGATGGGATGGAAATCCCTTAACAATAAAGCTTACAGAGCTTAAAGGGCAAGGGGAGCTGAAGGGTCACAGCACTGACCTGAAGTTACAGTAATATCTTGTAGGTAATTCCCAGCCCAATTAGTTCTCCTCAGCACAGTAACAGTGTTTCTCTGGTGTAGGCTCAGACACCTATGAATACTGCCTAGAGATATTTCACCTGGACTTGTAGAGTACTGATCACAATGTTAAGACTGAGGGGAAAAAAAACACTTTCTAAGCTGTGTGGTACACTGCAAAAACAGCCAATTATCATCACTTTCATCCTTGCAGCCAAAAGTATGTTAGCAGGCCAGGACTGCACACATATCCAGAATGATAGCAATGGGATTCCTTGCAAATCCCATCAGTCATTAAAAGATAGCATTCACAAATGGATTTCAAAGTTAAAGACAGAGTTCAATAAAGGCCCCTCCTCTGACAACGCTTTTCAATGGAGACCCAAGCTTTGCTGTTTTACAAGAAACATCTACTGTACCTGTATGAGGTCAGCTGTAGGTCAGGCTGCATATGAGGCTTCATGCAGCTTGGAAGGTGCTAGTAAGGAATTTTCCTCTTTTCGTGCTACCAGTAAACATAGCACCCAAACATTGAGTTTATGCTTCATCACACTGAAGTTTCAATGAAGCCCTCCTGCAAATGAAAGTGCACATGAAAGGATGGCAGTCTTGTGGAATCAGTCTCAGTGAAGGGCTGAATCCATCTTGGCTGTCTGCCTTAAAGTCCTGCTCTTTGAATGTTAAAAGAATGCCAAAGAAGTAAACACTGTATGATACAAAGTGTACCCAACCTCCTGCTAGCACTAAATTTTTTGGTCTGTATTTGTCTAATGTATATAGCATTCCTTCAGTTTCAACAGCTGCTCAAAAACCTATTAAGAATAGCAGCTACAATGTGTATGCCTCTGAGATTTATGAGACATTTCTTTTGGATAATGATCAAGATTAGCTGGACAGTTCAAAGATTGAAGACAAAATAAAAAACTTTTCTACATTTGAATATCAGCAGAAAGCTATAGTAAGCAAAGGTTGTTACATCTCCTACTTTTTGCTTGAACCTCACAAACTAAAGAGAAAACTATTGAGTTTAGTCATACCTTGTATATGCACCACTGCCTACAGCATAATTTTCCATTGTATCTAGTACCTTCGGAACACAGAAAGGGGTTAAGGAGATAGAGAAGCGGTGTATCTTGCACTGAAAACCATCTAAGCAAAACTGTTAAATGAACCCCCTAGCACTAGGTGGGCCATGGCCTCCCTTAGTAGCACATAATGCATTTTGCACACCATGTCAGGAAATCCTGTTTCCTTACTTCAGAGGATGAAGTGCAGATTGCCAGCATACTCGATTAAATGGCTTCTACTAATGGTCCTCATTTTTTTTAAAACAAACAAAGGGTTATCTAAGGTGCTACCTGGAAAGATCTTGAACTAGGACTGGCATCATCACTACCACCACAGTTTTTTTACAAAACAAAACTCATCACTGTTGGGTTTAAACAGCAGCAATTCAGTTCTATTCAGTTATTAGAAGTGTTGAGAGTAGAACTAAACAGTGATTTTATTATTATGTAAGCTAAGCGTGGTCCCTAGTTTTCTGGCAAGCTGTCAGTGTAGCCATCTGTTTTACAACATTTACGATCTCTCTGGAAATAGACAGCCCAAAGCTAAAACGTACTAGAGAAGGATTTCTCTTCGAACCACTTGCTGTAGATGAAAAGTCAGATTTGAATGCGACAGAGGTTTTAAGCTCCATGTAGGCCCCTTTAAGTACTCAAACTGAACTTCAGTTCATTTCACTTATATTATCTTGCAACTCCACTTCTGTAACTTGCTTCTAAACTCTTTACACACACACACACACACACATATATATCTGAAAACATGCACAAACACAAATATAGCTATAACAACAAAAACTGTAGAAACTGAAGTACATAGCCAGAGCACATCAAGACTGTGTGATTTTATACAAACTTCTGCTTGAAAAATCTTATATATTAAAAAAACCCACATATAACACTTTAAGCATACAAACAAGTCAGGATGAAGACAGAAAATACCCAATATGAAATTCTGATAGCAGATGTGCAGTTTGCAGCTATTGGTAAAAACAGATGTCATTCTTATGAGGCATGGAAGAAGATAAAACAAATCAAATCAGTATAAAGAATTTGAAGATAAATGAAAGAAAACTATTTTTTAAAGTTTTTTTTGCGATTTCCATTTGGGTTTTCTCTCTCATCCTACTTTAATAGAATGCTTTACCACAAATGTCTCCCTAATTTCAATATAGCTTACTCAATTTTAAAGTGACTGTATGCCATATCAGTTGGAATTCTATTACGTATTTCTACCACGAAGACACAAGCATGTGAGTTGAAACTTGTACTACCATAGAAATACAAATAATTATCCAATACTGATGCGCTGAGCCCTAATACCTTGAAACAACTGGCCAAGCCATGATTAAATCTAGATTTTGTAGATTTTGGGGGTGTATTTTACTAATACAGCTGAAATGGCTAGAGGCTATCTGTTGCTTTTCCAAAATGTTTTGGGGGTGGATTTGCTGTTGTTCTTATGACATTAGCTGCCCTTAACATGGTTTGAATGTCAAGTAGCTGCTGTCAGGATGGAAGTAGGTGTGCACAAGGTCTCTAAAGCAAAAGGGAAACTCCACCTAATCTTTTACTGTTTAATTGCATTACCAAAGTCCAGAAGATCAGCAGTGCAGTGCTAATGTTCCTAAACCTGTAGACACAGAAATAATTTCATGGAAGTTTGGTTTAAAGGAAAGTATTTCTGACAGTGCCTGAGGATTGGAGATGGACTTGTGCTAGACTAGACAAACAAAATGACAGTTTCATAGGCTAAACTGTTAAAACTGAGACCAACAAGGAATATAATGGGTTATACAAATCTCTCTCATTTTCATGAGAATTTTTTTTTTCAATATAATCATGCTATAGATGCATGCTTTCATACTTTACCTTATTCTCTACAATGCTCTTTGTATCTTTTTTCTCCTAGTATCTCTTGGACTGCACTTTGCACTCAGAAGTCCTATACAGAAAGCATTAATACACTTCCTAATTGATAGTTTTCCACTTCTGCATGAAGAAGAGAGGAAAAAATACTCCTCCAGTGAATTTTGGTGTCCTGAGGGTGAAGCTGCTGTGAAATACCAAGCAGTAGAATGGAATAGAAGTAACATCTCATCCTTACTCATGAAGTGTTGTTAAACAAAGGAGCAGTTTAGGGTCCTTCACCAGACCCATAAATACCTTCAGAAGAGAAAAACTGAAACACCACAAAGAGCATAAAGCATTAAAAGGAAAATACATTAGAACATACCAGATCAAGACCATGACAGGAGGCTGCACAAATGGACCAACTGTCCTTGAGATTAGGCCATTTCAAATGCATCTGAGCAAAGTTGCAAAGGGGCTGCAATTCCCCATCACAGAGAAGAACCTACAGTCTATAAGTCATTGTGCTTGTATCATGTGGCAGGTACCTCTCTCCAGCGGCATCCTGAGAGTGTCCACTTCAATTAAGTTTGGAAGGTCATGTATGTACGTAAGTGCTTTTTTTTTTAATATCATAAAATAAACTCATATTTCTTACTGCATTACAGAACAATTTGTAGTGTCTCAATGCAGAAAATATGGAAGATTGCTCCTTTGATTTAAGTTACACCTGTCTGAAGCAGTTACTGTTGCACTAATTTACTTTGACCATTAGGTAGAGGATGTAGGAAGGGAACTGCTATGCCTCTGTCTCTGAGATCTGTAACTCACTTGTTGTAGGTCTGTTTCAAATCTAATTGGAATCAGTGGAACACTTTCCAGTGGTTTAGTTTTGTTTTTTTCCTAGATCAAGTCCTGTGTGGGCTTGGGCTTCTGCCACAGTAAGGAACTGGGATTCAAACTCCTTTTTCGTGCCCTTTAGTGAAATGCTATACATGTTAGTTTCTAAACGCATAAGGTACAGGAAAATATTCAGCCTCATCATACATATTTACAGACAGAAATTACTAAGTATGAATAGCCCCATATAATTCTTTTCTTATGGAATTCATACTCAACAACCTCCAGGGTCTCTCAGCTGCCCATCTGAAGACGTAGTAAGCATGCCTCTACCATCAAAATTTTCATTTAATTGTTTATTTTCCAATATGATCTACTCTCCTTCCCAGTTTGAATCTCAGAAGTCTCAAATCTGCAGTACAATGACAGCAATCAAATGTGCTGGTGCAATAAAGTTATGGGCTGTCAATAATAAGTCAGGCCAGGCAGCAATAACAGACTGGGTAGAAACAGATCTGTTATTGTTTTATTTTCAAAGTTGGATTTCAAATCAACACATCAGCATTAATTCATTCCTAATTAGAGTTCTTCTTCCTTATTTATTGCCAACTTTGTAGTTCTCCTGCTGGTCTCAAATATTAGACTCCTACAATCCTGGAATTTGTGTCTCCCTTGCAACTGTAGACTTTGCAGGTCCTTGCTGCAGCCTTGTATAGGGAATGTAGTAAAATAGTGGCAGCAGTTATTCATAACTTATTGAGTCAAACTCCTGCCAAATACCACTTCTGAATATGCAGTCAGCTTATTAGTGGATGGAAAATTGTGTTTCCCCCTGCTCTTGTTTGAAATATGCATTTATTTGACATTACGCCGCAGACTACTATTCAGTAAAATATATTAGAGTTGAAGACTTATGCAAAAGCTTTGGGCAAGTGCTGTAAGGTAATCAGAAAATCATCCATTAAAATTGTTTTGCTAAAAAGGCAAAGCATTTAAAATCTTTTGTAGTGCTGCTGCTTTGAAACTCACAGCTGGGGAAGAAAACAATTTTGCAAACAAATATTTTCTGCTGAGTAACAATCTCTGAATTGAATTCAAACTCTATTTCCTGCATCACTGAAAATCTATGAATTTCTGGTGTGCTACTAACTGCCAACAGCCTAATAGATGTGGTTTTAAATGATGCATCAAAAGGAAACTGAGAAACAGTTCAGAATCTCAGAATTCTTAGCTAAGCATACAAACCAGGATTTTTTTCCAATCCTTTTATAAAAGGTTACAAAAGCAGATGTGCAACTGAGGAAATGGCCAGGTGTCACTTGGAAAAGAAAAGATAATACGTTGTTTACTGCCATATGGATAATATACCAAGCATGCTTATAAATTTTGGGTCCTGTAGTTATCTAAGTATCCTAACATTAAAATTAATTTATTAGATACTGAATGCAATGGACTCCTTTAATTGTCTAGGTGATGCCTTAAGAGTCTGAAAAAACACTTTTAGTGTATTGGGAATACTCACATACTTTCATTCTTCTGCCCTCACAGAGCATTCATAGCTTATTTTAATAATATTATTATTTCAAATACTATACATGCCATTGAGACTATCAAGGTAATAGTGTGGAATCTACACAATTTCTAACAAGAATAAATATATAAATAAGAGACAAGGGCATTATGAATAGTTTGACTGAAATGTAGCTGACACAGTTGTTGCCTTTAAAGCAAGTGCTTGTAGTACTAGTATGAAACCACTGGTACCCTCATTGTACACATTTATGGCTGTTCTATTTATTGCAACTATTTCGTGTTTCTGTCTGCTTTTTTTCTGCTGCTGTACTATAGCTCTCCAGTACTGTTTTGTGTGGTTGATTAGATTAGTAAAGAAACAGAAAGTTGATTCACTATTAGTATTTGTAGGGCTTTTAATACCAACGTTGTTACAAGCATGTCTCTCACATTCTATTGCTGTATCTCCTTATCTGTTGAATCTGACTAAACAAAAGGGAAAGAAGAGTTGAATAGCCCCTTCTCCAGTTATGAACTATGATTCCTCTTTTTGGTGGCTTCTGTATGACCAGCCAGATAAGCAGAAGAAATGCAGTACTGCAGTTGAGAAACATCATCTCCAGCTTGGCCAAGAAGTGACATTTTCCTAAGCAGATATACAAACTTGCTAAAGCAAATGAAATCATAAGCGCGGTTTGCATATGTGAGTTGTCTTCAAAGACCTGTGTTAGTCACTCCTGTTGTTTTATAGACATTACAAGTAACAACCATGGCACAGATCACAGTCTATTTCCTGCTGTAGATCAAAACAGAAAATGGTACAGGATAAAAAAATGCGATTCAAGTGATGAGTGAACAGTATATGTATCGAGTTATTGAAACACAGTGAGTTGAATTACACATTACAAGTAAGCTATCCCTGAGATTCAACTAGAAAAAAAAAATACTGTGATTTATACTATCAACCAAGCATAATCTCAAGAGGAAGTATCTGGTCTACTAAGCCACATAGACAAATATATAATTCCTTTTCCTGTAGTAAATCACCTTTGCTTCAAAAGGAGGGAAAGTGAGACTGGCAGATACAACAATGGGGGTCTTGCAGTCATAATATCTTTTCTTCTAGAAGATATAAGCCTATAACTCAAAACAAAAGTCAAAATAACTGTAATTACTTGTCATTAAGCCTACCCTAATTTATTTGCCAATGGAAATTTTCTGCAACTTTTACAGAAACATAGATGTCACAAACCCCAGGTTTTATGGATCTTCTTTCACATTTTCTGCTGTAGCCTTTTAAGCAGCATCAGCTGCTAATGCTACAAGTGTAATGCTTACTGAACAGTGTAGCAAGAGTTCACTTTTTGGCAGGCTTGCTGAAAGCATGATAACCAAGTACATTTGGCATCAGTGCTTCTGTTTGCCTCGTTAATCAGAGTGAGCAAGACATGAACTGCAAGTTTGTGATAAAATCCTGAATTCAGTGAATTCAACAGTTAAATTCACTTTGACTATAGTAGTGGTAGTTTTTTCTCTCTCCTAACAGTTAACCACTCACAAGTCTATGGGTTTGCATGGGATCAACCTGAGGGTATTGAGGGAGCTCACTGGCATGCTTGACAAACCCCTTTCCATCACCTTCCAGTGGTCCTGGCTGACTGGGGAAATTCCGCTGGACTGGAGGCTGGTTGATGTTGTGCCCATCTACAAGAAGGGTTGCAGGGAACAACAGGCCTGTCAGTCTGACCTCAGTGCCAGGGAAAGTCATGGAACAGGTGATCTTGAGTACTACCATACAGCACATGCAAAATAACTGGGTGATCAGGCCCAGTCAACAGGGATTCATGAAAGGCAGGTCTTGCCAAACTAACCTGATTGCCCTCTATGACAAAGTGACTCGGCTGTTGGATGAGGGAAAGGCTGTGGATGTGGTCTTCCTGGACTTCAGCAAAGCCTTTGACAGTTTCTCACAGCATTCTGCTATGGAAACTGTCAGCCTCTGGCCTGGACAGGCTCGCACTCTCCTGGGTGGAAAACTGACTGGATGGCCGGGCCCAGAGAGTGGTAGTAAATGGTGTTAGATCCAGCTGGAGGCCAGTGACGAGTGGTGTTCCCCAGGGCTCAGTGCTGGGTCCAGCCCTGTTCAATGTCTTCATCAATGACCTGGATGAAGGCATTGAGTGTATCCCTAGTAAATTTGTGGACAACATTAAGCTGGGTGGAAGTATTGATCTGCTGGAGGGTAGGGAGTCTCTGCAAAGGGATCTGAACAGTCTGGGCTGCTGGGTTGAGTCCAATGGGATGATGTTTAACATGGCCAAATGCCAGGTCCTGCACTTGGGGCACAACAACCCTGTGCAGATCTACAGACTAGGGGAAGTCTGGCTGGAAAGCTGCCTGGAGAAGAAGGACCTGGGGGTGTTGTTTGACAGCCAACTGAACATGAGGCAGCAATGTGCCCAGGTTGCCAAGAAAGCCAATGGCATCCTGACTTGTATCAGAAATTATGTGACCAGCAGTTCCAGGATGGTTATTCTCCTTCTATACTAAGCACTGGTGAGACCGCTCCTTGAATCCTGTGTTCAGTTCTGGGCCCCTCACCATGAGGAGGATGTTGAAGCTCTGGAGTGTGTCCAGAGAAGAGCAACAAAGTTAGTGAAGGGTCTGGAGAACAGGCCTTATGAGGAACGGCTGAGGGAGCTGGGGTTGTTTAGCCTGGAGAAGAGGAGGATGAGGGGAGGCCTTATTGCTCTCTACAACTACCTGAAGGGAGGTTGTAGAGAGGAGGGTGATGGCCTCTTCTCCCAAGTGACAGGGGACAGGACAAGGGGCAGCATACTCAATCGCCACCAGGGGAGGTTCAGACTGGATATCAGGAAAAAAATTTTCACAGAAAAGGTCATCAGGCACTGGAAAAGGCTACCCAGAGTGGTGGCTGAGTGACCATTCCTGGAGGTATTTCAAATACAGATAGACAAGGTGCTCAGGGACATGGTTTAGTGGCAAAATACTCCTTTCCAGAAAAGTGTTTTAGTCTTGGATAAGAAAGTGAAGATGGGCTGTTACTATGAGAAAGCCAATTTTTTTATACAAAGTGGTAGTTAGTGGATTCATGCAAGCAATTACTATAATGTATTTGATATGTTGTAAATTTATGTTCTTACTAAATTCTTACATTATTTGCTCAAAACTCTGTAATTCTTGCCTCATTGTAAGCAACTCCTTTTATATCTGATTTTTACCACATCTGCATACATGTATTTGTCAATCTTTTATAAAAGTAATTAACTTTCACTTGGAAATCCAATATTAGCTGCATCCAATCATATCCAAATGGAGTTTTTGTTCCCAAAAGTAACTTCAATAATATGTTCAGTAGTACTGGTGAAAAGTGGAATGCATATACAAGACAAAGAAAATCCATTCTTACCAGATAGTTGGTAGGATATGCCAGAAGCAATAACCATAAAGAAGACGGAAACTTAGAAACAAGACAAAGGAAACAGGTACTAGAATATTTCATTTAGTGACTATTTGACAAGTCCATCACAGATCATTGTTTATAGATCACTTTCCTGTCAGCTGTAGGATTTCTGGCCCTAATCATAAACGTCAACACAGACTTCCGCATAAAAACTGCCAACATGATAGTGATAATTCTAAGCCAGACAAAAGATACATATATCCATGATTTGCTTCCTTTCTTGTATCAAAAATGCCAAGATATAACCCTAATATTTTTTTGTCTTTAATAGTGCTGTTTTCTTCTGTCACAAACAAGAAATTTCTTTAGCAAGATCTTGAGCCTTACTGAAGTAGAAATTTAAGTCAGCAAGAAGATTAAAGGAACTATATTTTTTAACACATCATTTTGTTTAATGCCTGTTTTTCTGTTCTGTGCAAACTTTGACAATTATTTACCTCTTCTATCATTAGTTAGCCCTCTTTGTAAGGGAGGACTTGGACACCTCTGAGATGGACTGTGGCGATGAGGAGATTGAGTGCCTGTGGGTTAAGATCAAGGGAGCCCATAAGAACGGAGATTTTGTGATGGGAGTCTGTTACAGGCCACACAGCCAAGGAGAAGCAGCTGATGAGCTCTTCCTTAAAGAGCTGGGGTAGATCTCCAAGTCAATGCCTCTTGTCTTTGTGGGAGACTTCAATCTCCCTGATATCTGCTGGAAGTACAACACAGCAGAAAGGAAGCAGTCTAGGAGGTTCCTGGAGTGCTTGGAAGACAACTTCCTTGCACAGCTGGTGAATGAACCTACGAGGGCAGGTGCCCTCCTGGACTTGCTGTTTGTCAACAGAGAGGGGCTTGTGGGGGATGTGATAGTAGGGGGTCGCCTAGGACTTAGTGATCATGAGATGATAGGGTTTTCTGTTCTAGGTGAAGTGAAGAGGGTGGTTAGCAGGACAGTAGCACTAAATTTTCAGAGGGCAAACTTTGAACTCTTCAGAAGGCTGGTTGGCAAAGTCTCCTGGGAGACAGCACTTAAGGGCAAGGGAGCCCATGAGGGCTGGGAGCTCTTCAAAAAGGAAATCCTAGCAGCTCAGGAGAAAGCCATCCCTGTGTTCTGGAAAAAAGGCCGGCAGGGGAAAAAAACAGCTTGGTTGAGTAGGGAAATCTCAAGTGAAATTAGGAAAAAAAGGAATATTTATAAGCTCTGGAAGAGGGGACAGGCCTCTTGGGGGGACTACAGGAGGGAAGTGAGGCTATGTAGGGAAAAAATCAGAGGGGCTAAGGCTGAACTAGAGATCAGATTGGCTAAATCTCTAAAAGACAACAAAAAAATCTTTCAATAAAAGGAGGACAAGGGAGAGCATACAGTCCCTTTTGGACACAGAGGGAACAAAGGTGACAGGGGATGAGGAGAAGGCTGAGGTATTTGATGCCTTCTTTGCTTCAGTCTTTAATTGTAAAGAAAACTGTTCCCTCTGTGTAGATACCCCGGAAATAGAGGAGCAATACGAGGCTTCCATGGTCCAAGAGGAGGTGGTCAGAGCCCTGCTTGGCCAACTGGACACCCACAAGTCCATGGGGCCAGATGGGATACATCCTAGGGTATTGAAGGAGCTGGCGGATGTATTGGCCAAACCCCTTTCCATCATCTTCCAGCAGTCCTGGAAGACTGGGGAGGTACCTCTGGACTGGAGACTGGCTGATGTAGTTCCCGTTTACAAGAAGGGTCTCAGGGAGGATCCAGGGAACTACAGGCCAGTCAGTCTGACCTCAGTGCCAGGGAAAGTCATGGAACAGGTGATCTTGAGTGCTATCATGAAGCACTTACCAGAGAACCGGGTGATCAGACCCAGTCAACACAGGTTTACCAAAGGCAGGTCCTGCCAAACCAACCTGATCGCCTTCTACGACAAAGTGACTCGGCTGCTGGATGAGAGAAAGACTGTAGATGTGGTCTTTCTGAACTTCAGTAAAGCCTTTGACACAGTTTCTCACAGCATTCTGCTACGGAAACTGTCAGCCTCTGGCCTGGACAGACGCACACTCTCCTGGGTAGGAAACTGGCTGGATGGCCGGGCCCAGAGTGTGGTGGTAAATGGTGTTAAATCCAGCTGGAGGCCAGTGACAAGTGGGGTTCCCCAGGGTTCAGTGCTAGGTCCAGCTGTCTTCAATGTCTTCATCAATGACCTGGATGAGGGCATTGAGGGTACCCTTAGCAAGTTTGCAGATGACACAAAGCTGTGTGCAAGTGTGGATCTGCCGGAGGGTAGGGAGGCTCTGCAAAGGGACCTGGACAGGCTAGGCTGCTGGGCAGTGTCCAGTGGCATGAGGTTTAACACAGCTAAATGCCGGGTCTTGCACTTGGGGCACAACAACCCTATGCAGAGCTACAGACTGGGAGAAGCCTGGCTGGAAAACTGCCAGGAGGAGAGGGACCTGGGGATGTTGGTTGACAGCCGACTGAACATGAACCATCAGTGTGCCCAGGTGGCCAAGAAGGCCAATGGCATCCTGGCTTGTATCAGAAATGGTGTGACCAGCAGGTCCAGGGAGGTGATTCTCCCTCTGTACTCAGCTCTGGTGAGGCCGCTCCTTGAATCCTGTGTTCAGTTCTGGGTTTCATCACCACAAGAAGGATGTTGAGGCTCTGGAGCAAGTCCAGAGAAGAGCGATGAGGCTGGTGAAGGGGCTGGAGAACAGACCCTATGAGGAGCGGCTGAGAGAGCTTGGGTTGTTTAGCCTGGAGAAGAGGAGGCTGAGAGGAGACCTCATTACTCTCTACAACTACCTGAAAGGAGGTTGTAGAGAGGAGGGAGCTGGTCTCTTCTCCCAAGTAACAGGGGACAGGACGAGAGGGAATGGCCT
The DNA here is from genome assembly GCA_033558105.1 of Coccyzus lansbergi. Classification (NCBI taxonomy): domain Eukaryota; kingdom Metazoa; phylum Chordata; class Aves; order Cuculiformes; family Coccyzidae; genus Coccyzus; species Coccyzus lansbergi. The sequence goes on from JAUMJK010000486.1 coordinate 1,354,877, forward strand.
CAAGCTCCTCCAGGGTAGATTTAGGCTGGAGATTAGGAGGAGGTTTTTCACGCAGAGGGTCCATGGGCATTGGAATAGGCTGCCCAGGGAGGCGGTTGAGTCACCTTCCCTGGAGGTGTTTAAGACACGGGTGGATGAGGTCTTGAGGGACTTGGTTTAGTGTTTGATAGGAATGGTTGGACTAGAAGATCCGATGGGTCCCTTCCAACCTGGTTGTTCTGTGATTCTGTTCTGTGATTCTGTGATTTTCTGCTCTTCAGCACACGCAGGTTTCATTTTCTTTTCTTCTATCTTTATTTGGAATTAAAATGGAAAATTGCCTTTCTTTTGTTACTGTTTTTGTTTGATATGAAGACAATAAAAAAATATTAGACTGTCCTTGGAAGTATGGCCCAGACAAATTAGCTCATAGTTCTGTTCTGGTGTAAAGTTACACAAAGAGGCCTGGGTGTGTGGCACAGGTTTGGAGAGGATTTTTGTTCCAATGTTTGGACTGCAAACTGAAAACATTATAAGTCAGCCTGAAACAAACAAACAAACAAGTACACCCTTTTTTTCTTCCCAGACAAGAAAAATAGTGGTGCAAGAGCCTAAAGCAATCCATAACCTTCCCCCTGCGCGTACCAAAGGAGGCATTTAAAACTCATTTTTAGAAATAAAAAGAAAAGAAATCTGAAGATGAAAACCAGATGCCCATAAACCAAATCAAGACAGTGGTTCACCTTTTCCTACTGTAAATGAAAGTCAGGTTTTGCCATATTCACTGATCAGTTGTACTCTGTTCTCATTTTCAGCTTCAGATGGCTTTTAAATGCCCAATTTCCTTTGTCCACAGGCAATACTGCAGGCCTCCTACACATTACCTCTGAAATTGGTTGCCCAAATACTATGTTGCTCACTGAGAACAGCAAAAATTCTTAATTCACTCCTTTCTCCAAGCTAGAGAAACTTCAAGAGTGTTTAAAAAATCTTTCCTACCTCCCGGGACTGCCCTAACCACCGTGACACTGTCTAAAGGGTAATAGACCTTCACTAGTACATGTTTTGCGTATGTACCCTCTATGTACTATTACACTGTGGATAGTTGGACAGCAGAGAGAGACTACACAGAAAGAAAGTAAAAAAAGTGCTGTTCAGTTCTTCCAACTCTGAAAAACAAATCTGCCAGCAAACTTGTATTAGGACTTTTTAATTTAAAAAAAATCAGTAAAGTAAGTTTTCTTTGTTCACTTATCCTTTGTAGTCTGGCTTTAGGTTTGAACCCAAGCAATGTGCCTTGGGTTGCAATATTTGTTCCCTCCTATCAACTGCATCTACGGCGCTGAGGAAACTCATCTACTGCCTTTGTTCTGCTGACTATTTCACATAGCTCCTGAAGACTGTCACTCCCAAGATCACAAGTGGAAGAATTCAGTGGGCAATGTGCAGATTTGATAAAGTCAATATATTTTTTTTTAAAAGCTGATTAATGTTTGAATATAGAGGTTTATATATTTATTTTTTTAAAGCACTTGAGAACAAGAAAGAAAATAAATTTATATATTTAAATAAACCATAGAGATTTTTTTATACTAAGCTCTAAAGACATTTTATGTTTATTATTTTTTATAACTCCTGTAATAAGAATTCTGTAAAACAAAGCCAAATGCCAGTTAAGGAAAGGTACTGTTTCCATTTGACAGTGATATGTTGGTACTAAATCCAGACACTCTGACACAATATCAAACAACCCTACTAACTGTCCTGTAAACCTTTACTTGTAAGCTGGATAATTTCTGAAAAAAATCACATTGTTAGCTGCTTTGCTTGAAAGTACTAATTGTCATATCAATATTAATTTATATCCATAGGCTTTTAAAATAACTATAAAAACCTAAAAAATACAGAAGTGTAAGAAATATGAGAAACACTAAGAAAAATATGTTTTAACCAAATAATTGGATAATGTTAGAACCAAAAATTTAAAGCCATTTCTTACACAGAGTTTGCTAAGCTTAATGCTCACCATGAGAGTTGCTATAAGGAAAATAATACATATATCTGGGAAACTGCTGATAGATCTCTGTCTCCTGGCTAGTAAAAATGGTCAAAGTAGCTGAAGCAAATGTTCCAAATATTGCAAAACATGTAACTTCTGACAATAGCTAAAAGATGCATTGTGAAGTAATATTAGGTAATGTTTATGCTACCAATTTTTTCCAGCAACCCTGGGTTGCTGAGGGATGGGGAGAACACTGGGCCTTAATTTAGCAGGCACCTTTTAAAAACTTTTATTCAGACTCATTTATGCTGACTAAATTTACTGGGTAGTTTCACCTACAGAATGTGGTTTAATTCTACCAAACCTTAACTTCTCAAAATGCATTTATATTCACAAGGGGTACTGCTGTAACATGTATTCTTAGTAAATATTTGGAAAAAGAGAAGTATCTTATGTATGAAGAGGACCCGTGTTGAAAATTAAGACCAAGATTTGTCTATAATTTTTCTTCACAGCTACCCTTGCTGAGAGATAGTGATAATTTTGTTGTTCTGCCTTAGTGTCTGGCATCAGAAATGCTGATGCAAAACCTGATTTATCTGGTTTTTGCACACATCAGGCTGATTTATAAGTTGCAATTATAAGTGTTTGGTACTGTTAATTTTTGTACTTGTTGAAACTTGACAGAGCAGAAGGAAACAACAGTTTCAAATACTCAAGCAGAATAAAATTCCACATAAATAAGTGACAGAGAATGAAGTAAAGTTTATTCAGGAGAAGGGGTTGACCACACAAGCACTTGAATGTAACAATAGATACTTGTTCATTTAAAGTTTTTGGCTTTAATAATCACCAAAAGAAAACCCTGATAGTTATCAAAGACCATAATGAAAAAAAATTAAGTGCAACACGGATGTTGTATATTTGTATTCAGTTTCCTCTGGAAAATCACGAGATATAAAAGTTTTTAAATAAAAGGCAGAATTTACTTATGTTGACTCACGCTTCGTTAGTTAATTAAGTGATAATTTCAAACAAGACTTTTCCTCACAAACTTCTATTAACCATAGTAAGCAACAGGCAATTCAACGAGAACAAGAAAGGCTTAATTTCTCTACCCTATAGACATCACATACAATGTATAGTCTGTAAAATACCTTCACCAGTTAATATACCAAGCACTAACAAAGGTGGCCTATGGAAAATATCCATGCATCATATTTCCAGGGAAATAATCCTGGAAATGTGTCATGACCTAAAATAATCATCTATAACGACTGAACTCTTTTCCAGAGGAGCTGTATGATCAACATTCATTCCAAGTACTAAGCATGCTGGAAAATAATGTGTTTTATTTATCATTTTCCATAATAATAAACTGTCTCTTGAAAATGGGAGAAGGTCCCAGCTCTTAAAGTAGGACATGACTGTGATTCCCAACTACATCCATCTCCAAGGCAAGGAAGAAAGAAAAACTGAGTGCTCCCTGAGGCTGGAGGAAGACTCCTCTGTTTTTAGTCATCCTTTCACAGTGAGGCATCAGCAGGGAAACACATGGTATTTACTGACCTTCATTCTAAGGCTCTTATTCATGGAAACATTTTTATGTGGACAATCACTTAATAGCACGGATTTACTTTACCTGTAAATTGTCCACTGAATTCTTTCACTTGTAATTAAAGGGTATTAGGAGGGATTTTTTTTGAAAAGTTATGAAAAATAGTCATTAGAGCATAGGAAGAAGATGAGTTTCCTTGGTGTCCCAGAAAGACTGTTGATAGCAGGGAACATAGCAATATGCTCTAATTTAATTTAAACCTGTTGCCTCTTATTGCTGGTATATATGATTGAAAAAGAACTAAACATCGAAAATTTCTAGGCCATATCAATACAATCTTTCTGCAGTCAGTATTAAAATCTTTCTTCTAGTTAAGTTCAGCATGCTAACAGCCTGAAGGACATTTTCTAGACAGAGCAAAAAAATTTAACTGCATGGGTATGTTGTGTGCAAAGTCTTTGAGATTAGCAGAAGAATGGCAGGAGAGCACAATTGGGAGACACTCCCCAAGGAAGCAAAGATGCTCTAAAAACACAAAGATGCTCTGAAAACAGCAGCTTGAGAAATTTATGGACATAGAGGCAAAACCTGAGATTCTGTAGACAGAAAAGGGAGAAAAGAACAATAGATGTATTCCACAGGTAAAAGGCAAGTAATATGGAGAAAATTCAAGCCAAAGATAGTTATTATATGTCCTAAATACAAAAGAACTTGGAGACAAAAGCAAATTATTTCCCATAAATATAATTTACGGGAAAAATCTCTATTCAGTAGGAGATAAAGAATATCTAAATAAAACATCAGTTCAACAAGTTTTTTTCAGACACATCTTATTTAAATTTAAATTTTAGACGGATTTAAATAGCAGCTTGAGCAGAAACAAACGCTTTCAACTGGACACCAGTGAAAATTTTCTGGTCCCATTGGGTTTGCTAATAATGATAGCAGCGCTTTCTTTTTCTTTCTTTTCTTTATCTGGATCAAAGCCAAGTTATATATTTTTTAAGAAATTAATTTTTTTCTTGTTGCTGTAACAGAGTTTCCCCATCTGGGAAAAAAAACCCCAACAAATGGTTCATACATTAGTATGAAATTCAAGGTTGAATATACAAGATTAAATTGCCAGGGAAAAAGTAATAGCACATGTAAAACCATCAAAGCTAAATGGTAGTGAAGAGGTCATACATCATGTTTTCCTTTGTAATTATATCACTGTACCATGCTACAGTATTCACATTAAGCTGCAATTATGATTTCTAGTTTTAAGGCAAAAAAGACTCAAGATACAATTTGTTCTCAGCTGCACCATATGAGGATTTTTTCGTCCAATTACAGTTCAGGAGCAAACCTCAGCTCTCAACTTCAGTGGGTACCTCATGGGCTTCAGAGAGAACTATACCTGCTAATGTCAAAACCTCCTGTAGCCAGGGACATTATGCACATCAGAGAAGCAGTTGTACCTATGAATCAAAAAACCAAGGGAAACCTCAGATGAATGCGTTGGGAAGGAAGGGACTCTGTTGAGAAGTTCTTGAAGGGAAACATTAAACCAGCTAAATCATAATGCTCACCTCATTCTTCAATGGTAGTTAAGATAATAGAACTTTTTTTTTAAATAATCATACAAAGTTCTTCTTGTGCACATGTCCTTTTAGGTTTTCTGTTTGTTTGGGAGGTTTTTTAATAAAATTAGGTTTGCTTGTTTGAACACAATTTACTTTTATGGAAGCAAATTATATGTTATATCATATCTAAGCATTTGATAAGATTTTTATTTGAAGCAAAATGGCTCTCTACAGTAGCTTTTTCACAAGAACACATATATTCTACAACTGCAAACGACATTATTGCCTTCAGTTTTGCCATAGCCCAGCCCTACATGCAGATCAGAATTATATCTGTGCTGGTAGTGCTTCTGGTTATGGGTGAATTCCCATCACAAGGGTTTGGCAGTGTTCAGGGAAGTCTCCTAAAGCTACGTTTAATTCTATGTTCAGAGTTTAATTCTATATTCAGAGTATAATTCTACAATGTGATTTCTCCAGCAACAGGTGTCCTATAAACAACTGCCAAGTTACTCCCATTAATTATCCATCTACAGATGCTCGTTCCCTTATTTTGCCCTACAACTTTCTGGTCCTCATCTGTAACAAAGGAATGTTACATAACTCCATACTGTAAAAGATGTGACTGAAATGATGCAAAAATGAAAACTACATGAGAGTGCAGCTGCAAGATATCTTGAAAGTCTTCAGAAATCATAACCTATCACAAATCCTGTTTAGGCAAGTAACAGTTTTTGAGATGTCCACTAAGTACCACTACACACAGAAAGTTCATGACCATGCATCACACTCATGCTCTACACAGAAGTGGCCAAAGATGCAGGTGGTGCACAGCAGCTTGCACTAGGTTACTGTCCCTGGTGAGCATTTACAACGGAAGAAGCATATTCTCTTTAGGTTTCTTCTTTTCCATCCCTGTCATTTTGAGTTCTACCTACCAGCTCATGACACGGCCACCATCCAATTTCATTTTTATTCTTCATCATGAAAAGAACTCTTCATAACCTTTTAATAACTGCACATAAACAGCTTTACCAGCTCAGGTTTCTCCTTATGGAGCCTTCACCTAAAACTTGCTGTCTCTTTAACTCAGAGAAATATAGTCAAATTTATAAGGCAAAATTAGGTGAAGAGCTATTTCAGTTTTATTTCTAGTGATGAAGAGTGAGTCACAAGAAGCTAGAGTATATCACAGTGGCTCAAAAGGACATGGCAGGCAGGCAGGCATGAAAAGAAACCTTTCACAGTGGAAATAAGGTTTAACAGTAGTTCTTCATGCTGAATAGAGAGTTCAATAGCAAAGATATCTTTTTATTATAAAATATAAGTAGGTCAGGACCTAAGCACAACATAGCAGGGATAGTTCAAGTTAAAATGGCTAAGAAATGAATGACTGGTATTCCTAGAGTGGTTTATTTTATTCAGTAATAAAATAAATATATTTTAAATTCTTTTCATGATTGAAATTTAATAGATAAAAACTGTCATCTTAGATCATGTTTATTTCTCCTAAAGGATGCTTCACTTCCAGCCTAACAGCTCACGGAAGAAATTAATACAGCTTGTATAAAATGCTACCCCTAGGAAGGACATTTGTGTGGGTTGAATCCAGTAAAAAGATACTGCTGTCTAAACAGTGATATATCTGAGCAGATCTATAGTGCATTGGGGCATGTTTGATCATGGACTTTAAGGATGTTATGATAAAGCATCAGTTAAATGCAGTGACTTCCTCTCAGTCTCTACCAATTTAGTACTTCCACAACTTTTATAAGAGAGAGTTGTTATTTGGCATCTGCTAAGTAGTTAAATTGGCCAATGGAACAAAATGTCTCAGCTCTGAGATTATGCAGGAAATGCTCCAGTTTCAGACAAAAAAAAATTAATGTAAACTTATACACCACCACCAAAAAACCCCCTCCTAGAACAAAATAACTTAATATCACAATTATGAAAGATAATCAAGTAAAGAAAAGCTCATGAAACTGACCTACCTAACCCATCAGTCCATCAACATGTGGAGCAATATCCTTCAATGGGTGGGATAGATATTTCCATAAAATAAGTACAGTTTATAGCTTTCAATAAAATTTGTTTAGAGTAACTTCTAAAAAAGGGAAAAGTACCTAGAATCAGGCTTTAGAATAAAGGATAAACCATATAGTATAATTACTTATAAGGATTGTAAAAAACCAAACACTACTGACTTCTCATATGACTGTTAGTTCTCTTAATGATTTTCAGAGTTAGTTATCTAGTCTATTGATCTGGAGGGCAGTGGGGGAAACAGATGATGTTTCATTCTCCACTCTACTGCATTAGTCAAATTTTCTAATTATTTTATAATGTAACTCCATTCTATAAATTTTTGATGGTTGCAGCTTGGTTTCAAATACAGAATAGAAGTGTCTGTTGACTATTTCCAGCTGTTTCACATTGGTGCTCCTTGACTTTACCGTCTGAGGCTAGAAACAGAGTTCCTGTATACAGAGTTTCTGTGTTTTAAACATTTTGTAATTGTCTTGGTATTAATTTGCTTTTAAGTTTCTTGTTAGCCAGGCACATTTTTAAATGTTTAAGTTATATTCATTGCTATTAAATATAAAAAAAAAAATCAGAAAACTTGTTTTATTTTATATTCTGATTTGCAGCACTCTTCTCACATTTTCTGAAAACCAGGCTATTTTCTGCCCAGCATAACCTCTTTATGTCTATGAAATCGTGTCTTTATGAGCATCCAGGAGGTTCTCTAATCATTTGACAGTTTCCATGACCATATTCTGTTTTGAGTTTATGGTCCCTGTCCCTTATGGCAACAAGGCATTGAATTTTGAGAACTTGGTCCCTTTAAAGTTCCAAATATAGACTGATTTTTATGAAGTGCAGTGACTAGTACCTGGTAAATTGCTACCCTTAAGTCAGCAAATAAGTGTCCTCCATCTCCTTGGGTGAGGTCAAGCATCTGGTAAATTGCTGGTGGGCATGAACTTTCTGTTCAGAGAAATTACTTTGAAGCATTAACAGAACATCTAAGGAAAATTGTCTTCTGTATAATAACAGGATCAGCATGCGTCACCTGAATTTAATTCACACCACAGAAGGGTTAGCTGGAAATTTTACAAGAGGAAAATAAAAGCCTTTGGACCAAAGGACTGAAGTGTTTTACTCTGAAGACTTAAGGGATTCAGGACAGGGCTCAAGTAAAACTTTGTTCAACCTGCTCCTGGGCTTTGGCTCTTGAGCAGCCCACTCCTTCTTGACTGCTTTCCTTCTTTTATTTTTTGCAGGTTATTACACTTGTGGTTAACTGATGCAAAGATAAAATTCAGGGTCTGCAAAATCCAGAAGCAACTTGAAGCTCTCTAGCTCTGGTGAGTGAGAATTATTGCTTCACAGAGGCTGTTCTGCAAATTCTCCTCAGTTAATTCACTCAAGACTTGTGGATTTTGGGACCTACTGCTACAATTCATTGAAAATTCTGTTCAGTGATATAAACCAGAGAAGCCTGACAGTTAAACAGAGCAATTGCAACACCTAGCTGGAGAGCTAGAGTGTGTAATAGCTTTCCTTTAGGGATGACCATACATGCTCTGATATTTCCAAACCAAAATTTTCTTGGAACTTCTGCCTAATTTCTACCAGAAATCAGAAAATTTCTGGCATCCACCCAGTCCAGACTAAAAATGTCTGAGCAAAATTGTAAGGACTAGAAAACCTGCTTTACATCTCCAGATATGACTGCAAGCCCCAAGGAGCTTGTTTGTTGGAGTTTTACCCGCTAGACATTGATGGCATATATTTCAGAATCATTTTATTTCTGTTTTCTAATGACACATTAGAAGTGTCTGTTCATAAGTAGCAAAACCTGTGATGTGTGCTTTAAATCCCAATGGCTGATGGATCTCAGTTTTCCTACAAAGCAAAGCTCAGAGTTCTCAGATTGGCTTACAGCCTCAAAGTACAGAAGCTGTGCTATTTGTTTTTCTGTCAGAGGCAGATTTTAAGGCTAGGTAGGATGCAATCCGTGGACGATTTCTTTTGATAACATGGATACAGATACCTTATGATCACCTTCTGGGTCTCAGTTTTCTTCTTCATAACCTGATCACATACCAGACTGACTTTACTGGCATTAATGATAAAAATAGAATTCTTTAGGAGTTTAAAGTTCCATTCCTGTATAAAGTAGGTATAAACCAGGCATTTCTGATTGGGAAAGATGAGCATCTATTTTATGCAAGATGTAAATAACATCTGAGTTGTATTAAATGTTAATTTAATGAAGAAATACTAGCAAGTGACTGCTGAAAGAATCATGTACATCCATATTTCTTACAGAAAGTTCACACAAAAAAAAAAAATAGTTATCTCTAATCTCGAGATGGTTTAGGCACTTTTTTCCTGAGTCGTCTACATTGACAAATGAATTTTTACATTTGTATATCCATATTTGGATAGTGAACAGAGATTTAAGTGCTTGCTAAGATAAGCTGACATGCGATTCCAAGTCTTTACATATGCAATTCATTTGTATTGCTCTGAATTTTCAAGGGAGAATTATTCAGGGGAAAAAAAGCCTGACTCCACTGAAGACTGATTGAAAAATATAGTTTAGGCAATCATTTTAGTTCCTTCGGAAGACATAAACGATACCATAATGTTCAGATATTATTGTTCAGATGGCCTCAAATTACTGATCTAGCATTGAGGCTTTATAATAAAGAGAAGAATTATTGTCTGTCTGACCTAGAAGCAGAAGTTCTTTCAAACTTCATAGTTCGTTTTTACCAAGTTACACAAACACAGATGGCCTGGCTTCTGGTTCATGAATGTTAGCCAATGAATACTGTAGTAAGGGACTTCAGCATGGGTTGGAGTTAAAACACATAGAATACTGATTTTGTGCTGCAAAGAAGCTATCTCTGCATGGGAAGATGGCCCCAGTGGATTCTGCAGGAAGAGATAAGGTTTACTGGTATTGAAATTCTGTGAAAGGTGTTACCATTTTGCATAGGTTTTATGACTGCTTTCACCTTTTGATCTGTATTTCTCAAAAAAAAAGATGGAAATATGCCAGCAATTTCAATAACATTTTCATTTCTGAGTATCTTAAGGGAAACCGCTTTTATTCAAAACTAAGCACTACATAACTGGTCAAAATTGACCACTACACATTAATTTTCCATTTAAGTTCATAGTAATGTGCCACAAATCTAGGTCATTGCAGTACCTATCTGTGGGTAGCATTTTTTTAAGACTAGTTTTGAGGCAACTTTAGAAACTGAACCAAAAAAATTACTGATAAATTTTTGTCGGGCTAAATGAGAGAACATATTTCTGTGAAAACCAAAACAAAAGTCTCTGACAACTCAGAGAAAATAATTTGCATTTTGTAAAACAAAAGAAGATACTGAAAAAAGGTTTCTTTCCTCCCAAGTATGCAGCTAAAACCACTTGAAAATCTATATCAAGTATCAGTGTGAAACATTACTTTAAAAAGAGATGTGGGCAAGTTACACTGTTTCTTGTGGTCTTCTCTTGTGAAAAAATAAAAAGAAAATATGTCTTCAAAATTGTTGAGACTGTCTGTCAGAAATACTTCTGAATTGTTTATCTCTTTGTTCTGTCCTCATGGGTCATAGGCCATTAATTTTCTAAGTTTTCAGTCATGAAAATCACTTTATTTCTTGGGTGTTCTACGTAATAACTAATTTAATTTAACTGTGAGGCTCTTCGGTGGCAACAAGATTAAAACCTGTGCATAGTAGTTAGTAACAGGCACTAAATGTAGGTCAGATCAACAGCTGGGGTAGGTTCCTATAGCTTAATTGATATAAATGGGCTACATTACTGAGAGGTTACTGCTGAGTACTTTCTGGTCCTTGAAGGATTGGACTTGACAGCACTGAGAAGGTGACCAAATTGAGCTCATACCTAACGATCTCAAAATGATTCCTGTTCTTGTACAAACTATTAAGGTGTTGCAAAATCATCTAGTTAATACTTGCAAATTTTAAAAATATGTGTTGTTTTTCAAACAAGGAAAAACCTTACAAAACACAAAAAACACAAATAATTAAATATCAAACCTTAGAACTTGTGTTGTTCCCCCTTTTGCTTTGATACAAGTTACACTATAATTAATAATTTTCATATTTCCCTTCTTCCCTATGTCTTTTCAAAATGTCTGCATTAGTACATAATGGCGGAGTTTCAAAAGCCTTTTTAAAAAATTCTTCCCATAATTATTTTTCTAAGCTTGACAAAGTTTTGGAATGTTAAAGTAAAGGCAATATATACACAAAATTTCCAGATGACAATTTTTTTTTATTCCATAGCCAAATGAATGAGAAAAGGGAAAATAAAATTCAAAACTGGAGACACAGGGCTTTAGAACAATAAACAAGTACAAAAAAACACAAACCTCTTTCTGCATATTTCAGTGTAGTTTCCCACTAAAGCAAAGAATTGAAAGCATTATTTATCATGTGACAAGATATTTCTAAATAAAGCCTGTACTTTTCCAAGAGGAAAACATGATTACTTGTTTAACTAGATCTAATTTAGCATGAAGTACGCCTTATGTATTGCTATCAGGAAAATACTCCTGAGATGCTGTGAAAACCAACTTCATCCATCAGCAGAACTGGAAATGACTATGTCAGTGTCAAAATACACTAATAAAAAAAAAGGACTATGTGAAGAAGGCGCTGGTCAGTCTCATAGTTGATCTAACTGAGTGGCTGATCTCACAATTTGAATTTCAGTTCTTGGTTACTTAAACCAATGGTAAACCCAAATAAAACCAATTAATGATTCTTTAATTGCAACAGAAAGCATGGATTTCCTTTAGCTGTACATCTGGTTGTACATAAAATATTCACTATTTTAATCCCAACAGCAGCATCTTTATGATTGTGGGTATGTGACCAAACATACACTTCCTGAATTTCAGACACCGTTTTCAGTTTCACTACTGACAATTAAGAAAATACTCATCTTTTGCTTGTAAACTGAACACAATCCGTCTGCCAGGCATTTGATTTTCCAATGCCAAAAAATATGGTGCATTTTTAACAGGAATTCAGTACAGAACTTCAGTTTGTGACCAAATAATTCTGCAATTAAGTATTTTTCTGGGTTTTATTCAGAACATAGAGTGCAGAATTTTGACTTTTAATGCTATGACTCTGTATAGACATGTATCACTTACAAACCATTATGGATGCATTATTTTCAGTTTGAACATCACAAGTACACCAAGTATGTACACTGCAACAAAAATTATACCAGTCCTACTGTAAAAACCTTGTAAGTTAGATAATGTTTTGTGTGAACAATTTAAAATTTGTGGAGATATTGTTATAAAATTTGTGGAGATACTGTTAAAGCTGTGTTGGATGGGGGGGGAATGTCTGGAAGTCATCAAATGAGCTGCTAAAAGAATTACCAAGAGAAGAAAGAAGCCATCCTATCTTTGCAGCCGAGGTCCATATTGAAGCAATACTAAACTCATTTTCTTTCTGTTCAGAATTCTGTTGTTAAGAATGAGAACTGTTTTTATAGAGCATAGCACTTACCCTCATTTTATTTATATCAAAAGAGAGAGGAATATTAAGCTGTTATCTACCTCTTCTCTTCAAAAAACACACCCACCTGCTGCTGTTGCTTTAAAGGATGAGATAAATGCCTAACAAAATCCATGTCTTTCCTATAACAGATATGGAGAAAATTGTGTTTTCCCAATACATGACTGTGAACTATAGAGGAGACCTGGCTATCCAAACAGACAGCAGTAAAGGAGACTGGAGCTTTTGTCTGCAGCAGTGGTTACCTCTACAAAAGAAAACAATAAAGTTCTCTACAGAGAAATGTTGAGATCTTCCCTGACGATTTTTAAGGATGGCAGGCAAATCCAGTGATAGGGATAGTTCTATATTTTCTTACAGACTGTTTTTCTAAACAAGAATGCCAATGCCTTGAAAATTAACTGTTTCCCAGGAATATGGCAATTCCAAAATATTCCTATGAAAACCAGACAGATCTGATCGTAAATGTACCTGTTTTTTTCTAACTTGCCAGGTGAATTCCTCTGTCAAATTGCTGAGGCTCAAATACCTGAAAACCAGCCCCCAGCTTTGGGCCTCCAGAAATGCTCAACAAATAGACTTTCTAATACCATAGATGTTCAGAAGGACCAGTGTTTAAACCACCCCTATGCTGCTGTTGTTTTCCCAACATTGTGGGGAGTTTGTAAAAAGCTGAAAAAATGCTATGATATCTTCAAAAGAAAATTTTAGATCTTCTACTCCACCTTGTTCTACATTTCTGGTTTAGAAGTATCTTATTTGCATGTGTATATATAACTAGGATTCTGTTTTTGAACCAACAGAACCTAGACAATTCTCAAAATGACTGGCACTGCCTAAAATATGTCTCCATACACTGAAAAGATCCCTAACTTATAAATTTAAAAAAAACAATGGAAATCATTTGGCCTGCAAAATTTCAACTGCAGGGTCTCAGCATACTAAAGACCTCAGAGAGATATAAAAGTTGTCTCCAAAATTTGTTCATGCTTCAGTGTGTTATAAATGCCTCTCATTACTCAAAATAACAATATAATAGAGGGATTTTGGCATAAATCCATATTAAAGTCACGATAAAAAGTCAGCATTTGCATAATAGTCTGTCAATTCTTGATAAGAACATTACTCAGGGATTGTTGACAATGTGTAGGAACACAGAACTATGAGATTAATTTAATGCACATTTCATTTTTAATCACTGTCCAACTGTAAAGTTATTTTTTTATGTGCATGATACAGATTACATATATTTTATATCACGGCTGTTTTCTGTATAGATGATGCTGTCCCTTTTGCTTTAGGAAAAGTTACATAGTGCACTCTGTGGGATACAAATTGAATGTGCAGTAAGACAGAAATAAAAGGATCAATATTATCATTTCCCACAGATTTATGAGGATTTAAAAGTAATAGTTCTTTCAAAACTGGAACACTCTGTAATAGCTTAGAGATAAATGCCTACATGTTATTTGAAACCTTGCTGGTTTGTGAATATTGATCCAATATAATTTTTGTATGTGTTTTTATGAATAATGTATAAATGCCTCGAGCAGCAGCTAGGTGCTTCTGATCAAGAAATGTAGACTGTGAAATACATTTAAAATTGAATGCATGCTGAAGTACAAAGTTAGCTTCAAGTGTAATCTAAGTTTGGGAATATGTAAATGTAGAAAATTGCCAGAAAGACTATTCATTTGACAAATGATGCTCTTAAGAATGTGGTAGCACAGAGTCTAAAGATCAAGACGAGAATGAATCCCGTTGCCTCTCTGCATAGAGCGGTAGAGACAAAGTATTCAGATGTTAGTCCTGAGAAAAACATTCAGTGATGTAGTGATGAGAACTACATCTGTAGTGAAGACCACAATACCTGCCTTCAATGAGCACACTTTAGAAGATTAAATATTCCAATAACAGCCCCCCCCAAAAAAAAAAAAAAAAGAACAAACAACAAAACACTTCAAAAGCATTTCAAGCACTCCTGCACTTAGTAAAAACATAGAGGGAACGATATACTAAACTCTGGGAGTGAGAATGCATGCCCTGACCTAGATACTTTGAGTATATCATCTACACTGCACAATAGACTATTATGGGAGACTGTCTGAGCCATTTTTCTTCCAGAAGCGTAATCTGATGTTCCTGCCTGGCACATATGTTTTTCATGCAAGCTAGTTACTTCTGGCTGAGTGCCCCACTGACATGGCTAGGTTGTTGTGTTACGCTGGGGCCAAATGTTTACTATCAAACTGACTGCTGTAGTACTTGTTCCAATTTAAGACCAAAAGGTTGGTGAAATTAAGTTCATTAATTTAATATCTATCAAATTTTCCTAAGCATCTGATGCAAAAAAACAACCAGTCAGGATCCTGCAGCTTCTGACCTGGAAAACACTGTTCAGCTGCTGCCTGTCCCTGCAGTTAATGAAATGCTGTAGTAGATTTGAACTGCATTTGTGCTGCCACACTGGAGGATCACTTGCTCTTCCTTCACTCAGTACCTATTACTTTTCACTGAACTCCTCCCTGAGGGGGAAATACAGAGGTATCGTGTCAAGGAAATGAAGATACTAATCAGAAGGCAACGTGTGCTGGTATCCTAAATATACAGAAACTGTCAACACAACCTTCTGCAATTTCTTTTTTTCCAGCCTGCCCAAATTCAGTGTGCCAGTGTGTCTTATAATGTGTTATGTCCTTTCATGACCTGACTTCATGTCCCCATGCAGAAGCATGAAACCATAATACACGTCCATCAGGCTCCCTCCCTCTGCACGATACCATTACTGGCAGAGACAAGAACTCTCTCCAACAGGCTGTTAGTGCTAGAATCACACCTGCATCTCTATGCTTCCTTCTATAAGAACTTCCAAGAGGCAAAATGAGGAGACACCACCAGATCTGGCACATGCAAGCTACTGGAACAAGGGATATAAGCTAGCAGTGGGATAGAGCTCAAAATTTCCAAGAAGTCCTGTGGCAGAGATGCAATTTCTCATCACTCATGAGCCCTTGTGTTGAGGCTAAAGGTTCACATACCCTGAGAGCTCTCTGGGTATTTCACAAGTGAACCAGAAGATATATTTTCCTGTGTGTAGAAGATAATCTTCCTGACACCCCTCTCTTCAGAAATGAGCACTGAAGGCCAAAAGCACCACAGCTCATTAGTTTAGATCCAGTGCTCCTAGCATGGGGCTTTCAGGAGCTCCTTAGGCTCTTCCACTGCCTTGCCAGTCTCTACAGAGCTCAGCAGGCCCTAGAGATATGCGCCCCAAATGCATCTCTGAGCTCTTCTGTTCTGGTCAGCCTACTGAAGGCCAGCACTGCTCAGTTCAGGTCCAGCTGAGGTGCACACAAATTTCTCCACAGTCCTGTGGGGCTATAGGATGAAGAGAAGGAAAGGATATATTCCTTGCTTGGCATACAAAAGTATTCTAGTTTTCACAGATTACTGTTGTCTCTGTTTAGGGAAGATACTTGAACAAGAAAACTGTTCCTCACATAATTCTTCCATTTGACTAATATCTTTCTATGAATGTTTTTTGTACACACTAATCACTTGGAAACTGTATTTATTGAGGTTTCAAATTTGATCTTCAATTGCTTAGGATGTTTTGGAGTAGGTTTTAATGAAGAAGTTAAAAAACAGAATAGGAAAATCATTATTACTCCCTTTGCCACCTGGAGTGGGCTTTAGAGAATAAAATTTCAAATCAAAACCTGGATCTACAAAACCAGAATTCAGTCTATGAAGGCACAAAAGCAGTTTGAATCATGCAATATAGTATTTCAGATCCCAAAATACCAGGTTTTGACTTCAAACAACACAAGAGTGATTTATTACAGGTTTCAGCCTAAGAGGGATTCTAAAGCTCAATATTTAAAAATCTACCAGCAAAATAATGTGCAATGGAAATTCTGACAGGACTTTAGCTAGCTGATGATTTTTTTCTACATCCTCTTGCAGCTACACCCATTGGCCGGATTTGCTACTGGCCACATTCTAATTGCCAAAAGGATCATGTAGTAGTGGAAGAATCCACCAATAATAACTGCTTGAGTAAGGCTAGAAACAATTAGTATGCCCTGTCAATATAGAATGCACAAATGCCATTAAAAGATTAATCAACTTTGGAAACAGTAAATATTCATCTTTTAGAGGTGCAATATCACATAAGTCCAACTGAATGTCAAATTTAATTTTCATTTCAGGAAGTTTTCAAGTAAGGAGATCGGAGTTTGTTGAGGTTAAGTTTTGTGAAACTGTATAGACAGCCACATATGCCTATAACATTTGATTGTTTCTCCTCTTGAGCTTTATCTTTTTCTGCCTCAGGAAGATCATTTCCTGTGATATATTGCTTGAGTTCTGTTCCAGAAAAATGTGTGTCTCCCAGGACTCTTGGTTTCTAGCTTGTAAACCTTGGAATATTGTACTTTATCAAATATAGATACAAAGCAAAGAATTCTGAATGTAACAACATAGAAGCTTCCCAGGTATTTCCTATTGGCAGTTTTAGCAAGGTGAGGAAGGAAAATATGGTTTATTCAACATTTATTCTTATATGAGCATTTTCTGATATGATTTCCCTCTACCAAATATTTACCCTGACCTTCTTGGTGAAGAAAGAAATGCAATTAAGTTGGTTTGATTTCTATGTATTATTACACATTTTGCTGCATACTTTCAACTGAGAAAGCAACACAGAACAAAACTTTCCACTTAAGACATAAAATTAGATGGTTTGTTATTTTCTTTTTTTAAATACAAGGAAACAATTGAAGTGAAACATAGGCTGGCATCTCACTGACCACCTCATATAATGCCTGTAAGTTTCACAACACAGAAGACTGAAAAGAGATTATTCTTTTGATTCTCATATTTCAACACCACTCTTCTATACACTCCTCCAGAGAGATGTCCAGACATCACCTGTAGTGCTTGCTAAGACTCCACAAACACAGCGGGATCTTGTCAACAACAGCTGCTGCAGAGGAAGCCCAAAGGCAGAGAAGGAATGTCTACTTATACTTTTTCCAAATTGCCCTGTGAACTGCTAACTAGCACTAGTGTTCAGGTGGGACAACCACTCCAACAGTGCTGATTTCACAGCTACACAGAGACTGCTGAGAAAAGTAGGACAGAACACACTAAATGTTGGTATATGCTTAGTGTTTGAGGCAAGTTTTTGCTGCCTTTGCTTTTCTGTACTGGTAATATCGTGTACAGCTTCAGCATGGGCTGAGGTGACTGTTTTTATTAACCTACTTATTGTCCTTGGTAAGAAAATTTTAAAAGCCGCTTACTGACAAAGCTACCAAGGATAGTCTGCAGTGACAGACTCATTAGTGCTGCTTAAATTTAGGAACTTTAAAGACGCCATGTTTCAGGCTTCATTGTATGAACCATGACTATTTGCACAAGTGCTCCTAATAAAACTCTCCAGATTCACAACAGCAACTAATAAATTAGTAACATAACATTTACATTATTTGGGGGTCTTTTTCTTTCTTTTCCTGTAAACATAGTTATAAGTCAGTCTCATAGAGGCAAATATGGAAAAGAAAACAGGCACAAGTAATTATGGAGAAACATCTGAAAAAACTGCCAAATTCTGTGACAACCCAGCATGCTTGTGTGTGGGTGAAGGTAACAAAGTAAAGCACTGCTGAAGCCATTTTGTTTCAGTTAGAAAAGAACACACAGTTACTGGCTGAAAAGCTGTACAGATGGGCTTCCATAATGGGAAAACCTGCAATGACATCATATTCGGAGACCAGAGCACAATGGACTCCTTCGGGGGGAGGGAGAAGTCTAAAAGGCAGTTCAATGCAACGTTATTTATCTTTTTTAAATAGTAGACAGTAATAGTTGTACTTCCACCTATTCTTTTAATCATGCAATGTATTATTAAAGAAATAAAATTCAAAGATGCACTAAGGATTTTATTGCTTTCTGTTCCTTTTGTTTTTCATTGTGTCTTCATCAAAATATATCAATCGTACAGTAAGCTTTTCTCTCAGAAGTGCTATTAAATATTCTAGGGTTAGGCAACACACATTAGACACTGTATTTCTACAGAAATAAATACATACTGAAGTAGTACCACAGGGCATTAGAAGGGATAAACTAATTGTTAAAGCAAGCTTCTGAATGTTTTTAGAGTTCGAGTCTCTTTTCCTCACCTAATCTGTGTCAATAATATTAACTAAAAACAGATCCACAAATATTTACCATGTAAAGCAGAAACACATGCAATACACTTCAGAAAGCTCCGTTCAGCAGTCCAATATTTGTTTCCTTCAGTTCAACACCGATACACCGGGATCATTGCCAAGGTTATGAATGTTGTTGAATGAATCCAAAGTGTCCTTTTCCGCTATGTTTTAAATCCCCATTAGTATAGTTCACTGTAACAATAAACTTCACCGGCTTCTCACCCATCTTTCTCCCCATGGAACAATACAGACTTTACTTAAGAACTTACATCTACAGAGAAACACACTGGTAATACATTCCCAGCAGAAGTCTGTTGTGTTATATCAAAGATGAAATAATTAACATAATACATTTCAGATGGAAGCAAAATTCAAATATGTATAGCAGATATTGTATACATTTCAAAGCATCATCGAGTTAGTAGGACTGTTTCCAAGAGGATGTTTTGAAACCATGATAGGAAACCCAAGGCTGTTGTTTTTTCCCAAGTTTCAGAAAACATAGGTGAAATCCATTTTGTTAGTAGAACTGGACAGAATGATTTTACAAGTAGATTTCATCAGCACACAGAGAAAATCCTGCATTTTTCACCTAGTAGAGCCCATCTTTGCAAGATGAGGTTGTGTATATTATATCATCTGTCTCATGCTCAATTAGTCAAGATTAGGATCTATTTTAGCCACTGGATACACAAGAACCAATGAGCTGCTAAATAGCCTGTGGGCGAGGACTGCCCCATCCCAGATCTAGGGATCCAGAAGTCCTAATGCTTATTGAATGTTACAAGTCCTGCAACAACAGAACAAGTTATTGCTCATAATTTCTGCTCAAATAGGTTCATTTCCATGCTACAAAAATGTTTGCTTCACCCCGGTATGTTTCTATGTTATCGACACATTACTACATAGTATCTGAAGTGCTTGACCTTTTGATATAAAAACCAATGGTCATAAAACAAACACACTGCAAAAATCTGCTTTCTTTATAATAGAGAAACTCCACCCTCAGTCATGCCCAGCTTGCATTTGCAATATTTTTATTTCTTTCCTTTGAGAATATACAAGCTCCAGCACTCTCATGCCCCTTGTGAGTTCACCATCCAATTACCTATCATCACTCAGCAGTGATTCACACCCTGAAGTTAGATTTAATAGTTTGAAAATTCACTTCCAGTAAAGTTAAAAATGAAACAGGTCAAAGGGACACATCACTTGTAATTCTGAGTGCACAGATGTTTAGCAGAGACAAGTTTAAATTTCATTCTGGCAATAGTTTAGCCTTTGAACTCACAAAGAGCTTAGCCTGTTTAGCAACAGAGTACCCACGACAAATCCATTTTCATCAGTTTATTTGAGTCATTAATACTTAAACCAAGAGCACTGTTATTTAAAACCAGTTAGAAATTACTTTATAAATGTGAGGTAGAAAAATAGTATTTTAGTCTCTGTGGAATATTCCATTGAGCAAATCAGGTAGGGATACAATAATGCACTTGCAATGATTTTTGACTTCTCATGTTGAATATTAATATCTTTCCATAGCTCTCAGTAGAAGAACTAAGTGCCTGCTTATGTTTCTCACAGGAAGAAATCAAGTAGAAACATGCCTTTGTCAAGGGAGAGATATTAAATTAGAACACAGAACAAAATATAAATATTAGCCACACTGAATGTTTCTGTTACGATAGTATCAGAAGTCCAAAAGGTTGAAGACATCCCTAATAAAATATGGAAATTACACTACTCTAACAGCCTTCTACATCCTACTGGATTCAAACACTATTAATATGTTGTAATACCTACTATCTTCTTATCTGTGGCTAAAGAGCAGGGCTGGGGGCTAAGAATCCTACCTCATATGCCAGAGGATTACACAGAGCTCTTCAGTGCTGGGTATCCTTGAACAAAATTCCCACCCATCTATTGCATTCCTCATTGAAACACTGCAGGGCTAAATCAATCGTTCTTTGTAAAGTGTATCGAGTTTCTATGTGGAAGTGTTATTCTGAGTTAAAGATGCAGCTTCATGGACTGAGGCCAGATAATCAAACAAGAGAGGTAAAAAAGAAGGGAAAATTTCTTTCTTTCCAGAGGAGCATTCAGTCCACAATAACAGGCTTTGCAAATGTTACCCTCCTCAATAAGCTCAAATAAAAAGCAAGGGATCCTTTTGCACTTTTAAAGTTCAAGTTACTATAAATTATTGTGCATGTTTAAAAAGTCTGGTTTGCATAATGCAATAAGTCTGCCATTACCTTTCTTTCTCCAATTAAAAACATATTACAATGTACTTTACATGAGATCAAAAAGAATACAGATGTTTTTTGAAAGTGCTTATTTCATGCAAAACTACAAAGATTTTTCTTAGACATTGTGGGAAAAGTAGAGGACTTAGAGCTTGCTATAGAGAAAATACATTTGAATGGTTTTAATTTCATTTTTAATCTCCATTACATGAAAAATTATTATGGATTCCAATTGAAATTGCACACTTTTAAGAATGTAAAATCAGCTTTTCAGCCTACCCTTTTTTTATATATGTATAGAGAGTGCATTTTTGAGGGCACAGAAAAGAAAATATTGAATGTATTTACTAAACAGATCCAGGCTTGAATGATAATCTTTCTGTTTTCTTATGAAAATACAGGAAAACACATAACCATTATTCACTGTCCAGAAATTTTTGGCAGAGCATGAAGGGCAGGATAAAATTTTGATATCTAGAAACATTACCTATGGAAAAGGTAGACTGTTCATCATTAATTCGAGTCTGATTAAAAACAGTTAGAATAGTAATTGGAAAGGTTAGATACATTCTTAGAAAATAAAAATTGAATTCTAAATTGTTGGCTAGTGGAGGAACACTAAGAGAAGAAACAGCAGTGTTGTATTAGTGTAAAATCTGGAAACTGGAGCACCTTCCTCGCACACTTTTATTCACAGATCTATTCTGGCCTATATACTGCCTAACAAATTATAGGAGATGAACATACCTTATGTCTTACCTTTTGAATGGCATCTAAGTTCCTTTCTGATTTCAGACAAGATAATGAAACATATATTTGACAAAACTAAAGTAGTTCCAATATTTTCTATTTGGCTTTGATTGCACTCCAAAATTCTCCTCCAAAAGCTAAAATTTTGTTTCTAATGCCTTGGAAGAGTATTATTAATTTTAAAGGATGGGGGAAGAGGAAGGTGATAAAGAAGGTTTGGCAAGTGAGGACTGGGCATTTTCTGCATAGGATATATGCTGTGACAATAAATACATAGCCAGCAACAAATATGCGAATTGACAACTTATGTGGCCTTAGAATACAGTCACCAGGCAAAAAATTTGAGCCTCGTTCCCCATATGATCCTCAGTCTTCAGATTCTTGCTATAGGGTACATTGAGACTATGGTAAGGAATCCTACAAGGTGGACAGGAGGGTATTAGATTCAGAGCTTTTGAACTTGCAGGAGTTTTGCTTTCAGATATGGCTTTTCCAGAGGAGATTATTTGACTGTGCTATTAAGCGCAGTAAATACAAAATTCCTTTTCAATTTGTTCATTGAAATGGCATCAGATTTGCTGCAACTATTACAAATTCCGTGTTGGTATTTTCCCAAGTTTCACCCTTTTTTGCAGGTTAACTATGCAAGATGAAACACAAGGGCCTCACAGTAGTGGTTAATTACTGATCAGTACTAAATTAACATGTATCTTATTTCACAAGACGTTAATGTAAACCTGAGGGTGCAATTATACCTCTTAAAATATTTTTCTTAAAACTAGATACTATTTAAGCAAAGGAATGTTAAACATCAAAATTTGATTAAACTGAACTGTTAAAGAGTATTAAGAAAAATAACAGAAACATAGTTCCGATCCAGGCAAAATAAAGTTCTGTGGCTGCCAACCAATAAAAACTCCCTGGTCTGTATATTTTTTATGAACATTCAGTATTCAGAAGAATAATTCTGCTGCCTCTCTGCAGCCAAGATACTAATTGCAGCACATTACTGATTTTCTCAAAAGGAACACTATGATGCATTCAGTATGAAAATCAAACTCTTGGAAGTTTTACATTTCATTGTCACTTTGTAGTTTGGATTCAAAACCCATTGCATGAAGGAAAAAATTAGAAATATTAAAATGTAGCAATAAAATACTTTCATATTTTCCATTACAGTCCTATGAGGCAATGAAAATGCTGAACTTCACTAGTGTCAAGGAAAATTCACACCATACACCTTGCAAGACCTGTTCCCTGTTTTCTACACACACAGCATTTAACTATGCCATATCTAGTAGGAAATTAACTAAACACATCAGAATATCAATAAACATATGTAATGCTAAACAAGAACAAAAGCAGTGAAACCAATAACTCTAAAAAAATAGTTGTAGTCATGTGAATAATCATCTATTCATTAACCTAGTTACAATCTAGTTGAGAAATTCACTCCTATCCAGGGGGAAAAATGATAAAATCAGGGCTTTGGAAATACACTCAGAATATTTTCCAGCTACATGTTATCATCCATGTCATAACTTCTTACTAACATTAATCCTACATGTGACTATTACCATTCCATTTTTATATGGAAAAAAATAGATAAAAACCAGTATATATAGCTACAAATATCTAGGCTGTAATTGAACTCTTTCAAGAAGGAATAGAGAAAGTAGTTTTTTCTCAGTTAAAATGTGCTTGGGACTCATTCTTTGATTCTTTGAAGTTATTACCACTACCTCCATGGATCATTTTCCCATTTTCTGAGGGATTAGATGTCCGGATATATGGATTCCTATAGAGGTGTTACAGAAAACTCGGAAATAGAGAGGTAAATCCCTTATCTTTACTTGAAAAAAGATATTGAAAAAAAAAAACTTGAAAAGAAATAAAAAAGATCTTCTAGGTTTTCCAAACTCTCCCCCTATGCCCCTCCCTCCCCCATTTTGATGAGGGTGATACAAAAGTATATTACAGAGGCTAGATTAATTACAGTGATATTTACACCATAACTTAATCAGAGAACTATCCTTTCTTCTTTAAGGTATTGTCCTTCCTCAGAAAAATAAAAGCATAATAAAACTCACAGGCTCAGAAAACTTTTGAGTATAATGGTATTCTAGCAGTTTAGATGAAAAAACTGCTATTACTTATGTGAGTAAATTGTAGGGGGACAATCTCTCTAACGTGGTTAACAGCAAATTACGTATAAAAGAGCAACTTGATGTTTCTAAACTAACAAGTAAAAAACACCCACACAATTAGAAACAGAAAATTATGATGACTGTATCTATTGCACAATAACTCCAGGTCCCTTCAGTTAGCGCACATTAGCTAAAAGTTTGACAAAATGTGAATACTGTGTTGTAAAACTACATTAACTTTTTCACCATAAGCTGTTTCTTTCAGGGGTTTTGTGCTTTTATAACATTGACTCTCCCCAAAAGTTTGAATTCAGTGCTGTATTTCCAGCTATTGTATATAAAATCAGTGAGATAAGCATGATTTTAAATGCAAACATCTGGGTCTAATATTAATGATGCTGGCACTTCTACAAAATAGCATCACTATTTGAAAGCACTGATCAAAATGTATCTTGAATTTTGGAGATATTTACTAATGATATAATTTACTTAAGATGGGCCACAGCTTGGAAACCTGTAGCTTGAATCAAAAAATAAAATAAGCCAGTCTGGGATCGGTTAAAATTGTGCTGTAGAAACCACATCTGTAGGTAAGAAACAGAGAGGGAAATTTGAGAAGAATACCAAAGTGTTAAGAGGACAGTTTATTTGTGTTTAATCATATAACTCTAATCTAATCTAACGTATAACTCAAATTCGAATGTCACTGTAACAGATTAGAAATAAAGTGGGGTGATTAGATAAACAGATCAGTAGATCGTTCAGACTCAGAGTGAGATGAAATCTTTTCAATTTATGTTACTAAGAGAATTATTTATTTTGGCAAAAGGATGACAAAAGTTTCTGTAACAGCAGGGTAGATAAGCCAACATAGCTCCAGTTTTAAGAGAAAAAATGAGAGCAAATCTTGAATCCATTCAGCTGAAGGCTAAAATATTACTAAATAGCATCAGGACTTCACACCAAGGCCATAAATTGAAAAGGAATGTCATTATCCAGAGCAGACCTATTCTGGCATGCCATTCAAAATCTGACAACAGGACTTATTCCACCTAGTTAAAGCCCAAATGCTCAGAGCTGAGTCGAAGCTAAAGATAGGGAAGATAAGAGCTTCAATATCACTTGAGGATCTGTTTTTAATTTTAGCTATCTAGCAGTCCCTGAAATCCACAACTTTTTGCTAGCAGCCCATGTTACTAAAGCAATGTTGAGGAAGATATATTCATCATGCAATATAACAGGGCAATGTTCTGGCTCAAACTACTTTCTTCAGACCTGACAATATGCAAAGGAAAACAGATTGTTTTAAATTTTCCTTAATATAGGAAGAAGGCGGAAGAAAATTACTATAAAAGAAATCTTCTTGTTATAGTATTTGTGTGGGAAACTAGTAATTGCCATGAGTCAAGGGCTGAGTAAATGGTGGATTTATATTAATTGAGGACCTGAGCTAAAGAATACAGTATGGGAAATCTGGTTAGGCTGAAATCAAGTCAATGTTATTTTAAGTTCACTTTTAAAAAAATGAAAACCAGAATTCGTCTTCCGTGAATTCAATATTATATACAGGATTTAAATCTCATTTTTATTTGCTATAATTTGTGTTTATTTTAAAAGAAAAGTGTAATTTCAAAACAAAGACTTCAAAGATTTTAAGCCAGAAAAAGGCAGAATAAAACACAAAGTCTTTACTGAAGTTGCATATTTTTGCCATGCTCTCTAACTGAGTCTTCACTGAACTAGAATCACTTATTTTCTTGCATCTTCTGATACCTTTTTTCTTCAGTACAAGTACTTTAGATTCATCAGAACAGTCCAAATGACACTAAACAGAGAAGTTCAGGCCACTAAACAGAGCCCACAGAATCCTGAAGGCACAAAATAAGCATTTCAGCAGCCAGTCAGCTTTAAAGCTTCCTGGATACTACAGATAACACAATGGTAGAAATAAGACACACAAAGAAGAAATTTAGCTAGAAATTGAGAAAGATTTTACTGGAGCCCCAGTCCAATCTGTCATCTTCAGACTTGCAGCTGTATAGTAGAGACGATGTGGGTGGAAATCATAACTTTGTTGAGGTCAACATTAAAACTCATTTTACAGTAATGAGGCCAGAATGCTGCCTACATCCTTTAGCATAGACTTAATTACACACACTTTTGTATGATACTATCATTTCAACACGACAGCACTTCAGAGGCATTTTTCACAAATATGTATGACCAAATACAAGCTATAAATTAACTTAATCCAAGCATTCTACTACCTACAGTAATTGACTCAAGTTTTTCCCAAAGATGAGTTTTTATCCTGAAAACAAACATTAACTTCTGACCTTTATAATTAATAATTAAAACTCTGCTAGTACAAGATGTCCTTAAGAAAATACATTTCTTTCATCTCTATGTGGTGGTATTACATAGTTTTTCCTGAACAAATCGGCAACTTCTGACTCACTCATATTTATGAGAAAGACTCCGAGCAGGCAAATTCTAGCACTGGTTCTCAGCATTATATTTCCTTCTCTACTGAAAATAAGGAAGTATATTACGTAAGAAAACAACAAAAGATGAATAACTTATTGCCCTTCTGGGCAGTCTGGGATATTTACAAATCTACATCCTTGCTGACGCAGTAAAAATACAAAGTAGACAGACTTACTGTCCTCAGGGCTGCACTGCTTTTAATTTTATTATTGACATTTATCTTGTTCTGGGAGAATTGCAGACTGGAAGAGCTAATTTCAGTTGATAAATCTTCCATCCACACAGGAGCAGATAAGACATATAGTGAGACTTCTGACATATTTGCCTCAGTTTTCGGAAGCGTGTCAGCTGTTTTGTGTGCAACAGTGCTACTGAAAAGATTCAGAATCCATTTTTTTTCCCCTCCAACTGTTTCTGTATATTAGGAGGAATAACTCCCCTGTTTCTGTGCTGGAGGAACCCTTTCATTCCCACCTAGAGAAGATAATGCTCAGCACCTCCATAGTGGAGGGTTTCCTCCTTCTGCCAGAGTTGCTATGTCACAATACTGATTAGTATTTTGAAAACAGACAGCCTCAGAAAATGTGTAATCATGGCAGAATCTGAGATTTTATTTAAATCAAAACAAAGTAAAACGAACCATATGCAAAACTCTTGCCAATCCTAGACTTCACAGGTAAAATGTTAAAAGTATAATCCATGAAACCTAATAAAAAAACCCAAACAAACAGGAGAAAATTAAGGGACTATGATATTTCTGTAACTAAAATGTTCCAGTTTCTTAAGCAAGTCAGATTATTCTAGAAGGGCTATGAAATGCTGAGTTTACCTGCTTATGTTAACAATACAGTCTTCTTCAGTGTTAAGTAGGACACTGTCACTGACCCTTCTGCAGGAAAATCTGCAAAATCAATATCCATCTTTGTAAATCGACAAGAAAGATACAAGGTTCAAAACCTTGTCTTTCTGGTCACTTCCACCTCTATTCTCAAAACATTTCTCTATGTCTGAATTTCTTCAGCTAAGTCCAGATTATAATGTGTGTATGAGATGAAATGGTCAGTGTGAGTCATGAATGTTTTAAAGCATTTGTTAGACTTTTATACAAAACATGTTGTACACATCTTTGTCTTACTGTAGTACTTTCAAAGATTAAACAAGCTGTCATAACACTAGCAAAAATTAATTTCAGATTTGTTCATTTCAGTGATAACAGTTTTTCATCTGAAGTACTGAATGTCTAGGGTGTGTGCGCTTTTATAGATTTTGGACATTCATTTTTAACCTCACATCTGTGGATTGCACAAAATACTCATTAACTTATTCATTTACTACAATAAAAATATTGAGAGTTCTGGATAAAAGAACACAGGTCTTCTCCCTTTAGAAATGGCATTTCCCAATTATTTTTGAGCAAAACCAAATGTAGAGAAAAATGCTTTCCCAAACAACAGAATTTCACTGACTGACTCTATACCAATGAAATTACAACGATCCTTTCTATTTGGTAGCCAGTAATAACCTAGAATCACCTGAAATAAGGTGAATTGCTTATTATTCTTATCACATCATGGACACAATGTTAATGTTTTGTTGTTTCTTTTGCCAGTGTACACAAAGTAAATGTACAGTTCATTCCTATCCTACTGCCTTAGAAGTTACAACTACGTTTTCCATGCTACTATTAAGCTCAGTGATTTTACTAAATCTGAATTTGATGTTCTGAAGAAGTAGTGATAAGCCAAAACTTCAAATTCTGATAACATTTTTAATTTCCTTCGAAGTTTAAAGTATTCAGACCTCTAGGGATACAATGGCCATTCCCAAAGTTGGTTTTAGAGAAAATATTTCCACCTATGCTGTTAGAAATTTATTCATATCGGAATAAGAGGATCATCTGGTGTGTCAGAGACATCTCTGAGTACACCTGTATTTTTATAGATTTACTGTGCACACTTCAAACGAGAACTGATACAGTCAGGGAAGACAAAGACAAAAACCAACAGAAACCCACAAACTGGTAAATGAACAGGGTCCCATTTGACTGTGCTATCAGAACTCTGTTCAAAATCTTCAGTCAATAAATGTCTTGTTAATAAAGGTACAATCTAAAAATAACAGATGGCACACTTGAGAACTTTTGTGCTTTCAAATTAATCCATACTCTCAGTAATACCCACTAAGATATATTCAAATATATCCTTTAATCCACTTTTTATTGATATATTTTAAAGTAAAAGAAAATATTTTCTTTATACGTCTCATTTTTATGCAGCTATAGTAGTTTTGTTGTCTATCTTACTGGAAAAAGTCATCAATGCCAGAAAAAAATATCAACAAAAACATTATGTGATTCTGAAATGCTAGGGTAAAAATACCACTTCTGAGCTTTTCTTGTCCAAACAAATTGATGATTAATATCTAAAAACATTAATCTGTAGAATACACTGTTTGATGTGAAATTTAGGGACAGTTTTTCACCATCCAGAGGAAAAAGATTACATTAGTAGAAAAAAATATTTATATCTTTGGCTTTCAATTTCCTTCTATTTACTGTAACTTCTTTTTTCTAAAGTTATTTCTCTTCATCCTTTATAATAATAAGATTTGGATCTCCTATTTACTGTTCTTGAATTAACAGTGAATCTGCAGTATTCCTTATTTATAACTTATGCACAATCAGCACATGACCCAGGTGTCTAACCCTGTAAAATTGTATCTAAACAACACATACTTTTTCATAATAAAAATCCAAGTTATTTTTAAGTTTTCTTATCTTCATGAATAAATGAACATGAGAGAAGTTTTGGAAAGGGACAGATAATAAAACATTAGGAATTAATTAAATACATGCAGAGTTAGTTTCATAGTAAGGATTAGAAACAGCCATTATGACACATCTGACAACTTCTAAATATTAAATCTCATAATGCCTCACTTCAGCATACCTACAACACAAATTTGGTAGACGATTTTTGAGACAGACCTTGTTATATAGATTATCAAGTGAAAAACATTGAACAATCTTAGCACAAAAACATAAAGCAGAGAAAACTGATCTGTGAAATTATCTCAATGAATAAATTATCCAAATACACAATTATTTGTAGATA
The DNA here is from genome assembly GCA_033558105.1 of Coccyzus lansbergi. NCBI lineage: Eukaryota > Metazoa > Chordata > Aves > Cuculiformes > Coccyzidae > Coccyzus > Coccyzus lansbergi. The sequence goes on from JAUMJK010000486.1 coordinate 1,384,531, forward strand.
ATAGATCAGTTTAGTTAATGCTCATTCAGCATTTCCAAAGATGTTTACATTTATTTTATTCATCTACTAAAACTTTAAAAAATATTACATTTTCCCCAACCATTTATTTTCACTGCTTTAAGTTATGCCACTTCCTATTGCTAAGAAATAACACAATTCACTCATTTTCAGAGGATTAGGACAACTTGACGACAAACAGTTCAATAATATTACAAAATACATTGTCTAATCTGTGGTGTCATTCTTTATGCAGTTACACCATTTTTTCCTTATCTGCCAGCTAGTCATACCTAGAAATACCCTTGAGTTTGACCATTTTCTTTATTTCTTAAGGTATTTCTTCAGTATTCTGCTTTTCTGGTGTTCAGAACCAGATGTACTCACATGGATATTACTACATCTAATTATACAGGAATTAATATCACCTCATTGCTGAAGTCAAATAAATACTGTCTTTTCTTACTGTAGTCAAAGGTTAAATCTTATATGGACTTTAAGACCTATGTTGTATCATAAACTTCTCTTTCACTAGAAACATTTTTGTTCACTTGCATTTTCCTAGATCACTTCCACCACTTGTATACTACAATACATCGTTAAATTCCCTAGATCTCATTGTGTAAGTCCCCTATGCTCCAGGTTGTTTGCCAATAAAAGCTTCTGATTTTCTTACTGCTACAAAAAGAAAACTACTGGCTAGAACGTCACTCATTTCACTGACTACACAGCAATAAATAAACTTTCATCAACATTATAGATTTATAGGTTGTGTCAACTTAGAGATAAAGCCATTAAACATCAGTCACATGAGATTTCTAGTCTGACAAATCATTTCTACCTTGTTTCTCCTTTTTTAATACTCTAATAAGTATGTGATGGCAATACAATTACAAGACTTACATGCAAATTAGCACAATGAAAACATCTAGATTGTAAAATACATGATCTTCCTGTCTAGCTCACTGGCTCCCACTGCAACTAATTTTCCTTCCCAGAAAAGGGGGGAAGTCTGTGAGGCTGGGAGAAGAGGTTTGACAAGTCAGTGCTAAATGAACAAATTACTTTAAATAGTAATAATAATTTAAAAAATAAAAGTACAACACAAAAAAACCTAAAGCTTTTTTCCTCCTACCCATCTGAATCCATTTTGAGTAAACTCAAAGAATCCAACTGTTTGGAATACAGCTACTGAGGACCTGAGCCCCTGTAAAACCTATTCCAATCAATAAAGATATCTAAAGAGGTGTTTGTTCCACTTCTTGACAGAGTTATTTTATTTTAGCAGAAACCTCTAGTGATCTCAAAAAGTTATATTCAATCTGGATGAAAGCACAATTTAATCTGAGAGTGGTTTCTTCTTAGCTAGCAACCAATTTTGTCTTGCTATGGAGATTTTTGTACAGTGAACTTAACCACTCATGATTCTCATGATTTATTTATTAAAAGGCATCTATCTTTCATCTGCATTGAATTTCATATTTGTTATGGTTTGAGTTAAGGTAGAGTCAGTTTTGTGACTGACTCAGTTGCTTAAGTAACTTTATTTTTCTGAAAACTAACTGCATGGTTTTGAAACAATGTTTTTATCTGCAAGTTATAACACAGGGCATTGATATGCAAAAAGGCCAACACTTATATTTAACTAAGGCTGTTCTCAAGCTGGTAGGAGGGGCTGCACCTGAAAGGAGGGGTGAATAGGGCAGGTAACCTTAAACTGACCAACCGCGCGTTCCATCCCATATACATCATATTCAATATAAAATTAAAGAGATCACAAGGGTCTCCTCTCTCTCTTTTCTGTGATGGCTAATGTCCAGTGAGGACCTCATCTGTCTAGTTGCTCCTGATCCTGGATTTCCTGAATCAAGTTCCTGAATTCAGCTCCCTTCTAGCTGTGAACCCATTGCCTCTCGTCTGCTCTATAGCATCATAGTGATTGTCGGTCATTGAGGGCATGACCTAATATATTTGTATATATTTTGTTTCTTCCTAATTATTTTTATTATCATCATCATTTCATTAAAGCTCTACTTTTAGTTTCCAACACACAAGTCTTTTTCCTCTTTTAGCCTAAATGGCAGGGGGAGAAGAGATTTTGGAGGCTCAACTGCACAGTTTTAGCTGGTGAAATTTATCTGGGGGTGAAGGGGAGCTAGCTAAACTGTGATGAAAGTGCTTCAGTAGGATAATTAGTTGTCAAGTTTCCTGTCATATTTTTTAATTGAAAAGCAACTTGCCTTCTGGATTAGATAGCAGGTACAGATACGAGGGCATCTTCTCCTGCTTCATCACCAGTGCTTCTATACTGAGGCACACTGATGGGAAAGATAAAGTGTTGCACTAAGCCAAATGAAATAAACATTACAGCAACTATTACCTTACCTCCACAGGTAACAGTAATGAGCCTGGCAGAGAAGTGGCTTGGAAAGGTTGTGGCACTTCTTTCAGCAACAGGAATATTCCCCACTCAGGGTACACTGCTGTACAGCCGTGTGGTCTAGGGTCATGAAGAGATAATTGTTCATAAAAAGTCTGTCTGGCCCCTAAATCTTCCGCTCTTTTCTGTTTTCTGCATTGATGCTTCCAAATCTGAGCAAGTAAAATGATATTGAAACTATTTTCCCAGGGTTACACTTTGATTGCCTGAAGAATATAACAGGGCTTCTCTTTCTGTGTAGGTTATATTTCTACAAACCACTAATACTAAATCAGCAAGCAGTAGAATTAAATAAAATCCAAATCTTGATTTTTTTTACCTCCTCTCCTTCTCATTTTCCCCACTGGAAAAAAAAAAAACCAACAACAACAACAACAAAAAACACAAAACCAAAAAATCCAGACTGTGTTTCTACTTTCCAGATGTGAACAACTGGATTAAATTCCATAGAGAGCTTTTAAAAAATCAAAACAAACCAATGGGTCATGGTCTTTTTGCAGTACAGGAAAAAAAAAGGAAAAAAATACTAAAACTACGTTTCTGAGATCAAGCAACATGACTGTAGCAGCTGCAAGGTCATACAGATTGAACGAGAAACCACAGCCTCAAAAATGGCAGCAGAAATTACTTGTAATTTTTTTCCATTGTAGTGACTGGAGAACTGCTTTCCTTTCTGTAAGCCAACCTGGCTTGATTGCTGTACCATCAAAATTGCTTCTGTGGTTTGGGAATGAAAAGGCTTTCCCATCTCTGTGAAAAGTTTTTGATATTTGAATCAAGATCATTGAGGACCAAATAATGGTCTCTGAAACCATAATGAAGATTATTTGTAGTTATTTAATTTGAAAAGTGTTTCCAGTGAAAGAACAACATAGGCAGCACTGGAGACATCACCCAGAAACATCAAAACCTGTTTTCCCTCACTGGGTTGGATTCTTTCTGCCAGTTCTGCAAAAGGTAGCAGGATGAAAAGAAGTGAATTGAGCCTATACATTCAGCAGGAAAATTCTGATCTTTCTCCTCTACCTCTTTTCAAGAAGTTAAATAAAGCTAAGGCATGAGCAGCAGTCTTAACATCCAGAGTAAAGCTGCATGACTCCACAAAAAGCTTTATGAAGAGGTATTTGAAGCAGAAGCATGAAGTCAGTAGGTATGACATCTGTGAACAGAAGTTGCTTAAGGAATTATTTTTAAAATCACATGAAGATATCTAGAGGTACCAGAGGTAATATTTTCTAATAAGATACTAAATTTAATTGGAAAAGCATACCATGCTGGCTTAGAGTAACATTTTGGTATATATAAATTTGCAGTCAGTGCACAAAGAAAAAAAATGTTTCATGAACACACAAGTATACTTGCTGTTTCGGTAGTGAAATTCTGTAACTACATATACCTAATAGGTTTATTGTTACTAGCCTCAAGATTTTGATGTAAAAGTTGTACACTTTCCACCAATAATTAATCCTGCTTAGAGGAAGGTAGTAATAATATTCTATATTAAGCTCTTAAAGTTTTAAGAAGGCTGCAAAGGCAAATGGCTAAAACCATAAATACTTTAACTTATTCTTTCAATTAAGTTTTTCCACTAAAGGTTTGCTCTGTGGGGTGTCTTAGCGCTTTGTCACCCCTCTCACATTCACCCCATGAGTGAAGATGGGGCTGCCATGACTATGTGCAAACTCAACACTGGTGAGAGTGGTGAGAGAATGGAGTAGGTCATATGTGAGCAAGTGTCCATTTGAGGAGACCATTCTTCTCTGTTAAAGGGAGCAAACAGCAGCTTTACTGTGTGAGTTCAGTCCTCAGTGATTACGTCTGCAATTAAAGTGGTGAAAGCTTTCTTATTACTTCTCTAGGATAGAAATCATCTACTGAACTTCCAAATTCTTAAATTATAATTCAAGTTTCAAGTTAGTTAGCCACATCTCAGGAAATATCTGTACATCAGTCACAATTCACTGTCAGCAGCCAGACTCACTAGTATTTTATGCCACTGTTATAATCAAAGGATTAATTGCCACATTTTAAAAATTACATTTCTAAAATACATTATGCCTAGCTACATTAGCATGCTCATTGCTTAGAAATTTTTGATCATGTAAAACTGGCAACAGGTGTTTTACAGAAAGTCAATACCAACACCACTAAATTAAGAAAATTCACTACCCACAACAGTTTTATTTCAGAAGTCTTTGATTCTTGATTGACCAAGTTGTTCTCACTGTGCATTAGTCATGCTTAAATATTAAGATTTTTCAAAGTTCTCCAAATACAAGGTCAGGAAGAACAGCATGTAGCAATGTGATATGCCAGCTGCGCCTCAAGCAAGTGATAGAAATGAAGCAATGCCTAAGAGTTATTCACATTTTCATGGTAGCAAATGAGAGTTGAATGTACTCCCTGGAAGATAATTTAAGTGGAGACAGATAGCTATGGGGCAAAGTGGAGCATCCTACTGCAAATTGTTGCAAGAAATTCTTCTGTCATAAGAGTTCAGTCTTTAATCTTCTCTTGCTAAATCTGACTTATTTTTTAAGAACTCAGACGAGAAATATGATAATGAGACACAAAGAAACCCCTTTTAAATTGTAAGAGTTGTACAGCATTCCTTTTTTATGTTTGTTTACTATTCAAAATAAGAAAGAAACCTGAGTATGATCCAACAACATCGAGGCAAGAGTAATGATTTTGGTGCTTAGCCTATTTTTCCTCCAATTTCAATGAACACTTAATTTGTTTAATTCTTAATGAAAACTGAACTGAAATTGAGGGGGACGTATCCCCAAGCAGTGTTAGTTTTAAGTAATATCAAGAGCATATGAAAAAAAAGAGATTTTTGAAAAATTGGCTTTGATTTAAAAGACATGCCTAAATGTCAATGATGTGTGAGAGACACAGGTAAGTGTTTTACCCTCTGGTGAGAATTTAAATTCTTGAAAGGCTAGAATTCAGTATAAAATTGAATATCTATAAGGAATTGAATATCTAAAGAATTAAATATCTAAAGGAATATCTGTAGTTACGTGTAAAGCTAACAGCCAGTCTTCCATCTTTACATTTGTCATCCTTCAACTTTAGTAAAGTGTATGCTGAGAAAGACAAGCACACAGAAAATGATACTGGCCTGTCATTGTGATTTACTTCCTAAAGTTGTGAATTGTATTCCAAAGGCTTTTCAGGAGTGGCTTTACAACTATTCAGGTGTGGTACTAGCAAGGAAATACCACGGGCGTCAGTTCAAGTGTAAGTTTAGGGCAAAATTTCAGTTTTATGTGGATGCTAATCTTTATCAATCAACCTCATGAAAAGCCACTAGGTGAACAGGAAAAGGTTTATTAGTTCACTGCAAGAAATCTGTATTATTCTGGTCTTGTTTCCATATTAATACCTTATTTCACTCACTGGTGTGCTCTAAAAAGCATTTCTTTACCTTTATACTTTTCCCTTTCTGCATTAATTTTTCACCTGCTTTCTGCATGTAACAGTAGTAGAGTTAAGCAAAATTATTTTTCATGTTTTTATTGGAAGAATGGCAAAAATGCCATATAGTATTGTGAACATTTGTGGTTAGTTTCTGGCAGATGTTTTAAGATCTTAGACAAAAGAATGTGTAGCAAGATTGTTAAAGGAACTACCAACTTTAAACCAATGTGCTTCCATAGGTTTGATTCAGGAAAACTTTATGACAATGTTAGAAAGTTAACCTTTCTCAGCTCTCTTCATTTTCAGCAGAAAGTTCTGACTACAGGTCAACGTAGATCAAATTTACATTAAGCTGATCAGTAGCAAGGTATTGAACTAGTGGCATAAATAGAGACTACCCTTATTTGCAGTTCTATAAGAAGTCAGCTGGAATCTTTCCTTTGACTCTTGATTTCTGTGGCAGTTAAAGACAAGTTATCACTTTCTTTACAAAACTCTTCAAGACTAACTATACATTTAAGCTTTAGCAAGTGGTTAGCATCAAGAAATTCACCACCTGAAATAATATGAAGCAAATATTTGCTGACCCTTTAATTTTCTTTCCTATATAAATAATTATTTTTACAGATTTTCTTACAACTCATAACACACATATCAATATCTTGAGGTACTGAGTTCTGTGACTAACAGTATTGCGATGAAGTGCTTAAGCTGAAGTCGTGGTTTATCAAAGTCTGACCTCTAATGACAAGATCATCAAGTTAAGCACAGTATAGATAAGAACCAACCTTCAGATTTATTACAAGAGCTTTATTCTTAGATTTGTCTTTCTCTATAAGGTAACAAACTAGTTTATTGCAGAGAAGAGACTTGATTGTACTCACGTTAAAAAAAAAAATCTCTTTCCTGAAACAAAGTAATGTCTAATAATTACCATTGAAGGCAAGCACATACTTTAAAGTACTGTCTAAAATGTCAGGAAACCTTTGAGTTTCCACTTAAGTAAATTTGCTTTTTTAAAAAATTGCTATCATAGTTGCCTTAGATTTAGTCATATACTAACAACATAACTACCACCAGTAGAAACATGAAAGTCAAATGGAATGAAAACTCTTTTAAGAGTATTTTGGATAAGTTCTTTCTTCAGGCAGAGTTATTCTGCTCGCTGCTATATTTCCAGCAAGAGCAAACAGTCCTTCTTGCTTTAAGTAGTCAGCTACTTTCCCTGTACTGAATAGACAGCTGGATTTCAACACTGAAGGAAGGGAAGGAAAGAGTCCATTGGCAGCAAATATTATCAATCAAAACAGTGAGAAGAACTCCCCTTGGATGAAATGGAAGGTATTTATCAGCACTAAGCTAAACAATAAACCATCAGCTGGATTTGTAACTTCACTTTATCACCAAGTACAAAGGAGGTGGGTTGTACTTCCTATCAATAGTTAAGCAGAAGAAAAGAAGGAAAAATGGCAAGCCAATGTCCTAGTAAATGTAATAAGATCACAGCCCTACAAAGTATCTGGGTGGAGAGCTGAAACTGAGAGAATTCTACATGAGTCAGAAAATTCAGTCTGCTTCTGTTCCAGCTTTTTCCCCTCTTCTCTGCCAGCTTTCTAGCTATATTTCATTTCCTTTTCCTTTTCATTCACTGCCGTTTTTTAGGTTGCTAGTCAAAAGTAGTCTCTTTTTTAGCAAAATAATAAAAAGAAGTTTGGGCAGAAATTTTCACAGGTATCTGAATAAGTTATACAAATCTCTAGTCATTTACAGGTTGTTGGTCAAGCACATATGGCTAAGTCTTCCCTCAGGCGTCCATTCTTTCCTTTAAGTGCATCCTTGCTATGAAATACAAATCCAAGTGAGTAATAAACGAATGCACTTGCCATGAGGAAGAATAAATTGAATTATCTTGAACTACAGAAACTGCAGAATGGACAAGTAAAAAGCAACATTATGTAAATATTTTGTGTCCCTAATTTTATCATCTATAATAAGGTGCTAAGATTTGGAAACAAAGATATGGAAGGAATGAAAATTATGGTGGGAAATATGCATTTTATTATTGAGAAGCATCTAGCTTACTGAAGTAAATTTATATGCTTAAGGAGAAAGCATGTAGATACACTTAATGGAAACAGAATTCTTCATGAATCCAAAGACTAGAAAATCTCAAATATGATAATTTTGAACTTGACTAATTACAGAGTTTGAATCTTCTGTTCTTTGTACCTCTGTGCATCTCAGGTAGCAATCTTCTGCCTCTAACACCTGGATAATTAGAGCTTGCTCATTAGGGAAACCACCCTTCTACATGTGAAGAAAGCCAGGCACCTTGGGAAATCTACTCTGTATTTACAGGTTTTAGGGTCACTGCTCTACAAACAATAAATTCCAACTGCAACATAAGGAAACAGAGCTCTAAACCAATGTATTGATTCTGGTTTTGTGATAATAATATCTAACCCAAACAATAGGAATCATAGAAAAATACCTCTCCATTTTCCATGTCTCTCATTTTCTTCTACCCTCAATATCAGCCAACTCAGTCATTCGTTGCATTACTTCCAGATCTGGGTTTTATATGCAAAAGGGACTTTTTTTTCATTTTAGCTAGATACTTGCCAAATCAATCAAAAACTCTCAAGACTGTAGAGAGATCCTTTTACCAGAGTCTAGGTTTTCATATCTGACATTAGGAAAGTTATTAAACTTTCTCTTGGTCTGAAATCTTAAGTATTTCGCTTAGTTACAGTAGAGTAGAATGGCATATAGCATGTACATAATATCATATTGTGTGATATCTTTGAAATAAAATCATCTGATATAAGACATTCAGCATTTCTGATAAGATTTGTGCAACAAATCAGAATTTCCTAAACTTAAGACAAATGCATGTGGGATTTGCTACAGCTGGATAACCTAATGGAGCTTCTTTTGTTATGAAAATATGAGAAATTTCTTTAGTGTGGCAATAAATCCACTAATTGGTGGAGAACATCACCACCAGTACATTAGGAAATATGTAATATCACACCTATCAATTGCATGCCCACAAGATGAAGTGGATGAATTTGCCAGTTAAGACTTCTTTTACAGAATTAAAAAAAAAAGATATTCATACTAAACAAGGAAAAGGGAAAGGAACAATGTCTTTATCTCTCTATAAAGTTCATGCAGTTTCCCATCATTCTTCATAGTAGACTACCAACAATGCTTTTTACTTCTCCCATTCTATGTCTTTCTCAGTGCCCTTTTAACCTTGCTAATAGGGTGGAATTACCCTGGTGAATTCCAGTCTTGTAAAACATAGCCATGGTCTGCTTGCAAAAAGCAATGCTAGATAAGTGGAAATTAAACATTTGCTACCCACTGACTGATAAAGAACAACTGCACTTTGCTGGTACTAGTCAATCATCTGATTTACAATCCCCATTAACAACCTGGCGGGGGGTTGGGGTAAAAGGGTGTTGATTGGGTTCTTTTTATTTCCTGCTATTGTTTTGCTCTGCCAATCTGTATACTTAGCTCTTAAGAACACATGGTAATATATGAAAGCAAAGAGTTTCTTGTAGAATGTCTTTACTATGCCCATCCTCCCTACGAAAAGCATTTTAAAACAGATATCAGAACATCTACAAAAATCTTTTTCTTATTTAAAAAAAATGTAGAATGATGTTAGCTGAAAAATGGCCAGAATAAGTACTTGATCCTGTAACTGTTTTTTTTTTCTATTCATAACTTTCAAACTAAATACAAATGTGTAGAAACCCTGGAACTAGAGGAACAATACGAGGCTCCCATAGTCCAACAGGAGGTGGTCAGAGCCTTGCTTGCCCAACTGGACACCCACAAGTCCATGGGGCCAGACAGGATTCACCCAAGGGTATTGAGGGAGCTGGCAGATGTATTGGCCAAACCCCTTTCCATCATCTTCCAGAAGACTGGGGAGGTACCTCTGGACTGGAGGCTGGCTGATGTTGTGGCCATCTACAAGAAGGGTCTCAGGGAGGATCCGGGGAACTACAGGCCAGTCAGTCTGACCTCAGTGCCAGGGAAAGTCATGGAACAGGTGATCTTGAGTGCTATCATGAAGCACATGCAAGAGAACCGGGTGATCAGGCCCAGTCAACATGGGTTTACCAGAGGCAGGTCCTGCCAAACCAACCTGATCGCCTTCTATGACAAAGTGACTCAGCTGTTGGATGAGGGAAAGACTGTGGATGTGGTCTTTCTGGACTTCAGTAAAGCCTTTGACACAGTTTCTCACAACATTCTGCTATGGAAACTGTCAGCCTCTGGCCTGGACAGGCGCACACTCTCCTGGGTGGAAAACTGGCTGGATGGCAGGGCCCAGAGAGTGGTGGTAAATGGTGTTAAATCCAGCTGGAGGTCAGTGACAAGTGGGGTTCCCCAGGGTTCAGTGCTGGGTCCAGTCCTGTTCAATGTCTTCATCAATGACCTGGATGAAGGCATGTAGTCCACCCTTAGCAAGTTTGCAGACGACACTAAGCTGAGTGGAAGTGTGGATCTGCTGGAGGGTAGGGAGGCTCTGCAAAGGGATCTAAACAGGCTGGACTGCTGGACTGAGTCCAATGGCATGAGGTTTAACACGGCCAAATGCCGGGTCCTGCACTTGGGGCTCAACAGCCCTATGCAGAGTTACAGACTGGGAGAAGTCTGACTGGAAAACTGCCAGGAGGAGAGGGACCTGGGGGTGTTGGTCGACAGCCGACTGAACATGAGGCAGCAGTGTGCCTAGGTGGCCAAGAAGGCCAATAGCATTCTGGCTTGTATCAGAAACGGTGTGACCAGCAGGTCCAGGGAGGTTATTCTCCCTCTGTACTCAGCACTGGTGAGACCACTCCTTGAACTCTGTGTTCATTTCTGGGCCCCTTACCACAAGAAGGATGTTGAGGCTCTGGAGCGGGTCCAGAGCAGAGCAATGAAGCTGGTGAAGGAACTGGAGAACAGCCCCTATGAGGAACAGCTGAGGGAGCTGGGGTTGTTTAGCCTGGAGAAGACCTCATTACTCTCTACAACTACCTGAGGGGAGGATGTAGAGAGGAGGGAGCTGACCTCTTCTCCCAAGTGACAGGGGACAGGACAAGAGGGAATGGCCTCTAGCTTTAGGCTGGAGATTAGGAGGAAGTTTTTCACACAGAGGGTCATTGGGCATTGGAATAGGCTGCCCAGGAAGGTGGTTGATTCACCTTCCCTGGAGGTGTTTAAGGTACGGGTAGATGAGGTGCTGAGGGACATGCTTTAGTGTTTGATAGGAATGGTTGGACCAATGATCCGATGGGTCTCTTCCAGCCTGGTTGTTCTATGCTTCTATGAAATTTGAAAATAATCCTTTGGATGGTTACTTACAAATACAATTCAGTTCCTATTAATAAAATGTCATACATTTTAGTGGGGAAAGTTTCTTAACAAGGAACAATTAATTTTTATATTTTTTTTAACTATCTGGTGAGTTTCAACCTTAAAGATGCTCTGAAAAGTTATATTTAAGGAATTTCCGTAATCCTCTGATGCAGACAGTATTATTAGCAAAAATTGCAAGTGAATATCATTTTGTATATTCAGATGGACTCACTATACAATCAGAAAACATACAAAAAGAGTAGGAGAAAACCCTTCTTAATTGAAGATCCACATAGTGTTTTTCAATTACATCACATATCTCAACATTTTAAAGGCAAAAGTTTAAAGACGTTATGAACAAGCAAACTCCATTTGTTAATACCCTGCTGTCTTATGCATGTAATGTTTTTTTAAAAACCATTTATGAATATATAGACACAACCTCTTGCTTTTTTGACTGCTGTACAGGTAGTTGCTTCTTAAGTGGGAGAGGTCACCTTCTCCTCAGCTACAATTGCTACAGTTACATCACAGAGTTCTCAGCTTCTCATCTGGAAATCAGGCTGCCTTCATTTCTGAAAGACCTTAAAGCAGTGTTGCTCTCAGGCCTTATTCTGAGGTATAGCTTACTATCAGAGCTACCATCTTAAACACTACTCCATGACAGTCCTGGCCCCTTACATTACTGCCTACTTATTTCCACTGCTGTACAGTGCAACTCAGTTATGCCAATGATCCAGGTTGTGGATGGGACTATGAATCAGAGGAGTAACCTGAACACTGAATCCATTAAATAATGCTTATTAAATCCTCTTTACAATTTTTCACCCTGCGGTGCCTCATTGCACAATTCCACAAACAATTGTGTTGACATTGCTGAAGAGGTAGAAATGCAGCAAGGGCTGGGAATAGTGATAAGGTAACAGGTATTGCCCAAGCTAGTATTGCAGCTAATACTTCTGATCAACAAAAATGTGTGTGATGGCCTCTCTGAAAAAGTGAATGGATAGATAAGTACTGGAAGAGGAGAAGATGAAGTCAAATTTCTGAGGAGGAGGAGGATATAGAGGCACGTGCAAAGGAAAGACAGAAGAGAATAGAAGAAAGAAATGAAAGACAAGACTAAATTCTTAGTGCTTTTGCAGCAAGAGCACATCTCTTAGTATACGTGTGTCATTCAGATATGTAAGAACTTGTAATAGCATCAACAGATTTATAGAAAGTAAGACACATGCTTAAGAACCCTCTTCAAATTAAGTGATAATACTTATGTTTAGAAAACATAACATAATGCTATATTTCTTTTTCATCATAAATCACTTCCTAAGTAAATTACACAGACATTTTGCATTAAATGTATTTGCACTTCTTAAAGAATCAACACCTGAAACTACAATATAAAAATCGCAGTTCTTGCTTTGAGGAGTATTTTCTTAGAAAAAGCAGGCACAGTTTTTCTGTAATAAATGTAGATTCCCTCCATTAGCCTTTTCTCAGTGCTCTAATGTATTATTAAACACTTAAAGGTATTGCTGATGGAATGTACTGCAGTAATAGCATAGCTGGAAAAGAGTTACTTCTTTTTCAGGATAGTTCCATATTGGGCCAACTGGAAAGCTTTTCAAAGACTGTCAGCACCATTAGCTCTTTTCTGTTGAGGGACAAGCAAGAGTGTTGGGTGTGCATTGATTAGATGTTATTCTGAGACTGTACAAGATATAGAAGCTGGAGGTAATTAGATATGTGGGTGTACAAGAAAAAAAAAAAACCCAAAATAACCCCAAAGCCAAAACACTTATCCAGGCTCTGAAAGCAATTTGAGCTGGATACCATATCAGGTCATTCTTTGTATTACCTATACATGTGGGTGAAAAGTCCATTGATGCTCAAAAAAAAAAAAAAAATTAATGAGAATCTAGTATAATTAATATTTCATTCATATTTATTTAATACATGGTCTTTTGTATATTTAGAGGTCTTAGGTTTATATTGCAGAGGTAAACAGTCTCACAATTTACTTGCAAAAAATATTCTTGAAAGCTCTCTCTGATATAGGTTTTAGCTGTCACACATTACTAGTCTGAAGCGTTGAATTACTAATATGTCTAGACTCAGTCAACAACAGTTTGTTTTGTGTTCATTCATTAACCTCATCTAGATAAATACATTAAGTATTTTGAACAGTCTATAGGTGACCGATTACAGATCTAAGAGGATGGAGACCCCTTGCACTGAAACATACATAGTTTTTAAATAAATAATACTGTTGAATAATAGCACTTCAAGGAGTCTGCTCTTAATCTGAATTATTTTGCAGGTCTATTTTATAACACATCCACACAAACAGCTGTAACCATAGTTGAAATTGCTGTTTTTAATTTATCGGGAAGTTTATCAAATTTGTCCACCAAAAATTTGGAGATAAATAGTAAGGGACATCTGGATCTGAATGGAATCACTGGAAGGCTCCAAGAAAGAATCTGGCTATAGAAACAAGTGCATTTCACAGGGAGCTGGGTGTTTCCGTTGGAAGTCAGTCACAAAGTAAGCCAAAAACAGCCACAAAAACATCTAGCAGAGAGCTAGACGACATAAGACATCATTTTGTTTTGATCAGTCACTAAGTAGATTAAAATGGAGGGGGTTCCTTTCATTTTGCTACCCATTTGAATAAAATTTGTAAATAATATTGCTTAGTATATATTAAGTATTAATGGGTATTAATCTGTATTTTATCTTGTAGTGGATTACCGTGATTTCCAACACAGCAGTTAACATCAAGGTATTCCTCACCCACGATGGATTGAGTCTACCAAAGACAGTTTTTCAAATACCTGTTCCCTGCTACCCAGAATATTCTTTTCTGCTAGGACAGAAGTAGTAGAGATGTGTTCAAGACCACATTTTTCCAAGACAGAAAATAGAGAAATATAACAGGAGTAGGACAAGCTTAATTTCCTAAAATCTCAAGGCTAGATTCTTATCTAGAGAAATAACTCTGATTCATGTGGCTATTGATAATATTTAGGAAAGACAAATTATTATGATAAATATTCATCGGTAGTTCTATAAAAATTTTATCTTTGAAAATCAATGTCAGAGTCGTCACAGGCATTTATTTGATCATCAGTGCAGAATCTGACCCATGTTAGGAAGATGAGTTGTCAGGAAATTCTCAGCCCTATCATAAATCACAACTTTATTTGTTTTTCTTTAGAATTAAACATAAATTTCTGAGTTTTGGTAAATGAGAGACAGCATGCTCAGCAGTTAACATTAAAGACCTAGCATCAAAAAAAAAAAAACCCACTAAAAATTAAACCTGAAATAGGAACATGAATTTCACAAAAATATTTCTGAAACATTTTTCCTAAATACCAGGGAAATCAGACTGGAAAGCTAATTAACACTAGATATTTATGATTGCTCTGTTTATTTAAGTTTCAGGAGTGTTTACTAAATATATCCTGTAGAATTGAATTTATTCCTTTACTTGCTTCCTCGAGGAACTAACTTTCTTTTTAAAGTGGAATTTAACATTTCTGTTTACAGCAAACAGCCTTGACTACTGTCATGTAAATCAATAAATCCATACACAGATTTTTTAAATGGGCTTCAAAACTGTCAGACAATATTTCATAGCTTTGCTTAATTTAATCATTTTGCTGTAACACTCAGAAAGAGCAGCTCTGCATTTTTTATGCCACTTCCATGAACGTTTTAGAAACTGAAAGACTGCATAAGTAAAGAAGTTGTAGATAAATAGTAACCATGCAATATGCTTTGGGATGAAGGGTAGAAAATTTGCCAGGAAAACAGCAAATAAAACTTACTGCAGAAAATAATGCAAATTAGACCCCTAATACTTTATCAAAATTTCACTGGATCAGATATATTGTCTCCCTCAGTGAAAAAGAACACTTAGATAAATCTGATTATAGAAGCTAGGTCAACATCAGTCAGTGGCACTGCAAAAACCAGAAGCTTGTGACTACTTTGGTTTTCCAAATAGTTCTTCCCTAAAGCAAGTGGACTTACATATAATTAATAAACTATTTGCTTCATCACACTGTCAATAATGTATTCTCATGTACAGAAATAGGCTATTGCAATTACGTAATAAAGTGCTCCAAATTTTCATCCTAGCCAAAGCTGTATTAAAAAAGATAAGTGAAACAATTATTTACTACAATAATATTCCTAAATTTTTAGATAAATATTGATAAGCAGTCAGGTAGGTATTTAGCAGAACTAAGTATCAGTGAGAAACAGAAAGGAAACCTGCTACACATGGGAAAATGGATTGACATCAGTATCTAGACATGAGCTGACAAGCTATCTTGAACAACTCAATGAATTGCAATAGTTATCCATAGTTTTGTAAATAATTGAACAATATTTGGATACCTATATCTGAAAAAAAAATAATTATTTTTTTGTAGTTGAAGATGACATGGGTAATTTGACAGTTTCCTGACAGCAGATTACTAGCAATGAACAACCTAATTCCTGGTATGTGCTCATGTATTTTTATCTTGCAAACTTTTATAAAAAATCAAAACAAAACAAAAAATAATTCAGTTCTTTTGAGGTTGTTTTTCTGAGCACTTACGAGCAGATGAATTCGTTATGCAAATGCACAATCATATTTTCACAAGAAAATCACTGCAGTAGAAATATACATTTCATTAAGTTATCACATTATGCAATATGTTTTCAAGTGCATGCTTTCATTTGTTATTAGTGATAGATAAAATGTTCTGGTTTGTGGATGTCTCACAGCTATAGTTATATAGCTTATATATATATATATACAGCTATAGGTGTGAGATGCTGATTGTCAATAACTATCAAGTACTGCATATATGCCTTATTGAAAACATTGAACTGCATAGTCATAGTGCAATTTCTGTTTCAGAATTATGGTGTTAATAGGGTTTTACTAGAGAAAA
Source organism: Coccyzus lansbergi (assembly GCA_033558105.1). Classification (NCBI taxonomy): domain Eukaryota; kingdom Metazoa; phylum Chordata; class Aves; order Cuculiformes; family Coccyzidae; genus Coccyzus; species Coccyzus lansbergi. Next base: position 1,400,710 of record JAUMJK010000486.1, read on the forward strand.
CTTTGTTAGATAATGCTTGAACTCCAGACTTAGACTTCAAATTACAAAATGGAAAATAGGAGGAATCTGTGCTGCTAAACGTTTCCCATGAAGTTCACACTCTTGAGACTATTTCTAGCACCACAAAAACACTCTCACAAGTGGAATCATGTTTCTTTGTTCCACATTAATCAAAAGCCTCCAAGAGAGCCATTTTTATAGATGCAGGGGAGATAAAAGAAGATATTTGAAAGAGAAGAAATATCTGCTAGTTCATAAATTAAATTAGATTGTGGTATTACAGAGAGAAAGAGTCACCCTAATTGCTGTCATATTACAGAAAAGGAGATGGAGGTCATCTAAAGATTGCATGGGCCCATCTTTAAATTTTCTAGGATCTTGTGAGACAAAATTTTCATATGCCTATTTCCAAAATGTGATTTTCAGTTCTTCAGAACACTGTGTCCAAAATATCAGTGGGCAGCAGGACTGAAATACAAAGCTAACTTTTTGTTCCATTATTATTTCTTCTAATCATAAAACCTTAAAACATAGAGCTGGAAGGGAAATAAAAAGGTCATTTATTAGGGCCTCTCCCTCCACCAAGCAGGATCATACTGCATGTCAGCCATTCCTGACAGATATTTCTCTAACCTCCCTGTTAAATGGCTCAACTAGAGATCAGATTGGCTAAGTCTGTAAAAGACAACAAAAAATCTTTCTATAAATATATAAACAATAAAAGGAGGACAAGGGAGACCATACAGTCCCTTTTGGACACAGAGGGAACAACGGTGACAGGGGATGAGGAGAAGGCTGAGGTACTCAATGCCTTCTTTGCTTCGGTCTTTAATTGTAAAGAAAGCTGTTCCCTCTGTGTAGATACCCCGGAAACAGAGGAGCAATACGAGGCTCCCACGGTCCAAGAGGAGGTGGTCAGAGCCCTGCTTGGCCAACTGGACACCCACAAGTCCATGGGGCCAGATGGGATTCATCCTAGGGTATTGAAGGAGCTAGCAGATGTATTGGCCAAACCCCTTTCCATCATCTTCAAAAAGTCCTGCATGACTGGGGAGGTACCTCTGGACTGGAGGCTGATGTAGTTCCCATTTACAAGAAGGGTAGCAGGGAAGATCCAGGGAACTACAGGCCAGTCAGTCTGACCTCAGTGCCAGGGAAAGTCATGGAACAGGTGATCTTGAGTGCTATCATCAAGCACTTACAAGAGAACTAGGTGATCAGGCCCAGTCAACATGGGTTTACCAAAGACAGGTCTTGCCAAACTAACCTGATCGCCTTCTATGACAAAGTGACTCGGCTGCTGGATGAGGGAAAGGCTGTGGATGTGGTCTTTCTGGACTTCAGTAAAGCCTTTGACACAGTTTCTCACAGCATTCTGCTACGGAAACTGTCAGCCTCTGGCCTGGACAGGCGCACACTCTCCTGGGTAGAAAACTGGCTGGATGGCCGGGCCCAGAGAGTGCTGGTAAATGGTGTTAAGTCCAGCTGTAGGCCAGTGACAAGTGGTGTTCCCCAGGGCTCAGTGCTAGGTCCAGTCCTGTTCAATGTCTTCATCAATGACCTGGATGAGAGCATTGAGGGTACCCTTAGCAAGTTTGCAGATGACACTACGCTGGGTGGAAGTGTCAATCTGCCAGACGGCAGGGAGGCTCTGCAAAGAGACCTAAACAGGCTGGACTGCTGGACTGAGTCCAATGGCATGAGGTTTAACATGACCAAATGCCGGGTCCTGCACTTGGGGCACAACAACCCTATGCAGAGCTACAAACTGGGAGAAACCTGGCTGGAAAACTGCCAGGAGGAGAGGGACCTGGGGGTGTTGGTCGACAGCCGACTGAACATGAGCCAGCAGTGTGCCCAGGTGGCCAAGAAGGCCAATGGCATCCTGGTTTGTATCAGAAATGGTGTGACCAGCAGGTTCAGGGAAGTGATTCTCCCTCTGTACTCAGCTCTGGTGAGGCCGCTCCTTGAATCCTGTGTTCATTTCTGGGCCCCTCACCACAAGAAGGATGTTGAGGCTCTGGAGCAAGTCCAGAGAAGAGCCACGAAGCTGGTGAAGGAGCTGGAGAACAGACCCTATGAGGAGTGGCTGAGAGAGCTGGGGTTGTTTAGCCTGGAGAAGAGGAGGCTGAGAGGAGACCTCATTACTCTCTACAACTACCTGAAGGGAGGTTATAGAGAGGAGGGAGCTGGCCTCTTCTCCCAAGTGACAGGGGACAGGACAAGAGGGAACGGCCTCAAGCTCCTCCAGGGTAGATTTAGGCTGGAGATTAGGAGGAAGTTTTTCACTGAAAGGGTCATTGGGCATTTGAACAGGCTGCCCAGGGAGGTGGTTGAGTCACCTTCCCTGGAGGTGTTTAAGGCACGGGTGGATAAGGTCTTGAGGGACTTGGTTTAGTGTTTGATAGGAACGGTAGTACTAGAAGATCCGATGGGTCCCTTCCAACCTGGTTGTTCTATGATTCTATGATTCTATGAAATCACTCAGTAAAGAAATCTTTTTGCAAGAGTTTAACCCAATAGTCATTTAACTTTATGGTTAGCTGACACATTTTGCTAAAATCTTATAGAAGCCTTTCTTGTGGCAGTCAATTCATTGCTTCTTGCTTTATCTATAGTACACAGCTTTAGGACAAATATTTTATGTAATTGAAGACTTAACAAACTTCCTTCTTGTCTCCTCTAGATTCAACAAAGGCTTAAACAACCCAGTATTTCATAGGTTCAGATCATTTTGGTTGTTCACGCAATGATATTCTCCAAGAACCTATCCCTCCTGAAACAGTGGTGCCCCAAGGCTGACAGCACAAACCAGCTCCAAGGTCCTCATATCTCTGAGCAAAAGTTGTTGCACACCCTGTCACACTTACAGCACTTTCCACTGACGGATTTCAGTGCAACGTGAGCTGTAAACCAGGTTTATTTGTGATCAGTATCAGCCAGACTTATGAAAGATGGTGGTCCTGTCCTGTGCCCTGTGAGAGAGATACAATACCACAACGGCACCAAAGTTAATGCTTATCCCCAAGTCCAACACCTGCTTGAAAGTACTCACTGATGATGCAATATACCAAGTTAAGAAGAATACTGTCTAAGCTACTATCCAGCTAGCTAATTAAGAGTAGAGAGTGGACCACAGAAAATATAGTATTTGAAGCTGAATTAATCTTATAATATTTCATCTTGCAACTAGACTGTATTTCCTTTGCTTATGAAAATATCCACAGCTCTACTAATGTAGTAATACTTAGAAACTTTATTCACAAGAGGGTGGAATATCCACTCCTGAGTGGATATCAAATAGATTTAAAATATTTTTGACAAGCCTGTATTGACTAAAATTTATCTCCTTTTCGTAACTACCCTTTTCCAATGTCCAATGTACTTACAAATACTTGGCTTGCTTATTAGTTCCTGTATTTTTCCATGCACCAATTCAAAGCTGACTCATCAATAATAATTCCTTTTCAGTCCCTTTTAAAATAGGCACTAACTTTATTATTTTGTGCCCTTCTGGAGTTATATACAATGACCCTGCTGTCACAAAAAACTATTCCATTTTTCTGCTAGGCAAACTGTAGATACTAACAAACTCCCTACTAGATCTTGTTAGATCATGTTAAAAAAAGAAATTATCTAATTTTTTTTACTTGAATCAGAACTAGATGTATGGGCATAATTTTGTATGTTCTATTTAACTAGAGTTAGGATTATTAAAATATTTTAAAATAGAAGTTAAAAAGTAAAACAATACTAGCTATATTTTAGGAGTTCCGAGGTAAGAGGTGAAAAAAAAGAGTATTGGAAAAGAGGGATAAATATGTAAGATGGAAGAAGAAGAAAAAGAAGAACGGGGGGGAAAGAGAGCTAAAACTGTCAGGAAAAAGAATCAGAAAGAAAACAGAATGCATGACCAAATCATGAATTCTATAAAAAAACATTTAGGCAAAAGACAACAGAAGTAGCCTTGACCACATTATTATAGCAGAAAAAACACACCCAGAAAACAAAGAAGGAAAAAGAAAGGAAGAAGGGGAGGGAAAAGAAAGGAAGAAGGGGAAGGAAAAGGAAAGGAAGAGGGAAAATGAGAGTAACAACAAAAGTATTACCAAATCTGGATTGAAATTGGCTTTTAAAATGCACCAATAACCAAGATTTATGCTTTAGGGTAAAACTACTAAAAGTAATGTTCAAAAAATTATTTTAAATAATTTGAAAACTTTAAAGCACTTAATATTTGTTTCGCAGCTTTGGCTAATATATTATTTCTTATTGGTATCATAATAAGACTAATCCCTTAAATCAGCACTGCATCATCAAAATGGAGAAGAAAAAGAAAGAAACAGATTTAAGAATACCAAGGTCACTCTTCCATATGCCTCTTGGCCACACACTGCTTCTGAATCCCTTACACCATCAGAAATGACAGAAATATTCTGCTTAGCTTCTTATTAAGCAAAGGAGTAGCATTGGTTTACAAAGCCCCTTCCTACCGCAGAATCAAACCCTGTATTTTCTTCTTAAGATTTTCTTCACTTTCCCATATTCAACATATAGGGAATTTTTATCTGGAGTGAAGGAGACTGTCCAATTTACACTTAACACACGATATGCAATAGAAAGTTGACATTATCATATATAAATAGTTATGCACAGAAAACCTTGATTCTTTTATAAATTCCAGGCAGCAGCATCTTATACTCTTTCTGTAGCATGATTCCCTCCACTTTCTGTGATACATATATATCCACAAATCATTACTAAAACATTTAGCTTACAATCTGCAATGTTTTTCAGGCATTTTTTTTTCACTTCTCCTGGTGTTTTGTGGAAATTTCCAGTACTCTTGATTTTTTTGTACAGTCCCGCAATCATTGCACTTGCCAGACCTTTAATGACATTGTTTGTATTTTGAAGATCATGAAGTGCAGTGACTTTTGCAGAGTGTTTCTGTATCTCAGTGACAATGGGATAGAGCAACCTCTCTGAGAGTGGCACTATGCCATCCCCGCTCCTTGATAAAGCAGTCTAAGCAGAATAGATTCTTTGTATGTTAATATTACTTATTCTGATAAATAAAAAAGATAGAATGCAAATTATGTGGAAAGGGAGTTCTTTAAAACCCCGTTAAGGAAGCAGAAAACAATAGTTGGAAAACAGTGATTGTGAAAACAAACTGAAGTTCTCCTAGATCACATCTGCCAATTTGATAAAACGCTATTCCATTCCTGCTATTAACGAAGATTATTATCTGCAGAGCACAATTTATCTGCTGTGATGAGAAAACAGACCAGCAAGCATCCAATAAAATTAAGAACACAAGTGAGATTTTTCAAGAAAGAATTAAATAAGGCAACAGGGAGAACAAGAAATTGCTGACACTGAATTTTTGTTTCCAGTACATCTTTTGTCTGAGCCAAAAGGCTATTTGCAGACAAATAATAAAAATGTAAAGCAAAGTAATTAGTGTCATGATGCCATTATATTGCTTTTTTTATGTCAAATAAAATCCTCTGGAAATGTTAATCACACTTCAGAAAACCTTTATGTGTACATTATTTTTAAACAAAATTTGGAGTTGGAAGAATAATAACGCACAGAAGTGAAACAATACAAGGTCACACAGTAAATCAGTGAAATGACTGGTCACTCAGTCAGTTCTCTTGCTCCTGTACACAGGATTTTCCCAAGATGCTTCAAGGCCATACAAATAAGAGTGTCACAGAGGAGAAAATATTCAAAGGAAACTTTTAGTCCTCAGTTCCATGAAATGGGATGGTTGCTAATTACTACCAAGCTCCCCCACTCAGTATAGTGCACAAGACTGTGGTAATGCTCATTTTCCCGGTTCTTACACATTCACATCTCCCCTCCTCTGTTTTCCATTTGTACCAACTTCACTGTTAAGAATCAATACTGAGGACTCAAGGGAATCAGGGCTGAAATCTTCAGGGCTGTCACTAGAAACTTTCCAGGTGGACCTTAACATGCTCAGTACTTGGGAAACTACTTACAAAACTGACCATAATGGAGATAAGCTAAGAAAGAAATAGTGGAATTATTTTAACATACACTCTGGAAAAGAACCAGTCACATTTACTAACAGTAGTTGAATTAGCTACTTTCCTGCATCTTCTCACTCACTAAGACAAGTGCATGATCTGAAAGTGTGATAGCTTGCTAATAAAATACAGGATTTATGGCACTGGTCATGACAGAAACGGTTTCCATAGCAGCAGTTGCCATGCCACTTGAGCACAGGGTGCCAGTGCAGTTTGGGAAGAGCATTCTGTGCTGCACAGTACCAGTTTGCTCAAAGTTTGATGTCTCTTTGTTCCGCATTTGCAAAAAGGAATATGCTTTAAGTGTATCAGGAGATGTTCACCAGCCTGCCAGACTAAACCCCAAGTAATTATGGAAAATAGAAAACTGCTACAGGGTACATGCTTAGTTAGGCAAACACGTGATTCAGTGTACTTACAGGATATCTACACATTGGCAAGTAACATAGAGGAGCTATATATACTATATGGGATTTGTGTTGCTTAGACCAAGTAAGGAATGCAGTCTAACTCATGTTTTCCTAAATACAAACCAAAATGCAGTGAAAGGAGAGGATCAGAAGAAGATTCACTTTGAAAGGATATGTTTGATCCAAACGAAAAAAAATAAAATAGAGACACAATTAGGTGTAGTTGAGATGGAGAGGAAATTTCATTCAAATTATTTGAAATCTCCTTTAACGGTCTATTGGAAACATTGTGAACAAATCCTAAAACTCTACAATGGCAATATTTCACAATTAATTTAAGGTAATTGAAACCACGGTGACTGGGTGTAGCAAGCATACTGAGGCAAACAAATGCTTGACGGCTGCCAGATATACTTTCTACTCTAATTCTCTAATCTCATGTTCTTTTAAGCATTCAGTTGGGTGCCTATGGGAGACAAATAATTTCTCTGCTACAAGATTTTGATGAAACTTTGCTTCTGTACTCCAACTTAACTAAGAAGATACACAGCCTATGATTACTGATCCTTTTACTGGAATTTCTCACACAAGAGTTTCTCAAAGCTTATTAACCACACAGTCCGTGTCAAAGAGTTGGATGAAAATAGTTACTTTTCTATGATCCTTTAAACAAAAGTGCTTGTTTTTGAAGGGTCAGTGTAAACTTGGGTGTGTCTGAAAATTTAGTTCCAGAGAAGGAAATTCAAGAGAAGATAGAAACCGATTTGTCCTGCACACATATACCATGATATACAATGTGTGTCAGTTTCTTCACAGGAATTATTTCACTGCAGACAGTGTACAGCATTAAAAATGATCTAATTATTCTAGTTATGGAAAATTACTAGAAACTAACCATAATTTGGATTATGTGTAGCCTCCTACATCTGAACTGCATTAAGCAGGATGAGACGGACTTCCACAATCTGCTCTCCAAGTCAAGTCCTTGGGAACTGTGTTCTGCCCCCTTTAATAAGGGCTAAAAATTGATGGGTCACTTTCCCAAGGGAGATAAGCAGGGAAATAGTTCTCTACTTCCATCAAGCTTTTAACAACTGAATTTCTATCCCGTTTAAACAAACAAAAAACAGACAATTAATCATCATATTTAGATTAGAAAACATTGTAATGAATGTTTAGCTTATTAAATTGTTGCAAGGACATGGTATGCTAAAGGGCCAAATTTGTACAAATACAGAGGTTGGGCAATCATCTTGAGCAATTATTTTCCTTTTCTTCCTATTTCTGCTCCTGATACTTTGAGGCGCTGATCACTCAGTAATCCTATAGCAAGCTTGGAAAGACTTTCAAAATTAGATCCTTCCAGGATCTGACTTAGTGATAAGTGCCAAGTAACCCTCCTACCCATCCTCCTAAGCTACTCTGAAGCTGCAACATTGCTCCACAGAGCCTATTTCATCTCAGCAGCAGCACATCAGATTCCTCCCACCATGACTTAAACTATCTCTTTACCAGTGCCTCACACTTTCCCATCCACTTCAGCTTGCTGATCTAAGAGTCAGGGAAACTAGGAACTCATCTTGACAACCAGATATTTAAATTCATAGAATGAGAGAAACATAGAATCGTTTGGGCTGGAAGGAACCTTAAAGATCATATAGTTCACCCCCTTGCCACAGACAGGGACACATCCCACCAGACCAGGTTGCCCAAGGCTCCATCCAACCTGGCCCAGGGATGGGGCAGCCACAACTTCCCTGGACAACCTGTTCCAGTGCCTCACCACTCTAATAGTGAAGAAATTCTTCCTTATGTCTAGTCTAATCTCCTCTTCTTCCTCTTCATACAGTGGGAAGATAAAAGTTGCATTGCTCCACTGGAAATAACTGCTGAGCTAGGGCTTCAAATCCCTCCCACTGGAGGTAAAAAGAGCAGATATTTACATGGATGTTAATAAATAAATGATTTGACTTGCTAATGCACTGCAGAAAGTTTGCTGCATACTTCTAAATCCAGTGGAGAGAAGGAGTTCCAGGTTTTTTTATTCCCTGCCTTAGAAGCACTGGAGTGTGAAAATCAACTTTTCTGTCAGAAAAGAATCATAGAATCCTAAAACCACTTAGGTTGGAAAAGACATTTAAGATCATGAAGTCCAACAATAAACCTAACACTGCCCAAGTTCACGACTAGCTCCTGTCCCTCAGCACGACATCTTCAGATCATTTAAATACCTCTAGGGACGATGACTCAATCACTTCCCTGGGCAACCTCTTCCAATTCTTGACAATCCTTTTGGTGAAAGAAGCAAAAATCTGTGGGATAAAGTAGAAAACAGGTAAATATACCACACAAACATATGTGGTTTCCTATAATCCCTAGGAAACTGAAAATGATAGCAGCAAGTCAGATAGTGACTTCTACTTGTGAAATAGCACCCTTAAATATCAAGGAGCAGCAGTGCCTGCTTTGAGGTGTGCTTGATTGGGGAAGACAAATTCTGTTATGTGAGGCAGAAAGCATCATCCTGGTCTCTTCAAAGGTCATCCTTACAGAGCTTTTTGTCAACAGACAACTGTCTAAAAATAATGAAGGAAGTAGGAGCATTATCAGAGAAAAGTAGAATAATAACCCTGGTGTTAGCATATCCTGCTCAGAAAGTCATTCCTAGATGTGCTGAGTTTATTGTGCCATTGAACTCAGTGAGGTCTTTTAGTTAAACAGTATAACATTAACAATGTGATAAATTGAATATAAGTAGGGTTTATAATTTGCCAGTTTTCCTTTCATATGGGCAAATGCTTTTATCTGCAGGAGAGTAAAAAAATCTGTAATTATTGAAAAATCGCTCATCTTCACTATTGAAGTTCCTGGGTTGTTTTGGTTTGTTTGTTTCACATTCCAAATGAAGTTGACATTTTTAAATAAAATCAAGCCCAAAAGATATGGAAAGAGAAGTTTAAAGCAAAGAGTAGTGACTTTGTCTCTCAGGAACTGATACTTTCATAGCTACAACATATTTACTGACAATGTAACATTTCTGGTGTAAAAACTACACAATTCCATCATTTTCTGTTGGAATTTATAAGACATCTATTAACAAATCTATTGTAGGCAGACAACTACACAGACAGGTTTGTGAGAATGGAAGAAGGACTCAGAAAAATCAATTACCAAAACACAGGAAATTATGTGGGCAATAAGCAGTTACAGCACAGTTAGTCACAGACCTCTTAAAGACTACCTTCACTGACATTATGTTTTTCAGCCTGCTTTGCATTAAAATACATTTATTTATTCATTCATTAATTATGCCGCAAAAGGAAAGCATTGTGGCAAAATGCTATGACATTAGGAGGAAGATTTTCACAGAAAGGGTCATTGGGCATTGGAACAGGCTGCCCAGGAAGGTGGTTGAGTCACCTTCCCTGGAGGTGTTTAAGGCACGGGTGGATAAGGTCTTGAGGGACTTGGTTTAGTGTTAGATAGGAATGGTTGGACTAGAAGATCCGATGGGTCTCTTCCAACCTGGTGATTCTATGATTCTATGACATCCTTGGATCTATTTCAGAAGGTAAGGTTGATCCTTCTCTTAAATGAACTGAGAAATAGAAAGTTATTATACCAGTTCTATTTGAACATTATATTTGAACATCTATTAGAAATTTATGTTGAATCTAGAGGGACAGGAGTTCATAGGATGCTTCCAAATGCAGTATTGAAATAATTATCTGATGCTATACTTGTTAGTTTGTTGAAGGGGTTTCTCTTCCATACATTTTCAAACCAGACTCACAGTTGGTTGGGTTTTCTGTCTTTCTTCATTTTTCGAATGAGGAAATGGAAGTTTAAACAATACTGCTTTATAGGTGAAAACAGGTCTGCAATAGGCTTTATGCTAAAATACAATTTGCTTTGAATCTTAAAGTTACAGTTGTAAGAAAGGCAACTTTAAAGAGTTCCCCTGAATCTGAAAAAAAACCCAAAACCAAAAGAAATCCTCATCCTGATACCCAGTTCCTGCTGTGAAGGATGCAGAAAAGACCCCATAGAACTGAAAGAAGAAACATTTACTAGTTCAGCCAATGAGCCTGTCATTTTCCATGATCTTCAAATTATTTTAATACAGCATTTTCCTTCACTATTTTTGATCTCCAGAGCACTTTATCTGAGGAGCAGCTGTGGCACAGGAGCTAGTTCTTGAAAATAGTCTATTTTTTACCATATCTCTGACAATTAGGAACTCGATTAATATTTTTTTTTAAATACACACAGAGAACAAATATTTGATTGGAAAAAATAATTCTGACGCTGAAAATCAAATCACCCTAAATTCAAGTAGAAAATAGATGAGGTCCTGAAAGTAGTTTCCATGGAAAACTACTTACATAGAAAATAATTCTGTTCCAAAAAGTAAAGTCATTTTACCCAAGGGCATTATAGACTTTGCTTGTGCCAAAGAGCATCAGGAGGTGATGACTACATCATTCTAGGAAGTCCTGAGTAAGGACGCAGTATCAAGCAGTAAGACTGTGAGTGAGGCAGAAACGCTTAAGATTGTATTGGCTCTTTATTCCCATGAATCACAGAGGAGCTGATTTGTTATCAGCAATAACAGCCTTTCTTCCTAAGAGAGGGGGACGATACAGGAAGCATATGCTCCAGACTCTTTCTGAGGATGTTGCCAGAAACGGGTGTAGCATTTTGAACACAGTGACCTACGCCATTAGCTTATAATTGTATGTGAAGTCATAAAGTAGACAGAAGGGACATATAAGGGAAAAGAAAAAAGGAAATATAATGAAAACAATTAATACATGATAGTTTCCAGTCCATTATTTTCTTCAGGAAAAGAATAAAACACCATATTGTGTTCTTGGACTCCACCTTTTAGTTCCTTTAGTGGGGAAAAACTACACTCAACTCAAATTTCTGTTTTATCTGTTGTAATGACAAGTATCTCATCTAGCAGCAGAGTTAATATTTGCTCTAGAGATAGCAATGTATCTCTGGCAATGATTAGGGAACGACCGGAATATAAGAACTGCACTGCTGGGTTCTGTGGCAAAGGGGGCTGCCAGTGCTTACTTTCAGATAGCTATAGACTGTTTATCCATTTCCAATATCATTCAGAATAAACTACCTGTGAATTTGTGCCAATTACTCAACAACTCTAGGGAGCAAGTTTCGTAACTTAAGAGAGCAAGCTGAGGTGAGGTGACTGACGTGCAATAATATTTAGGATTTGGATTACATTCTCCTCAGTTGCATAAGACGTGCAAAACAAATTTAACGTAATATTCACTACCAATTTCCTTTGTCCTTGCTCTGAAACTCCCCATATCTACTTCCCAGTTGTCCCTAAGAGACAGTGGAGCAGCAGATATTCAACACTTAAAACTACATTTTCTCTGGATTCATTTTTCTCTGTATTACCCTTCTATCTACACCCAAATAATATAACTGACTATTTTACTAGATGGACTTCCTAATGACAGATAGGTTTCAAAATCCAAATGCATTTATGTCCTTGCAGTAAAAAAGTTGATTTTTTTTCCTGGCTTTCAGATCAGCAATAAGCAACATTTTCTTTTAATTTTTTTTAATATGGATAAAAAAAAAATTAGAGACTAACAAAAGAAACATTTTAATAAACCTTCACATATGTCTGGTTGGATTTTCATAATTAAAGGGATTGTTAGAGAAACCTGGGTTTCACATCATTCACTTTTCCATAGATAATTCTTATCCTGCGAAAATTATCTTGATGTACCAGTCAAAAATATATGAGCTGTTGCACATCAGAAGTGACTAGTAGTTTTTTTCACCAGATTGGATGATCAGCTGTCACTACTGTCTGATCATATGGACTTCTGAATAGGAAAGCAGCTTTTCTTTGTACAAATACATTAAGCAAGAGTTTCAGACATAAAACCACAAATAGCATTGATGTGGTGTTTAGCAAGGGGGAGTTCTCTGTTAAGACCTTCATTCCAGTTACTTATTATGGAAGAAACAGATGGAATTCAACTTTTGCCCAACTGTTATGAACCATGAATATATTTTCAGTCAATGCCGAGGGAGTACAAAGATGTAATAAAACAGTCTGGAGACCAAAATATACAATATGATTCAATGTGCAGAATAAATACAACCGTCTCCTAATTTGTTGATTCCACTGTGACTTCCTCACACACACTATAAAATCTAGTGTTAGGCCTTTGCTGCTATATATGTTCTTGCATAATAATTTCAATTCAGCTAAAAGCCCTGATTCAAGGCCACTGAAATCAATCAACACATCTTCTTTGATGTCAAAGGTTTTATTGGCCCTATGAAATCTGGTCTCCAGGTCTTTGCCATTCTTCAGATGTTCTTTGGCCCTAACCTCAGTTTTCTAATTTGCTTTTCTCAAAGTTCTGTCATAGCCATTCTTTCTTCCAAACTTTTCCTATAATTAAGGATATGAGCTTTCTCGTGTACTTCCAGTGGCTGAAACCTATTCTTCATAGTAGTTATACTTTTCTTTTGGGGGTTATTGTAGCTTCTGGTATCATCAAAGCAGAAATACTTAGCTGCAGCACTATTGCAAGCTTTCCATGTTACCTGTGAGAATAAGTTGCATTAAACATGGCTTATATTTTCAGTCATTTAAGTAGTGTGGGGGTACAGAATGGGACACAACACCTAAACAAAAACTGTAGTCTATTTTCTCTGTGCTGAATCCTTCCCTCTCTGAAGCAACTTGGAGGTTTGCCACTAATTTAAATAAGAGATTAATAAGAGATCTAAATAAACTTTTCTGAGATATGCACATTTTTTTAAACATTTTCCTAACATTTTCTTCTACCAATAGAGAATACAATATAAACTAGAGAACTTCCTCTATGTTGTTTGTCACATGCTTTCCTGGAAAATTCACAGTGGAGATTTAAAGGAAGAACATCAGCGATACATGCAAGTTATGTATACACATTTTTCTTTTGAACTCACATCTAAGGTGGTCTTCAGTACTCTATGATTTTTCCTATTGTACGTGAAGTGACTCATTCAGACTTTGGCACTGTTCAATATTTTCCTGCTATTTGGGAAAAAAAAAAAGTGAGTGTGAAGAGGCTTGTGCAGACTGGCTCCATCTGCACTTCCTCACCGACTCTCAGGCTGTCAGAAAGTCAAGGACAGCCAATGCTCCCTATTTTCCAGCACCACTTGCTCTTAACAGGCCATTGTTCCCCTAAAAGCTATTATTGTTTCAGGTTGTCACTTAAAAGAGATGTAACATTCATGGTTACTGCAGAAAAACCAGGTTGCTCTGGCATCAAAAGCCATGTTTATAAATTCTCTGCAGCCCTTTGCAGAAGACAGCTGGCAAACACCGCCGCTAGTGGCAGTTAAAGGATAGCTGTAAAATCTCTTCTTTTCCCTAGCAGCTGTTATGTTCTTTAGTTTCTCTGATCACACCACGCTAAGCTGTGATGTTTGCACAGCCACCTCCATCACTATAAAAGAATGTCAAGTTTCTTTGTAGATTAAAAGATGTTTCATAGCTAAGGTTTGGAGAAGCTAGGAGTGGAAGTTTCTGTTAAACTACAGAAAAACTGTGAGGAGCAGGTAAATAGAGCAAAATAATTTGCAGAACTACTGTAGAGATCATAGGTAATTCTACATCTTAATCATCTGTGCATTGCATAAAACAGCTATGCTGCAAAACAGATCCATTCAGCCAGCTTAGAGACTGGTGTAAAACTAAGAAGTATATGTGTGGGTAATTCAAAATCATCTCTTTAATCTATTGGCACTGCTGTGCATAATGATATTCTGAAAGCTAATCTCATGCATGTGACAGAACTTTAATAATATTTGGGGAAACAAAATGCAGATGTTCCTAAAGTTAAAGAATTTATAAACAAAGGTACAGAGCATGAAAAGAAAGACTAAAAAGAATTTGCCATCTGCAATAATCCAAGAGAATAATAAACCTGGCAACTTGGGCTAAACATTTAAAATGCATTTGTATACTTTGAGAATTGCTGTGCTATTTGGATAATCTTTCTCAAACTATCCTACATTCATCAACCTCTCTCATTATCCAAGGCACTCACAACACTTGTCTCACAGGTGCCAGACCACAGCACAAGCTAGCAGTTGAAGTCCTTCACCCAAGGACTTTCAGCTGCTGTAGAGCACCCATTATGCCCAATTTAGTTCTGACACTTACATTCATCCTCAGAGGAAAATAAAATTACACAAATTCATATGACATGGCATGTAATCAAGAAGAATGAGATTCAATTCCTGTTCTGGGAGATTCACAAATTACTCAGGTTATGACTTTCTAAACAAGTGTTAGATATCCATCAATGAACATCCTCCCCAGCACCTGGTGGGAACAGGTGTAATCCTTCCAGTCATCTGAGACTGTTCTTTTAAAACAGGGACAATCTTTGTCAGATTAAATAGCAGGTCAAGGTAGGAATAGTTTAGGCCCCTTTGTTGATATCAAATTCAACAAACAGAGAAAAATATACTGCTTAAGATAGAGAAGACTGGCTTTCCAGAAGGAAAGCCTGGAAATACTTCCAAGGAAGTATTTTGCACTTGCAGCAGTTTACAGAACCCTGAAGCATTAGAAATGTAGAGGGTCTGTGTCCAAAAGCCTTCCGCTCTCGGCTGCACTGTCAAGCTGAGATAGGTTATGCTTCGGTCTATACAGAAGCTGTCAGTTTGCTTTACTGAACAGTCCACTTGTATCTTTCCCCACTAGAGCTGAAGAGGTAATCAAGGCATGCACTTGTTTGTGCATACCAGCCACCTAAGTTGTGCACGCAGTGCCTCGTGTGTGGTTTCTTTGCATTTCCTTACTATCATTTCTGCTCATTTTTCAATGTGTATTTAGATGCTCAGGTCTATCGTGGCAGGAACAGTCTGCTTACTGTGAAGAATAGCTACTGAAATAGGTATCACATCATTAACTGAGACATCCGGTTGTTACTTCACTATTAATCTTGCTTTTCATTTTTTGATAGAAAATGTGGTCTTGGTTTTTGCTTTATTTTGTATCAATTGCTTTTGTGGGTTTTTTTTAAAGATCTCTAATGAGACAAATAATAGATGTTCGCAGAATGACAACAGAAAACCCACTGTAAAAAAAGCTTGCGTACCTTATTCAAAAGCACATTTATATTCTCACACCACTGGACATTATGTACGTAATATCCAGCAGGTAACAGGTATTCAAGCTGAAGACACCAAAAATTAAACTGTTTTGTGAACCCTTCCTCTTGCATAAGTGTCTTTGCACCATGCCTTACAATAGAAAGGCTCTGACAATTAATTTTCAATAATAAAGGTATAATATATTCCTGAAGATATACTATACTCTTTTTCTGAGTAAAGTAGCTATTAGTCTTCAGTAGGACAGATATCTGAATAAAAAGTGATTGGAAGACTATTAGCAAGGGGGAAATGCATATTTAATGGAAAGGAAATGTGTATTCTGATCCAAATAACACATCCCTACAAATTTATACAGTCTAGCTGATGCACTAGAGTTAAATTAGCACAACATTGCTCATTTCCAAGTGCAAAGACTACGTGCAGAAAATGCTTATTCATAATACTAAGGAAACTTGCTGAAGCAGTAAGACACAGATGGTCAGAATTCAGTACTGAGGCGCCACAGGAGTCAGGTTGTACTAGGGCTGAGATGAGATTTCCCTGTGTACTGATCTGCTCTGTAGAGGACAAAGAATGATTGTGCCTACTCCAGAGAAAAAGGGAAACATTAGAGCAGCTACATGCAGCAGATTTAGGGATGGAGATGTGCCAGAAGAAGGTTCAAAATTGGTTTCTCTTGCCAATAATGAGCAAGCAGATTGAACATTTTGACATAGAGATATCATTCTACATGTAGCTAAATGAATAGAGAAAGAAAGAGAGAAAGAGGCAAAGAGAAAGAATGAATGAAAGAAAAAAATTAAAATCTATGTATCAAAAGACCCCGGTGAAAAGAAACACATCAAAAAACTACTTATTGCTGCTGGTTTTATACTGATAGACATTTTGGTCATTCTTTCCAAATTAATAATATGCCTGTGTCAAGACACAAAAATTTCTTTTTCTCTCATTTGATATGAACAGGATTTAGAGGATTGTTTCAAAATAAAAGATATTGTGAAGGAAGGGTGGAGTTAAGCACTAGGGAAAGCAAAACTATTTCAGTGGCTTTACTACAAAAAAATTGGACGACACTAGGACAAGTCATTCAGTTTCAGTGAATTGGTTCTTTATCTGCTTAATACTGAGATTAGAACAATAATATTTCCTCCTTTCTCCTTACTATGTGACTTCAGTATTTCACTCTCTTGAAGATGGCATTTTCAGCAATACTGGCTTCTCCTAGAATAATAGCTTGTAAATCTAGAGACTTTAGGAATCGTAATTCTAAAAAGAGACATGTTTGTAAACCTTTAATTTGCTAGTGATTAATTGGGCAGCAGAAGAAAAATAGCTCAGAGGTGAGCATAAGAAGAACACATGGGGACTCATTTTTAACACTTTTTTATGAATACTTATTTTGATAAAGATTTGTAATATCTTTAAATATTGTACTGAATGCAAATGCAACATGCTCATCCTCACAGCAGGATGGGATTGCTCAGCTAGCAAGAGGCACTAAAGGTAATATGATGCAAAATGTTTCTGGATTATATTTATCCTGAAAATCTAAACGGTCCCTTGAAATCAATGTTGATAAGAAAATATGCTCTGCCATAAATCTTGACTACAAGGTATAATTACTGCCACTTCAGAGCAACGGGTATTGCCCTTTAATGTCATTTTAGGTTATTGGACTCTGGTTTTCAACTATGATCAGCGAAATAAGGTCTGAGGCAGGCAGAGGAGAAACAGTGCATTTAATTTGAAATGGAGAAGTAGAGACAACATAAAGTGTTTGAGCAGCGCTTTTTAAGTAGTGGTCTGTTACACCTGTCATCAGCACATTTTCAAATGTGTTCCTGAATGGGGGAAGAGAGTACATAGCCCCATGTCATTTACAAACAGTGTCAAAAGCACCTTAATGGAGTCTTCTTAAATGAGTAACTTGCCAGTGTTTAACATTTTTATTTACTACAGAGAGAGAAAACTACTTCTGTTACATACATGGAGATACCTATGTCCAAGTGGCATTTTACAAGTTTCAGATAAGGCAAACCTTCTGTAGGTTTCTTGTCAGTTTTATCAAGAAGTTATTCAGAAAGCAATGAAATTCTTTATATATAAGAAGTGTCACCTAAACTCACATGAAACTTACTGCTCTGCTACAATCAAGAGACTCCTCCTATCACTAAATTAAAGCCTAAATTCAAATACTTGTTCTGGGTGCTGCACATTATTGGTATTTCATCAAAAACTTCCACAAGGTAAGTTATTCAGCCTTACGGAATTTAATTTAAGATAATCATAATGAAACGTGGAATTAACCTTTAATCCATTTGACTGCAGAATTTTGCAACTACCTCATTTATCATGCTAACTAGACCACAGAATATGCTGGGGACAGTTCACTTTGTATCAAACATCCAGACAGACAATTCCAGATATTGACAGCACATATGTGCCTTTGATGATCTGTGATTTATGGATCATTCAAATCCCAGTAAAGACCATATTCAGTGTTTTGTCAGTACTGGCATGCACTCTACTAGCTGAAGTCTCTGTTAGCATTAACAAGGCAAAGGGCTTAAAGAATATAACAGACAATAGTAATATTTAAGCAGCAAATAAGTTTTTTGGTTAGTATAAAAAATAATTGTCTGGGTTAACAGACTTATCCTGGAAATCATTTCTCTGGTCCACTGCTCACTTACTTACAAACTCAGTGCTGTGCTTGGATACCTCCTACTCTCAGGTAACTCCATCTCCTTAGCAAACAGCTTATGCAAGCTCCACAATCAGCCTTATATCTGCAATGCCTCTGTCACTTTTTTAAATTGCTCTTAAGTTACCTAAATATCATGATCTCCCTCTAAGAAAACAACCTTTAAAATCTGTATCTAATATTTGGTTCCTTTCACAAAATATAGTCCCTCTCTACAACTCATTCAATAATAGTCCTGAGCTCTCCCTGGTTGTAGAGTTGCATGCACCAAGTTCATCCTGTAACAGATACTGAACAAAAAAGTACCATGGTACAGATTATTTCTGTCATAAGGCCCTTACCCTTAGCCTAGGTCCAAACAATTAGGTACAGTCCATGAAAATAACTCTGGAAACTGGCACTCAGAATTAAAAAACGAGCCAGTAAAAAATTCTTATGTCCTATTCCCAAGTACTTCTCAAATAATTATAAATATCTCATAGTGCTGTGACTAATAACAATTGAATTTTAGCAGTACACTAATCTGAGTCATTTTCTGGTCATAGATCACTGCTTCCACAGACATACAATCTAATAAAGAAAATGATATATGTTGCTGAAAGTGGCTATAATACATAAGTAATAACATTAGAGACAATAGTACTTTCTCCACTATTTGTAAAGCTTTCCTTTAAGACATGCTATCCCTCAAGATACCATCACACATCTTGTTTCATAACGCCTTAATCAGAATATTTTTTATTTCCACCTTTTTGTGTGATTCAAATATTTCTACTGAAAATAATCAAGTGATAGTTTAAGTACAGACTAGGTTGTTATTAATCCATTTTTTGCAATTTGCTCCCTGTTGCATAATGTGTATAGATTATTTATAGTCTATAACTTTCAAGTACTCTGAGACAGCTCAGTGGCTAAAAATAACTTGAAGGCACATTCACCAATACGAAGTAAACCCAGCAGTTTAAGATTCACTACCTGGTGGCTTTGGACAGACCGAGAGAACTGTGGTTTCAGCAGAAAAACTATAGTCATTATTCTCCTGAATAAAATTTCTTGCAGTGAGCCCCACCAGTCCTGTCCAGATGTCCTTCAGTCACCTTTAAAAGTCCAGTTTGATAGGGAAGAGAAGTGACAAAATTCAAAGGCACACAAACAAGCTGAACATAAAAAATTAAGAGTGTACATCTGCCTGACAAGGTATTCTTCCTTAAGAAAGAGTAAGTAACTACCATCTCAGGATTCATCTCTGCTAGAAGCATCTACACAGAACAATATAGAGTCTTTCTGGACCATCACAGTCAATCAATGAAGAATACACATACTGCTCTGAGTCACCTCATCTCACAGGATCTGAAATTTGGACGTGTACTTGGGTAGATGCAGATGACAGAATAGGATTCTTTAAACCAATTCTACCTTTGTTTGCAGTTGTATTCACTTCGTCAATAAGACAGAATAGGATTATTACTGATAAAACACCAAATTCTGTTAGCTGGCTCCTGATAATCTTGTATTTTTCAGTGTTGTTCTCCAAGTTTCCATCTTTTCATGATTATTTTTCTACCCTGAAATCTTTCTTACTTTCTTCTGGATACCCTGGGAAATGTCCATATTATGTATGATTAAAGTTAATGGGAGCTTTGCCATCAGCTTCACTGCACATGGGATTGTGCTCTGTGTCAATTTCCATAAACCTTCCAGTAACACACAACACCTGTTTTCCTTCTCCTCCTATTCCCCATATCTCTTCATTGCACATATTTTCCTCTACTCTGACACTTATTAATCCCTGCACTCTATCCAATCCATCATATTCATCTTTCTTCACCATTTATGTTGCTGTAGTTCCGTGGCTGGAATTAGTAGGAGAGTGTGATCTCACTCAGAAAGGTGCTACTTTTTGTACTGCCAAAATAATGTCAGTACCTCACAGAACACAATTCCAAAATGGTACACAGTATCTTTTCCTGCACCTTGATCTGATATTAATTTTACTTCCAGTCCCACTTGGAAAAGTCACTACCCTATACATATATTTCTAAAATGTTCTATACCCATGTTAAATCTTTGCATTGTTCAGCTTATGGAATTCCAGTCTCCTCCTTCCTAGCAAATGTAATGAATGTCTTTTTTCTGCCAAGGTGTTTCAGCATTTAAACTTTAGTGATTCTTCTTTTCTTGCGCTAAACTAAAAATCCCAAGGGAAGTTTTAAGTGCTCCTAAGTTTAATTAAAGGCATGTCTTCTAAAAACACCTATTGAGACAAGCGAAAAAAGAGAAACTACCTTAGAAAAGCATAGAGCTTCAGCTTTAGATTAATAGTGACTAAGTAGAGCAAATGCAATCATTTGGAAATGATCACTCAGGTCAACAGTCTCAAATACAGATTAACTGGGGGAGGGCAGGGTGGGAGGGTGGTCAGGGTGTAGGAAAGGGGGAAAGAATACAAGACTTTGGGGACAGTTGCTCCCAGAAATATGGGAACTTGGCAAACAGGACTGAAGTAAGACCTACTGCTCTGCTGCTTTTGCATATCCTCTCATTTGTTAACATCTATCATTACTTGTGTAAATGTAATCCACTATTTCATCTCCAAAATGCATGACAGGCTAAGCAACAGGTGAAAGACATCCTTTATTCAGCTCCTTCTGACTTGGATTTTATCAGGGTGATACATCATTCAGGATTCAAATTAATGTCTATCACAAGAGATGCATTGTATGGCTCAATATTTAAACCAGATACATAGATTCTTCTCAGTTTCCACCAGGCAGATATTAAAGCAAAGTACTGAAGCACCACCCTCAAACACAGAAAAGATAACTTTATCCTCACGAGCACAAGCAGATTTGAGACACAAAAGGAATATTCACACTTTTGCATTCAGCACCATGACCGCTTCCAGAGTCGCTATTTCTTCCTCATTATTTGAATCAGTACAGCATTCACTACAAATACCCTCATGCAGCTAGATGTGTATTTCATGTTTGTTTTATTTCCTTATCTGAACTTCTATTAGCATTTGTTCTTTTCAGCCCTCTGTCACACACCCAATCCTTTTCAGTAATCAAAATACTTAAAATTAAAGAGCAATTTAAGCTCTTAGGAAATTTAGAAGTACCTTGGGTAGTATTCAAGTTATTTTACAGGCACAGAGATTGAGAAACATGTTTTCACCCTGATATTTTATCCAATTAAATCTTAGACAGTTAAAGATGTTTTAGGGATTCCCCCTTATTTATAGGATTGTTGTTTGTGGGGTTATTTTTTAATTCAAGATTCAAGTTTTAGAAGTTATTAAACAACAGAGTAAGATCTGCTCAGGGTAAGTTTTATTCTCTGTTACTATGTTGTAAAATACTACTGCTTGACCTGGTTCTCATGTAAATACCTTTCTGTTCTGAGGGTTTGTTCTGTGCAGTGATCAACATCAGCATAACTGATATTCTGTCAACCCCTTAAAACAATTCATGCACACCTACACATGCATTATAAGCCTGCAAGCCACGTGATTTACTTCAGCATCAACTAAACTGTACAAAACCCACTTGCATCAATGGAATCACCCAAGTGGATTGGGTTTGTGTAAACAGGGAGTAAGTCATCTGATAATCTAATGAGGATGGATTGTGTAAATAGCTTCACAGAGAGCAAATGTGCATAGATAGGGCAGTAAATTGGAATGATCGATGGGACAAGCACCATAGTAAGATCAAAGACATGGGGCTGCAGCAAGATTTTTAATCACAAGACCTTGAGCTGCCTTTAACCATTTCCTGTAAATGATGTCTCAGCACTCTGGACTGGAGATTTTCCATATATTTCTGCTTTGCATCTTTCAAGTTCAGTAGGATACAGCCTTTAGCAGTATCAGAAACCAGGTGAAGTGCAAACAAGATTACTGTTAAGAGGTGTCTGCTTGAGTTAGGCAGCACTGCATGCTGCTACATGAGGGCTTTGCCACTCTGGCCTCCCCTTGATCTTGTCTACTGCTTCCAGTCTTGTCTTTCACAAGAAGAGTTATCAGCTAAAATTGTGACTGTGTTTTTAGGAGACCAGGGCAACATAAGCAGACACCTCCCCAACCCTTCAATGTTGTACTATATTGTGTTTCATAAACCACCAAGGCAATTTTGCCAGAATAGCTCAGGATGTGAAGGAGCACAAGGTACTGCCTATCTCCCTCACAATCTTATCATTACTGTGCTTACAGTGCCTGCCACTAGTCTTCAGTTTGTTGTTGGTTTAAGTTTCCAGTTTCTCCTCCTAACTTGAAAAACTGCTCTTTCTTCTTTTGAGAGCTTCAGCTACTGTCTCTTCCACCCCCAAACCTACTATCTCTGCTATCCCCTTCTCAAGTTTCTCCCAACCTTTACCCTTCCCACTTTAATTCTCCATTGCCAACTTAACCACATATTCTCTTCAAGTTTGAATATCACTACCTTAACACCTACCAGAAACTTCTTCCTAAACATGAGCTCCCTTTCCAGGACCCCCTCCACTATTTTTATCCTACCTGGATGTATCATTCCTCAAAAGCGGTTGGCTGCTACAGCAACTGCCTCTTTCTTATCCAATTATTGCAATGAATCTGTAGAAGATGCCCAAAGAGAGTAGTGAAATGCAATGAGAAATATGTTTTTAAGTACTCACCACTCTTCCTCTATCAGATAGGAAGGAGGACAGTTTAGGTGCCTGGACCTTTGCAAATACTTAAATTACCTCCTATAGTTCTAAAACTTTCCATTATCCTAAAGATATTTCAGCACCTGAAAGTCACAAAAATGCAGCAGCTTGGCAGTGGGGGTGTGGAAAGAAAGAAAAGGGGGAAAAAATGTTCCTTTCACCTAATTCATACAAACTACAGCACAATTTTATCAACATTTAATATTTTTATGTTTACCATGTCTAATCCTTTATGTCTGCAATTTTATTTCCTTCCACTAAAAGAATTAACAACCATGCTGAAGGCATCTATGCAGGAAAAGGCAATCTGAACTTTGTGCGCAGCATAAAGGACCTTTAATGGGGGATTGGAGTGGGAGAAGGAATTCAGCATGCACATGGGCATGATGCATTTTTTTTAATAACTTCATTTTTTAAAAAAGAATCAGTGTGTTAAATATACCAAGATATTAAAGAAAATGCATACTGAAGAAAGAAAATCACATATTTGTATACTGAAGAAAGAGAGATATATTTGTTTTATTTGTGAATTTTAGAGGTGATGAATGTTCAGGCTTTTCTTTTGTTTCGTTCTGTTTCTTTCCCTCAAATGCTTAGGGCATGCAGATTTGAGATTTTCAAAGTGAGTTTTAATAACAACTTGAATTCCTGGTTCACTTTGAGAATATAATCATTACTGTCAACTCAGCAAGCTGTGGGTTTGTTTTTTTAAAAAAATTTTGGAAATGGTTTCAAAAGATCCCCATACTACTTCACTGCATCCATGGTTTCCTCAGGCACATTTAGCAGCAGTCTTATGTTCAGGTACCATAGTCCTTAATGAACTCATTCACAAGGCAGGCTCCCTGAGTAAGCTGAGACATCAGGGCAAAAGTAAATGATTGGAGAAATAATTGCTCAACAAAGGGTTGCAGGATTTTCTCCAAAATATGCAGGTCAAATTACTGGAAACAAAAAGGTGAAAGTTATTATCAGTATTTTTTTGATTTGTCTTTTTTTGGAGGTAGTAACCATGTTGCTTCTTTCTGGGAATATCAGTCATATGCTGTGTCTTCTAAACTTGAAACCTTTGCAGATCAGCCTATGCCCTTCAGACTTTTTTTTGGTCAATACTTGCTCTTAACTCCATGCTAAGCCCTTTTTACTCTGGAAATCAGAAAGTCAGATAACAAAGACCTCCAGTCTGAACATTTAACTTAAAAGATGCAAAAGATTTGCAGTGGGAGTTATTTGCACAACAGGCTTCCTTTTACAGAAACAGAATCCTATATTTAAACAAAAAAAATCTTACGGCTTTGAACTTGGAGGAAGGGAACTACATCACCAATCAACTCAAAGACTTGATGAGTCGGTGTAAATCCAAGCTAAACAGAAAACAAACATGCTACTGTAAACATGACCACAGTCTAACTAGACAACTAACTTACGATAAATCAAAGAAAGAGTTCACATCGCATTTGTTATATTTTGCATAACAAACTGCAAATAGCAACAAAATATAGGTTGGAACTTGCAAAGAAGTAATGGGCTGTGATTGTGTAACTGCCACAGAGACTGAACTGACACTCTGCTGTAAAACAGTTGTTTTATCATTTCAGTCATCAATAGCAATTAGATCCTTCTTAATTTTGATTTACGTTGGGCAATCTGTGATCAAAGAGGGAGACGTGCTAGTTTTCATTTTTTGTCTCAGTAAGTCAGTCATTCTGGAATCAAATCAGTTTATCAGTGAAACAAATTGCTCAGGGATATGATTTAGTAGTGGACAGGCATGGTTGGAGTGATGATCTCAATGGTCTTTTCCAACCTAGTGATCCCATGATTCCAAATTTTAATTTTTATTTACTTTCCTCTTGCTTAAGAAGGTCACTCTGCAGAATTTTCTAGTAAAAACCAAAAATTACTAGTATGGAAGAGTAATCTCTTGGGGCTAAACCAATTACGCTGACCTTTTGCTCCTCAATCAGTATAGATTCTTTGTATCTTAAAAGAAAATAACATACAGAATGGCTATTACTTTTTTCCAATATCTGGAACTGTACAGTAAATTATAAATCATGGAAATTATCTGATATAGAATATTCTGATTACATAAGACAATAGCCCCAGAATTATAGAGTGAAGCAATAGGACTGAACAGGTTACCTTGGTTTTCTACGCTTAAGTGAACACCGTCCCTCACTTATGTAAAAAAGTTATATGCATGAAATTTCACCCAAGGATGTTAAACAACTTACACCTCAAAGAAATCTCACTCAGAAAGCAAGAGGACAGTCATCTTTGTGTCAGTGTGTCAAATCAAAATATAAATGAAACAACAGATGTTAAAACACTTTTTCTAACTAGCTGTGGTTAAACTACAGATATTCCTAATACATATTGAAGAGGTTTTAAAAATAAATATTTTTAACAATATGATACAATAAAATGTCTCAAATGCAAGATACTCCACAGTACATGTGGCATTGGGAATGGAAGAATTTATTCTGCAACCCCCTCAGCAACTGAAAACACTGAAAGGGTACCACGGAGAATTCTCAGCTGACTTTTATCTAAGGCCATATTACCTAGATAGGGAAGGCATTTTCCATAAATTAATGCCTTAATTCAGTTTTCACTTTTGCTTTCTGTTTCACTTTAAAAGAAAACCCTGAGGCTAGCAATACTGCACTACATCGCAAACCCATCCTGGTTTGTAACCAAGGGCTGTGTTCAAGGATAGCTCTACTGTTGACCTTAACTTCAAAGGCAGATCCTCGCTAGAAAAGAGGCTAAGGAAGGAGGCTTAGTACAGGAGCTTTCATCACAGAAGACAAGAAAGAAGAGGTACAGTTAGGATAAATACATGATTACAATTAGTTATTGAAATGCAGTTAAACGTTCTTATAAACTGAATGTTCTTACAATCAGATAGTCTGTTGAGAAAATACATAATTAATTGATCTTATGACAGGGACAAAGTATAAAGAAATAGGAATACCAAACTAATTCCCTGCAAGCTAAGGTGTAAGTCCCTGTTCCCTCCCTGCATGTTGTATACAGGAGTGAGGTGGGAGGAAGGAAAGCCAGCTGAAAAAAACAGATTGGTGAACAGGATGGAAATAATAAACCGTGGGAGAGATTGCTCTAGTGGGAGAAATACTAGAAGTAGTAGTAATTGGGAGATAGAAAACGAAGACCTGAGAAACAATGTTCAGCAACTATATGGGATGTAGAAAGATATTTAACAGAGTGGATTCTTGAGGGACATGTGGTATTATGGGTTGTTGCCTTGGGTTACAACAGCTCTTCATACCTAAACACCAGAAATACTGAAGAACACCATCTGGAGTGTCCCACTAATCCTTCATTGACTAAAAAACAAAATGAGAATATCACTAAGGAGCATCTCAACCCTATTACACAAAAGAGAAAATACAAATCTTATATTAAAAATTCAACATAGTATAATTTTTATATTAAATTTTCAGCTTATAATAATAAATAGTAAGTTTATTTATTTAAAAAACAGCAACAAAAACTGTAGAGGAAAAAGCATCTCAGTATATTACACAACTTACTAAACATTCATATTTTTGTACCGACCATAGTGGAATTGCAATGAGGAATCCCACTAAATATATGAAAAAGGAAAGTATAGTACAGTGTGTGTTAAATCAAATATTATCGTGGGCTTATTTATGCCTGAGGTAAATCCAGAAACACACAGCAAAGCCTGAGAAAGAGACAGACCTGGAATATACATGTAGCAGAACTTATTTGTGTCCCAGAAATATTACTGAGCAATTACACAGGCTCTTGCTCATTGGAAAAAAAAGAGGAAATGAAAAGGGAACATCTGCAATGTCAAAAGTATTCTGATGGGAATATACGGGAAGGATGTTTCAAAGCTATTTGAGCTAGTGTCAAACAGGGATAAGAAATGCAAAAACCTAACGGAGGGCATTAAAAACAGAGTTTACTAGATGTGAGAGGAGATGGGAAGGAGGCCAGGCCAGATGGGAGTGAGTCTGGAGGGGGGACTTCAGAGTCAAAGGGGTGGTGTGCTGGTGAGGACTGCCAGTATATCACCACTAAGCATGAGGGGGTGAGTGCACCTGAGGATGGTAAGCATGAAACTGGCACTGTGGCCTTAGTTAACCCAAGGACCACTCAATTGGGAAGAAACCCTATTATGAGGGCTGTAAGTTCACTAGCCCAGCTGAAGTGCATTTACACCAATGCACGCAGCATGGGAAATAAGAAGGAGGAGTTAGAAGCTGTGGTAGGGCAAGGGGACTATGATGATGTTGCCATTGTGGAGACATGGTGGAATGACCTGTATAACTGGAGTGTACCCATAGTGGGGTATAAACTCTTCAGGAAGGGCAGAAGAGGAGGTGGGGGAGCCCTCTATGTTAGAGAGGGCTTTAATACCCTTGAGCTGGATTACGGTCAGGAAGGAACTGAGTGTCTGTGGGTAAAAATCAGAGGAGTCCAAGGCAGGCAGATATTGTGATGGGAGTCTGCTATAGACCACCCAGACAAGAAGAAGCAGCTGATGAGCTCTTCCACAAACAACTGGGAGTAGTCTCAAGACCACTACCTTTAGTCCTTGTGGGAGACTTCAGTTTCCCAGATATCTGCTGGGAATATAATACAGCAGAAAGGAAGCATCTTGGAGGTTCCTGGAATGTATAGAAGACAACTTCTTCACACAGCTGGTGAGCGAACCAACAAGGGATGATGTCCTCCTGGACCTACTGTTTGTGAACAGAGAAGACCTTGTGGGGGATGCTAGGGTTGGAGGACACCTTGGGTAAAGCAATCATAAATAGGGAGGTCCTGAGAGATGTCAATAAGATGAGGAAAATCTGTGAGCTTTGGAGGAAAGGACAGGCATCCAGAGTGGACTATAGGGAGGAAGCGAGAACGTGCAGGGAAAAAATCAGGAGGGCTAAGGCCCAAGTAGAAATCAGACTGGCAAAGTCTGTGAAAGACCATAAAAAATCTTTTTACAAATATATCAACAGTAAAAGGAAGACTAGGGAGAATCTCCAGTCCCTACCAGATGCAGAGGGAACAACAGTATTGGGGGATGAAGACAAGGCTGAACACTCAATACCTACTTTGCTTCAGTCTTAAATAGTAAGGAAAGTTGTTCCCTCTGTGCACAACCCCAGCAGCCGGAAGAGCAGAACAAAGTTCCTGTGATCCAAGAAGAGGCTGCGATAGCTGGGGTTGTTTAGCCTGGAGAAGAGGAGGCTGAGAGGAGACCTCATTACTCTCTACAAGTACCTGAAAGGTGGTTGTGGAGAGGAGGGAGCTGGTCTCTTCTCCCAAGTGACAGGGAACAGGACGAGAGGGAATGGCCTCAAGCTCCGCCAGGGGAGATTTAGGCTGGAGATTAGGAGGAGGTTTTTCACGCAGAGCGTCATTGGGCATTGGAACAGGCTGCCCAGTGAGGTGGTTGAGTCACCTTCCCTGGAGGTGTTTAAGGCACGGGTGGATGAGGTATTGAGGGACTTGGTTTAGTGTTGGATAGGAATGGTTGGACTGGAAGATCCGATGGGTCCCTTCCAACCTGGTTGTTCTGTGATTCTGTGGTTAGAGACTTGCCCAGCTAGACATCCACAAGTCTATGGGGCCAGATGGAGTCCACCCAAGAGTTTTGAGGGAACTGACAGATGTACTGGCCAAACCCCTTTCCATCATCTTCCAAAAGTCCTGCAGTTCCCTGACTGGGGAAATTCCACTGGCCTGGAGGCTGGCTGATGTAGTGCCCATCTACAAGAAGGGTAGCAGGGAGGATCCAGGGAAGAACAGGCCTGTCAGTCTGACCTCAGTGCCAGGGAAAGTCATGGAACAGGTGATCTTGAGTGCTATCACAAAGCACTTGCAAGAGAACTAGGTGATCAGGCTCAGTCAACATGGGTTCACAAAAGGCAGGTCTTGCCAAACTAACCTGATTGCCTTCTATGACCAAGTGACTAGACTCTAGGATGAGGGAAAGGCTGTGGATGTGGTCTTCCTGGACTTCAGCAAAGCCTTTGACACAGTTTCTCACAGCATTCTGCTATGGAAACTGTCAGTCTCTAGCCTAGGCAGGCACACACTGTCCTGGGTAGAAAACTGGTTGGATAACTGGGCCCAGTGAGTGGTGGTAAATGGTGTTAAATCCAGCTGGAGGCCAGTTACAAGTGGGGTTCCCCAGGACTCACTGCTGAGTCCAGCCCTGTTCAATGTCTTCATCAATGACCTGGATGAAGGCATTCAGTGCACCCTTAGCAAGTTTGTAGATGACACTAAGCTGGGTGGAAGTGCTGATCTGCTGGAGAGTAGGGAGGCTCTGCAAAGGGATCTAAATAGGCTGGGCTGCTGGGCTGAGTCCAATGGGATGATGTTTAACATGACCAAATGCCAGGTCCTGCACTTGGGGCACAACAACCCTATGCAGAGCTACAGACTGGGAGAAGTCTGTCTAGAAAGGTGCCTGGAGGAGAAGGACCCAGGGGTGTTGGTTGACAGTCGACTGAACATGAGCCAGCAGTGTGCCCAGGTGGCCAAGAAGGGCAATGGCATCCTGGCTTGTATCAGAAATGGTGTGACCAGCAGGTCCAGGGAGGTGATTCTCCCTCTGTACTCAGCACTGGTGAGGCTGCTCCTTGAATACTGTGTTCATTTCGGGGCCCCTCACCACAAGAAGGATATTGAGGCTCTGGAGCAAGTCCAGAGAAGAGCAACGAGGCTGGTGAAGGGGCTGGAGAACAGGCCTTATGAGGAACGGCTGGGGTTGTTTAGCCTGGAGAAGAGGAGGTTGAGGGGAGACCTTATTGCTTTCTATAACTACCTGAAAGGAGGTTGCAGAGAGGAGGGAGCTGACCTCTTCTCCCTAGTGACAGGGGAGAGGACAAGAGGGAATGGCCTCAAGCTCCGCCAGGGCAGGTTCAGGCTCCACATAAGGAAATATTCTTCACTGAAAGGGTCATTGGGCATTGGAATAGGCTGCCCAGGGAGGTGGTTGATTCACCTTCCCTGGAGGTGCTTAAGGTGCAGGTGGATGAGGTGCTGAGGGGCATGGTTTAGAGACTGGTGGGAATGGTTTGACTCGATGATCCAATGGGTCTCTTCCATCCTGGTGATTCTATGATTCTACCTCATGAAAAAATTACTAAGCTGTGTGACAAATACAGACAGACCTGAAAATTATTAAACTCAATGGATGTCTACTGATCTAAACTAGATTTGTGGGAATTACAGCTAAAGTAAGGTTGTTACTTTGAAAGAGCTTGTAGTACCTACCTGAAAGCACTTTTTGTTGAATTTAGTGGGAATCTCTTTACACAGGTATTATGTTGCCATCTAGTGTATGCAGTATATATTGTAAATCTCAGGACACAATTCCATGGTATAAAGCAGATTAATTTTATCTGGGTTTTCTCAATGCATTTTATTTCCCAGAAAAGCAGATTGCCTTCAAAAACTTATGACTTAATTTCTTTGTAACATGAATCTTAAGCACCGTAAAGCACTCTGGAAGTAGTCACTCTGAAACCCATTCTGTTGTATTTAGCAAGTACATCCACTGCAAGATTTAGGAATTTCAACTATTCTCGTGCAGCAAAGGGTGCCTGGGATTCAATAGTCCTCCCCTGAGGGGGATACCACCTCACCCCTGACAGCAACACCATTCTGTGTGACACTGGTTTGAGGAGAGACAAATAATCCAAATCTTCCTCATCCTACTTTCTGCAACTAATTAAGCTATTATCTAGAAAAGGATAGAGGCTAAACTGCACTGACAGGTCCCTGGATGGTAAGGGGGAACGGTCCATTTGCACTGGCAAAAGACTGATTGCTCCACAAAGGGCCGTGGAGTGTTCCCACCATGGTCCCCAAGTCACTACCACAAGTGGCTGCATTGGATTCTAACAGTCCTCCTCTGGAAGGAAACAGAGCTTCCCACAAGCACACTGCCCTGTGCCAACTATTAGCAGCTGCATATCCCATTCTTGAGTACTATCCTGCACTGCATGATGAGAGCCTCCAAATTCACTAGCTGTGAGTACTGCTAGAGGCACTGCACATCTGAGTTAAGGACAAGCAGCCATTTTGCCCTTGCAAGAGTTGAGCTTGGCTGCTTTGAAGGCTTGCAACACCAAGCATGATTTGCCCTTAGTTCACATGAGAGAGAAAAAGGCTGTCTACCAAAAAGAAAGACTAGAAAATAATCCTTATTATGATCAGGAAACAAAGTGCTGTCTCAAGCATATGTCTCTGCTTTAAAAAAATCAGAATTCTCAGTTATGGAACTCAAGAAGCTCCTTTAAGTCCCAGCCATCTTTTGTAAGAACTGGCTACAGCTGTTCATTTCAGTGCCTCATCTCTTCAACAAGGCATCAGGTGCCTGATATTATGCATAACCAGGAGATTTTGCTAGCTGTTGGGTTTCAGTTAGTGGTTCTCCTTATTAACACATTTGCCTAACTCATAGTATATTTCTCAAGGTGCAAAAACAATAAATGTATTTAATAGCATCTAGCCTCTTGTTTAGTCCTTACATTACACTTGTATTTGTTATTACTATAGTTAATGTTCAAAATATATCCTTTTATCAAAGATAGTCTTGGCTTGTTATTGGTCCACATATTACTTACATTGGTCTTTAGGATGCAAAAATGTATGCAGAGCATAAACAGCTGTACTTGGGAAGGAGGCTAGCTAGGGCCCTAATTCATTTCAGTCTAAAAGAGCTGAGTTAGCAAAAAACACCTGTTCAAGCTAAACAACATAATTTCAAATGAAACAGTACAGCTGTTGTGTCAGCACAATAAAGAGACCGCTCCCTTACAGAAAGGAAGGAGGTGAAGGACAATTAAGTATGATAACTTCTAGTTAGTTACAGCTGTTGGGTGTTATGCCAAGAAAATAGGTAGGGAGTGTAGAATTCCAAGACCTTTATGATTCCTTTTTCTCCTAAATATACTGAACACAAATTCAGTAAGATACTGATACCTGTACCTATCTCTAGTTATGTAAAAATTCTCATTCTCTTTAATGAGACAGCAACTCAGTCACAAAAGTGAAGCAAGTACTTCAGTATCTTGCTGAATTAATTCTTTAATGTAATAACCTACAGGTACATCTAGCCTTTTGACATGTAGTCAGAAAAAAGGTAATTCTTTCTGTAACAATTGCTAGTATTTACCGTATTTTCACTGAAAGAAAACTGAATTTTGGTAAATAAAAAAAACCTGTTCTAAATAACAGAGATTATCTATTATCAAGTCTTTTCCTAATGATTTTAGTGTGGTTTTTTTACATCCAAAGTGGAAACAGCAAGGTGCTTATATTAAAATTCAGAGGAGAAAGAACTTCCCTGGACAGACGCACACTCTCCTGGGTGGAAAACTGGCTGGATGGCCGGGCCCAGAGAGTGCTGGTAAATGGTGTTAAGTCCAGCTGGAGGTCAGTGACAAGTGGGGTTCCCCAGGGCTCAGTGCTAGGTCCAGCCCTGTTCAATGTCTTCATCAATGACCTGGATGAGGGCATTGAGGGTACCCTTAGCAAGTTTGCAGATGACACAAAGCTGTGTGCAAGTGTTGATCTGCTGGAGAGTAGGGAGGCTCTGCAAAGGGACCTAAACAGGCTGGACCGCTGGGCAGTGTCCAGCGGCATGAGGTTTAACATGGCCAAATGCCGGGTCCTGCACTTGGGGCACAACAACCCTATGCAGAACTACAGACTGGGAGAAATCTGGCTGGAAAACTGCCAGGAGGAGAGGGACCTGGGGATGTTGGTCGACATCCGACTGAACATGAGCCAGCAGTGTGCCCAGATGGCCAAGAAGGCCAATGGCATCCTGGCTTGTATCAGAAATGGTGTGACCAGCAGATCCAGGGAGGTTATTCTCCCTCTGTATTCTGCACTGGTGAGGCCGCTCCTTGAGTACTGTGTTCATTTCTGGGCCCCTCACCACAAGAAGGATGTTGAGGCTGTGGAGCAAGTCCAGAGAAGAGCAATGAGGCTGGTGAAGGAGCTGGAGAACAGACCCTATGAGGAGTGGCTGAGAGAGCTGGGGTTGTTTAGCCTGGAGAAGAGGAGGCTGAGAGGAGACCTTACTACTCTCTACAACTACCTGAAAGGAGGTTGTAGAGAGGAGGGAGCTGGGCTCTTCTCCCAAGTGACAGGGGACAGGACAAGAGGGAATGGCCTCAAGCTCCACCAGGGGAGATTTAGGCTGGAGATTAGGAGGAGGTTTTTCACACAGAGGGTCATTGGGCATTGGAATAGGCTGCCCAGGGAGGTGGTTGATTCCCCTTCCCTGGAGGTGTTTAAGGCACGGGTGGATGAGGTATTGAGGGACTTGGTTTAGTGTTAGATAGGAATGGTTGGACTAGAAGATCCGATGGGTCCCTTCCAACCTGGTTCTTCTGTGATTCTGTGATTCTCTAGTTAGATGCTCTATAATATAGAAATTACAACATCCTATTAATGAGCTGCAAATTGTTTGCCAGATCTAGCAAGAACATTCAGCATTTAATTTAGCAGCCAGCCTTTCATTTAACTCTCCTAGCATGGGAAGGATGTGATACATGCTGTAAAAATACAGGTACATTTAGCTTGGGTACTTGGACACATAATTAAGACTCAAACAAGGTCACATGTCAGTGTTTTCTTGGTTGTGAGGCATGAAACAAAAGAAGGATGGAGGGAAAGGAGTGATAAAGATAGCTACCTCACAGCATTGCAGAATCCAACAATCATTCTGTTAAAAGAAAACCCTCCCACCCTCAAACTGCCTTTACCCCTTTATATACTCGGTGGGGGGAGGGGGGGGGGGGGCAGGGGCTGGGGCGTGCCTTGCTGATAGGCTCATTTCACTTACACTGCCCCTTATTTTCCCACCAAAAACATGCACCTGTTGAGGTATATTCAACTTCTGGCAGTTGGTTTGCCTGGTAGCTGTATCTATTTTCAGGGTGGACCCTACAAACCCACCCTGCTCAGTGCTGCAGTCCACATACATTTGCTCTCGGTGCTGAGATCTTAAAATTAGATGTGATGTTGAGACAGACAGATTCTTTCTGTGGTGTACTACAGGATGTTACTCTAAGGGACTAGAACAGGATAAAGGGAATTCTCAAGGTACTGTCCTTGTAATTCCTAAGCTAGAGTTGATGGGGAAGCTTATACCAAGAGCACTTCTGTGTGCCAGTTTGATGTCAAGCATCAGTAGCTGTCTGAAGTCACACAAGAGGTTTCTCAAGCTGTTCAGACTACAACTTTACAAGAAAATGTTTGCTGATCATATGGTTCTGCCCAATTTTTCACAGTAAAAGTATACAGAAAAATATGTTTCTAGACATGCAGCTACAGGACTGCTTCCTAAAGCCCATCAGTTGCTGAACATTGACCACAGTGGATGGCAAAAGTTCCCACTGAATTTAACTGTGAGGGACATATGACCTGACCTGGAAGAAGATTTTACATTCTTGCCCCCAAAAATGGTATCTTCCATTTAAGCGTCTATAGTGTTTCCATTGTTACTACTGTATTTCATTTTTAATAAAAGAAGCAGTAAAATATTGGAGGCAAAATTATAAAAGGAGTGAAAAACCTTAATGGAATTTCCTGTGGCAATGCGAGGCTTTTATTCACAAAAGGGGCAGGTATCTCAAATCTAATAACCAGCTGTGTCCAGAACTGCTGGTTCCAAATATTTCAGGTATGGGAAGTTTCAGAATATGACATGTTATGCCAAAAATGCACACATGAGAGGAAACACATAATTGGGAGGGAGATGTCCAGTAGTAGCACATGCCAACTGTCGCTGATTAATATGTGAAAGCTGGGAAAGAGGATCTTTGTGGTGGAAAGAAAAGGGACACAAGGTCATTTTCTGCTCCCGAGAACAGCATTTGTAATCCAGAGTAATTCCACCAAAGTAAATGGTTTTAAATATAGAGTAGAAAATAGGCTCTGATTGTTATCCCTTGTAAACACAACAGGAGGTGGAGAGTCAGTTCAACACAACTTTACTTTATGTCTCTCCTCCTCTCTAAAGACAGCTAGGATCAGGTCTAAACAGGTACCTAAACACCTGCATTTGCAGATTCACAAAAACTGTAGGATTAAGGGGTGATACAGAGGATGATCACCTAAATTTGTTTGACCCATCTCTCTAACAGAGGATACTAAACAGCAGTAGTGGTGGTTTGAGTCATAATGCATTTCCTACTTCACAAAATTTCAAGGTGGAAACATAACAATGTGGTCTTAACAGTAATAGGTAGCATGGATGTCCAGATCCTGTTTGAAGCTTTAGTCATCCAGTACTTATGGCATTTACATAGTTCTTAATTTTATGCTCAGATTTTCCTCGTACACAGAATCCAAGTCCTAGGCAATTTTTTATTTTTATTTTTTTTTTAATTTTTCAAAGCAAGTTTTCCAAATATTAAAGAGTCTGGGTTAAAAAAAAAACTGTAGCAGGAAATGTTTGTACAATTTAATTTTTATCTTTTGATTATTTTTATCTGCAGTTTCCTAAAACGAAAACATTCTTTGGACAAGTGTGAAATGGGATTTTCTTCCTCCATTTTAAGCTTCTAAATGAAGAGAGGAGACCTCATTACTCTCTACAACTGCCTGAAAGGAGGTTGTAGAGAGGAGGGAGCTGGTCTCTTCTCCCAAGTGACAGGGAACAGGACAAGAGGGAATGGCCTCAAGCTCCTCCAGGGGAGATTTAGGCTGGAGATTAGGAGGAGGTTTTTCACAGAAAGGGTCATTGGGCATTGGAATAGGCTGCCCAGGGAGGTGGTTGATTCACCTTCCCTGGAGGTGTTTAAGGCACGGGTGGATGAGGTCCTGAGGGACTTGGTTTAGTGTTTGATAGGAATGGTTGGACTCGATGATCCGATGGGTCTCTTCCAACCTGGTTGTTCTATGATTCTATGATTCTATGAATTCTAGACCATAAAGAAAAAGAGAGAGTTTATATTGCTGGTTTGCTCTTTTCCCATCCCCTAAGTAGAAAGACAAAATACTTGAATAACTCAAGAAAATTACAGATTTTCCTCTACATAGTCACAGCAAGTAATCTCTGCTTATGTCCTATTCTAATTCTGCAAGTAGGAAATAATGGAGATATATTTCTTGAATTTACAAGACAAACGGGAGTTGCAAGACTGTATGGAAAAGACCTGTCATCTCCACACAGCTAGTGGACCTAACCTCAAAATCCTAGAGTTTCAAGGTATAGTCAAGTTTCAAGGTTTCCAAAACAGAAGAAATCTCTGGAAAACATGAAAGGAAAATATGTGCTGAGATTGGCAGAAACTAAATAAAGGTGAATCTGACTTTAGAGGGACTATTGCCAAGGAACTTTAGTTATTTAGCTGATACAGGGAAGTGTAGAGAAGAAGAATAAATCAAATAGAATCCCCTTTTTGAGCTCCCCCTCCTTCCCCCTCAATAATTTACTCAGGTGTGAAAATCTGTGATACAATTGCATGATGCCTTGCATAGAGCAACTTTGTTATTTTCCTTCGTTGTACATTCAGCATCCCCACAAACATGCAACTTTCAAGTTCTCAAGTTTGGTTGTAGTCAAGAAAGAGTCTCACTGGATATGCTCCTGGAATTTTGTGTTC
Source organism: Coccyzus lansbergi (assembly GCA_033558105.1). Lineage (NCBI taxonomy): Eukaryota > Metazoa > Chordata > Aves > Cuculiformes > Coccyzidae > Coccyzus > Coccyzus lansbergi. The sequence goes on from JAUMJK010000486.1 coordinate 1,437,380, forward strand.
TTAGCTGCTTGCCTAAGGTTAATGAAGCTTATCCTGATAGTTCCTCTCCTCTGATTTTGTCAGAAGCCATTTTCTTTTGGAGGAAAAATGTGCCTTGCAAGGCAAAATGAGAGAAAAAATATGCATAAAACTATGAGATAGTCCTGAAGTTTGTGTCAACAACTGATCATAATGTGCTAAAAAAAGTGCTTGCACTGCCACTAGTTTTAGATAATAAATTTCTCTATACTGCATTATCTTACACATTTATTGACTTTCTGGAATACACAGGACATACCGAGATTTAAACATGCATCTTGGAGACACTAGAATGAAAAAGGAGGTTGTGGAGAAAGAACAACTACAAAATGCTGAAGATAGGAGGAAAAAGAAGTATGGCTTCGACATCCCATCCCTTGCCATGGAAGCAGATGGATTTGAGAGGAAAACAGCCTTGCAATACAAATAATTTTCTTGGATATTATGGGACTTGAAGCTGCTGACATTATAAATGTCATGCAAGCAAGTCAATCTAATGAGTACATCCTAGGAGTAGAGTCATTCCAAAAAAATTGAGAAATACAGAAGTCTGAAGGAGGAGAGAAAGCTCTTTTAAGCATTTTGTTTGATCTTAAAATCAAACACATTCCTACAACATTTCAGAGGGTTCTGTTACAGTTGAAAATTCAGTTCAGAATCAAAGCTGAAAATCTCCCTTGGCTTCATTCAGAGCACAGATAGTAAGGGAACCAACCCAGAAGCTAACATAGAAAATCAATCCCCAGATATTTTTAATGGCATATAGATACTGTCCACAGATTCCAAGCCTGAGTTCTCAGAATCCTGTAATTACTTAAAAAATGTTCTTAGATTGATGAAGCAGAAACTAAAAGGGATGTGTGATTGTCAAAGCCTCGGAAAACAATTAAACCAGATGGGACAATTAACTGAAAGGATGTACTCATGAAGAACAAAGGATAGGTTCAGCCAAGGTACACAAGCAGCATTTAAAGAGTCTTTCAAAACTACAACGGTCCTGTGATGAAAAATCTAGTGTACAGTTATGTGAACTACTGCAAAGGTGAATTAGCCTCACTAAGAAAATACTGAAAGTTAGTTCTGCTGCTGAATTTGCCTAGTTTCAGTTGCCAACTATTTGAACTTGTTCAGTCTTTCTTTGCTGGACTGTGGGTTCAGTTATTTGGTTACACTAATATAAACTATGAAACTAGTATGAAATGCCTTAAAGCATAAGCATTATACCAATACCATGACTTATCAAAAGTTTGAATTAACATTTCAGAAATGAAAGATTCAAGTGGAAGCAGAATAGTAGGTTTCTCAAAGTTTTCCTTTTACCTTTCAATAACACTTTTTAAAAATTATTTTTCAACTTATAGTTTTCAAAGGCACCAAAGCCATCTAGGAAGTTTCTTCATAAGTGAATTGGTTTGATAGATGTATATCCACCGCAATCTTCCTACAATCTTTTAAATGTTGGGGGGGTGTTATGTTTTTATTTTGGAATTCGTAGTGTTTTTTTTATTTTTATCTTGGCTTCAATTGTCAAAAAATTAAAGTGAGGTTTTTCACATCAATTAATTTTGAAACACACTGTGAACCCATCTCCATGTTTAATTACTTTGCTGAAGAAAAAATTCACTGGGTAAATATTTCATTCTTCTATGACTCTTGTCCAAGTATATTATATGTAATTATTTTTTTTTCATTTGGACTTTGTTTTCCTCAGAACTATTTATCTGAGCACTCTTAACATAATATGCCAGAAACTTATGTAAGCCCCTGTATATTGGCACTTAATATTTTTCATAGAATCATAGAATCATAGAACAACCAGGTCGGAAGGGACCCATCGGATCATCGAGTCCAACCATGGACCTTAATTTGAGTCCAACCATGGACCTTAATTTCACCTTAATTTGAATTTTTCTTGGCATTTTGTAATACCATCCAGTGCACTGGCAAACAAATATTGAATGACTTAACTTAGAACATCCTCCGAATTTTGTTTCTTTTCAGTGGAAATCCCCTGCAGGCTATGTCTAACTTTTGAGACATTACCAAAACGATCAGAAGACTTTGCAGATGTTTAACATCTTGCATAGTACCACACATATTAACAGGCATCTGATGTTGAGGCCTGTCGGTTGTATGTGGAAACAGAAAGCTGAAGACAAGAGTCTGTATTTGGAAGGGCATATGCCATGTCCTGGTATAACAAAGGTGAGAAACAGTTTCTTTTCAAGCAGTCTTTGTTTCCTGAAGAAGGTATAAGAAATCATTCACTTCAGAAGTTTATTTTACAGGAGCCCTATTAAAACAGTTAATCAATAGGATTTTTAGGTCAAAATGCAATAAATGATTGAGGCCTAGAAGATTCAGCACAGTGCATGAAAGGTACCTGGTGCAGCAGATGTGATGCAGGGCAGCCTACATGCTGAGCCAGTAGCCACCAGTGCCATTTTGACATAGTTGCCAGCTACGTTAGAGCTGTATATTACGTACTTTAAAATATTCCTGCAAACAATAACTGGACCCCAGGCTTGCCCAGCCTCTTTGGTAAGGTGGCTGCCTGGCCCTCCCCACTGAGTGGCAACATAAAACAAGGGTCTGCCTTGGATAATCTCATCTAACATAGTCATCTAATTTGGATATGATTCATAAAACTATGAGTCAGTGTTACCCTTATGACAAACAGAAGAGGTGTCCTCAAGGATTTCTGAGCAATTAAGTGCCTAAAATAGCCTAGGGAAGACGATGTGCATTCTTCCTCTGCTCCTTTGCTCCCACACACAGTGAAGGTACGCAGTGAACTCAAAAGATTAACTTTGCAGCATCTAAGTCTTTTCTTTGCAGCAACTTCTTTCTGGACAAACACCTGCAGGAATTGCCTCCTAACCATCTTTATTACATCCTTCAAACTCTAGTAACACCAGGGCCAGAGTGAATGCACCTTATTTCCCACACAGTAATATTAACTGTTGTGCAGCACAAGCCAGTTAGTTGTGTTTCAGCGTGCTCCTGCTCCCAAAGCTGCTTCGGTGTTTTATCCAAAGCTTCCTTGCACTAACAAGCATTCCAGTCTCCACAGGAAACACAAAGCAGCTATGCTGATATATGTATATACAGGGATAAATAACACTAGTATTATACCACTAGGGAGACGTAACAGCTGGGTTTTTCCCCCACTGGAAGAAACCTAAGCATGAAGGTCAAAAGAAAGCTACACTGCTGTGGTGCCCTCTCAGGAGACCAGAAGATGCACAATGGCAGGCTGCACCACAGAGGACCTGCCTCAGTGCAAGTGCATATTTATGCTCTTTAGACAAAAGAAAACCCTGTAATCCACTCCTGATGGGTTTTGGCACAAGTGATCCTTGGGCTGCTCAGGCTGGGCTAGTTTTTGACACACCCAGATAGAGAACTGGAAGCAGCCAAGGAAAGCCACATGAGCGGATATTCAGTGAGCTGACAGGAGGGAAATCAGACTTCAGTTTTGTATGTACTGTTCCTGCCAGCCAAGTCCTCTGGTGAATGTTGTCCATCGTTTCTGAAATGTGTTTAATTTACCTTCTGTGTAAGAGGTGCTGGAATGTGGATGAAAGATGTTGGTTCTGCACCCTTGGACACCAAAACACACATCACAGTGGACAACAGAACAGACGCTCCTCTGAGTTCATGAACTGGAATCTCATGATACTGGATGGTATTGGAACACTGTGATCCCCCCTAGTGCTGCCAGGTGAGAATTTAATCTAGCTCAGTATTTTGTCCCTGTATCGTGGCCCTGACGACATCCTCAGTGGATAAGTGTAACAGTAACGGCATCATGACTTAACCTCCTATCTTCCACTAAGCAATGGTTCAGAAGTTTAGTGAGCTGTAGGTTGCCACTAGTTGAGCTAATCTCCATTATTTCTATTTTAGGTCTTGCGACGACTCTTAAACAAATCTGCACTTTGTGAAAGTTGACTTCATTTTGTATCTTTCCTCTAGAAAAGATGAAGAACAATTACTGCTAATGTAAAACAAGCAGCCTTGGTACCAGCTAGTCCTGGCTACTCATATTCCAGGCTTGAGTGTCTGATAAAAACCTCAGTGAAACTAATGGGAATCTTTCCAGAGTAGCTTTACCTAAAGTCTAAATACACAGACATACTATATTCCTAGAATTCTATAGTCTTATTCAGCCCTTTGCCCTTTACTAAAGAATGATTAGCAAAAAGCTCTACAAAATCTACTTATTTCACAACACTAAACTGCTTCCAGTGCATTCCCAGATGTCAAATTCCCTCTGCATTCCCAATGTAGGAGCCAAACTCTTCAGCATTTCTCTTTGACAATTTCCACTCTGCACAGAGTGATGCATGATTACAAAAATCTGGGGTGGCTTAACTGAACATGAAAGTAGGATAAAGATAAAATAGCATTAAGTATTAACCATTAATTCAGGGGAAAACTAGCACTGTGTGCCTAATCATGGATGTGTTTAAGTTATTGCTGAAATATAATGCCTGGGGCATGGAGAAGCACAATAAAGAGCGCTGAAGAAACAGCACTGTAAGGCCATTTAACATACTCCCATTACCACAGTTAGTAAAAGTAAACAACAGTTGTTTCTAAATATCTAATTTTTATATTGCCTATTCCAATACTCCTACATTGCTCAAAACCTTAGCTCCTGGACACACAGGATTATATCAGCTTCTCAGTTGTCATATTTCTTGTCCCCATAAAGCAGGCTTTAAAAATTGAAACTTGAAGCAAGCTCACTCAAAACCCTCACAAACTAAGAGACAAACCATCCCACTGGGTTTTCGTAAGCCATGACTTTCAAAAAATCTCCCAAATGTTTTTGTTGTCTGGATTTAATAGTAGAAGTCAGAAATACTGGAACAGAGGCTACGTCAATGACCAAACTTATGAGTCAAATTAACAAGCAGTATATTACTCACAGCAGATGTAGCTCTACATAAAAAAAAAAAAAAATTGTTCAGAGAGAATAAAAGAAAATACCTGTAAGGAAATAAACAGAATTAGTTTTTTGCAAGATTCTGGAAGGTAGAAAACAAGCACTGCCATAATGTTTCTGGGTCTTGTGTTTTCAGTGATAACTGCAAGTAGGAAATAAGACAATTCTCCAGTGGAGAAGGTTTATGAAGATCTAGCCAGCTGCTGTAACTCTTAGAGAGGTGGACATTAAACTGTTGCTATTCCACAGCTTCTGCAGGCCCAAGTCAAACTAAGCTCAGATGTAGGAGAGAATCAGGTTCATGGGAACTGTGACTTTTATCTCTACATTTTAACCCCAACTTTTAACTCTAAATCCCAACTCCTTTTAGAATCATAGAATCACCAGGTTGGAAGAGACCCATTGGATCATCGAGTCCAACCATTCCTATCAAACACTAAACCATGTCCCTCAGGACCTCATCCACCCGTGCCTTAAACACCTCCAGGGAAGGTGAATCAACCACCTCCCTGGGCAGCCTATTCCAATGCCCAATGACCCTTTCCATGAAAAACTTCTCCTAATCTCTAGTTTGAATCTCCCCTGGCGGAGCTTGAGGCCATTCCCTCTTGTCCTGTCCCCTGTCACTTGGGAGAAGAGGCCAGCACCCTCCTCTCTACAACCTCCTTTCAGGTAGTTATAGAGAGCAATAAGGTCTCCTCTCAGCCTCCTCTTCTCCAGGCTAAACAACCCCAGCTCCCTCAGCCATTCCTCATAAGGCATGTTCTCCAGACCCTTCACCAGCTCCGTTGCTCTTCTCTGGACTTGCTCCAGAGCCTCAACATCCTTCTTGTGGTGAGGGGCCCAGAACTGAATACAGGATTCAAGGAGAGGTCTCACCAGTGCAGAGTACAGAGGGAGAATAACCTTCCTGGACCTGCTGGTCACACTGTTTCTGATAGAAGCCAGGATGCCATTGGCCTTCTTGGCCACCTGGGCACACTGCTGGCTCATGTTCAGTCGGCTGTCAACCAACAACCCCAGGTCCCTCTCCTCCTTTTAAGCAACCTGACATCCTTATTTGAATCCTCTACCCTTTCTTTCATGGACTAGTTATTACGTGCTCCTAACGCACCTGTTAGATCTGTTAAAACACTTCAGAATAAGAAAATTGGTAGCAATTCTTTCTTATATACCATCTCATTTCAACATATATTACTATCAGGTGAGGAATAGATAGGACCATGTATGAATTCACATATAGACATGAATACCACAACCTAAGAAAAGGAATTACATTATTCCAATGAAGTGATTTTATTTTACTTACTTTGCTATCACAATCTTGACCACTGGAGTTGCAAGATATGTGTAATACCACATATGATAAGAAAAAATAATAGATTTCCAAACATGGTAGAAGGAAGTGGCACACAAAAGTGCATGTTTCGATCCCATCAAACCTGCATGGATGTGGAGCACCTCATTCTTATCCATGACTTTACTCGAAAACCTGCATGGGAAAGGCACTCTGAAAAATGTATGCTCCCAAAGGAGGATGTGCTGGCTCAAAGTTAGGGGGCTATGGGTGGCTTTCAATGGGGTACCAGCACTAATCCCAGTCTCATTTACTTTTTCAAACAGCAAATTAATTGGCACACGCACCTCACTGAGGATGTTTATGGCATACTTTGCAGACACACACATTTTGAACCTGTAAATTACTCACACATTTTACATTTTAAATAAACCTGTAGATTTATTGTACAATAGTACAGCATGTGTCTTTTTAACCAAAAGCTCAGCATCACACAACACTTCAATCTTCTAATTAAACATACACAGTCCTACAACATAGCTCAGTTCAGGTAGGAAAGTTACATAATGAATTATTTTACTGAGTCTTGGCTATGCTGTTCCTAAGGATGCCTACCTACAGCAGGAACAGTGGCAGTGGTTTTGGTGTTGTAACATTTAATCACTTTAACCTGTTCTCAGCACAGTAACAGCAAGCAGTCACGTAGAGTAGAATGAAGAGATCATTTAAGGGACACAATATTTAATTGCAAATGTATGAAACATAAGTCCAGAGGATCTTGCACACATAATGCGAGTACAGATTAGCAATCTGTTATGAGATCACTTCGATGAAATATCTGCACTAACTATGCCACACAATCCACGAAACAGGAAGACTGGATGAATGACAAGCATCACACCATGTAGTAATATCATTTGGACTGAAATTGATGGGTTTGGAAGAGGCAGAGTAGGGTGTTCTGTACAAATATACACTTGCCTTATTAAGTTAGTTTCCAGGTCAGGAAAACTCCTGTAGCCATTTGCCCACGGGCCAGCATTCTCATTACAATTCATTTTTAAACTGTTTGCTTCAACTTTATTTGGTTCAGTCAAAAACAGTATCATTACTTCCAGACACAGAGTGTGTTTTGTGCTATATGTCTTAGCCTTTCAGACTATCATGAATAGCTGAGTTAGTATAACTGGCTACCCTTGACATACACTCTTGTGCACAGCTAGCCACAGGTTATTACGAAGACATGTAAGGATAAGATTCTTCATTTGCCACAGGGGTTCCTCATGGCAATGGAGATATGAAGTTCATCACTGCATAACAACTGGCAGCAACTGAAGTTCACCTGAAGTCTGGAATTAAATATTTACTAACCAAATGAGTTACAGGTTTCACAGCAAATTCTTGATCAGAGAAAGTTTATGCCTTTTTATTGCTGTTGAATTTACCAACTTGGGTCAAACCTTAAGCCTGCTACTATAAAGGATCAAGTGCTATTGTTATTAAAGAATTTAGAACTCTCAAAATAAAAGTTTTTTCAGTAGATTTTTAAATACCCAAAGGAGGTAAAATTGGATTCTACTCCTGAACTTGTGAATTTTTAGTTACAGCAGCAGCATGATAGTGCATTGTTGGCTGGTTCTGAACAGCGCTGAATTACAACATCAAGTAAAATAATATGTTAATCAAAACACAGACAGTGATACTAAAGAAACAAAGGGAGGGAGTCTATATCAAACATCTTATCTTGAATTAAAACAGACTAGCAGTAGTTTGTAAGCTTTCAAATACATGAGATACTTAGCTTCTATCAAGTAGCATACTGGCAGTGGTCTCAGAAGAATTATACCAAACTTACCCCTACTATGGTTCATGTCTGTTCTCTGACTCTGCAAACTTCACTCATCTCAAACAAAATACTAAAGCAAGTTAATTCAAGTATACTTTAAAAAAATGGGGAAAAGGATCTTTTTAAATAAAAACTGGTTTTTTATAATCCTCAAGGATTTTTAGAAAATTTTACCACACTGAAAAAAATTTCACTTACCCATCTTGCTTCTAGTTTTAGATGAGACTAACCACCAGAAGAAACAAAGCTGGAAACAAAACCTTTCTTGGCTTCTAAGACTAAATGCATGTCCTCAGTAGACTTCCAGTTCATTGTCTACTCTTTAATGTTTGGATAGCTTTTGGTGAGCATATGAGCTTCTGGCTGATTATCTAGACAGCACTGACACATGTAAAGATCACTGAAAAGATAGTCATCTAATTAAAACAGACGTCATCTGAAACTATTTTTTTTCTTGCCATAAACCCAACACAAACAGCAGATTAATAAGATGCACAAGCTCTTCTTTGCCCGTTCACATTTTTTTAATTTGGTTAATAAGTAATGAGAAATAAATTAAGACCTGATCTTGAAATACCATTAAAGTTTAAGGGATCTCTACTATTTCCTGAATTCTTTCCCTGTCATTTTTAATAATAGAGCTTAGGTAGATTTCTCCTGCTTACTAAAATTAGTGTCAGCTAATTCTTCTTAACATATTTAAATAGCCCAAACACCAGAGACATACAAAATGTTATACTGCATTTTAATTCTTTTAAAATATTATTACACCACACACTGTTATTATAAATCTTTTCAATAACATCCATTATAGAATTCAGCAAAGAGCACTACCTATTACTATGCACTGCTGAATATATCTGGCAGTACTGGGAATCAACTACAGTACATTTCTTTTTTAAAATCAAGAGTTAACCTATGTACTCTGAACTTGCAAATAATACACAGCAGATTGTACTTCCATATAGGCTGCAGAGACATTAATTAATTTTTTGAGTTGTATATAAGCATAAATTTTCTATAACAATATGAAAGAGAATTAATAACTTCTTTATCTAGCTAGGAGGCTAGTCGTTATTTCTAATCATATGAATCAAAAGATGACTGAAAAAATTGAACTTGATTATTGTGAAGTGCACAAAACCTAGAATATAGGGACTTCCCACAGTACATTATACTAAGTCAACATATAATAGATTAAAAGCTGTAAAGCCAAAATCTTCATTTAAAAATTTAATGTTTCTGACATCATTTTCCACCATTCCATCAATTCTTCTTTCTCCTCTTCCTTTCTTTCAGATAATGACTCCAGTTCAAAATCAACCTGAGTAAGAGAAACAATCAAAAACACGGGTAAGATTTGTAGAAAGAGGGAAGTGTAGGCTTTTAAGAGTCATTTGTTGAAAGAAGTTGTTTAACACAGACATGACACAGGGAGGTACCTTCCATTTTACGCTAGGTTTATTCCAAAGTCTCTCAGGACTGATTTCAATACGTGCAATACTAGTATATCAATACAATAAACTTATCTAAAACAAATGCACATAGATGAGCAAAATTTCCAAGTCTTTAACTTGGCTAAAAACATAAAAAATACAGGCCAATGAAACTGTAACTGTATCAGCCAGCCACATAAATCACTTTGCATATAATAAAAAGTATCATCAGCATATCGTTGTCTAATACCTAGCAATGAAAACCCTCAGGTATTGAAACACATACAATTTTATGACATCAAGAAGATCCAGGGTGCTTCTCTGACACGTGGCCCATTAACACAGATATGACGCACTAATGTAGTATATTCTAGTGTATGACACACACTAGAGAAATAAGCATTTATTTTCATTATTAAAAGTAGAATCTACAATCTCTATAGGGGATGATTTAAAAATCACAGAATCATAGAATTGTATGGGTTGGAAAGGACCTTACAGATCATCTAGTCCCAACCCCCCTACCATGGGCAGGGACAACTTCCACTACAACAGTTTGCTCAAAGCTTCATCCAACCTGGCCTTGAACACCACCAGGGATGGGACATCCACAATTTCTCTTGACAACCTGTTCCAGTGCCTCACCACCCACACAATAAAAAAATTCCTTCTCATATCAAATCTATCTAAATCTCCCCACATACAGATTAACCCCTCATTCTATCATTGCACTCCCTGATAAAGACCTCCTCCCCAGCTTTCCTGTAAGCCCCCTTTAGGTACTGGGAGGCCGCCATATGGTCTTCCCAGAGCCTTCTCTTTTCTAGACTAAGCAACTCAAACTCTCTCAGCCTGTCCTCATATAGGAGGTGCTCCAGCCCTCTGATCATCTTTGTGGACTTCCTGTAGACTTGCTTTAACAGGTCCATGTCCTTCCTGTGCTGAGGACTCCAGAACAGAACAGAACGCAGAGGTCCAGGTGAGGTCTCACAGGAGCAGAATAGAGGGGAATAATTACCTCCCTCAACTCACTGGTCACACTTTTTCTTATGCAGCTCAGGATGCAGTTGGCTTTCTGGGCTACAAGCAGACATTGCCAGTTCACATTGAGCTTCTCACCCACCAACACCCCCAGTTCCTTATCTTCAGGGCTACTTTCAAACCATTTCCCGCACATATCTGAACTCTGACTCTAGGTCTTATTCACCATACATGTTTTCTACCTACACAAAGTATAACTCCATAACTATCTTTCGGCCCAGAGCTGAACACAGTATATAACTTATGCAAGTAGTCATTTAACAATTTAGATCAAAACCATCAGGTCTCAATGAACACCTCAACACCTCCTACTTTTTATGCTTCGCTATTTCAAGATACTCAGTAATCTTTGATGTGATTAATGTTCACACATCAACCAATAAAAAAGGTTTAGTTATCTCAATATTACCCTTTTCTGTGTCTTTTCATTTTAAAGCTGACCAACAGGACATTAAATGAGTACAATGCGATTATTTCCAGTGGCTTGTGCGGCAAGTACTAGCTGAGTATATTTCCGGTTTGCCTTCTAAATTAGCATGTTCTGAAAAATCACCTCTTACTTTCAAGTGTACCATGAAGGAAAAAAGACACCTTTTTTAATACATAGTAGATGATAACCAACACACACATGAGCACTTACCACAATGGCAGGGCTAAAGGGCACAGCCACTTTCTTAGTTATTGCTAGGTACCCTGGTGCTGAGGCTGTAATTTTGTAATTTCCAGGCACAAGCAATCTCCAGTAATCACCATCCTTGGCTGGAGAGAAGAAGAAAATCCAAATAAATACATATAAAACTAAATACTCAGATAAAGAGAAGAGATCATATATCTGGTCAGAGTCTTTTGTATTCCTGCTAGCCCTTTCCTTTTGTCTGTCTGAAAGGACTCTTCTGTAAGGGCTGTATAAAAATATCATTATAGATCTTCCTCTTTTCACATAATCAAAACAGCGATTTCAACTCTAAAGTTGCACTGCAGCCTCCATTAAAGCTTGCTGAGGCCAAAGAGTCTCCAGCACGCTAAAGAAAAGGACAATCTGGGACATAATTCTACTAGAAGCACCCTCCGGTCAATGTGCAGCTCCTGTTAAGTGTCTGAGTATCAATTTGCCATGCAAAGTGGATTTTTAATGTCCTTCAGTATTCTGAAAATCCAAACTTTCATAAATTTTATTCTCATCAAATATAAATGAACAGGACCACCTTTCTCAATTTTTCTCACACAGAAATCTATAAATGACCATTTCCTGGAACATTCAATGTACATCTTCCCTGAAGCACATCTATCTACAAGTCTCAGTATCCCGAAAATGGGAAGGCCTGTTTTACCTCAGTTTAGCTACACAAAGAAATTTAAGTTTGATCAACTCAGGACAAAGAAAGGTTGCTACCGCACTGAGCATTACTACATATCAGCTTTTTCAGTAATAAAATAATAATGCATCATCCTCTTCTCTAGAAATCACCCTCTCCCATTTTCACAAAGAATCACATCTGCCCTGCACCAGCAGTAGGCAACCATCTAATATGACATAGCCTAATACACTGAATTTCTCTAGCTTCACACAGAAATTCAGAAAACACTGCTAGGCTATTCTAAAGGTCAGTTAAATGCCTTTTCAGTGCATCTGCAGTTAGATAGTGCACAGAGGGAAATATTACTTAATTGTCTGCAGTTCATGTGGTGGAAATCCATCAGTAGTCAGTCCAGTTGCTCCCAGACTTTTCTCTTCATAAAACAGAAAGGAAGGGGAAAAAATACTGCTGCAGAGCTATGATAATGATCTTCTAAATCCTGGCACTGGAACAAAGCTGAATTTTAACTCATGAACAAAGGAACAGGGGAAAAAAGCCAGAAGAATATTTATTCTTCTTTTTGAATACAGTAAAATTCAAGTACTTGTTTTCCTCACTGTTTTGACAATACATGACTCCCAGGCTTAAAAACACACAACAAAGTGAGAGGATTCATGATTAGATGGTTTTTTGTACTGTAGAACTGTGAGCTGCAGTATCATAGGCATTACTCTCTCATACCTCAAAGTATCTCTCTGCCCAATTTATTAATTTTTTATTATCCCTGAAAATTTACTTCCATCCTTTATACTTTTTGCCTTCTTATACACAGCGAAAGAAGATGGCTAATGTTATCATAAACAGTTCTCCTGCTTGGCAGAAATCATAGAATCATAGAATCACCAGGTTGGAAGAGACCCACCAGATCATTGAGTCCAACCATTCCTATCAAACAATAAACAATGACCCTCAGGACCTTGTCCACCCATGCCTTAACCACCTCCAGGGAAGGTGAATCAACCACCTCCCTAGGCAGCCTGTTCCAATGCCCAATGACAGTTTCCGTTTTAGTCGAGCCTAAACCTTCCCTGGTGGAGCTTGAGGCCATTCCCTCTTGCCCTGTCCCCTGTCACTTGGGAGAAGAGGCCAGATCCCTCCTCATCACAACTTCCTTTGAGGTAGTTATAGAGAGCAATGAGGTCTCTGCTCAGCTACCTCTTGTCCAGGCTAAACAATCCCAGCTCTCTCAGCTGCTCCTCATAAAGCCTGTTCTCCAGCCGCTTCACCAGCTTCCTTGCTCTTCTCTGGACATGCTCCAGAGCCTCAACCTCCTTCTTGTGGTGAGGGGTCCAGAAATGAACACAGGATTCAAGGAGAGGTCTCACTAGTGCCAAGTACAGAGAGAGAATTACCTCCCTGGAGCTGCTGGTCACACCGTTTCTGATACAAGCTAGGATGCTATTGGCCTTCTTGGCCTCCTGGGCACACTGCTGCCTCATGTTCAGTCGGCTATCAACCAACACCCCCAGGTCCTTCTCCTCCTGGCACCTTTCCAGCCAGATTTCTCCCAGTCTGTAGTTCTGTACAGGGTTGTTGTGCCCCAAGTGCAGGACCCGACATTTGGCCTTGTTAAACCTCATGACATTGGACTCTGCCTAGCAGTCCAGCCTGTTCAGATCCCTTTGCAGAGCCTCCCTACCCTCCAGCAGACCAACACTTCCACACAGCTTAGTGACATCTGCAAACATGCTAAGGGTACACTCAATGCCTTCATCTAGGTCATTGATGAAGACATTGAACAGGACTGGACCTAGCACTGAGCCCTGGGGAACCCCACTTGTCACTGGCCTCCAGCTGGATTTAACACCATTTACCACCACTCTCTGGGCCCAGCCAGCCAACCAGTTTTCCAGCCAGGAGAGTGTGCACCTGTCTAGGCCAAAGGCTGACAGTTTCCATAGCAGAATGTTGTGAGAAACTGTGTCAAAGGCTTTACTGAAGTCCAGAAAGACCACATCCACAGCCTTTCCCTTATCCTAGAGTCTAGTCACTTTGTCATAGAAGGCGATCAGGTTAGTTTGGCAAGACCTGCCTTTTGTGAACCCATGTTGACTGGGCCTGATCACCCGCTTCTCTTGCATGGGTTTCATGATAGCACTCAAGATCACCTGTTCCATGACTTTCCCTGGCACTGAGGTCAGACTGACTGGCCTGTAGTTCCCTGGATCCTCCCTGCTACCCTTCTTGTAGATGGGCACTACATCAGCCTCCAGTCCAGTGGAACTTCCCTAGTCTCCCAGGACTTTTGGAAGATGATGGAAAGGGTTTTGGCCAGCACATCCGTCAGCTCCTTCAATACCTTTGGGTGAATCCCATCCGGCCCCATAGACCTGTGGCTGCCTAGTTGGGCAAGCAAGGCTCTGACCACCTCCTCTGGGATCATGGGAGCCTCATTTTGCTCCTCTCATTCCGGGGTTTGTACACAGGGGGAACAACTATCTTTACAATTAAATACTGAGGCAAAGAAGGTATTAAGTACCTCAGCCTTTTCCTTGTTCCCCGTCACTGTTGTTCCTTCTGCATCCGATAGGGACCGTATGGTCTCCCTAGTCCTCCTTATATTATTTATATATTTATAGAAAGATTTTGTGTTATCTTTCACAGACTTAGCCAATCTGACTTCAAGTTGAGCCTTAGCCCCTCTGATTTCTTCTCTACACAATCTCACTTCCCTCCTGTAATCCACTCAAGAGGCCTGTCCCCTCTTCCAGAGCCCATTAACATTCCTCTTCTTGATATCGCTCAAGATCAACCAAGCTGTTTTTTTACCCCGACACCTACTGTTTTGGAACATGGGGATGGCTTTCTCCTGAGCTGTTAGGATTTCCTTTTTGAAGAGCTCCCAGCCCTCATGGGCTCCCTTGCCCTTAAGTACTGTCTCCCAGGAGACTTTGTCAATCAGCCTTCTGAAGAGTTCAAAGCCTGCCCTCTGGAAATTTAATGCTATTGTCCTGCTAACCACCCTCTTCACTTCACCTAGAACAGAAAACCCTATCATCTCATGATCACTCAGTCCTAGGTATCCTCCTACTGCCACATCCCTCACAAGGCCTTCTCTGTTCACAAACAGCAGGTCCAGGAGGGCAGCTTCCCTCCTTGGTTCTTTCACCAGTTGTGCAAGGAAGTTGTCTTCCATGCACTCCAGGAACCTCCTAGACTGCTTCCTTTCTGCTGTTTTGTACTTCCAGCAGATATCAGGGAGATTGAAGTCTCCCACAAGGACAAAAGGCACTGACTTGGAGATCGACCCCAGCTGTTTAAAGAAGAGCTCATCACCTGCTTCTCCTTGGCTGCGTGGCCTGTAACAGACTCCCATCACAAAATCTACCTTCTTATGGGCTCCTCTGATTTTAACTCACAGGTACTCAAACTCCTCATCACCACAATCCATCTCAACAGTGTCCAAGTCCTCCCTTACATAGAGGGCTACTCCACCTCCTCTCCTACCCTTCCTATGCCGTCTGAAGAGTTTGTACCCCATCATACCTGTACTCCTGTTATATGAGTCATCCCCCCACGTTTCCGTGATGGCAATGACATCATAGCCTCCTTGCCCTATGACAGCGTCCAGCTCTTCCTTCTTATTCCCCATGCTGCCTGCATTGGTGTAAATGCACTTCAGCTGAGCTGCCAAGCCTTCAGCCCTCTTAGAGGCAACAGAGTTTGTTCCTATTTGCCTGGTAACTGGAGTAGCTAGCACCAAGGCGTCCGTATCTCCCTTACCATCCCTTGCCATCCCCGTCTAGTGGTCCTCACCAGTACACTCACTCTGAATCACCAGTGCCCCACATCCAGGCTCACTCCTGTGTAGTCTGGTCTCAACCCCATCCCCTTTCACATCTAGTTTGAAGCTCGGTTTATGAGCTTAGTCAGGTTTTTAGCAATGCTGTTCTCTTCACAAGTGATGTGAGAAAAAACACAAATCAAAGCCAACTGATTGGTCAACCAGACCTTTATCACAGTATTCTGCATTTCTATAACAATATTGTGAGACAAATCATTGAGAAAATTACTATCATGTCAGCTCATACATAAAGCACTGGTATTTTATTACTGGTTTTCTAATTATTATCTTCAAAAAAAGCATTGCCTTTCAGAATAAGAAAGTATGAGTCAACAGGGAAGACTGCAAGTTGGCACTGTGAGAGCTACCTTTGAATTCATTCCTAGAATAAAGCATACCACCACCAATAAACACCAACACAATTCTTTCCTCTTTCAGAGCCACTATTCTAAAAAAAAAAAAAAAAAAAACAAAAAAACACCAACAGTTACATATTTATACACAACAGAGAGAATTTATCTTTGCAAGAAGAAGCTATGTGAACTGAAATTCTGTCTATAATAGAGATACCAAAACGTATGATCACATCACAAGGAGTGTAAGAGTTTTGGACTAAAATTTAACCTTTAAACTCAAAACAGCACGGCTGACAGGACTTTAAATCCTGGCAGAATCGTGAAAATTACTTGCACCGCAAATTAGAAGACAAATCAAGCATGAATAGCCAAGAGTTGCCAGAACCAACTTGCACCAGAGATCCACAAAGTTCCAACAACCAGTCACCATCTGCTCTGAGAGCAAAATACAAGAGAAGTATTCATCAAATCCTGCAGACAACAAGCTCCTTGAGGAACAACATATTTTCTAGGCTTCAAAATTTTGCTTCCTTAAAGCTTTAGCTAATAAAATCTGAAATGGCTCCAGGTTTTCAAGCAAAGGGTAATAAACTCCAGTACTTCTCGTCTTCTTCAGGTACAATGCTCACCTGATGTAATGTCATGGCTTATCCCCTCCACAGAGATTGTGGCATTTGCTATTGGATTGCCCTGAAGATCTTTAACAAACCCCTTCACTCCTCGATGAATCTGAAATAAATAAAGTCACATGGGAAATCACTGGAAAATTCTTAAGATGATATTTTCATCAATAAAATACCTATTGATATATCTATCAATGCATGCTTTGGAAGCCACAGTTTACATGCTGATAAGGATAATTACTAAACATCACAGTGCAACAAATAGCGAACAGGAAAAACAGGTTAGCTGTAGTTATACTAATTTCTCTGTGCAACACAAACATTTCTCAGAGATATGCAACAAATCATAATATATGTGAACTTCGACTCAGAAGTCCTTGTCACTGGAGTTTAACAAATGTGCAGAAAAGCTTTGAAAGACAACCTAAAAAGATGAACTTTATTTCTTTAAAAGGTTCATTAACTGTAGGAATTTAGGGCTAATAATGGACATAACTGCTTAAAAATGAAAGTTTAACAAGGTTAAATATGGACATTTGGGTTTTGATGGGCAATCCCTGTGTGAGATGCTCAAGCTCTCCGTTGTGCACCCAAAACATGTGGGACCACACAGACTCACAACACTCCCCACATGGTCTGCACAAGAAAGGTGATGGTGGTTATGTTCTAATTTCCTTGCAACAGCAAGTGCTGTGGAATTCAGGCTTTTCTCTCACTCTGTAATACTTGAAAAAGACCTGTGGATCACAGTGTTTATTTTTAGATTTTGATGTTCTCTACAACTGCCTGAAATGTAGTTGGCCTCTTCTTCCAAATGACAGTGGACAGGACAAGAGGGAATGGCCTCAAGCTCTACCAGGGGAGGTTTAGGTTCGACATTAGGAAAAATTTTTTCACGGAAACTGTCATTGGGCATTGGAACAGGCTGCCCGAGGAGGTGGTTGATTCACCTTCCCTGGAGGTGTTTAAGGCACAGGTGGACAAGGTGCTAAGGGTCATGGTTTATTGTTTGATAGGAATGGTTGGACTCAATGATCTGGTGGGTCTCTTCCAACCTGGTTATTCTATGATTCTAAGAGTCTCTACACTTTACTCAGTTGCTACAATTTAGTTCACTAGATTTGCACTGTAGAAGACGTCTGATGCAGCTACCTTGGAAAAGTACATCTTTGCACTGTCCTCAGCAATCATGGGGGAGTTGGACCATGGAGCTGGGTCTGTTACCCTGCACAAGGATAACAACCAATGCCAGATAGACCATCTGAACTTCCAGGGCAAAACCAGCAGCTCCACAGGAGCAAGGGGTGTTGGCAAAACAATCACTTACACATTAGTCATTTTGAAAATGCAGTGACACATAGTTTACTATGAATCAGAGAAAATTAACTCATGTGCAAAGGAGTTGATTCCCATACTGAATGGGTTAAACCTGTAAAGCAGACACAACTCTTTCCTCAGCCTATATGCAACATACTAACAGAACAGTATAACTCAAGTATTTCAGACTTATGGGTAATTAAAGCATTTCTGCACAAATTAATTCTTAAAGAAATCAATGTATCACTTGACCAGTTCTGCTAGTAAAATATGTTTCTGATTTTTCAATCTCAGGTGTGCAGTCACTTTTGTAATCTATAACTACAATATCCAGGTTTCAGAAATTTGATAGTCTCGTGCTGCTTAAAACAATAATTTTAATGCAGCCTGTTACACATCATGAAACTATTTTAAAAATAAAAATACCCATACACACAGAGAGATCTATTTCAGGATTCTTAACTCCTAACAACTCATTAGCACAAGACTACCTAAACCCATGACTACCCTTTACATTTTAAGCTGGATTTTGTATAAACCTCAAATGGAATCACATATTGATAGCTCCACACTGACTATCAGCAGCTCATGCAATCAGACAGCAGCAGAATATCTATGAAACCTGGATTAGACATGCTCCCCGCATTACACTGAACTGCCAGGGCAGTCTAATCCAGATGTCTAGGCTCCTGTACATCCAGAGTGATTCATCATGCATCTGTAAACACACTTTGGTAGCTGTGTAGGGCAATCCAGCTCCTCCTAGAATACATATCAGTACTAGGGGGATTAATTACTCTGGAGTTGTGTATTTCTTTTCATTGAGGAAGCTGACAAATACTTATTAAATATCTGTAATAGTTTAAGGAAGGCAAGATAAATTCCATACTATTAAAATCTCTCTTCTTTTCCTCTCTTCCTACTACTTTAGAGACATAAGAATTATGGAGCATCAATGGGATTAGCATGACTTTTTGAATTAGATGTTCACATAGCACAAAGTTTATAAGTTTCATGTACTGTAACTAGAATGTTAACATCCTCCTTTTTGTTACCTGCTCAATATAATTGATAAGGGAGTTCTTGTTGTCCTCCCAGTAACCCTTCAGAGTTTCTTCAGGTGGGAATTTTTCACAGCTAAGCTCCACTGTGATTTCAAAGCAGTTGCTGCTGAGGTAATTGAAATCCTGCATTCCTGCAATGCCACAAAAGAGAGTCAGTGATGCATTTCGTACCATTCTGAAATAAATAGAGTAAAGGAGGACATATGAAATGCTGGGGCTGTTAAGGAAAGAGCAGCTATAAATACAGTTGGCGCAGTTCTATTTAATTAGATTAGTTATAAAATCAGAGGCGTTAAATTAGTGAAATGAACAAGACAATTCTAAAAATATTTTCTTCCCAAGGAAAGTTTAGAAAAGATTTAATATCTAGCCTGTGTACTTCTACCTGTCATTGCACCTGGCCTGTATGCTCCTACTTGCCACTTGGTTTTGGATAACTGACATATAAATTCCCTTTTTTTCTCTTTAGGAACAGAAAATTATTTCCAATTATGGATAAAATATTTCCAGATGAAAGTAAAAGTCAATCACTCTGTAAACCAAGAGGAATGACAATTAATTATACAGCTAATGAATCATGACAAAGTGCCATTGAAAAAAAAGTTTATAAAGACTGTTCAAAGACATGGGTTTTTTTCTTTTAGTGAAAATATAGGGTTTCAACTTAGCAACATTTTACAAGAAAAGTATCTGCTTGCCAAGGAATATTCTTTGTCAAGCTTCTCAGAATAGATTCCAAATATTTATGATTATCCACCAAAAAAAACCCAAAAGCAAACTTGCTGTAAGTTTAATATATGGGGAAATTTTTCCATGGATAGGGGTATTTAATGCCTCTGAAAAAAATCAGTCAAAACACTAAGAGAAATACCATTACTAATGCAACTTTAATCACAGGAATTTAAAAATACGTACAGTAGCATCATCAGTAGGAACAAAAAAATGATGGTAAAAAGGTAGTCTCTCCCACTTCTGAGGCACTCCTCTTACTGCATAGAAATATTACCTATTACTTGACTTAGTCAACCAAGAACCAAATCTGTTTTCAGTTTTGCAACTGGATCAGCCAGCTGGAGAGGGACTCTGGCTTCCCAAACGGCTTACAAATACATTCTTTGCAGAAGCTGATGTAGAATTAACACTTACCTTCCCAGTCTATCTAGCTAGCAGAATCAGTGGATTCTTAAACAGAAGACTGAAAAGAAAAGGGTTACCAAGCATTTTGAGAATCCCCATGGAGGTCATCAAGGGATTTAGAAGTACTTCAAACACAGCTAATCCATTCAGCACTATGTTACCCTATGCAAGCAACATATGAAAATTAATACAGTCTCTTTACCAGTGTTGTGAACTGTTCCAGAAATGTCCAAAGAGCTGATATAATATCCAAAACAGAACAAAAAAGGCAGTGAACAGATTAAGTCAGGTGGGATTTTGCCAGAATCTATTTTCTGCCAACCAGGCAACGAGATAACTACTGATAGGAACAGGGACTTTTCAGATGCCTGCAAGAAAAATTTTATTTCTAAGCCTTTTTTGAGATGGCTGAAAAATGAGGACACAGAAGACAAAGGTGCTCCTGGGAGGGACAGCTCTGGTGTCTCACCAGGGACAATGCAAAATGGGCCATTCAGCAGAACACAACAAGAGTGCAGTGGGGCCATGAGTAAAATACTGACAGCAGTGCTGACAGTGAGGCATCTATTGAAGACACTAGATAATGCTGTTTATCTTGATTTTTGCCTTTCTTCTACAAGAAAGAACCCATGAAGAGAACTGGGAGCTAAAGAGCATAATGTAATTTTACATTAGTGCCAATAACTCCTGACCATTACTGCTCCAATTTTCAAGTAGTTACTCCTCCACCATGACTACCCAAAGCAAGGCGGTGATACTCAGGGTTGTCCTAGTCTCTCAAGAACAGAAGCAGCAACATGTTTTCAAGTTTAGAGCACAATGACCATATCTTGTAGTTTGTTTCCCAACTCCTGGCCAGTTTATATGTGTTGCTCCTAAAAAGAGTCAGTATGCATCACCAGTGATGACCAGAATCTCTGGGATGGAGAATAGGGTGAAGATAGTTCAGATCTAAATTGTGGCCTACTACATCTGTAATTTGGAGAGCATCAGCCTGGCTATAATTTGTGCTCTCTGACTGCCTTTTCAACATCATGCTTAGGTGCAATATCCAAGAAATCAATATATTCCAAAAGATGTATTCAACACTCCAGCAACTGGTCAAGCTCTCTAATTGCCCTATTCCTTATTATACATTTGACATACAACACATGTATGTGCATCACCATATTCCCTAAGCCTCTTGTTTTACCAAAGTACAAAACTAACTTTATTATGCTTTAACAGGGATGGCTTTCTGAAGATCAGAAAGGCCTAGCAGATCTTAGATGTAACTGTGATTCAACAATGAATGCCTTTCATTCCTGACCATCAGTAGGACTTTTCTTTGAAACTGAGTAACACAAAATCTCTCTGTTGCACTGCTCCAGTGTCCTGAAGAACCACAGTGTCTCTATGCTAGTATTTAAATTAATAAGCTTAGAATATGGGACAAAAATAATTTCTTCATCTTTTAAAAAAAGGAACTCCAGCCATCACAAAGGAAGTGTAGTGCAGGATCTGCTCTGATGTCCAGGCAACAGAATTATTATACTTTGAACTACAAGCTTCAGCACTAAGCTAGTTTTCCTTCTACAAATACAAAGGCAGATTCTTTTAGCAGGACAGCATAAACTTCAGCCTTTTGTGTAACAGGGAGAACTCATGCCTCTTATGCACGTCATAAAAAATACTAAAAAAATTTACCTTTACATTGCTTCCAAAACTGGTAACATGAAAGGCTATTCAAGTTGGGAACCAATTAATTGAGTGTCAAGAGTGATTTGAGAGTATCTGAAAATAAACACTCAAACCATAGTCTAATACTACAGCAACATAAGCTGCTGTCAAATGCTATTTTTGTAATAACACAAATCTATTAGACTCAGGTGACTGCAATGACAGAACAAACAGAACAGGCATATGTCTAGCTGGTAATTAACTGCTATCTGCTGCTTTTATTTATATTTTCAAACAGATATTCCACACAAAAGGTACATTAAAAAAATGCATTATCAATGTTGAAAAGTTATGCATGCAACAGCTAAGGAAATGCTAAAATTAAAGTTGTCTGTGTAAATTTAATTTGGCTTTCTTGTGCATAAATGAAATCATTAATTATATACTGTTGGGGAGAAGACCAGTGCTAAAAACAGCACAGATCTTATGTACAGGCTTGTTTTTTCCTAGAGTCTGGTGGCTAAAAGGTCTTTCCTGGACATAGAAGCATAACCTCTATCTTTGCTTACTGCTCTCTGAAAAACTTTCAAGGATCAACTAATTTCAGATGATAACTAATGCAAAGCAAGTATAACAGGCACCGTGGTCTCAGATTTAGCACAAAGCTGTGACTCTGCTCCAAAGAATAAAATAACTGTTAATCAGCTAATGGTGAGAAAAACCTCACAGAAAAGTGTATTAAGAGACATAAGCAAATGTCAAACCTCCTGTATGTATCTTCTGTCTCCACCTCAAAACCTGAATGGAGAATTGCCACCTTCCCTGAAGTTGCTGAGGAAATCCTGAGGTTTAACAAGAGAGAAGGACAGAAGATGAATGCAATGGAGGGTTCATCCTTTTGTCCAGTTTGAGATGGGGGCTGCTACCAAACTTTCCTGCCAACAGACATTGAGCTTTCCTACTGAAAGAACCCAGCTATTCAGAAAAACATACATAAAAGCAACCCATACTCACATGAGAGAGCCACCCGTATATAAGCCCTGCATACTGAGGAAACAATGAAGACTGCTGCTGGCCCAGCATGTAGTACTTTCTTTTACACAAGGTAGATGTTCCTAAGGGTAATGATATGGCAAAGAAATTGATGTGGCACAAGAAGAGGCACCATAATAAGCTCTACAGGGCAACAGCAGCTTTAGTAATTTATTAGTAAGAAAAATCGGCCCTTCCTAAGTCAAAGCTCTTGATCTGATAAGGTACTGTCCAACACAGCATCTAGGAGAGCACAGCCTCTCTTACTTAGCTCAGCTGTCCTTCACTCTTTCTATTTTCCCCACCTTGACCACTGCTCTGCTAAAGCCATGAACTCCTTTCTGCACCAAACACAACTCCAGAACCTACTCTCACCTATTTTCTATCTCTATTCCCAGTCACATTATTTTCTTCTCTTCCTTTCTCTATAAACTTCTGTCAAGTCCTCTTTTATTTTGCCTCCAATCAACCCAGAGAGATCACACAGGGATGCAAGCCTAAACTGTAGAAGCCCACAGGACACTGACTACTCTCACATTCCCTCTCAGGACCAGGACAGCCCACAGCAACCCAAAGGAACAAAGGCAGGGAAGCACCACCTTAGTGCTGAACCAGAGCAGATATCACAGAGACAAGGTCTTCAGAAAGTTTCTCTTGATAAATTCTGAACTCTGGTAAGGATATACAATGAAATACTTTTCATAAAGCAATACAAATGGCTTTTCAACAGCTTATATCACTCCTAACTTTGAATGTGTTACCATATGGATAGTTAAAGGTCAGTGATACAATGGATGAACTAGATAGCACATTTCAGTTTCTGGACAGAGCTGGTTGGACTCAAGCTTATAAGACAATTTTGATCTGAGTGAAGAAATGCTTAGTTATTTTCCTTAGCACTAGACAGGGAAACGAAAAAACTGCTTTCACTGAATTATTTTTGGTTTGCTTGTTTTTTAAGTCAGTCTGTGGCAAACATTACTATGGAGGTTTTGTTCAGCTGATTTCTACACTTGGAGAAAAAAACAAATCATGCTATACGGTCCAAAATATATTTTTGCCTCTCTATTTTTACTAGTTGCACTATATTAGGATCATAGATTTCGCTTAGAACTAGGATTTCTGCCTACTATCTTCTGTACAAATACATGAGAAAAAAAGGGTTCACTTGGGGAATTTTCAGTCTAACTTAAAACAAGATCCAAAAGAAGGAAATAATTCAAACTTTCCAACAAGTTTTTCCAATGGAAAAAATATGCTTTTGGCATGCACACTTTAGTCAGAATCAAAGCATTTCATCAAAATAATGGAAACACTGGTTTTTATAGCATTTTCCAAAGGAAAAAGAAGCTGAAGTTAAATATGTCTACGTTTTTGTAGTTAACACTTAATATTTCATTAAGATTTTTTGAGTGGTTGGAAACAAAATTTAACTATTAAAAATCTCAATGTTTTCTTTATACTAAGGTTTTTTCAAATTATGCAAACTTTTCTTTGTCAAGAGTGTCTCAATGGGTCCAATTCAAAGTCTGTGGAAAGCTTCATACAAAAGAGAATTTTTGCTTTTATGTCATATTCAGAAATGTCAAGATTTTACCTTACACCCAGTCTCTGGTACCTGTGGTACGACAGCAGAGTGAACATGCTGCTTCTGTGAAGTTCTGGGTTAACAGCTCTAAGAATAAGCAGGTGATTGCTGGCAGTAATGTGAAGACTACCATTCACTGTTGTGCTTCTACTTTCTTCATATGAGCTTAATTATTTTCCTCTTCCAGTATCACCTATACTATAAAAGGAGCAGAGTCAGGACACTATCTAAGCTGTCCTAATATGGTGAGAGATTCCTACTCATTCCAGGCAAAAATTTAAAATTCATTCAGAGACTGTCACTGAGTATTAGGAGGAAAGTAAACAATGAAACTAGTATGTGTTTTCAAAGTTATCACAGCCCAACACCCAGGCAAATTATATAATCACAGAATGTTTGAGTTTGAAGGGACCTTAAAGATCATCTAGCTCCAACCCCCCTGCCATGGGCAGAGACACCTCTGACTAAATCAGGCTGTTCAAGGCCCCATCCAAGCTCACCTTGAACATCTCCAGGGAGGCAACTATCCACAACTTCCCCGGGCAACCTGTTTCAGTGTCTTACCATCCTCATCTTGAAGAAGTTCTCCCTAATGTCTAGTCTAAATCTTCCTCTCTCCAATTTACAGTCATTCTCCCTCATCCTGTCACTCCATGCCCTTGTAAAATGTCCCTCTCCGGTTTTCCAGTAGGCCCCCTTCAGGTATTGGAAGGCCACTATAAGGTCTCCCCAGAACCTTCGCTTCTCCAGGCTGAACAACCCCAACTCTCTCAACCTGTTCTCGTATGGAAGGTGTTCCAGCCCTCGGATCAGCTTCGTGGTCCTCCTCTGGACCTGCTCCAACAGTTCCATATCTTTATGTCAGGGGTTCCAGAACTGGACACAGTCCTCCAGATCGGGTCTCACAAGAAAGGAACAGAGGAAGAGAATCACCTCCCTCAACCTGCTGGTCCTGCTTCTTTTGATGCAGTCCAGGATATGGTTTGCCTTCTGAGCTGAGAGCACACACACTGCCAGCTCATTTCAAGCTTCTTATCAATCAGCACCCTAAAGTCCTTCTCCACAGGGCTGGTCTCAATCACATCACCCCCCAGCCTATACTGAAACAGCAGATTGCCCCAATGCAGGAGTAAGGACCTTGCATTTGGCCTTGTTGAACCTTGTGAGTTTCACACAGACCCACCTCTCCTGTTTGTCTAGGTCCCTCTGGATGACATCTTGTCCTCCTGGCAGGTGGTGACAACAGCACCACTCAGCTTGGTGTCATCTGCAAATTGCTGAGGGTGCACTTAATCTCACTTTCTATTTCAATGTTGAAAATATTAAACAGCACTGGTCACAGTATGGACTCCTGAGGGACAACACTTTTCACGGATCTCCACCTGGACATCGAGCCATTGACCAGTATTCTCCGGATGCGACCATCCAACCAATTCCATCAAACCCATATCTCACCAGTTTTGAGAGAAGGATGTTGTGGGGGATCATGTCAAAGGCTTTACGTAAGTTCAGATAGAGTACATCCATTGCATGCATATCATGGCATGCAAGTTGAGTTTCTAGCTCATAAATACCCACCTCAACTTTTCACTCCAAAGTTTTGTCCTAGTTTAGCAGGCATAGAGACTGATTAAAGATTTAGATAACCTAGAATCTTCTTTGTACAAAGTACAAAGAAAATGTCATACTGAAATTATTGTTAAAAAGCAATGAAATGTCTCAACTTACAATAATGCTCCAAATTTCTGGAAAATTTGTGTAGAAGCAGTCACAGTAACTCTGCTGTTCCTCTTAGGACAAAAGGTTCTGCTGAAGTCTAGGGGAACGCTAGACTTCCTGGGCAGGAATTAGACTCTAATGAAGCCAGGAAGTATGGAGACACAAGTATCTTCACAGCTGGATTCTGTTCCCATGGAAATCAAAGCCCATAATCCCATTGCCAATACCATTGCAAAAAACAGGCTTCTCCACTGCTTTCAAAGTTGGTTACTTTCCTTATTGAGGTTAAAATGAAGAGTCAGTAGAGTTTGCTAAAGCATTTTTTTACTCTTTTTTTCTTTTAAAAAGAAAAGCCAATCTTAAGTTCTCATGACAGCATAGCAATCACTTGCCCACTATTCAATTCACAATGACCTGAACCCCAACTGAAGAAACGCTGTAGAAAAAGCAGCAAAGATGAATATTTTAATAGGGGTCAAAATCAGCTCTATGGGATTTTACAGACATACTGTAGTTGAGTGATCAGCCTTCAATTCAGTTATAAACAGATCAAAAATTGTGCATAGTCTGGTGGTATTCCAGACTATAATTAAACCAGAGAAAACTCAAGCTTAAAATAACCACCAGTGACACTGAATCCACACATAGTAGGACTCACCTCCTGGGACACTGTACCACGCACCACCATTAGTTGTTCCATCCACAAAGCTGCTGTCATCATCATTTTTACGACATGGTGGTCTATTTGGATCAGACATAGCAGGATTAAAAGAAGAATAACTGCGAGCCAGGCTTTGAAAAATGGCATCATCAGGGCAGGAGCTGTATTCATGAGCACTGCCTGAGGAGAAAAAAACGTCCAGGAACAAAGATTATTAAAAGGGCAGTCACATCAAGATTACAGCAGGACTGTCCCTGGAAACTCCCTATACACAGATAAGTGTCTACAGTATCACAGTCTAATACAGCATTACCTTAATAACATTAACATTTCCCCAATATTTCCTTAACTGCCTATACCATGTTGACCTATTATCAAGGTACTTACTCGTATCAGTCTTCATATTTATGAAAATATTTATTTCAAAGCACACCACAAAATATAAGCTATTCTAGGCTTTAGTTTCTTAGAAGAACACACAGCACATAGAAAAAGATGTCTCCCTCAAGAGTTTTACAATCCACTAAAGGGATTTGCAATTAAAATGGTGAGAAAGTAGATTGAAGGAAGACAATCACAAACAATACCATCATCTCATGATCATTTCAGTCATGCACATCCCCTAGTGGCAGATAAAACAAACTTACATTGATGTGTACTAAATGATAACATCACTGCCACAATAGGATCCTTTTTGTATGAGACCAATATTGAGAAAGTGGAAACAATTACAGGTGTGGATTTTTTTAACAACAAACTACTGCTTTCAGAAATTCATTTTTTTAAAGTTACAAGCAGATAAACCTCAGATCATACTTGCAGATTAGACACATCTCTCTTGCTCAGGCTAACAAGGTATAAATAGCCCCAGCTAATTTAAATGCTAAGTTGCCTTGATTAAAATATCTAAGGAACCATGATAACCTCAAGTATTAAATCATTTTCATGATGTAACTCTACTGCAACAAACTATCTTCAAAACTAGAAACATAGTCATACAATGACCAGCTTTAAATGTTATTAAAATAAGTCATTACACCACATTAACATGATGTTTACAAAGTGGACACTAGGTAGCAGTGAAATACATACAGAAAATAATTTATACCTCCTACTACTTCTCATTAACTCATACTACATACCACTCCGAGTCTCATCATAAGGATAGTTTGCAACAAGGTCTCCTCCATGAAGATTGGCAGAGAGCACAAAGGGAATATCCATAATCCAGTGAATGACACCTTTTGTTTCAGGAGCAAGCTAAAACAAAATAGCATTGCCAGCAGTTAAAAATTGATAACTCAATATAGTAACTGAGTAAGTTATATGTTTTAGGCTTAACTAATATCATATCTGTGTTGTGCAAGCCATTTAAATGAGCAGGTAATTTTATTTTGGCATCAGAAAGGATCGGATCAATCCTTTACAACAGAATGGGTCTAAGTACATTAATGTAAGTCTAAAACTAGTGTAAATTCTCAGAATGAGATCACAGATAAAGCCATTTCAGTATTTTGCTTTTCCAATTATGACTAAAAACTCTACCAAATTTTAACCCAATGAAAATAAATTAATTCAAAATAAATGTTGTTAGAATGTAGTCTATTCTTGAACTGAAAATTATTTCCTCTAACAATCTGAATTAGAGACTGCAGTCACAACACCATAATTTCTAGAACCTCCTACGAGGGTAAACACTGAAGATGAAAATCCTTCTAGATACTTGCCTGTATATTCAAGGTTTAAGCATGTGTTACATGTAAGACTAGCTATTTAGTCAGCAATGTAATTAAGCACAATACACAAGTGGATTTCCGGCAGCGGTGAAAATGTAGAACATCTACAAGAATAATTTTCTAGCCTTAAAAATAAAACATGTTTTGGGTAAGAAACTGTCTAAGGATTGAGCAATATGGATCAAATGGGTTTACTACAGTACGCCACCTGGGGAAAACCTTCAAGAATCATCATATAGATAAATTTTTAAAAATTAACAAAATATTTAGGGACCTGGACAGGCTGGAGAAGCAGGCCTGCGAGAACCCCATGAGGTTCAACATGGCCAATTACAAAGTCCTACACCTGGTTTGGGGCAATCCCCATTTTCAGAACACGATAGGGGGATGACATGATTGACAGCTGCCCTGCAGAGAAGGACTTGGGGGTGCTGGTGGATGAGAAGCTTGACATGAGCCAGCAATGTGCTTGCAGCCCAGAAGGCCAATTGTACCCTGGGCTGCATCAAAAGAAGTGTGGCCAGCAGGTCAAGGGAGGTGATTCTGCCCCTTTATTCCTCTCTTGTGAGATCTCATCTGGATTACTGTGTCCAATTCTGGAATCCTCAAATAAGAAGGATATGGAGCTGTTGGAACGGGTCCAGAGGAGGGCTACAAGGATGATCCAAGGGCTCAGACACTTTCCATATGAGGACAGGCTGAGAGAGTTGGGCTTGTTCAGCCTGGAGAAGAAAATGCTCAGAGGAGATCTTATAGCAACCCTCCAGTACCTGAAAGGAGCCTACAAGAAAGCTGGAGAGGAACTATTCATAAAAGGCTTGTGGTGATAGGATGAGGGAGAACAGGTATAAACTGGAGAGGGGCAGATTTAGAGTAGACATTAGGAAGAATTTCTTCACCATGAGAGTGGTGAGGCACTGGTACAGGTTGCCCAGGGAAGTTGTGGCTGCCCCATGCCTGGAGGTGTTCAAGGCCAGGTTGGATGGGGACTTGAGCAGCCTGATCTAGAAGGATGTCCCTGCCCATGGCAGTGGGGTTGGAACTAGATGATCTTTAAGGACCCTTCCAACCCTAACTATTCTATCATTCTATGATGTAGAAAAACATGATTCATAAGAACAATACACAGCTCTGGGAGGTTGCTACTTGTCTGTTTGCATAAAAGGGACAGATGGACACATAAGTGACCTGATATTCAGTCCCTACTTACCTTAGGATTCTGGTCCACAGCTTTTTTCATGTTTTTCAGCAGGTGGTTGTTTGGGCCACCTTCTTTTTCATTGACATAGACTATTCTATCAAGATCAGGGAAATTTCGGTTTAGATCTATTCCTTGGGCATTACTTCGACCAACAAACCAATCTTTAAGTTCACCAGGCTGAATGAGAAAAGGAAACAAAGAGAAGGGAAATGAGTACATATATGAAGTTTTATGTGCATATATTCTGCTATGCCAATTCAAATCATGGCTTTATTTCTCATGTTCTCAAAAATAAGGATGTAACATGGGAGTGAAAATTTCTGAAGCACCAGGAGCTGACTCACGCTTATTTCTCTGTGGGAATAAAGCCTACCTCTGTTTCACTGAGGGTCTTTGAGGAGAGGATCATTCTTATAGTGGCAGATCTGGACTAAAAATGGACAAAATGCTGAGTCTTCCCCAGAGACCTGGTTTTTCCCTGTTGCCTCATGACCATGAAATAGACCTCATTTTCATGAGCCTCAAAGCAGCTGTAGATTTATCAGCCACCTGCAAGGAACCTTTGCTCCAATTTCAAAGTTCCTCTAAATAGCTTCAAGCTAAAGAAGGAGCTTAACTTTTATTTATCTAAGATTTTTATTTTTGTGCTA
The DNA here is from genome assembly GCA_033558105.1 of Coccyzus lansbergi. NCBI lineage: Eukaryota > Metazoa > Chordata > Aves > Cuculiformes > Coccyzidae > Coccyzus > Coccyzus lansbergi. The sequence goes on from JAUMJK010000486.1 coordinate 1,467,857, forward strand.
TGTGTCAGCCTTGTTCAGTGCAATGGTGACACTGAATAAAGATGCAGTGAGAATTTTCACAAAAATCTTTTTTTAAGATGATTCTCTAAAATAGATTTTGTGTTAGATTAAGAAATTGCCTTCAGAGTACACAGTTTTCCCTAGCTTGCCTCTGTAATCTTTCAGTACCTTCAAAAGTAGGTTTAGTTTGATTACTGGTTTTACTCCCAGGGTATATTGATGATACTACCACACTCTGTGTACAGGATCAATATACTTCTAAACCAGAGACACAGTGACACTAAACCAAAATGTATTATAAATCACATGTAATTTGTAGGGCAATCATGTAAAAGCAAGTGTACCTTTACTAAGGAGCAAAAGTTTCAAATCATATTATTAGCGAATCTCTACAGAGAGATTTCAAACAAGTAAAACAATGCATCAATTTGAGGAGAGCTTCTGCTTCATTGCCACCAGAGGGAGACATACAACTGAATATGGTTTAAAACAGTTCTGTGGTTTGAGGTTTGTTTTTAAAGACTTAACGAGAGTCAGTTTTTTAAAGATCTTAATAAAGTTTAACTTATTTAAGCATAGTCACATAAAGAGACTCAACATTTCCATATTGATTTAAAAAATAAATACACCTTGTAAAATAAGAAAACTCTTATTTTTGTTTAGAACGTAATACACACAGAAGCCATATCAGAGTTTTATTTGGTCTCTGCTTGCTAATTATTCATTAACACTTCACATGTTTCTTGACTGAGCTGTCATCCTAAAATACATGCTAAATTTTCTTGACTAGTACTTAATTTAAGTATCTCTGGCCTGAAATTTAGAATAAAAATTATTCATATTAAAAAGATGGCACACTAAGTTTGCTTGTTTGACGATTAAGCTCTGATGAACGTGAATAATACGTCTAAGTGCAATTACATAAGAATATTCTTTAAGGTAACAACAACTTTCCTTTTTCTACCATGTTTGAAATATGATGTATTACTAGAAATTACTTGTTAAGGAAGCAGCTCAGTCAGTGAACTTAGATGAAAGGCTGCATGAAACAAACATCTTTGTATTTTAAAATACAGTAAACTCCACCATAAGAGGGATGACTATTTGTTGAAAACCCAAGAACAAAATCCTCCTTGTTAAACAGAACCAGCCTACTGTACTATTAGGAAATACTTTGGTTATTGTTCCATTCAACAATCACCAATAACAGTTCATCTGTAAAATTACTAGTTCAAGTGCCATTATGATCTTAAGGTTGATATATACATTGATAACTATTCTTATACGCATAGCTTTACAAACCTGGGATGCTGCCTTCTCAAAGCCATCTGGGTTCAATGATGGCATGATGTGGATACGTGTGCTATGGATTAAGTTGATAATAGTTTCATTTCCCTTCTGGTATTCATTACACAAGTACTGTGCCAAGAAGATGAGCAACTCCCTTCCAACAGCTTCATTCCCATGCATATTCCCAACATATTTAAATTCTGGCTCCCCTGTAAGAAAAAGGAAGAACATGTCATAGAACAACACATATAAATCACCCATGGATTGGATCACACAGCACACCTGAGTTGCAGGTATCATTATTACAGCTCACAATTACCACAGGAAGCTATAGGCCTCTTCCGGAAAAGTGAATTTCGGTTTATTTCTAAACTTTGGCTAAACAAATAGTAATTTATATTCAGCTGTTTGCTAAATGTATAGAAAGAATACCAGGCAAAACCACAGTATGACAAAATAAATCCTAAGTGCAGTCATTATAATATTATGCCTCAATATTATGAGAGTGTCTTGATTATTTTAAATATATAATCTAACACTAACAGAGCTTCTTATCTTTAATGTTCTCTCCAAGGTTAGGTTCAGCTTATTGCACTACACTGCATTAAACTGCAATTCTTCTTATCAAAGCATTGTCAGTGAACAGCTGTTGATCCTAGTGATCTGAAAAATCTTATTCAGCAGTTGTTTTAGACAGTCAACTCAAACTTCATGAAACAAGCACAACATCCTAACTCATAAAATTAATCATTCCCATTTAACATTCCAATAAACAGTCCAGTATTAAATATATGCATAAATATATTTATGCACATATGCAATGTTGATATAATATATATTTTACATTCATATATAACATTCAAACTATAAAAAATATTGAGTATATATTCTATATATATTCCAAATAAATAGTCCAATATTCCTGGTTCCTCGTTAGTCACATTCTTATGGTCTTGAACACGAAAAAAGGCACAAGATAGGTCTGATAGAGCTGTGAAGGACATAACTTTCAAAAGGCCATATTTTTACTCCAATTCCAGAGAGGTTTTAGTACAATATAAACACCTGAATGAGATCAAAAGGATTGTCCTGGAACAAAAATGAAGAATATGTTATTTTCTGGACTGAAGCTTTTTTCCCCTTATTTTTAAATGCAGTCCTTCTGTTGTAACAGCTTTAATCAAGTATTCTGCTCAATATCTGCTCTGAACAGTCTTTGAAAACACTTTGCAACAGCCTTTAGCACTATTGCAGGGATAGATTCAAGCCAGGAAGAATGTTGCACAAATGAGACCTAAATAATTGTTAATCAAGCACACAGACTACTTAGGGCTCTTCAGCCTGCGCTTGTTAACCTTAATCCCAATGAGATGCTAGCAGACAGTGGGATATTAATACCATGACTTCCTTCCTTCCAGCTAAGATGTTTTTGTACATCTGGATTCATCCCTTACATTTTTTTTTGTCAAATAGATTAAAAATTCTTCTAGTTTCAGTGAAATAACTTCAGTGAAACAGGTTTTTTGATATACACAATACCATTACTATGACTAAAACCCTACACTTCCTCTTTTGACATTGAGCTCACATTTACTGTTTTTTCTTTTATGTTAATATCAGTGAATGTAAGAAGTCTAATCATCAAGACCATAAAATCAACCTAATCCCATCAAAACAGATGGATAACATTTAATAACATATGCAGCACTACACATCATAGTCTCATAATTAAAATACTCATGAATATGTATACTGGCATGTTACTTATGGGGGAAGTGCTTCACAAGCTAACAGGCAAATCTGTTACTGTGGTAAACATGAACATAGTCATATTTTGTGTTTGTGGTTTTCCCTAGGACATCACTAAGGAAGCATGAAGGAGAAATCATTTCTCCTGATTCCCAGCCCTGTGTGTTAATCATCTGCCTTTCTCTCCCACTTGAATTTTACAAGCCTAGCTCAAGTGAAGAAATAAAAACATATGTTTCCCACATGACACTGCTTGTCCCCTTCCCCAAAGAATCATTAACATTGTTAACATTGACGGGTTATGAAAACAGTCACTGGGTCTATAGTAAACCAAGACTACACCCTCAGGTACAGCAGATCTTCAGTGGTAATGATCCACCTCAAATGAACATTAAAAGCTAAAAGGAAAAGGTAATGGGAGACTGGAAATATGGAAAGTCTTTCCTATTAAAAGTGATTTAAGAGATCAGCCCCATTTTCCTTAGGAAGAATTATACAGGGCAGTCAAGTATACTGACTGTTGTGGCATGAAGGAATTTGTCTGGAAAGCAGTACTTCCTCAGACCACAAAACTTTACTTTTACGCTAGAGTAAAAACTGCAGCTCAGGGTGTACCTTCTAGAAACCAGGGCGGGTTATTTGATTTTACTTAAATCCTTTTCTAATCACCTTTATCTCTGGGACAGTGAAGTCCAAGCTGGAGGGCTGACTACTATCTGAAGCCATTGTGCTGTTGGCCGAGTTAAGCAAACTCATTTGCCCAAGTTTCAGTGAATGACTGAATGCAGCCAGCATCCCAAGCCCACTGTAGCTCCTAGAGCAACCAGCAGCTTCTCCTCCACCTCATAAGCTGACAGAGATACCTCAAACACCAAGGACGCCAGCTATCCTGCCCTTGAGCCAGCACTCCTCACTTAATGGGTTCCCTGATCTATCTATTAAGTATCTCCTGCCACACCATCTCTAAAAGCTTCAGGCTTCTCTTGAAAACAGCCCACCCCCACAGTTCAGTCACCTGTTGAGAGCACGCTTCTTAGCTGCAGGAAGAGCTGCTCTTCCTATTAATCCTTCATGAGCCATTTAATGTAGACCTTAATCACCCTTCATAGGATTCTGTAACTGTAAGTGCATCACAGAATGATTTTTTTTAATTCAAAGATTCAGGAAATATTAATTTGATTATGAACTTTTGAACAGTTTCTTAAACCTGCAGACACACTCCTGAGAATTGGAGGTAACTTTAAGGGAAAAGAAGCATGAGGAAATACAAGATTTTTTTCCTCATTTAGTTAACCTCCATAAAAAAGTAAAATTGTTTTAATAGATTCCCATGGTGCAAAATATGACAAATACAAAGGAATATTTCCACTTCTTGGATACTTAAAATTCTTATTAAATTTTATTCATTTTCTGACGATATCTTTCCAAACTATAATCTATCATTCACAAGGGCAAAAGTATGTCCTATGCAACAGACATCAAACGTGATATTTAAAAATGCTTAAATTTAATTCAACCCAAATACAGAGGTCTGCGACAACAGAAGAGTGGTGGATATTAGCATCTTTGGGGGCAAGTCATAAGAAATTAAATGTAGCAATCAAGTCTATAAATATATCAGTATCTCTGGTGAAAACTAAGCCATCACATCATTATGGCTTTTAGAAAACTTTTACATCCATTTCAGATTGACTGTGTGATAGCTAACAACCTGACAAATGAATAAGGAAAAAGTATTTTAAAGTGTCATGCCTTTCCAGTGCCTGACAAACATTGTGAAATGTCACCGTTCGCTTCTGCAGCTACTGTCAGCTAAGGTTTTCTGCAGTTTCCTAGGAACAGCATGTACATCATTAATATTAGACGGGTCATCCAATTAAAGATGACTAACCACTGCCATTTTCAGGTCAGGCTGTATTTGTACAGTAAAGATAGTAACTTTCTGAAATATAGGGACAAAAAGTTTAGCATCTACTAATTAGACATACTATGAGTCAAGGTAATGTCATGCTAACAGTCACAGTCTGATGTCAAGCAGTTATTCTGAAAATGTCCAGTATTTTACTCATGGAAGTGCAAGCCATATGGGAGGAAAAAAAAAATTAACTACTGGAAAGTTTCTGTGCTTAATGGACTGTTTTGCAAATTAACCTGAAGTACCCTTGAAAACCAGAATCCTTTTTCTGCTTTTCTGTGTTTCTTACAGAAAAGCCAGCAACATTCCTGAAATAACAGACTTGATGGTTTTGATTGCTCACAGTTGCTTGTCATTTTTCTTAATGCTACCAGTACATTTTTCTTGTAGATAGATGGCATGGAAAATCTCAGAACCCCTGCTCTCAAGAAATTAATTCATTAAATATGATTGAAAACTTTCTTATGTTCCACATTTTTGTTAACACTTTAGAGAGAAAGAAATTCTCTGGAGATAAACTACATGTAAAACCAAAGATTACAAAATGGATTTCTCCCTTGGATATGAGAGAAAGAAGCAAATAAGCCAGGAAGGGAGATAGGAAAGTTTCAAAAAAAAAAAAAACCCAGCACATTAGAAAATCTAGATTTCCAACACCCATATACCAAATGTCTGCAATCTGCTATAATAGCATTTCAACAGAAACGCTGATCTCCAACAACTTGTGTGAAAATGGCAAAAGGGCATTGAAAGATAGAACTGCAATGCAGTAGTAGTTTCTAAATCATTGTGTAGGTTTTACATCATTTTAGGGTGGCATTTACAAAGCTGTAGTGTTGGTCTAAGCTAGCTGAAAGAAAAACTACTGGAAGTTTCACAGGTGGCTTACATGAAAGCAGAAATGGGTCAACATTGAAGACTTTTGAAAAATCCAATCTTTCACTTTCTTGCCATTAACTACTAGAAAATTAAGGTACTTTCATCAATCTCCTGCTTTAAACAAATTATGTATCTTGTAACAGCTATGATTCAAAAGTGCTCTCAAGCTCTTTCTGAAAATTCTCATAATTGAAAACTGTTGCTTAAAATTATAGTTTAAAAGGTCTGTGCAGCACATTAAACCTGGTGTAAATGCTCACAAAGAATATGTTAAAACATACAAACTAAGATATGATCTTTATTCTACTCAATATAAAGTCAGTCAGTCAGGCTCCAAAATAGGATCTTGTTTGTCTTTCCAGTGAAAATTCAATTCTCCAAACAGATTACCTCATGCTCAAGACAGTCATTTCCACCAAAAATATTCTATGTGACTTGATGCTTTCTACATGTTTCCAGCAGCCCACTCTAAACCCTGCAGCTAAGGCCTTGGAACAAACCACCCATGAGAAGTGGGCAAAGCATCTGCTCAGCTCCTGCAGTCTCCACCTACAGTTCCTTGCAGGCACATCCCAATGCTGATCCTTCCACAACACCCTGTGCTGACACTGAAGCACTGCACAATGGAGCACCGAGTTTGGCATTTTGAGTAAAGCCTGCTTGCTTTACCAGAGAGCAGAACAGCTCTTGCCTACCAGATCTGTGTTACTGCACACAAACTGATCATGCCATCCAACAAAACTGATCATGATTCTTTAAATTATCACAAATCATTTATAAAGCCAAACAAGTTTACTCATCAAATCAAAACCCTTAAATTAGTAAGGAACATTGAAATATGATATGTGAAAACCCCTCATTTTGTGTAAATGTGTTTAAAAATACTCTCTGAAGCTCAAAGCAGATTCAAAAAATTATCAGAATTTTAGAAGTAACAACCATCTATATATATAGCTGGATACATCATATTAGTTTTACATTAAATTGCATTTTTCATGCTCTAGGAAAATGGAACAGGACTCTGCATCTACAGAATTCATTACAATGGTGCAGCAGCAGGTACTTTTAGCTCAGCATTGAAGGTTAAATTTCTCAGAAAACATGAAATAACTGTCCTGAACTGTTCTTACTAGCCTGTGACAGAGTATGAGACAGGTACAGTTTTTCCACCTCTCAGTTTTTTCTCTCATTGCAAGGAATAAACCTTAACTAAATCATATCCTGTGATTCTTTGTGAAGGACGCTGGTAGTTCAGAGAAGACACAAGTTAAGCCTCTATATGTCCACTGTGACAAAAGTGTGTGGGATACAACATATCCAGTTCCTGTTTTCCACCGTGGTCAGTAAGAGTAAGAGCTTTTCCATTTTGAACTATAAGTGACCAAGCAAGTTTTCATCTCAGACTCTCACTGTATGCCTCCAGCTGTGGTTGCAACACAGAGCAAAGATGTGGTGTCAATCCATCCTCAAAACAGACCATCTGATGAAAATAAATTTGATGTATAATTTAGACGTGTATTTCTGATAGTTCCTCATCAAGTTCATTTAACAAGGTTTCTCTCTTCAGCAAACTCTAGAATAGGCTTTTTCACTTCAGCTACAAAAGTACCTGTCAGCAATCAGAGCACTTCAAAAGGACTGAGCTCATCTAGCTCATTCTTTTCGCATGTAACAAACATATGAGACCTTTCAAAGCTAAACTAGTTCAAATGCCTCCTACCAGCAGAAGACGCATTGGGGCTCTGCTTTTCCCCTCCCTGATTTCACAAAGAGAAGAAATAAAAGTCAGAAATAGTCCATTAATATCCAGATCCCAGACTAAAGTCAGAGCTAGGCAGAAATGCTGGACAAAGAAGGTGAAGAAATGAAAGTAGCTTTCTTTTCTTACTGGAAAAAAACAAGAATTCAATGAAAAGACTTAAATATTTATTTTCCAGCAAGCTATACAGGCCCAATTCAGCACCACCATGTGGTTTCCCTCTGCCAGATGAGTGACGCAAAGTTCAGAAGCACAAGCACAAGCTCAATCAGAGCCCATTTCCCTGTTGGAAATGACAGGTGCGACGATTTCCCTAGAAGTGCCCAGAAGAGAAAGAAAATGTGAAGAAAGATAAGGGATTAAAGTCATGTCAAGTTACCCTTCTGTAGTGTTACACCTGTGTACTCATTGCAAGGCTCTGGTTTAGGAGGAAAGCCAAATAGGGCAGCCTTCAGGGCTGTGCTGCCTTGGACCCCCAGCAGCTCCAGCATCTGCAAGAGAAACGTACTCACAGGGTTCATCTTCGCCTAGCAAAATCTGCATTCTCTCTCCATAGAGGAGAGCTATTTATGACTGAAGAGGACTACAATCCCCACCAGGAGGGCATTCTAGGTCCATCAAAAACATATTTTCTGTATTTAAGGGTCTAGGAATAACTCATAGTAAGGGCTTCCTCCCTTGATTTTCAGAAGCCTTCCTAAGACATCGCAATGGCACTTGTTACTCCACAAAAGCAACACAGTGGATGTTCCATCTTTATTGGCAACTGGAACATTATTTCATTCCACTCCTGTTCTGTCACAAATTGTGAAAAAATGTGAAAAAACCTGCGGGCTGCAGATCTGTGATTCAGACAGATGATGGTGAAGTGCATTGGTCATTGCTAACAGATGGCGGAGGATAAAATCCCCCTATAAATGTACATCTGTAACAAGTCCTTCCTGTAGACAGCATACTACAGAATAAGAGTTTCTTTTGCACTGGTGTATTTATTTAGCTTTTCTTGCATAGATGAGCCCTGATATTTATTGACCTTAGTTTCTGTGATTACTGGCCATGGAATTTACATAAAGAGTTATAAAGTGCTCTTTTGAAATGAAGTAAAAAAGACATAAGTAAACTGCAAAACCTAAATACACTGTTACCTTCCTCCTTCTTGGAAAAAGAAATATGAAAGATCCACTTGTGATGACTAACACAGGACACCATTTACGTCAAAACATAAATGACCTAATTTATGTCATTATGCTCAGAAAGCAACAACTACCTGGTTAACTCCTTTTAGTCACAATACTCTTTTAGCATCACCCTTCTGATCTAAATAATTTTTAAAACCAGAAATCTATCATTTTAGAAGTTGGGGTGGTAGGGGACCAGAAAAACTGCAGCTGCATTTTAGGCTTAAAAACATGGCAAATTGTGGGAAACGCTGAAGAAAAAGTGGCTTAAAGAAATCTGCTCTTTCGCTGCACTTCACCTTCCGCCTGGTTTTAGCAGCTAATACTCTCAGTTTCTGCATTTAAGGTATTAATGTTATGTGGTAGCCAGCAGTAAATCTTGATTGTACTTGTTCTTGAAATACCATCAGTTAAATCAGGTCAGTATGAAGGAAAAGGGAAAAAATGGGCTAAGTGGGTAGACAGTGACCAAGATTGGCAGTCCATCACTGCATCTCCAAACATTGCAACATCTAGCTTCAAAATTTTTCAGTGGTATATAAATTTTTATTTAAACTCAGTGTTGTAAGTTAATGATTTATTTATAGCCAGTTTAGGTAGAAATGCAGACCTGGAAGTTCAGAGGGGATCTTTCTCTTCACAGTCACCTATGTTTGAAATATAGATATCCTTTAGAAAATGAACGTCATATCATCTTAAACATTTTTCAAAAAACGAAAAAATGTGATAATTTCTAGTAAGACAACATAATGAGAGGAAGTTAAACTGGTGCAGAGGCTAATAAAATGAAGTTTAGTGCATCAAGAGGAAGAAGTGAATCATGTAACAGCTTGTTGACTCAAGAATAATGATTAAGATGACGGAACCAGACCAATCATTTGTCTCAATAGCAGATGGAAGTGGATTCATAAGCCTTTCAAGAGATGTTTTACCTTTAGATAAGGGAGCTCCAGACAAAAAAAAAAAAAAAAAGATGGATACTGATCCTGACACTGCAAGTCATAGCACAGCTTTATAGCTGTAAGACACAAAACAGCCTAAGACAGAAAAGAATGCTTAATGAAAGATCTAAGTTGGCTTTTGGGTCTGTTCACATCCTAATATCCTAAAAGTGGACAGAATTTTTCCCTCATGGAGAGAATAAACACAAAAGCTTAGCATTTTCTCAGCTTTCCTTAGGGTTTACACTGGGGTTTTCCCTCCAAAGAGTAGTAAGACAGTTCTGCATTACGAGAAAGGAAAGAGGGGTATCCATTGTCCATGTGGTTTACTGTCAACAGAAACAGAAATCACAATCCTGTCCTTAAACAGCATGCTTGAGTGCAGAAAGTGAACCAGCAGCTGAGGAACTAGGTAATTTATAAGCTCTATGCACACCAACAGAGTTTTGTGCAATTTCATACAAAATGAAGCTACCTAGGTTTTAACCTAGGTGGAAAGAGAAAGGTTAGTTCAAAGTGAGAAGTCATGCTCCTCACAAAAAGCAAGTAATAGCCACTTCCTAGAATTATAACTGCTATACCTCCAGTATGTCAACTACGTTAAAGTGCCACAATCAGTAGGATCAGAAAGCGAGTAGCTCTTCCATGCATTAATTATTCTTTCCTCTCATCAATAATAAAAATAAAAATACAGCAAATCCATCTTTTGTGGTCCCTTTCATCCCTCTTGAAAGTTTCTCTTTTATGTTATTAGTAGTACATCAGAAAAGCTTTTTCCTGCCAATGCAGGATGAGAAATCGTGTTAGTGAAAATGCACACTTTAGCTAAGGGCAAGTTCCTTCACTAGTAAGAGTCCAAAGGACTTTTGTTACCGGTATCAGTGCTATCTGGCATCAGTTTGAGTGTATGCATCATGATTCCTGTGTAGTCATTTATATTTTTAATAAGTGTAATAAAACACTAGGAGCTGAAATAATTTGTCATAATTCTGTAATTCAGACCAATACTGAAGCAGTGAAAGTGAGAGTAAAACTGTGCCCTACCTTCCAGAGTCACTGCATTTTATTTCAAATTTATGCAGGTGTAGAAGGCTGGACAAGTACAATGAAACAGTATAATAAAGCCTGGCATATTTTTAAAAGCTGATTTCATGCATTTGTACCTTTATTTATTACGAAATATTCTGAGATTATTGCTTTTCTCATACATACCGTCATTCTCCATGGCTAGAGACCCTGTGAAGTAGCTAACTAGTCGGCCTACAGAGGACAGTATTACACAGCCTTACAGCATCTCCTGAGAGAACCTACAGCAATATTTTCACTTGGAAGTTTCAGGCATTTAGGACTTTTTAAGAAGAAAAAGAATCTTTAACAAAGAGAAAAGGAAGGCTACAAAACACAAATTCCAATCAGATAGGTAGAAAATGTGGTGTCTGATCCAATAAGTATTTGACTAGCTCTTAATTCAAAGACAGTAATTCTACAAACAGGGGAATAGTACTGAGTAGTGTGGATGCAGATTTTTCTTCTGATTCTGTATACAAGCACTTCTGCACTATTGGCTGTGTATGTGGGCATACACATCTTACAGACATGCACAAATGTCCCTCATTGAGAGCCTCCAGTATCAAGCAGGTCACATCCAGGTCATGAAAACATTTTTAATGTTTCTGTTCACTAACATCTTCTCAGATCTAAAGCACACTTCTTGTTTTAAGTAAAGAAATTGCATTTGCAGAGACTCAAATTCATATGAAAAGACAGATTTGGCACAGTTCACAAACAATATCAAAACCACATGACTCCAAGAGAGTAAGAAACTGAATCCTTTAGGAAGCAACCCAGTTTTCCCCTTCTTTATTAACCTTCTTACACTTTATGAGTCAGTAGTTCATTATTATTTAATTAAACAAAGTGAAGGAAAAACCTTTTTTATCAAATTATTGTATTTAAAGACAAACTTGCTTGTACTGTTCTAGAAAATATTAACTATGCAACCTTTACCACATTTTTGGTGGGGGTAACACATATTTTACTTAACTTTCTCTTTCATCCTAAGTTTAACTTCTATGATCACAGCACAATGACTGCCAAAACCATGTTCTGGTATATTTTTTCCAGCTGCCTGCTAAGCCATAAAGAAAAAAATAAATTGTTACAAAACATAAAATAATCCCCAAAACTGTGTTCAGATTACAGAAGCACAGAAATGGGAGAACAAAGGGGCTGATGATTACCACACTGTCCACTAAAGATTGTACTCAATGAAAAGCAACAAATTTGGGAAAGAGCAGCCAGCACATAAAACTCCCCAAGACATGCTAGTAACACAGCAAGTAGAAACAATAATTTTCTCCCCAGAACAACTGAGTGATACATGATGTGATATGGCTCCTCTTCTTACCAGAGATTTTCATATTCCTACAATCAAGACATTTTCCTTTATAACTTCGCTAACAGCAAAAAACTACCATGGAAATCACACTAAGAGTTTGGGTTTATCTTCTTTTCCCTTTTTTTCAGGACTTGAATCATTGAAGCACATCAAATATATACTTAACTTCAGCATAACAGCCTCAGAGGGGTTAGTCTGGAACATAAAGTCAAACAAAAGCTTGCCAGAATAAAGTATTACAGTCTCCTGCAACAGCAACAACATTGAGAAGAGATTTCTACTGACTCCTGTAAAATCTGGATGTAGTCTTCTGAAAAATGTCTTTCTGGATACAATGTTTCTATATTTTGTTTCTGTCCACATTTAACTTTTGTTTTTAAGCAAAAGCTTGTCACCTATTTATAAATTATCTGGAGGTAAAAACATATAGGCCCTATTATGGCAACTTTTTTTTTTTTTGCACAGATATTTTCTTCGCACATCTGTAACCCAGAAAACAAATTATTTTTTCATACTGAAATTCTTCATGTGTCCTGCTTTCACTGAGGCTTTCTCTTCAAGCTGGATACAAATCTACAGATTTATAAAAGCCGCAAAGCTCCATCTTGCAGTAGGCAATATAAAATCTCGAATCATGACAGTATTTGAAAAGCTGCTAGAAAAGGTGCATATAAAGTACCAGTGCTAGGCACACAGTTATAGCAGGTTGCTGATGCCTGTCTACACTGCAGACCCGTATCTGCTAACCAACTGTAGAAAAGCTCACTGAGAATAGTACAACATTAAACCTTTCTCTTATTTTGCTCAAAAAGGGAGACAGAAAGTAAAATTAGATTTATATCATACTGGTGCTACGCTAAGACAAGAATCTCAAATCTTCAGTGTTACAAAATGACACCTTTTTACAGAGGGGAAAAAAAAAAAAAAAAGCAGCCCTTAGCAATAAGGCTATGCAGGGACAAATGTGTGTTAAGCTCTCCAGGTAATCTTCATTTCCCCCACTGGACATGGTAGTCTACTATTGTAGCCCTGTGAAAGCAAGAAACCCAAGATTTTCTCATAAAATATTTCACATTGCAAATAATATTGTATAACACATCTCATCCTATCCAAATGGTCCCATTAGAACCAAATGATCAAGGTATCACAGAAAGCAGGATGTGAGGGCAAATCCAAGTCTTTTATGACAAGAATAAAACAAACAAACAGAAAACCAAAAAAAGCAAGCAAACAAAAAACCCCACAAAAACCTAGAGATTATTTCATGAATTGTAAGAGTTTCTGACTAAGAATAGCTCCTAGACTTCCATCAAGATGATGTTCTGCCACAGTTTCGTAACTTACAAACTACAAAGCTAACACACAAAGCTGTGTAATACAGAAAATCAGAATAGATCAGGCTTCCTGATCTATGTGTTACATACATGCATATCACAAGCAGTCCTTGCTTTGGCTTACATCTCCTTAAAGCCAGGCAAAAATAGACTGACCATGATGTTTTTTCCTAGAAAGTCTTATTTTAGATTGCTTGAGTCATGTAGAAAAATATGAAAAATAAAAATTGATAATAGTCATTGTATTGTTCACTAAATAGTAGGTATGAATCCTTAACAGTATCCATGACAGGTCAGACACCACTGTGCTATCACTGAACAAAGACTGTACCTACTCTCAAAACATTTGTTATCTAAGCAGAAAAAAAGAAAAGAGAATAGAACCATATGGCAAGCACGGGGCAGGCAATGATCTTCCCACAGATCTCATTAACCCGTTTTCCTCCTTTACCTCTAGGAAATGCTGTGACAAAACAAAATACTACAGCAAGATCTGAAGAAGTGCATCAAATTGAGGCATCTGGGACTTTTTGGGAAGTTGTTTGGTACCACACATTTCACCCTGGGAGCAAGTACAAAGAAACTGATTTGAAAAATTCCTCAGTGGATAACAGTTTTCCAGCAACTAGAGAACAACAACACAAGTTGTCCACCCAGAAATAGAAACTAAGATTTTAATGTTTACTAATAACTCAGGAGTGAATTTTTCAACAGCAGCAAATTCAAGTACCAATCCTAAATGATGCTTCAAGGTTTTGGACTCAGAAATCTCAAAAACAGGCAGAATAAGTAACAATTAGCTTGAACAGACAACTGAATATGAATACATTTTTTCTTATTGAACAGCTCATTTTGTGATGTAATGAAAACAATGAAGAAACAGAGAAGTTTGTATAAGGAAAGACTGTCCAAACTGAAAGTCATTGCATTATACAATTACTACAAAAGTGGGTGTATTCTGGCAGAGGAAGAAATAAAAAGCACTCACCACTTACTACACCACAATCGTTCATGAGCATATTGCTAACACGTTTCCACTATGCAAAAAAATAAGGGTTTTATTATAACATCTTTTGAAGTGTGGTAATCTGTACCGCAGAGCTCTTTCTTCATGGATTTTCACTGCAGAAATACCCTAACAGATGTCATTTTAGTATCACATCGATGCGCATGAGAGAAAGTAAGATGACGTGATGTTCAGCTGTTACTTGCTTTCCATTGGGCTTTATAGCTATATCTTTCTATTTAAAGGAAGGAAGGAAATGTGCTATCTTGTGGCGTTATTTTAGGATTGCTGAATTTTGTTTACACCCACACATATCCACCTACAAAGGAAAACGCAAGTTATGTGAAAAGCAGTGTCACACCTAGTGAATATAACATTTTTGCAGGTAAATTAGAAAAAACTACAGAAAATAATGTGGGTTCGTTATGCCCTTTACATTTAGTTTCATTTAAACCCCGTGAATATTCTAAATCTCAACATACAAGAATGAGAGACATCTATATCATTTTTTTCAATCAGGTAAGTGAAATAGCAAGAGGTGCTGGCAAGGTCTGCATGGATATTGGATAGCCTCCTCCTGTCAGAAGATTTTGCTCTAAAGTATCCTTCAAGGGATTTATTTTTAATAACTAGATGCTGATGCCCTTTGCAGAATATTTCCTAGTCTGAAGAACCTTCCAGTACATTTTTCTTTATCAGTTTGACCACTATAACAATTTCTTGCACTGAGCTGCTTGATATTCATGTCAGTTCATGTAGGTTTCTCACTGCCATTTTCTTTCACTTCTCCTTTAATTTACAATCTGCAAAACATTGTTTAGTTCTACACAAGCACCCCATCTTGGGGAAAGAAGGTGGGATGTGAAAGTGATGTCTACACTGCCTTTCACAGTGGAGACACAGATGTGAATCAAGGTTTCAGGATGATATTTGAGCTAGGAATGAACACAGCTCTCAGAAGGACACAACCCAAGTGTGACAATACAGACAGCCTGAACTAGCCGTTACTCCCTAGAAGAGTCTCAGAAAGGTGACACTCACAAACAGGTGAAATTCTGCAGCTTGACAACATAGCACCATCAGCAGAGAAAAAGGGGACTTGGTCTTCACAGTATCCCACTGTGGCTTAAATGGATTGAACTCCTCTTCCCACGCAGAGGTTTTAGGGCTTTCCCCTCAACACCATAATGGAAATTATAGCTAGACAAAGTCTCTTTTTCCTTTGGATGAATCTCTTAAGAGACTGCAAGCAAACTGGAGAGCCAGTATCCCAAGCACCTGTCGAAGAAAATGGTCCATGCCACAAAATTTTATTTTTAAACTGAATCTGCCCATTAAATTCATCATGAAGAGAGTAAATGCCAATATTCAAATTGTCATGAGAGTTCAGAGAGACATAGGGAAATTAGAGTCTGTTACAATTACTGTTTGAGTCTGCAAACTCAAAAAGCAGTCCTGGTTTTTTTGAATTTCTGGAAACATTAATTCATGAAAAAAATAACATTGTACAGAATATGGAAGTGTTTTAGCGTATCTGACAAAAAAAAGCGTCAAATCACGTTACTTCAAATCCTGTGCCAAACTTTTGCCTATGGTTTAAAGAAGGATCATTGCCTGAAGTAATCAGATTCCAGTTCAATACTGCACTTAAACCTGTTTTTGATAGGGAGCAGAAAAGTAGCCTGAACTAAGTTTAGAGAAAAGCTGGCATAGAAATCAACATACTAGTTCACAATAGTGATTTATTTGTTGTTTATTTATTTTAACCTTAGCACTCACTTTTTAATAAAAGCAAGGCTCAGATGTCTGCAAGTGCAAAACTCTCACACTTCAAAAGTATAAGCACATAAGTATATGTGTAAGTAAGACCTAGATAAGTAACATTTCCCATTTTTAATGTTTTTTTTCATTACACATGATTTTAGCTGTATTATGTCTTACAGAAAGAAGATTTTGCTCTTTGTAATTTTGTCATGCAGGACTTCTTGTTTTGGTTTAGTTTGGTGATTTTACTCCTTCCGTTTTGTAGTATGGGATTGCTCTATTACTCCAAGATCTGACTGCAACTACTTTTGAGTTATAAAGGAACAACAGACATAAGGATGATGGACACAGCTAAGTATGAACTAGCACACTACTTGTCTAATAAGCACCCAGGTAACACAGATATGCCTCTCATAAATAACTCACTTTGATGATACAGAGTTTTCTGTGACACCATACATTTCAGAGCACTAAAGAGGCAAGACAGATTCCCCTCAGAGCACATTTTCTACGTTAGATGTATTTTTGTCAAATATAGGAAATTAGATTTTACTTTGGCATCAATATTCAATGCCTAGGGATACTGGATACTGAACCTGCAACATTTTTCTGGCACAGATTCCTAATGCTATTTTTTTCTTACACAAACTATGATGCAGGCAATTTCACAGACTTATTCTGGGAGCAGAATACTTGGTAGCATACCGAGATAGATTCAATTTCTTCCTAAGAGGGTCTGTTCAATGCAAGTTGCTACACTGTCATACTAGCAACAGGCATTTAAGGATTCTGACAACTTTCCCCCATACTATGCAAGGGAGGCCAGGTATAGGATTTGGGATCTATTCAGCTTTCCATTACACTTCAATTGCCTTGAAGAGGAATTGCACTATACCTTTATTTCTCTGAGTAATGAACACTAACATACAGCAGAGGGAAGGTAGAATTTATTAACATGTGCCTTATATAGTAGATACAGTCATCTACCGGAAAAGCAAAGAATTAGACACCTCGAAGAGAATCTATGACTTGTATACAGACAACACGCCCAATGTACTACGACTATTTTGCCCTCAGACCTCTCCACTGTATCTAAACATTGCAGAAACTGTCTATAAAACAATGAAGCAATTACGGGACAGTTCAGCAAGCCAAAAGCATTCTATCAAGATTTATGTAGCAGCTATAAATCCTACTTTACATCTCAGCACACACAAACCATTTCATATCATAATGGGCTTGAAGTAGACATGAAAAATCTTTTTCTCCTTCAATAATTGTATGATAATTATTTTCATCAACTATTTCAAATATATATGGTGTTGCATTAAGAAAAAGTGTGTTTCTTTCAAGAACTTTCAAGTACTCACCTTCCTTCAAAAACATTTGTGGGTTTTTAATTTGTCTTACCCTTTTACAGATGTTAGAAAAGGAAGAGAAAGAGAGGCATATTTAAACCACTAACTTGGAGAAGAAGCAAAGAACATAGTTCTAAAACATTCTGAAAGTGAAGAAAACAAATGCTAGGATTTTCCTCTGGAAATCACTGTGGAAATAAAAATAATGCTCTCCTCCTGTAGCACTTACATGTCCTTCATTTTGGACAACAGGAGGCCAGGATTTCCTAGGGTTAAAATATAAAGCAGAAGGTAATCACACTGGATTTTTTCCACCAAGTCAAAATATTTCCAAAGTTAAGTTCAGCTACCGTAAGAGGACGACTAATAAAGGCAATTATAGAGAAGAATACAAGACTACCCTAGGCAGACAATACGATGAAATAAAAAATAATATACCATGTCAGCCTTTGAAAGGCATGACTTCAATTCTGCTGCAAGACTTGTACACAAACAAAGGGAGTAGACTTGCAGCAACGCAGTGGCTGGAAAACAGCACTTTGAAATTCTGTCACTTCCCCAGAAGGCTATTCCACTATTCAAGCTGACATTTTTAGGAACAGTGAAGAAATACTTTGAAGAAATTTGAGGACCTCTGAAGCACAACAGGCAGGAGATGCAAATCCAGCAGCCTATTCTCCAATGGTGCTCTCTTCCGCAGTCAGAGCGTTGAGCAACCCAAACACATGGCCCTCAAATTATTGGTGTTTCCACGTTGCATGTTCCTGGAGATGAGACGCTGACCAGTCCAGTCCAAATGTTGCACTTGGATGTGGTGACAGGTCACAAAGTCATCTTCCCATGACCTCACTAATAACCTGGTGAACATGACACCAATTTTCCATCATCACTCACCCTGTGACATCACACCGACTACAGCACCTTGCTGTGTTCACATCATCTAAAATTGCAAAAATGTTACGCTGGTAATCAGCAGGGGAAAAAAAAGTTGGAAGGAGGGAGGGGAGGTCTTCATTGTCTTCTCACACCACAGACCTAACAAGACCAACAGGCACTGGCCTCAGAACAAAAGGGGAAGGAAAACTTCTGGGAATTTGCTTATATTTGTTTTCAAAATTTAACTACCTAACTTTAATATTGCAATATATTTTTCCTGTCTTTTTTTTTACGTTACCATTTTCTTATTTCAAGTTTTCACCTTTTTCTTATAAACCATCTCCTCACTACTAAGTTTACACAGTTTATTATTTTCTTTCTGATGAGGTATTCCACATTGAAAAGTAGTTTCCATATGTGACCTCACCACTGCTTAATCCTATTCATTAACCACTGGTTTCTGTTCATTGATCCTCAAAAATACTCCATTTGGCACAGTAAATACCATTGTTTCACTGGAGACCTATTAGACCCCCAAGACAGCAGCAGCTAAGTCTCCCAAGTTACTGCCAAACTATAATATACTACTATTTATTCTCTAGCAAGTAGTAAAGTAAAACTAGTTCTTATCCTCCCGGAGAACCACAATGTTGGGCTTTTTTCAAGCACTAACTGATGGAACACCACAGGTGTTGGGGCAAGGATGGGGCATACATTGTTCCAGTTTGTGTGTTAAAAGATTAAATTATTCTAGTTGCTACCTATACAGGCTTATTGCTTTACAATTACATATTGCTCTTTCTGAACCATTTTTAACTTTCCCCTCTTATACTTTTACATTATAACCATCATCACAGTATTCTTACCCCTGAAAATTTCTACATCCACTTACGAAGCTGTGCAGTGTGTAACTCTGTACAAAAGCCAGCTCATATTTCCACTATTGTGTTAACCTTACTATCCAAGGACAATGCATCTATCTTTGTTGTAAGTAGAATAAACTCAAAAAACCACCTTCAATAGTAATGTTTTAGCCCACAGTATGGACCAAAATTATCTTTGGATTGCAAATCACTCAAAAGTCAAATTAATTAAAAAATCTTATATACTGTGATTTCACATTTACTAGAATTATGAAGGGTTCACCCAGCTGTTTCTTCTCTGATCATTCTAAAAATTATAATTCTTAATAATTAACTAAAAACCTTCTTAAATCATTTACATTCCACTTATCAGTGAAATGTAATTCCATAGACTGTATCTACAGCCATTGCTTACAATTTCTGGTTCCTGAGGAAATCCCAGAGAGACACAGGTTTGAAAACATAGTCACAAAACTATGACAACTTTATGAGTTGACATGTCAAATGCAGTTCAGCACTTACAGGGGAAAAATGAAAAAAGTCAGGAATTTCCTTCCAGAATTCTAATTAAAAGAATGACAATGTAAAGAAGGAAGGGACAGAGAAAAAACTTTAAAATTCCAGTTAAGTTTTACACTTATTTCCAAATTTTTCCTGGAAGAAATACAACAAACTAGATCGTAATAATTATATTCAATTTGACTGCTTTAATAAATTATACTTATCTTAATTATTAGGGAAATGTGAAAAAAAATCATCTTAAGAAGTTTAATAATGTAGTGGTATCAATAAGACAATGAGAACATGCAACATCTCTGTGATACATGCCAAGGATATTATTTCACAGAAAAATATCACAGAAAACCTAGTAACAATAACGTCATCAGCATGGACAAAACAAGATGCTTTTACAAAAAGCATTTCCTTCCTTGCCTACTTTTACAGAATACTTGGATATTACAATACCTCCAATACCATTTGGGAGCAAAACCTGCCAATTGTTAAAGATCATCTCTTTCCTAGGATGTCAACATCGCAGTAGGAAATAAGAAACTAATTTCTGTCATTGTTAAAAATTCTGTGACACTTTATTAATGAATGGGTTGTTTATCCTGGTCCTCTCTCCAGATTTCAATTCCAACAACCACACTGTATGAGGAAATCTTGTAAATGGAGGTGTGACAGCAGCATGGACAAGTTTACCTAAGTGGGTGACAATAGTGATTTAAGACACAGTTTAACCACAGACTAGAAATATAAATCAGCACCCCCCGCAATCCCAGTCAGCTCAAAACACCCTCACAAAAACCTCTATTAATATAGAGGAAAACCTCTCAACATATTTTCATCAATATCATTGGATTTAGTCCCTTGACTAAACTTATACTAAAGTATAGATATCCTTTCTGGTATAACTACACTTTCAGTTACTTGGTAGACACCCTACAAAGGGATGGATCTGTGCACCTCTTTTCTGAAAAAAATTGTCCTTCACACTCATATATTACCCATACAACAAACAGTGTTTAACAAACACTGTTGCCTCTAAGAGGGATGAAGGCTCGGCAGCTCAGCTGAAGTGCATTTACACCAATGCACACAGCATGGGGAATGAGAAGGAAGAGCAGGAAGCTGTCATAGGGCAACGTAGGGGGATGACTCATATAACTGGAGTACAGGTATGATGGGGTACAAACTTTTCAGACGGGATAGGAAGGGTAGGAGAGGAGGTGGAGTAGCCCTCTATGTAAGGGAGGACTTGGACACTGTTGAGATGGAATGTGGAGATGAGGAGATTGAGTGCCTGTGGGTTAAAATCAGAGGAGCCCATAAGAAGGTAGATTTTGTGATGGGAGTCTGTTACAGGCCACCCAGTCAAGGAGGAGCAGCTGATGAGCTCTTCTGTAAACAGCTGGGGTTAGTCTCAAAATCAATGCCTCTTGTTCTTGTGGGAGACTTCAATCTCCCTGATATATGCTGGGAGTACAAAACAGCAGAAAGGAAGCAGTCTAGGAGGTTCCTGGAGTGCATGGAAGACAACTTCCTCACACAGCTGGTGAACGAACCAACAAGGGAAGGTGCCCTCCTGGACTTGCTGTTTGTGAACAGAGAAGGCCTTGTGGGGGATGTGGCAGTAGGAGGACGCCTAGGACTAAGTGATCATGAGATGATAGGGTTTTCTGTTCTAGGTGAAGTGAAGAGGGTGGTTAGCAGGACAGTAGCATTAAATTTCGAGAGGGCAGACAATGAACTCTTCAGAAGTCTGGTTGGCAATGTCTCCTGGGAGACGGTACTTAAGGGCAAGGGAGCCCATGAGGGCTGGGAGCTCTTCAAAAAGGAAATCATAGCAGCTCAGGAGAAAGCCATCCTCATGTTCTGGAAAAAAAAGCCGGCAGGGGAAAAAAACAGCTTGGTTGAACAGAGAGATCTTGAGTGACATTAAGAAGAAAAGGAATGTTAATGGGCTCTGGAAGAGGGGACAGGCCTCTTGGGTGGATTACAGGAGGGAAGTGAGATGGTGGAGAAAAAATCAGAGGGGCTAAGGCTCAACTAGAGATCAGATTGGCTAAGTCTGTGAATGATAACAAAAATTCTTTCTATAAATATATCAACAATAAACGGAAAACTAGGGAGACCATACAGTCCCTATTGGACACAGAAGGAACAACAGTGACAGGGGATGAGGAGAAGGCTGAGGTATTTGATGCCTTCTTTACCTCAGTCTTTAATTGTAAAGAAGGTTGTTCTGTCTGTGTACAAACCCCGGAACGAGAGGAGCAAAATGAGGCTCCCATGGTCCAACAGGAGGTGGTCAGAGCCTTGCTAGACCAACTAGACACACACAAGTCTATGGGGCTGGATGGGATTCACCCAAGGGTATTGAAGGAACTAGCGGATATGCTGGCCAAACCCCTTTCCATCATCTTCAAAAAGTTCTGGGTGACTGGGTAAGTTCCACTGGACTGGAGGCTGATGTTGTGCCCATCTACAAGAAGGGTAGCAGGGAGGACCCAGGGAACTACAGGCCTGTCAGTCTGACCTCAGTGCCAGGGAAAGTCATGGAACAGGGGATCTTGAGTGCTATCATCAAGCACATGCAAGAGAACTGGGTGATCAGGCCCAGTCAACATGGGTTCACAAAAGGCAGGTCTTGCCAAACTAACCTGATTGCCTTCTATGACAAAGTGGCTCGGCTGCTGGATGAGGGAAAGGCTGTGGATGTGGTCTTTCTGGACTTCAGTAAAGCCTTTGACACAGTTTCTCACAGCATTCTGCTACGGAAACTGTCAGCCTCTGGCCTGGACAAGTGCACACTCTCCTGGGTGGAAAACTGGCTGGATGGCCGGGCTCAGAGAGTGCTGGTAAATGGCGTTAAATCCAGCTGGAGGCCAGTGACAAGTGGTGTTCCCCAGGGCTCAGTGCTGGGTCCAGCCCTGTTCAATGTCTTCATCAATGACCTGGATGAAGGCATTGAGTGCTCCCTTAGCAAGTTTGTGGATGACACTAAGCTGAGTGGAAGTGTTGATCTGCTGGAAGGTCAGGAGGCTCTGCAAAGGGATCTGAACAGGCTGGACCACTGGGCAGAGTCCAATGGCATGAGGTTTAATAACAAGGCCAAATGTCGGGTCCTGCACTTGGGGCACAACAACCCTATGCAGAGCTACAGACTGGGAGAAGTGTGTCTAGAAAGCTGCCAGGAGGAGAGGGACCTGGGGATGTTGGTCGACAGCCGACTGAACATGAGCCAGCAGTGTGCCCAGGTGGCCAAGAAGGCCAATGGCATCCTGGCTTGTATCAGAAACAGTGTGACCAGCAGGTCCAGGGAGGTTATTCTCCCTCTGTACTCTGCACTGGTGAGACCGCTCCTTGAATCCTGTATTCAGTTCTGGTCCCCCTCACCACAAGAAGGATGTTGAGGCTCTGGAGCGAGTCCAGAGAAGAGCAATGAGGCTGGTGAAGCGACTGGAGAACAGGCCTTATGAGGAACAGCTGAGAGAGCTGGGGTTGTTTAACCTGGAGAAGAGGAGGCTGAGAGGAGACCTCATTGCTCTCTATAACTACCTGAAAGGAAGTTGTGGAGAGGAGGGTGCTGGCCTCTTCTCCCAAGTGACAGGGAACAGGATGAGAGGGAATGACCTCAAGCTCCACCACGTGAGATTTAGGCTAGACATTAGGAAAAAGTTTTTCACAGAAAGGATCACTGGGTACTGGAACAGGCTGCCCAGGGAGATGGTTGATTCACCTTCCCTGGAGGTGTTTAAGGGACGGGTGGACATGGTCCTGAGGGTCATGGTTTAGTGTTTGATAGGAATGGTTGGACTCGATGATCCGGTAGGTCTCTTCCAACCTGATGATTCTGTGATTCTATGCCCTTGAATGTCTTCTCAACTCTTCAGCAATTTTAGAGTCTGTTTAAGTCATGGCAAATAGGCTCGCCATGATCCTTGAAAGTAAACACTACTGAACAAATCTCACAACACGGACACTTCTTTTTAACTGGCATCAAAACACTTCTTTCTCTTTTGATATAGCCTACAGAAAATCCTTCCTAGAACAGGGGGTATTTTCTGCTCTGCATTACAATTGTTCACATAGCAACACACTAGCACTCTTGGAGAATTTTGTTTCTTTTTATCTGAAGAGCTTTCACAGACTTTAACTTTAGGTAGAACCTTTAATTTCTTTTCTCTATTTGAAGGGAAATAAATAAAAGTTATTCAAGATGTACCATATGCCTCCAACCTATCTGTTCCTACTCTTTCCTTACCCCATGGAAAGCTTTAGAAATTTACCTTTGATATTTTTCTCCCATTCTCTAAGAACACTTCCTTTTAAAGTTATTTATGTTTTCCCTCTTTGATATTACTGAATTGCAAACAAAGCAAGCTCTCAACTTGAACACAGTTCATGTTCAGCAGATCTTAAAGGCTTTTGAGCTTAATGCGAACATTTGAAATTCTGGTTTTTGGGGGTCTCCTTCATTCTGCAACCCACCAATAATATTCTGGTTTGCCTTCATCCTATGGTGAAACAGGACCACTGTGTTTGCAGTTTTACAGATACTGGCCTCAATGTTCCAAGTCCAGCAAGCAGGCTTACTTAAGAAACCTCCTCTGAGCACAGTGTAACTCTTATGGAGTTGCCACAAAGTTCAAAATATCTTTTTCTATAATATATAATAATGCTTAAAGTTTTGAAAGATGAGCCAACATATATCAGGAAATTATCTGCAAAAAAAGATTTAATAAACAACCAGAGAATTTTGATGCAAGGTGTACCAAGAATGGTAAACAGACTTGAATCTCAACTATACTTTCATGTTTAAAACTCTGATTAATAGTTGGGTAATTCTATATGTTTACTCATTTTTATTAAAATATGTTTAACCAACCTATACGAGGAAAAAAATATCTTTCTTTAAGGTGAAACCTTGCCTCTAGACAATTATGACTACTCCAAATATAGAGTCTTGTTAAATACAGGAAAACATGTAATGCAAATAAGAGACAAGACTTGTGAATTTTAATATTTCCAAGGGGGAAAAAAAAATTGTTTTGTAAAGCTTTGAAAACAAAAAGTAGTGTTGAAAAGGGTTTCCTGCTTGTTTATTTTTGGTGTTTAGTGGGTTTTTTCTTTAATTCTCCCAAAAGGTTAGTAAGACAGACTGTTTTTCTAAGTAGTCTGAAATTATAATTGCTACTAGAGATAGCCAGGCAAACAAGAAAGAAAATCAATCAGAATATCAATTTTGCCCACACTGACGACCGCTAAAACTTCGCTAATAACATCGGGAAAGGCAAAACATCACAAGTTAGCTCTGCTACTGACCTGAAACAAAGGGACAGCATGGGCTTCATGTATTGTATCTGTTGTTAAACTGTGCACACTGTTAAGAATATAAAACAACTTACAATCACAAGATCAAGCATAATCATGTGTTAATTTGTACCCCTATATGATCTTCATTTTATCTGGGATTCATTCGCTTAAGATAAGGAAGAATTAATAAAATATCAAAAATCACTAGTTGCACCTAACCCATAATGATTCAGAAGATTCCATGAAACTTCACTGCTGTGGCTAGTAAATGCCATCAGTTTTATTTAAATAATGTTAAAACAGAACATGTACTATACTTCTTTTTGCGTTTTCATGTCATCACTTTATGAAAAGCTAATTGCAGTATGAATATAAAGGTTTGGAAAGTTTACCAAGTGTCTAGATTTTAATGTGAAATCCTATGTAAGATAAGGACTAGCATAAACAGCTTTAAATATACTTTCTCCTATTGAGTATTCAATGAACTTTAAAGATCAGTTTAGCAATTATCCCACTGATCTAGGCACCTTCACTTCCACATTGGTAAGCTTCTGCTACAATTCCCAAGAAACAAATCCTTTACAGAGCCCATGCTTGAGACTTTTCATTTTTTAATTTCTACAAAGACCTTTTTGAAGATTTTTTTATGTAAAATGTACATGTATACATAAACATGCACATGTACGCATGTATGATTTTCACTTATTGTAAGTTATTTAAAATTAACAATGGCTTACAAAGGCACATATATGTATAAACCAACATTTTGTTTCGCTTCCATAGTACTTAACAGTGTAGGTAATGCATTAAACACTTGATCCCTCGATGCTACTCGCAAAGCTCCAATGGACTTCATCGTGTCCAGAACACTTATTTTCATGCTATTTAATTTTGACTGCTTTTGTGGAAGATGCATCACAGTAAACCAGTTAATGGTAAAGCTGGAAGAAATACACTTAGTGCACTTCTGATAAACTGTTTCAAAAATTAATTATGTACTACCCAATTTGCCAACTGAACACAAACAGAAGTTATTTGCATCAATTTCAAGGTATTTTTAAACAACAGAGAGTAACAGGAAGGCAACCAAAGGGAAAATAACTGAAAAGGAGTATGACTGCACTGAAATCAACCTATCCCTCACCTAAAACAATCAGACAGAAGAGTCTGATCCACACTGCTGTTGACTCTGCACATGAAAATCTCAATAATCAAATCAGCATTTTTCTGTAAAAATTACAGTGAAATTATCACAATATTTTCTTTGCTGGCTCCCACTTATAAATGCTAGGTAAGAACCTGTACACTAACTGCCTCTTACTCCCATACTCTTAAGCTCAGAGGTTTCCATTCAGACACCAACTGCAATGACAGATCCCAGTTTATTATAGATTGCAGCACTCATCTTGCTATCAGTTGAACCACTGATACTATTATTTACCTACTCCCTTCATCTGTCGAAATGTAAACATGATTTCTATCTCCATCCAGTGCTTGGAAAGGGACATATAAATACAGAGCTACAACTGGGAGAGGAGGATTCCTGCCTGTGGTTTCTCCATGCTGTTTTTAATATACATTTCCTATCATAGCCACAGCTGCTTCAATTTTCCTGAGATTCAGCTGCAGATCCTCCTACAAAAAGGGCAAATTCTGCTCTAAACCATAATGTTCAAAGCAGATCGCTGACTAAGGTGCTACAGCTTTGTTTTAGTATGATCTTGATACATGCTATCGTGTAGACTTAAGGCTGGAGAAAATTGAAAGCCTACAGAATCTGCATCAAAACCGCACTTCCTTTAGCCTCTTCTGTTTCCTCTTCTCTATCACCTGTACTCTAGTTTGAGAGGCTGCTTTTAAAGACAGCTGAATTGATTGAAAAAATAGGGAAAAAAAGATAATTAAATGAAAGGCGGAGGAAGAAACAAAAGAGAAAAACATTTTAAATGGAACCCTGTATCAAAAACAATAATGTACTATTAACAGTGTTATCGGCTATAATGAGTTTAAATTAGAACTCAGAGCTCATAAAGGTTTCAACCTATTTTTTTTATATCAGCAATAGGCTAAGGTCTACCTAAATCAATGTCCATGCAATTAATTTTAATAGAAAAAAAGTGGGAAGTGCTCCCAGATGACAAGCACCAGCAATGAGCAAATAATAAGTTTTTCAGGACTGGATGCTCACCCGTCCTTTGCAAAACACAGATCTCTTCCCAATTCTCATTAGTAGAACGATGTTCAAGGTAATGCCCGACATCAATCTACTTTATGCTGGAAGAAGGCATGAGATCTGTGATACATACTTAAAACATACTTTAAAAGTCAATTTTGCTACTGTGAATAAGGAATTTGGAGATAACATGCTCTTTGCTAGCCAGTACCAGCAAATGAATAGGAGCAGTACATATTGCCACTAGTCACTGGAGAGGACACACCCTTAAGCAGGACCTGCAACAGGTGACTCCATTTCCTCCAGCCATGTAAAATTCATATTTTTTGTTTTAGATTTTCCTAATCCTTACAATTCCTATGAAAGAGAAAACAAAAAAAAATATTGGACTGCACTAACCAGTATCTCTACTTTCTATTGTGTCTGGGCTAAGGATAACCTCCCAGTTTCCGACAAGCTGTGCAACCACTGTTATTCCAGGATCCCAGGAGGGAAACTGAGCTTTAGGCAAAACAAATATCCTTTCAAAGCTGCAGCACAAGTCCGAGATAGAGATGGGTGCTAAGTCTTTCTCAAGTCTTAGAGGAAGCACTGCAGAATGACCTTATCGAGCAATTTCACTGGGACTACTGGAATAGCACTTGAATGCCACCCAAAAGGTGTAATTTACCTGAGACAAAGTTTAGGAAGCATAAATCTAATAGCAGCTCTGTTTACACTTAAAAAGAGCATAACTGTAGCCTTTTATTGAGTCTTTGTACGTGAGACATTCCACCTTCTGATGATTCAGTTGTTTCCAACTATGCGGTTTTTTTAAGTGGCCCCGATAACAAAGAATTATATTAATCAAAATAACACACTGACTATCGAAAATATTTTGTTAAAATATATCTATTAGTTCTAAAGATCTATTGCAATGATACTGCAAGAAGAATTTGTCATAAGCCATTTAAGGCAATTAAGGCACTTTTCTGTACCATCAGGTTTCAGGGCTACCAGTAAAATAGATCACAAAATATATGATAAATTCATCTATGTTCATTTCACTTCACATTAAAAATAAATTGGCTTTGGGCACTCCAGACAAGAAAGCCTAACTGCCACTATTTCACACAGTCCAAGTCATAAGACTTTGCGACTCAGTATAATGTTAAGTAACTCACAGAATCACAGAATCATAGAATCACAGAACAACCAGGTTGGAAGGGACCCATAGGATCTTCTAGTCCAACCATTCCTATCCAACACTAAACCAAGTCCCTCAATGCCTCATCCACCCATGCCTTAAACACCTCCAGGGAAGGTGAATCAACCACCTCCCTGGGCAGCCTATTCCAATGCCCAATGACCCTCTGTGTGAAAAACCTCCTCCTAATCTCCAGCCTAAATCTCCCATGGCGGAGCTTGAGGCCATTCCCTCTTGTCCTGTCCCCTGTCACTTGGGAGAAGAGCCCAGCTCCCTCCTCTCTACAACCTCCCTTCAGGTAGTTGTAGAGAGTAATGAGGTCTCCTCTCAGCTTCCTCTTCTGCAGGCTAAACAACCCCAGCTCTCTCAGCCGCTCCTCATAGGGTCTGTTCTCCAGCCCCTTCACCAGTCTCGTCGCTCTTCTCTGGACTTGCTCCAGAGCCTCAACATCCTTCTTGTGGTGAGGGGCCCAGAACTGAACACAGGATTCAAGGAGCGGCCTCACCAGTGCAGAGTACAGAGGGAGAATCACCTCCCTGGACCTGCTGGACACACTGTTTCTGATACAAGCCAGGATGCCATTGGCCTTCTTGGCCACCTGGGCACACTGCTGCCTCATGTTCAGTCGGCTGTCGACCAACACCCCCAGGTCCCTCTCCTCCTGGCAGTTTTCCAGCCAGGTTTCTCCCAGTCTGTAGTTCTGCATGGGGTTGTTGTGCCCCAAGTGCAAGACCCGGCATTTGGTCATGTTAAACCTCATGCCATTGGACACTGCCCAGTGGTCCAGCCTATTTAGGTCCCTTTGCAGAGCCTCCTGACCCTCCAGCAGATCCACACTTCCACCCAGCTTAGTGTCATCTGCAAACATGCTAAGGATACCCTCAGTGCCCTCATCTAGGTCATTGATGAAGACATTGAACAGGGCTGGACCTAGCACTGAGCCCTGGGGGACACCACTTGTCACTGGCCTCCAGCTGGACTTAACACCATTTACCACCACTCTCTGGGCCCGGCCATCCAGCCAGTTTTCTACCCAGGAGAGTGTGCGTCTATCCGGGCCAGAGGCTGACAGTTTCCGTAGCAGAATGCTGTGAGAAACTGTGTCAAAGGCTTTACTGAAGTCCAGAAAGACCACATCCACAGCCTTTCCTTCATCCAGCAGCCGAGTCACTTTGTCATAGAAGGCGATCAGGTTGGTTTGGCAGGACCTGCCTTTGGTAAACCCATGTTGACTGGGCCTGATCACCCGGTTCTCTTGTAAGTGCTTCATGATAGCACTCAAGATCACCTGTTCCATGACTTTCCCTGGCACTGAGGTCAGACTGACTGACCTGTAGTTCCCCGGATCCTCCCTGCTACCCTTCTTGTAAATGGGAACTACATCAGCCAGCCTCCAGTCCAGAGGTACCTCCTCAGTCTTCCAGGACTGCTGGAAGATGATGGAAAGGGGTTTGGTCAATACATCCGCCATCTCCTTCAATACCCTAGGATGTATCCCATCTGGCCCCATAGACTTGTGGGTGTCCAGTTGGCCAAGCAGGGCTCTGACCACCTCCTCTTGGACCATGGGAGCCTCGTATTGCTCCTCTCTTTCCAGGGTGTCTACACAGAGGGAACAGCTTTCTTTACAATTAAAGACTGAGGCAAAGAAGGCATTAAGTACCTCAGCCTTCTCCTTATCCCCTGTCACTGTTGTTCCCTCTGTGTCCAAAAGAGACTGTATGGTCTCCCTTGTCCTCCTTTTATTGTTTATATATTTATAGAAAGATTTTTTGTTGTCTTTTACAGACTTAGCCAATCTGATCTCTAGTTGAGCCTTAGCCCCTCTGATTTTTTCCCTACACAGCCTCACTTCCCTCCTGTAGTCCCCCCAAGAGGCCTGTCCCCTCTTCCAGAGCTTATAAATATTCCTTTTTTTCCTAATTTCACCCAAGATTTCTCTACTCAACCAAGCTGGTTTTTTCCCCTGCCGGCCTTTTTTCCAGAACACAGGGACAGCTTTCTCCTGAAAAATTAAAATTAAGTACAATTGATACCCAAGAAACTATATCTTCTGATTCCAAAACTGGAAACTAACAATTACATCTATGCCTATGTTGCTAAGGGCACACAGGAGACCCCTCACACTAAGTAGTGTAAGATGGCTTACACCCTTGCTTGCTCAGGGCTAGTCCCTTCTGACCATCCTCGTGGTTGGAGAAGACCATGATGGGTCCCTACACTGTGTCTTTAAGAAGTAATTACTTGTGGGGTTTTTTTAGTTCAAAGTGCCTGCAGTCATGCAAGGACTGTGTCACAGTTTCTTAGGCTGATTTTAAAAACACAACACTGTGAAAGTGTGTGGCACACCTTGGGTACACTGTGAGAACAGATAGATGTACATATTGCTGTGAGACATGGCACGGTAACACTGGAAACAACAGCAAGCAGTCCTGTTTGTACCATGTCAAGGCAGGTCTTGGAGTGAACTGCTCTCCAAAACCGCACTCAAGTTTTGCTTCAGAGAGAATTGGAGGATCAGCTTAAAAAAATGAAACATACACACACACCCACACACACATGCACGCACAACAGCAGAATAAAAACAAAACAGGCAGCAAACTGACTTGCAAACAAGGAACTGGGAGTTGCAGTGAGCTGGACAGATAGGTTATTTGGCTTCCTTCACGTGCCCTATATTCATTCTGACAGAGTTAAAACAGAACTAAGCTGTAAAAACATTAAGCATCAAACATAATAATTCTAAAGCCATTTAAAGAAGGGTAGGACATTGACAGCTATGTATTTCTTGGATCTTGCATTTGAAATGAAATGACATGAAGAATTTATTTTGCATCAAGGTCAAAGCTCTAGAATAAAAGCTTAAAACCTAAAGATTTGTGAAATAAATCCCAACTCCTTGTTTCATGTTATTATTCTACAGCATCAACATCCAATGAATATCACATCACTAGCTGTGTGCAAACGTTAAGCTGCAGAACTTCAGCATGAATGCTTTCCATCAGTACCTTCAGAATATCAGTAACTTGAGAATGTAAAAATGCTTGCGTTCCTACACTTTCATAGTGTTTATTATCAAGATTTAACTTGAAATTCAGTTAGGTGTTAAGCCTATCCAGGAGAACAAAGCCTTCGGCTAGTTTTCACTCCAGCCACTTTTCCTATAATGTTCATAAAAAGATCTCTACTCTTCAACTCATAAGCTCAGATAGGAATATTTTCAGGCTATTATTTGGTCACTCTTTAACCACTCATCTCTGTCTGAGGAAAAAGCCTTGAGAATAATTATCATGAGACTAATTATCAAAGGAAAAGATAGTGAAAATGTACAAGTGTCTGAGGAATGTCAGCACTGTCATATAAGCTCCTTTGGAAGATAACTCCCACTCCAGAGTGGTATTAAGGAAAGTAGATGAAGACTCACAGCTATAAATAGATCAAAGATAAGGCTTATCTTAGTCTCTACAAACTGTCTTCCTTATTAAATACTTTTCTACAAAATATATTTTCAATAGTGTGTAGTCAACTAAAAGAAAATTGAAATAGATTTCTTCTTGAAAACATGAACTCTGAAGTAACCTAGAGGGACTCTGTTTGGTTAGACCTTATTTTGTTCATTTAAGCCTACAATACACTTTCCTTATTACTCAATATGATAAGCAGTACGATCTCATGCTTCTTCAGGGTGGTAGAGCTGCAGTTTCCAAGCACCTTGATACTGTACAGTAAAAAGGCTTATTTTTGGAAAGAGAAACAGGGTTCCCCCTGCATAGACACCTGAAGAAATGAGCAAAAGTGCATGTTTGTGCAGTGAATACTTTAAATGTGAACTGCCTGGGTATAGAAAAAAGGGTCTGAAATTCTCCATGCCGCTTCCCAAAGCCCCACTTCATCTCTGTATATGCTATGGCTTTTCAGAATACATTTAGTGCATGAGGCAGCTTTTCAAAGATCTCACATCTTGTAACTCACCTTAAAAGCATAAATCAAGCCATGTTGGCCAACTCTTTCCATAACAGAACTGCACCTTTAACTACCACTAATGCCAGATGGTCTCAGCATATAAAGCAGCATGAGACAACATATTAATGCTACTCAAACAAGCAAC
The DNA here is from genome assembly GCA_033558105.1 of Coccyzus lansbergi. NCBI lineage: Eukaryota > Metazoa > Chordata > Aves > Cuculiformes > Coccyzidae > Coccyzus > Coccyzus lansbergi. The sequence continues at coordinate 1,500,454 of JAUMJK010000486.1, forward strand.
TTGTGCTAGCAGCAAACCAATGAAATCAGTCTCAGGCTGCTAATCCTCTCTGTCTCCATGGCAACATCTATTTCAGACAATTCTTCAGTTTTCAAGTCAGATGAGCTTGTTGGCCCTTAAACTTCTCTATTCAGGGGGGGTCTATTGTCAGGTACTTTTTCATTTTGTACTGGATATCATTATAATACGTAATTTATTTTTATCAGCTGCTCCATGGAGTATCAAGGTATATATACTCCTCTGTTTCTGTTTATTTATAGACTTTTCCACTAAAGATTTGTACTATAACATTTCCACTATGGATTTGTTCCCCTAACATGGAAAACTTGCAAATATAGATGCTTCTGTCATGACTCTATCAGCACAAAAGTAAAGCAAGAAATGATACCTTTTTCATACTCCTCCGTTATCAAGGCAGACATTTAAACAAACAAAAATTGTGTATCTGCAGTAGGTAAACAGAGAGAGAAACTCTTGACTTCTCCTCACTATATGTCTGTCAGCATAGCTGAGTCCACACAATTATTTGGGTTATTTGCTACTAGGAAAAATCTGACAGGAAGCAGGCAAGAACCGCATCTTTAAGGTAGATCAAATCCTCAGCCATAAACCATCTATCAAGCACCTGTATACTGGGTACACAGCATAGCCACACACTAACCTGCAGCATGGAAGATGAAAACCTAAGCACACAGATGAGAATCTGAGGCACAGGGAGAGGATGTTCTTATCCAAAAAGACAAAAAATATGCAGTAGACCCAGGGAAGAAGCTAGACTTCCTTTATCGCAAAAACACTTTTCCTCTCTTTGAATCAAATTCCTACTGTAACAAAGTTTAAAGTTCAATCACATAATAGGCCTGCTACCAATACCACAGTTTTTTTCCTCTTTCCATCCCATCATGTACTGCTATCACTAAAAGGAAATAAGATGCTTCATTCAGAAAAGCATAAACTTTGATCACTCAATCGTTAAATGCAGGCTATTACAGAATCCAAGTCACATTTAGCCTTCTTTCTTAAGGGCACACACACAAGTTGGCTTGAACAGTAAGTCCTATAAACCTCCTGCTTATAAAGATGATTCAGATGTATAGCTCCTACTGACTTCGGTTTGATTTGTGGATGATCAGCAGCTGGTTGGGAGCAGAAAGTAATGCATTGTCTAGTCTATATCAGGTGAAGATCTGACACAGAGAGGCAGCCTACCTCAGCCATAAAGCTCCCTTTGAAGTAATGATGTTTTTCCATGTGTAAAACGTGTACACGTAGGTCTTAAACTCATCCCAATTTTGCTTACAGTTCTAGAACTGTGCTTTTGTGCAATAAGCCAAAATGCAAAGCCAGTCAAAATCACAAAACATTCAATTTAGCATAAGAAAAAGGACAAATGTGGAAGGGACATACCATTCATAGCACTGATGGACAGCTATATGTAAAAGAAGGACAGTCACACTGGGTTTCCTTTTATTTTGAGGGACAGGAAAATAAAAGAACATTCAAATGACACATCTTGCAGCTAGAAATCTCAGAGGATAAACATGCCGCAATTCACACACATGTTACCTAGTCATCTCTAATGTGATGGTATAGGAAACAACTACACAAAAAGTTTTGCTCTTTGAAATGTCTCACTGTCCTTTCACTGTCTTTGTATCTTTCAACTATTAGCTGTATTTCTCATAGCAAAACACTGAATAATTTCTTCCTTGTTTGGAGAGCTAATATGGCAAAGTCAGGGTCATACTACATACCAAAAAAATCTACCAAATCATTAGAATGGTATACTATCAAGGATGGCCGTGCCAAGAAAACAGTTCATTAAACCTTGGCCAGTCAGGTGTCTCACCTGATCAAACAATTCTTTCTACTGAGCTTTAAGGCAGATCCATACCTAAGGAAAAGTATTCCAAACTATATACAATGGCTGCTGTTGCTGTAGGCAGGCTCTGCTGCTAAAGCAGTGTCTGTTGTAGTAAATCAGGCAGCTCATGCTCCACCATCACGAACAGCTCCATAGAAAGAGCGACTATCTCAGCTTGCTCCATGGAACTTAATTTGTGAGTAAATAAAGAAGTCAGGTTTTGCTCATAATTCAATATGAGCAACTGCCAGGAAGCAGCTTACTAGTTTATAGTTATGAATCACTAACTTTGGAAAAAGAATTAATTAAAAACAAATGCCTTCCAACTGTCAACCGCAGATTTGTGATTCATGATTCTCTCTTACCTGGCCATTAGAGCCACACAGACACATTGCTAAAATGTGCCTTCATACTGACCCAAATCCCACAGCCCTCTTTTAATCACCTCATTACCTGCTGCTGTCACATAAAGATGTGGTCAGTGCCAATTCAGCTAGCACAATGTTAGGACACTGCAAGAAACCTCCACTCCAAAGTGAAATGCACTATGGACTAAGACCACACTTCTAGTCTACTGTCCTCATCTTCATCAATGCCCCTGAAAGAAGTGAAATGACAGCTTCTGTGCCACAGGGTAGCTATCATGTCATAGTACATACGGTTGCTTCTTCATAATATGGCACAACTCCAATTCCAAAATTCCAGCAAGTTAAGCTGCCTTTTCCAGCACTGTTGCTCTGCAGAGCTCCTAGCCCTCTCCCCATATAGTAACAGCTTTCAGCCTTAAAACTAAGACAATATCTGCAGATCTACTGCAGCCATAAGAGCTGAGATTCACATCAAACTGCAAATCAAACCTCTTTACCCTGCTACCATTTTACTGATAAGGCTGGGTTATTTTTCAACTGTCTAACTACAAATCCCTTAGTATCTTCATTTACCCTCAGCATACATACAGCATAAGCTTCCAACAAAACATTCCAATTCCACTGAATTCACTGAACACTGGCTTTTGATTTGTGGTTTACTCCAAAATGAAGGATATGTAGTAGTCTTTACTCCACTGCTCTTGATTCTACTCATTATTTTAATTAACTAACCCAGAAGCCTTAAAGCACACACTGCAGTTTTCACTTTTCCTTGATTCCACATCATTTTCATGTAACTCAGCTACAAAACTTCTGTCTGGTTTAATTCTCACCACAATGTGGAAAAAAAATAAGCAAGAGTCAGTGGTAATACATGTATGAGACTTTTGTTCAAAAACAAAATGTAGGCCAAAAAAAGACAAAATATATGACTTTTTTTTTTTTTTTTTAGGAAGAATATTGATTAAATAGGTATGAAGACTTAACATAAATTAATCTGCTGAGAAAATATCAAATACAGTTCATAAAGTTTCACAAAACAAGGATATAAACCCAACAAGGTACTTTAGATTATGACACATGAAGGCTGGGATTCAGCAGGTCTTAACCATAAGCTCTTGCACATGTTCCTAAGTTAGAAGCTTGCCCAATGTCAGCTCCTCTTATATTCAACAGAGACAACAGATGTTTTCAGAGGGCACTGCAGCCCAATCAAGAGGTCTACCTGTTAATCCACAAAGAGAGATTATGGCATGGCAGCTCTAAATCATGTACCATATTTGAAAACAAAATATTAGGTGGAATGAACACAGAATTAATTCTAAATTACTTTTAATACCACCTTAATGGCTGAGTTTAGTGGCAACTCCATTGTTACAACCCAGAATTTCTGTTTATGAAACAAGAAAATTTGCCTTGCAATTTTTACCCTTTGTGTAATTTAAGGACTTGAGATACGATACAGAAAAATTAACAGTTTCTCCTAAAAAAAAAAAAAAAAACCAAACAACTAAGAATTAATATAGTAGTACAGTCATTTTTTGATAAACGACTTTACAATTTACTGACTTTAACAAAATGTCTTACAAAAACTTAGGAAATTGCTGTGCTTTAAATACTTCCCATTAATTCCCTAGAGTTCATGTTAATGTCACCATACTAAAACATCCCTTTAGTCCCAACCACCAACAAAACAGGCTCACCTCCTGTTTTCATTGGAAACTGTTAAGGCATTCTGCAAATGTAGGAGGTGATGACAACTCTTCCTTTTTGAAAAAATTAAAGTAATGGTCTTTCAATAGAAGTGAGATTGGCAAAACCAGTCTGGGTCAGATCAACAAAATCTGAACGCTCAGCATACTTAGCCTAATTGTGAGCCTGAAAAATAAAACAACTGCCTTCTGTGGAGTCAAGTTTATTCTCAATGATTAAAGTGCTTTTTACTACAGCTTGGTTACCCTTTGTTATTCCAACAATTAAGAGAAACTTCCAAAATGTAGTAGCTGGGATCTGTAGCATTTTCACAGGCAGCACACAGCCTCTCTTCACCCTTTTCTAAAAAATCTAACAAAAAAGGAACTCTTTAAATATCTCAGCTAGTGAAGCAATTTGAAATAGGTTTATTGTATCTCTAGGAAACACTGCAGAGACTGCCTAGCACAGATGCCCAGCCACAGTTACTGTGAATTTCCATTGACTTCAATGGGAACGTGGATGGCATTAACAACTAGCTGCAAATGTGATCTATAAATGTGTCTACATTTCCCTGACTTTCTCCAGTTTTGTGAGCATTTTTTTTTCTTGGTATTCTACACCTCTGGTTTTAGCTGAACATTAAAACTGAGATTTAGGAAGGTGGGATGTACTCAGAAATATTATTTATTTAAGGAAGTGTTAAGTAAGAAAAATATATTTTAAAAAACCTGAGTGCTATCAAGTGTATTCTTAAAAAACATGAAGTTACTCAATGCTCTCAAAAATAAAGAAGAAGAAGAAACTTTGAAGAAATTCACTTAGCACATACAGCCAACCATCTTATTGCTAGCAAATCATACAGCCCTCTCAAGATCTGTACAGCCTACAGAATCTGTGAAGGATACTGGACATCCCACTCTGAACACTGGAAGCATTAAAATCATCTTGCAGAGACTGCCCCGGGCCAAATCCTGGCTGGGACACTCCCTGGGGGTTACTCTACTTGGCACTAAAGCCCATAAGGGATTTTACTGGAAAGTTAATTACAGCCTTTCAGTCTTCTGCAGCGTGAGTGAAGTACAAGCAGCCCCAGATTTACACTCCCAGAGGTGAGTCGGTAGTGTGTCCCCTGCGGTTTTTTCATGGGAAAGCCAGAACATCTTCACAAGCTGCAAAAGAAAAATCTGTTCCCTGATGCACAAAGGAAATAAAAATCCAACTGTAGAAGGCTACATGAATAATAGGTTCAACCACATTTTATTCTGCATTTTATTTCATATATCCCTGTAGAGACACTAGCAGCTGCTCTGCTCACGCTCTCACTTTGGCATTGTGGGTGCTCTTGTTACTCTGCTGCCTGATGAGCAGCTCATCTCTAAAGAGGATTGCAAATGTAAGCCATGGGAGGAGAGAGGTTGAACCACAGCTCAATGAAAAATCTAATAGCATAACACTGTCAGCACAGCATCTCCTGTGTTCTCCATACAAAGTGTTCTTGTACCCACCCATTTGCGGCCACTACCTTTATGCAACTGCAGCTGGGTGCCATGAACTTGGTGCACTGGCATTTACCCAGGGACCAGCCCCACCTCCCTTCAGAACAGGAATGCTAAACAAGTGGTCATTGATAAAAACTGATATTTGCTTAAACCTCAAGCATGCAAAAACTAGGTTTGCTCCATAATATCTATATTTAAGAACACGCTTTTGTCATATACAATTTATATCAGTAGTGCAAATCAAACAGTTCACAAGATTTTTACTTGCAAATTCCAAGTGTAAGGAAAAGAAGCTTTAAAAATCAAGTGGAATTAACTGTAAGTGATAAAATTAGAATGCCTGCATCTGATGACATCACCGTAACCAAGAGACAAGCTGCACGCTTTCCAACATCATCACTGCTAAAACCCCACGCTGCTGACCTAAGCTCTGCATTCACCCATCCAAAGCGAGGCAGCCCACAAGCCCCCCCAAGTGACACCAAGCGGTCTCCTCACTCCTGGGCTACAGCACGAAGGTAGCACAGCAGATTCCTGCCCACGCTGCGCTGAAATCATGGCAGCCTCCTACACGTTTCTTTCTTCTTGCTGCTGCTGTTTTTCAAAAAGCAGCACTTGCTTGCAGTTCTCTGGAATAGCTGCAGAGCCACTTTGATTACAATTATTTAAAAAATATTTTTAAATGGGATTTTGTGTCACAGTGAAATACAAACATCATGAGCAAAATAAAAATTTCCTGTAAATTTGTCAGGTATACTTGTCACAGTTTCTTGGGGCAGACAGTATTCATTCATATGGCTGGTGCCACAGCAGAATGAGGGAGCACTTCAATGACAGAAAAATACCCTTAGGTATGGTTACTGTCTTAGTAGACAGGTCTTTGATCTCCCCATTTATTAATATAGAGCAGAGGCATGATTTTCCACTGCTCTTTTAGTCAGCCTTTAATTATGCTTTTGCAGGAGAACACAGCTCCAGCACTGCAGGTCTAGAGTGCAAGAAACCGAGAGCCCAACATCAGGCCACTTTGGGGGAGGTGAATAAGAAGTCACAATTTGAGAAGATCAGCAGCTTATGTAGGCTCAGTGCCAGCACTGACCCACCCAACACATTTCCTCACCGTGCCATATGGGGTTTTGATAAAGTGACAGGTCCAAGGATTAATGTAGCTGAGTTGCACCTCATAAAATCAACTGAAGTCACGCACACAGGGTCCTGCAAATGCTCCGAGGCACAACTCTGCTGCTCACCTCATGCATGGTGTATGCTCTTGCCTCACAACCATTTTTCACTGTTTGAAACTGAAAAGTTCAAAGTACGTCATTTTCTAGAAAATTATGTCTCACTCAACTACAAATAAACCTTTTCCTTCTGTTGGAAATATTTTTAAAGATGCCTGGGGGAGAAGGATCAACAATAAGTTCATTAACACTGAAAAAAACCTTCTAAATAAATGCTGCTTTGAAAAAAACATGAATTTTTTTCCCAGAATGTTATTATTCTGATATTTTCAGGATTTCTGTGTACTTCTATCTAGCATCAACAATTTTATTAAAATGTTGGAAATTTGCAGATCATTTTGTTGTAACAAAATCTGTACTTTTATCCAATTTCTCTCCCCTCTATTTGATGCCAAAGTAATTTTCAGAGTCTGTATCTGTAACAAGTGTAACTACTCAATAAGACTTATTTTGAGGACTTCTTCACGAAACTAAACACTGAAAAATAACCACTATAAAAAATTTAGCAATTAATTAAAAAAAGAGAGTTGAGAGAAACTTTTATCTGCATTTTTTTATATAAAATAAAAAACACAACATAGAAATCTTGTAAGGGTCAAAATGTTTCATTTTCACATTGGAAGTGAAGTGGAAGTGGAGGGGACTGATCTTGCACCACCAAAATAGATGGTACTAATGAGTCACAAGTGGCAGCATGCCTAAGAAAGTGGCTGAAGAGTGGAGCAACTGCTTTTGGCATTAATCAATTCTAAATATATTTCATTGCTACTAAAGAATATAAACTTAGGGCCTAAATGAGCTTAGTTATAGAAATAAAAATATCCTCAAGAGATCTTCATCCATTAGGTGTTTGTTCAATAGAACATCAAATATCCAAAGCAAGAGTCTATATCCTCTCTTGGGGGTAGTCAATATTCTCCTGCACCTGAATTAAGAAAAATATTATTTCCTTTATCCAAGAAATCATCTGTGCTTTACTGTCAACTGTCTTTCGTTTTCCCTTGGTGCATCATCAAGTTCCCTGAACCTTTCTCCTCACTTTATCTCACCTTGCAATCTGCCATCTTCTGTCAACTTTGCCAATTATTGGCAAGCATAAGGAAAAATATTGTATTTTCTCACATAATTAAAGCTACTCCTAAACATTTTGATCACTTCTAGTCCAGGTTCATACACCACCTTCTACACTTAACCACTAATATAGTCTTATTCAAGTCTTCTACTGCCTTAACCTTCTAGTCACCACTGACTCAAAGTGAGGTTATCTCCAGGGAACAGCAGCCTCAGTACAAAACTGTTCATCAGAGTCCCAATATCTTCATCTCTGGGCTTTGCTTCATCTTATTCAAGGGTTTCTTTTCCACCAGTGGTTGCAGGCTCTAACCTCCCATACAGGTGCAGCATCAGCCTAAAGAAACTGCTGCCACTAAAAAAAAAAAAAAAAAAAAAAAAAAATTGCAAAATACCACAAGCAAACTCTGGCATGAACCAGAAGGGAAACACAGGTGATGTGGTGTTCATGTTTGTACAGAAAGCAGCACATTCTCTGAGTTTTTAATGCCAGATCAGAAACTTTAGGCATTTTTCACACTTCTGGCATTCAGCACGCCCCTGGAATTGCTCAGGGAAGGCCCCGCTCCAAGTGGTTAATCCCAGTTTCCAAGATTCACCAACACACTTCTATGCTTATACAAGAAACCACATTGGTTCATACAGTGTCACTGTGGTTTCCAATGCAAAATCAAGACTTTAAAAGCAAATCCTCATAATGTATATGGCCTTAATGATTTGTTTCAGTTGTTTAATTTACTAGGGATTCCTTCCAATTGCTGTGAAAGTCTAAAACGTGTTTCTAAAATTTTCCTATTTCTCTCCTGCATTTTTTTCAAATACTGCACACACACTTCATTTTCAAAAATACCCAATATTCTCAAATTAAAGTTGATTACTTTGCTTACATATGATCAAATGCATTCACACAACACAAAATATGTATTTATGCAATGTATGCATATATGTGCTATATATGATTTACTCAGTACAAAGCCTCTTTACTCAGTACAAGGGGTCTTTATTGCTCACTAAGCAGACAGAATTTTTTTTTCACAATGACTCACTAGATAATTCAGGTACCATCCCTGCATACTTACTAGGCTTCTAGAAGCATGAACTCTCTCTATAGACCATAAACCTATGAGTCACAGTACATTTTTGTTTATACTCATGTATATTTTATAATAAACCCTATGATACTCAAGACAACTCATACAAACAAGTTATATTAAGGAATAACAACTTCTTAGCCTGTTTTAAAAACAGAAAAAAAATCTATATGTATGCGTGTGTCTGTGAATCTCTCTACCATGTCTATAGTAACAGATTATTATAAATCAGCTCTTGATCCTGCAAGCCTTAATCACACAAAATACCCTTTCTCCTATTGTCACTTTGGGACTCAAGTGTGGATGCCCAGAGTGAGCAAGGATCCCTCAGGTACAAGCTGCAGAATCACCCTCATATTTTCTGCCAACGCTAGTACAAGGTTTCACTTCTTTTACTGTACAACTTAAAAAAGCTCACACAGAAAAGCAACTAGTGCTACCTTTTACTACACAGTAGAAGAAAGTGCACATTATTAAGAAGAAAACACCTTTAAGGCAATCATTAGCATATTATATAGGTGTTTGGGCTCTGTAACAGAGAAGCAGGGAAGTTATCAGTATATTTACAATTATTTCCAAGAAGCACAGCCTTAACCAGCATGGAGTCTGGAAACTGCCTTCCCTAAAAAGACACTGAGCTACATTCATGTGCCACTGCAGACACTGAAAGCTGCAGCAGCACTCTGCTTTTTCGAGAAATGCTCAGTACCTCATAGAATGAAACAGGATTTAAATAAAACAACGAATTTGCTCTGGTTCAAACACTGGTTACGCCTCTGTAAAAAAAACAGCATTTTCAGCATCCACCACTAAAGATTGCTAGGACTCATCACATTCTCCAACATGTGATTTGGACATTACAACATGTGGCATTTTCATCTATAGGGCTCCCTTTGTAAGGGACTGAGCATGTTCTAGAAAATGAAGATATTCGCTGTAGCTTATATGTGGATGCAACCCATAGGTATTTTTTCTTTTCTGAGGTCTGTTGTCACTCACTGATATAGAAGCTGGATTCTCTTTTGCTTAGGCTCAATGACAAACCCTTTCTCACATCACTGAGACCAGCAGAAGCATTATGCCTCTAGGAAGAGTCACAGCCCCATCTCAGACTACACAGAGTGTTCTTTTCCCCCCCTCCCCGTTTCACCTGGCTTAACAGAAGCACCAAAGAAATGAGCTGTAGCAAATGTCCCCTAATAGTAACACAGTATCACAGTAATAACTGTTTCTAGCATACAAATTACATAGCGGTGATAGATTAGTTCTTAGCTTAAGGATCAGCCTTCATAGCAACCTGGTAAGAAACCATATAGAAATTTTTCAAATTTCACCGCAATTCCTACATTTTTCATTTCAAGATAATGCTTTGCTACCCCTTCTTCCTCTTCTGTCTTCATTACGTTCAGTATCCTTACCCTTTCCATTTCATCAGTAGCCCGAGTGCGGGCAGTAAAAATGTAAGTCTCTAGAGGATGCAAAGCAAGGTTATATTCAGGTCATAAATCGGAACATTAAGCAGTAATTGTAAATACCAAATCCTCCGAGGCCCACAGAATCCACCTCTCCAGCTAAAATCACAGACCCTCAGGCCTGTTCTGTTACCTACCCACGGAAATGGGAAGATGCGAACACAGGCAGCTTATGGTTAGGCCTCGGCTATTGGGCATCTTTCAAGATTAAGCCTTTTCACATACAGACATAAACGATACTATCAATTCTGAAATTGGAAATGATGAAGAACAGACACTCATAGGTACAGCATCAATCAGTCTTTTTTTATGACAAATGTCCTGAGTCGCAGGTACACATAACCGCATACCCTGAGGTGGTTGAGTCACCTTCCCTGGAGGTGTTTAAGGCACTGGGGGGGGGGGGGGAGTACGACTAGGTGCTGAGGGGCATGGTTTAGTGTTTGATAGGAATGGTCGGACTCTGTGATCCGGTGGGTCTCTTCCAACCTGGTGATTCTACGATTCTATGATCTGTACAAACGCCGGCATCGTGCTACAGCGACACAGTTTCGGCTGGCAGTCTGGCCACGTCCCCCAGCTCACACTGGCACTTACACACTTAATGCTTTCCCCGGCAGTTATGTTGGTGCCAGGAAAAGGGGGAGGCCAGCGCCCTCCTCCTCAGCTCATCTGCACCCGGGGGCATCCCTGGGCAGCAGCTGGGAGCACGTTCATTCCGAACCGCGGCCGCATCCTCTGATATTTAGGGCGTTTCTCTTATAATTGGGCGCTAGATCCCAAGGCCACAGAGCCGCCAAGCCGCATCTTTTCGGGGCAGCGCCTGCCCCCGGCTCCCCCGCTCCCCCTGTCCCCGCCGCCACCTGCGCCAGGCGCGTCCCCGCCGCCCCCCTCACCGGGCTCGTGCTCGCCGGGGCGGTCGGAGACCTCGATGACCAGGAGCTCTCGCCCCTCGACGCTTCTCCCCACGGTGTAGATCCTGCTGATGGCGGGGCACTGCAGCCACACGGCCACCAGCGCCTCCCGCAGCTCGGCGTAGCGGTGGTACTCGAAGGAGATGCCCTCCTCGGCGCTCAGCCGCCGCCGCCGGCTGGCGACCCCCGGCCCGGCTCCCGCCGCCCGGCAGGCAGCGAGCACCCCGCAGAGAGCCAGCAGCACCCGCACCGCCATCCCGCCCGCCCGCAGATGCCGCCGGCCCCGCGGGGAGAGAGGGAGGGAGGGAGGGAAGGAGGGAAGGAGCGGGGGGCGGGAAGGAGGCGGCGGGAGGGAGGGAGGGAGGGAGGGAGCGGCGGCCCCGCCCGTGTCCGCCGGCCGCGGCGCTAACGCTGGATTTATCGACTCATCTCCATGTCCCAGTGGAGAAAAGCGTTGGAGGAGTCCCGCGGCGCTGTCCGCAGGGCTTTTTTAATTGTATTTGGTGAAATACTTGTGTTCTGCGCAGTGTTCGTGCAGCCCCACCGGGCTAACCCACTGGCAAAACCCCACGTAAACACAGTGTTCCGTGAGAGATTCAAACAGAATCATAGAATAACCAGGTTGGAAGAGACGCATCAGATCATCGAGTCCAACCATTCCTATCAAACACTAAACCATGTCCCTCAGCACCTCGTCCACCTGTGCCTTAAACACCTCCAGAGAAGGTGACTAAATCACCTCCCTGGGCAGCCTCTGCCAGTACCCAATGACCCTTTCCATGAAAAATTTTATCCTAATGTCTGGCCTGAACCTGCCCTGGTGTAGCTTGAGGCCATTCCTTCTTGTCCTGTCCCCTGTCACTTGGGAGAAGAGGCCATCACCCTCCTCTCCACAACCTCCTTTCAGGTAGTTGTAAAGAGCAATGAGGTAAATGGGAGCAATAGTAGCATTGCAGAACAACGCAAATGTATTTGATTGACTTCACAGGAAAAATGATAAACAAACATCTATAACGTAGCTTTGCTGCACCATAGAAACCAAAGGAAAAGACAAGAGGGAATGGCCTCAAGCTCCACCAGGGGAGGTTTAGGCTTGATATCAGGAAATAATTTTTCATGTAAAGAGTCGTTGGGCACTGGAACAGACTGCCCAGGGAGGTGGTTTAGTCACCTTCCCTGGACATGTTTAAGGCACGGGTGGATGAGGTGCTGAGGAACATGGTTTAGTGTTTGATAGGAATGGTTGGACTCGATGATCTGATGGGTCTTTTCCAACCTGGTGATTCTGCGATTCTTTGATAAAGGATAAAACAAGACTTCTTTCTGTTATTGAGAATACCTCCTTAGAGAGCACATCCCGTTATATTCCATGTGAATGCTTCTTGTCTGTAGTTACTACAGAATTTCTGAAGCCATCTGATTTTTTTTCTCAACTTGTTTTTATAGTCATAGGTATTTAAACAACATGGGAACAGCCTGGGAAAGATGAGTGATAAAAGCAAAACGCTAAATGCTGAAGAGCAACTTCCATATATCGGGGGCTTGTTTCTTATTTGTAAAGGACACAAAGCCTCACTGGAAAATTTCAAAAGTTCAACATTTTGAAAAGTTTGAAAATCATACATCCAATTCATCCTTTTAAATTAGAATCTTGTCCCCAATAATTTGACACGTGTCTTACCTTGATTTTATAATTTAAAAGGGTGAGCCTCTGTAATATCCCCTTCCATTGCAAATTTATACTAAATCAATTTTCAAGAAGGTTTGTTAACAATCCTGTGTGATCCTAAGGAAATTTTCCTAAATGATGGGTTGTCTGGTTCTAGCCAAGAAGATAATTGAAACAATGTCTTCTAGGAGAACATCTTTGTTGAGCCTTCGTGAAACACCAGCTCAGAAACTCATCCAGCATCAGAAACTCAGGCTTGAAAATCCAACTACAATACCTAAATATTTCCATATCTATTCATCTATATTCACCTATACTTGTTATCTTTTGGTTCTTGTTAGTCTTCATTTCTAGAGGACTTTGGGAAATGCCTATTATATTACCTCACATTAGCGCTGGATTTGTGACAATACAAATGCAAACTGCTTTAAGTATTTTGCAAGACTTGGATGTACAGAGACTCCCCAATATGTTGTTTTCTCTTACCAGGATAACTGTTCAGATTTAGGATCACAGAAGTGCCATCCCTCTGACTGCTCTCCTCCATTACAGCATGAATTGTATTCTGAATTTGCTTATGAATTCACAACTGTTTAGAATTGTGTGTAATATGTGCAATTCTCGCAGAGTTCCAACATGAACTGCAAGTAAAGGTAGCTGACCTAGAATTCACAAGATTCACATTTGTTATCAGTTTTGTTTACTATATTTATCACAGGCTAAATATTCATTATTTATTTCATTACTTTCCCTTCCATTTATGTACATAGCAAACACATATGCTGATGTTATGATTTTAGACTTACGGTTTCATGTTTTGGGAGAACTTTCTGATCAATCAAAAAAAACCTTTGTGCTGTGCAGCAATTCTCATTGGTTTCCCTTCAAATTTATTTGCCCAAAATATCATATCACTAAAAGATATGAATAGGCACAGAAATCATCTGCTACTTTTCATCTGTTCAAGCAGTGAATTATCATTTCACTACACAAAATTAGTCTCATACCTAGATCTGAATGAATTTACATTGATTTCCACACTTACTAACTCCCCACCCCTAAAAAATTGAGAGCAAGTACTTATAAAAACACCTGCATGTACACATACTGTGTAAAACAAGGCATTTCATAGGTATTGTTTTGAGTTCATGTGTACTAATTTGTTTTTAATAAGGGCTTAAGAAACTTTTAGATTCTCAGAGAGTTTAGGAGCATTCACATAACTGAGCAGGAAAAATAAATCAATGACTTCCTTTCTATCCAACCCCTATTCCTATTTTCTATACTTCAGAGACGATGATTATCATCACAGACAAAGGCCAAATTTCCTTGTAATGCGGAAGAAGGTTTTGCACTTCCCTTAGTCTCAGAGGAATATTCTAATCCCTAGGGCATTCCCAGGTTATATGTATAACTAGGCTCCCAGGTATGGCCTTGTAAGCTACTAATACTAATTAGAACAGGGAGTAAAGCTCAAGTGCTCCCTCCCTGTCCAGAAAATATTCTCATCAACAGATTTCAAATCTGCTTTACCTCTCTTTTATATCTGTATATGACATCAAACAGTACATTAAATTTCACTAACAGAAGCAGCCGAAGTAATTTGGTAATGGTGAAAAAATTTCATTGACATTTACAAAAATACAAATTTATAAATAAATATATATACACACACAAACAGCTATATAATGTTCATATATATATTTCCATATCACTATTATTTTAACTAAAAAAAATTGTTGAATGTAATACAGATTTTCAAATACTTTTGAGTTGCCTGAATCTGTGTTCTTCACCAAATCATGATTCACCAGCAAGTATCTAAGTAAATCTTCCAAAACCAAAAAACCCTCTCATACTCACAGAGTTCTGTTTGCGAGACTTAAGTAACTCTGAACTTTTTTAATTTGTGTGGCAAGACAAGCAGGCTGAAGTAATTATTGACTTTTATAAGCCAAAATGAGAATCCTTAAATTATGTCCACCAGGAACAAGAGAAGCACATTAGAAACAACAGAAATCCTGAAAACTGTCTATGCTCAAGATCAGATCTTTGCCCTATTAATAACAAAGTGCTGTTAATAGTGACACCATGGACATACTCAGTAAACTTCTGTGGTTTGTATTTCAAAAGAAGTTAAAGGTTGAACCATACTGCATGAGGAAAACTGTTTTCTAACAAATGATTGAGTAGGTTACGGTACTTAATATGTAAAGGAGAAGGGCATTCAGATCAGCAAAACCAAATCACTGCTTGGTCTTTCAGCCCACCTCTGGGGTGGTCTATCTTTGACCATCTAATATTCAGTTATGACAAATTTTCAAGTCTTGGAAAAATTCCGAAAGACTAATTAGGATGTTAACACAGTACACAGTTAACACAGTTCATAAAACCCCCCAACTATAGACCATGTATGTCCTAGAAGACCAGGCAATAGATGGTTTTGCCACAAGTCAGAATCTGTTTACCTGTGATAGTCTCCTGAGAGACTTAGAGTGGCTCACAGCCCAGATGGAACAGCCGGCAGCCACTTGCAGCAACGTGTGTCAGAGAGATAATTTCACAGTGCTGGAGGCAGTAATTGAGTTCAAGTGACAGATTAAAACAAATTTGGGATTGCCTTGATAAATACACTTGCTGCATTAGCCCTTGAACACCATATAACCGGTTAACAACTAGCATACATATATAAATACACACACACAACAAGTAACAATAAAAACTTTAGTAGTTATTTCTCAAAGAAAACATCTAACAGAGTCAGAGGCATGCAATTCTTACCAAAATATATATTTTATCTTGGCAGGGGAAGAGAGGTCCAGGCCCATTGACCCATCCATTAAGTAATGTGGCTGTTTTTCCTCTCTCTCGACAAAAGGGTTTTCAGGTATCAATTTTATATCTTTTGAAAACTTTTTGGTGTCTCTTGGTGAGGTGGAACTAAGTCAATTAGTATGTGTTGATCACTCCTTAGCAAGGCTGCTTGTGTGGTCAGAAGCAGGGACTCAATTGTTCAACAGGCCTTGGAGGTGGGGAGCTCAGTAGTTGCTTTTGAGGGTGTTTCTGCTCTTAAGTGAAGCAACACCAGGCTGTGAGGGCTCTGTCTCACCCCAGGTATGACTTAGTTGATATAAGCATTAGACCACCACCCAAACCAGATGTAGTTGTCCATTACCAGTCGCTCCCTCTTGCCAACTACTCTTTTGCAAAATCAAGCTTTTTGCCATCCACAGCCCCTAGCAAGTGTATTACACCACACCTGCAGAACAGGGTTAAAACATGGGAAGTTGTGGCTTTTCCACTACCTTGAGAAAGGCTTAATTGTAAGGCAGATCAAAGGAAATACAAACGAAGAATGAATTTTAAAAAATCCAAATGCAGACAAGATAGTTATGCAAGAGGTTACAGAGAGGGAAAGGAAAAAACCCACACCTTTCAGTTACATATTGCAAGACTGAATCTTTTATTGTCTCCACTTTTTAGATGACTCATCCATGTTACTGAAACTCAACTGTATCAGGTATTTAAGAGCTCATAGTGCTCCTGCTGTGGCAGTGAATATCCTATAAGTGCAACAATTCTGTTTAAAGGCTCTTTATAGAGCCTCCGCAGCTTAAATTTCACACGTAATATACCTGATAGTCACACTTACATAGTGCATCCCTATACAAGCAGTGGTGGCTTATTTCTGCTTGCTTGTTGTAGTTTGCAGGAGTAATCACTGCTCCTGGGGTGGGACTAGGTCCTGGACACCAAACTCCAATACTGTGTCTGAGAGATGTCATGGCTATACTGCCAAACACTCCCATACAGAGAATCTACCATGCAGGATCATGGTAAGAGTTTGCAAAATAGTCTGACAGCATTTTTCAAAAGTGATGAGTCATTGCCTAACAAACAGGAGCATTCTCCTGGTCTTCCATGGGGACTGGCATTTCAAATCCGGAGGCTAATTTATTCAGTGATTAAATAAATGTGAATCAAACTGATAAAAATTTGCAGATGATAAACAATGGTGAATAGTAAGGATACTGCAGATTTGGAAAGTGATTTAGATTACTTGATAAACCAAGTAAATATGTCAGTGCAGCACATTGTAAATTACACCTAAAAGCAAGAAATATAAAACACACACAGAACAGCCTGGCAAGCGGCATTGCTAGAAGCATCAAGAGATCAAAATAGGTGGGTAACAAGTATATTTTCCAGAGCAATGCTGTAGAACAGCTAATTTTATCTTTGAATATTGAGACAGAAGGACAATGGTTAAGAGGGAGGATGTGATTATACCATCAATGTGGTATTAGGGAAGAATAATCTGGACACACACTTTGATATCCACAGCTGAAACAAGGCATCAAAAGTTGAGACACACAACCACAGAAGTGATTTGAGAAATAGAGAAAATGTCTTTCTGTTGAACACATGATATAATTTGGTTAGTCCGTGAAAAATACAATTGAAAAGTAATTTGACTGCTGTGTTTATTACCTTCACAGGAAGAAAATTATAGCAAGAACCAATGGCAAAGAGTTGCCTTCTCCCTGGACCTGCCAGTGAAGGTTTCAACAACTGAGATTTACCAGAAGGCTGGAGCTGTCAGAGAGAGAGGCAGCAGTAGTAAGAGGATGAAGATTTGGAGGCAATGAACCAGACACTATAGTTAGCAGCAACTACTTGCAGCCGTCACATAGGTCTCAATAATATAATTTTTCAATAAAAAATAATATTTAAAATCTAAAAATATATCATGTTTTTCTTTGAAGTGATCTTAAATCACCCAGCAGTCATTTATTACAAACTCAGGAAAATAAATGAGGTCATACAATCTACAAATATAGTATCAATCATTCATTATTAATCTTCTCTGGCAAGCTGTGCTGTAGTGTAATATAAACCTCCTTATTTAGTATTTCAAATCAACAGCCAAAAGCATTTGATGATTCTGCAATCCTAATCTTAACAAGTTATTAAACTTTTCAAGTTCCCGTGTTTTTTGACACAAAACCCAAGAAATAAATTCACTGCTTTCATACAACTTATTTGCCATAATTGACATTACAATTGACATTTGACATTACAAGCCGTTATTTCCCACAGTTGAGCCTTTACTCAAATGAAATTGGACTTCTAGGAAAGGATTAGGTTGTAAAAAGTGTTGTTCAACCACTTATTCCTCTGTCATACCACTTTTTAAAGTTAAATCTGACTTCTTGCTGAAGAGGATAAAGGACGATGGATTGTATGAAGTTTTGCTGTGCCTTGTCAGGAGCCAAAAGCTATCACTGATGCACTCCTCTCAATTTTAGCTATTGAACAAAAAACTCTTTATTTTCAGAACTACACATACTTTATCGTCGCTCTCAGTAAACATATCAGTGAAGTCTTATTTAATAAAAGTCAAACCCCTCAAAAGTGTAATTGCCTAACACAGCTCTTGATATGCATAAAAGTTACATAGCAATCACGGAGGTCATTTCCTAGCCAGCAGCACCTTCAGTATCAAACACAAGCTTCTCCATTTGAAAGAGTCGGGGAATGGAGGTAAAAGTCCTGCAGCAACCCAAACCTGTGGTTTTCAGTTTCAAGTTCCTGTGTGGAGAAGGGGCCAACGAGCACATGTTTTGGGTTTTTTTTGTTGTTTTTCTTTTTTTTTTTGTTGGGTTTTGGGTTTTTTTTTTTGGGGGGGGGGGGGGGAGGGGGGGGGCACAGCTTACATTATTGTCTATGGATTTGTTAAAGAAAGAGGATCAAAAGCCATGATATGATCACATACTACTCTAAGGATATGCATAAAATTACCCAAAAAATTGAAAGAGTGAGAGAAATATGTATTCAAGGCATGAAAAAAGAATTAAAACCCCCATACACGCTCTCCCTAAAAAGATGACATAATTAATGCATTAAATTACATTACTGACTTTCAAAACCTCTTGAAGAATAGAAGACATATCGTAACTTTGTTAGGTCATCTTATCAAACTTTCAGCACTTCGATTGTGTTCTGCAATAGCTGAGGAGATACCAAGCTGTTACAAAAATCTTTAGTGGAGTATTTAAGCAATTGGTTCACAGTTGTACACGATTTTGAGACTGTGTGTGTGTATAGGCACAAACCAGTGGGCTGTGAACCCATGAACAGAATCATATACACAGGGCAAATCTGAAGCCCTGAAAGCTTCTTGTATTTTTAGTTTAGGGATTCAGTAAAATAAATCTAAGTATAGATGCAGCTGCAGGACGAGAGTGGGAGTCGACAAAGCAAAGAGGATAATGGCCAGCTTTGAAATCTGATTAAAGAGGTTGCTTCCACTGTGGAGAGTTCAGGCTGGCAGTGCATGTGGATTCAGTAAGTCTTAAGTACCATCCTTCACTAAAAATTGAATAAAGGGATTTCAGGTTCCATTCACCTGCCACAGTCAAGTAGTTTTACTTCCTTTTCGAGGGAACAGAAAGAGGAATGACACCAACTTTAAATGGGGACCAAGAAGTAAAAGCTTCTACAAAACAAATGCAGAAGAGTAACCTAAACCACTCCCACAACTCAAGTAACATTTGAATCACTCCGAGTATCATTAATGACTTGGATTTTTGTTAGAAGTTCAGTCTCACCTGCACTTTGATAGGAGTGCCTGTTTTGAGGATTACACCAGACTGCACGTGAAGCAGCATGAAAATTCAGGTGGTCTTGAGTAAGGGAAGACTCTAAAGGACTTGCAGGGTAGATGAAGTCTGAAGAGTAGCTGATATTAAAATACAAAATACAAGATGTTTATAAGGGTTTAAGCCCTTCTTAAATACTTCCACCATTACTTCCTGTGCAATAGACAAATGTTTAGATTCAACAGAATTAGACTAATGCTTCTACTACCAGTACAACTCAAGTAGTACATTTGGAGATTCTAATTTGTGAAAGCTGCAGCTTAGCTTCATAATACAAGTGCCCCGGAAGTCACTACTACACAGAGCAGCAGCTATGCACCCAAGTCCTTCAAAACACAAACCAGTAGAATTTACATGATGTTCTCCATTTCTGTCTCTTACTGTTGTCTGTGTAAGTAGTCTAAGAGATGGATCTGTTGAAGACATGCTAACAAAATAATGCCTTTTCATTACAAAGATGAACAGAGTAAGATGCTATATCCTACATGTTTATCAGCTTTGTCTGAAAACACATACAAAAGGAATACAGACACCAAACCAAACCACATTTATTTAATCAGTCACAAGTGCAAATATAGCAACAAGTCAGTTCAGCAAATTACAACACAGAAGAATGTAAACACTACGCATACTGACAGAGCAATTTCAAAAGAGCAGCAAAAAAAGTTTCTTCAAACAAAAACTTCTACTCACCTGTAATCTAAAATAACATAATAAATCTAGATCAGAAATGTCTCTGCTCACTCATATTTATCCAGATATTCTGTTATTAACAGTTCACATTATCCAGTGTACAAATAGCCTGTTCAAACTTCCTGTTAACAGATGTTTTGGTTTTAAGCAACTTTTACTCAATATTTAAATAATACAGTGCTGATGTCAGGTAATATGTTCTGCTATTTGATATTACAAATTTAAGAATATATATTTTAAAAAAATCTAAGTCCAATTTCAGTGTACACACATAATTCTGCCTGGATCCAAAGTGGGTAACATTAAAGATAAAAACTGAATTACTTTTTCTTTTTTTAAATAAAAGATAGACACGAGTCATCTCAGGGCTTTGTTTTTGCATCATCTTTAAATCTGTAGTTAAAATATATGCAGTACTTACGTATAAAATAGAAAGCATTCCCATTAGGAAGATACTGCAGTGTAATTAGTCGTTTCTCCCTACCACTTAGTAGCCAAGGAACAAGATATATTCTTTACACCTGATCACTATTTTGCTTTACAGAAAAGCAAAAGTTGACTATCAGTATTAGCATCACATTTTTTTTACACTGGAAATTTAGTTAGCCTTCTTTGTCATGAGTTTTTGCTTCTTCTCTTTTTCTCTATAGGCAATGAATTGAGAGTCTGTACCAAAGATTCTGTCCCACCACGTGAAGGTTGAAGCATAGTTGCCAATGAAGTTCATGTGATGGAAATCATGAAAGCGAGCTCCAGCATAGAAAGGCACCAAATGAAGAGGGTTTAATGGAACATCATAGCCACTACAGGGGAGAGGGAAAAAAAGAAATATAATTACAGTAAGAATTTCTCCCAGATATAAACCACAAAATACACACACTAACTTGTTTGTTTTATAAAATAAAAGGGGTTTTTTTGTATTATTACAAGGCCCTGAGGTAATCACCCTAACACTGGCTTAACAGGAAGACAAGATGCCTCTTATCTTAGCCAAATACATTGTCACTCACTGACCTTTCATCCCAGTTTATTAGGCAACACAGAAGAGTTTAAGCAAGTGACTTAAAAAAAAAAAAAACAACACAGTTGCTGTCTTCCTACTGACTTAGTGGCTTTAACTGACTCAAGAGCGACATTAGGAACTAGGAACAAGAAATAACATCTTTTAGCCACAAGGTAAATTTCCTCAACAGCTAACAGCTCAGCTGCTCATTCAATAGCATTTCAAATGAACTACAACTATAATGTTTCCACTCTTATTTTCAGCTTACTTCAAGCTCTTCAAATATTTTAAATTAAAAATTTACAATTAAAGTAATGTTAAAACCAGAACTGTTAGCTTTGGAGAGATTTCAAGTCTTTTGCTTAGTAGCACTGGACAGCATCTTAGCACCACCTAGTGGGCAGAGCACAAGGTCCAGGAAAACTGGCTCAACGAAGTATTAAGTACTCTTGGCTAGAATATCGTATTTTGTAATTAACTTTTGGTGTTCTGATATGCATAAGGTCCCTTGTACACCAGATATCAAAAGTCATCTTTAATAGTAAAACCAGTTGTTCTCTAGACACTCAGCCACCTGAGCTGGAGAGATAGAGAGCAGAATGGAGCACCCAAATAACTCAAAAGGAAGTGATTAGCAACCTGCTATTTCACCTAGACACACACAGGTTGATTGGGTGGAAAACATCCACACAAGAGTACTGAAGTAACTGGTGGAAGTGCTCATGAAGCCACTTCTGTCATGTATCAGCAGTCCTGGCTCACTAGGGAGGTCCCACTTGACTGGAGATTAGCAAATGTGATGCCCAGCCACAAGAAAAGATTGAAGGAAGATCTAGGAAAATACAGACCTATCAGCCTGACCTTGATGAAACAAAGGTTATGGAGCAGATCACCTTGAGCGACATCATATGGCATATATGGGATAATCGGGGAATCAGGTCCAGTCAGTGTGAGCTTAGGAAAGGCCAGTCCTGCCCGATTTACCCAATTTCTGCCTATGACAAGGTCACCCACTTAGAACGTGAGAGAAAAACCCATGGATGTAGTCTACCTAGACTTTAGTAAAGCCTTTGACATCATTTCCCCCAGCATTCTCTTGGAAAACATGGTTGCTCATGGCTTGGATGAGCATACTCTTCGCTGGGTAAAAAAATTGGTTGGATGGTCAGGCCCAAAGAGTTGGTGTGAATGGAGTTGGGGTGATGGAGGCTGGTCACAAGCGGCTTTCCCCTGGACTCAGTGCTGGGCCAGTGCTGTTTAATATCTTCATCAATGGTCTGGACAAGGGGACTGAGGGCATTATCGGTAAGTTTGCAGACACCACCAAGGTGTATGAGAGTGTTGATCTGCTTGAGGGAAAGAAGGTTCTACAGAGGAATCTGGACGGGCTGGATTGATGAGCTGAGTCAACAGCATAGATTTCAATGAGGCCAATCAGGTCCTGTACTTAGGCCACAACAACCACATACAATGCTACAGGCTTAGGAAAGAATGGCTAGGAAGCTGTCCAGTGGAAAAGAACCTGGAGATGCTGGTCAACAGTCAGCTCAGCATGAGCCAGCAGTGTGCCTGGGTGGCCAAGGCAGTAATCCTGGCTTGTATGAGAATTACCATGGCCAGCAGGACTAGGGAAGTGATCATCCTCTTGTACTCAGTGCTGGTGAGGCCACATCTTGATTACAGTGTTCAGTTCTGGTCTCTTCAAGAAAGACATTGAGGTGCTGTAGTGTGTGTAAAGAAGGGCAATGAAGCTATTGAACAGTCTGAAGCCCAAGCATTACAAGGCACAGCTGAGGGAACTTGGATTGTTCAGTCTGGAGAAAAGGAGGTAGAGGGGAAATCTTATTGCTCTTTACAACTACCTTAAAGGAAGTTGTAGAGAGGTAGGCGTTGGTCTCTTCTCCCAAGTAACAAGCAATAGGGCCAGAGGAAACAGCCTAAAGTCGCACTGAGGAGTTTTAAGATTGAGTCACCATCCCGGGAGGATTTTAAAAGATTTGTAGATGGCTGCTTATGGACATGGTTTAGTTGCGGACTTGTCAGTGATAGGTTTATGGTTGGACTCGATGATCTGAAAGGTGTTTTCCATTCTAAACAATTCCGTGATTCATAGAATCATAGTTTCATAGAATACTTTGGGTTGGAAGGGACCTTAAAGATCATCTAGTTCCAACCCACCTGCCATGAGCAGGGACATCCCACTAGATTAGGTTACCCAAGGCCCCATCCAACCTGGTTTTAAACACCTCCAGAGATGGGGTATCCACAACTTCCCTTGGCAACCTGTTCCAGTGTCTTACCACTCTCAGGGTAAAGAAATTCTTCCTAATGTCAAGTCTAAATCTGCCCCTCTCCAGTCTATATGCATTTCCCCTCATCCTGTCACTACAAGCCTTTATAAAATGTCCCCCCCCCCAGCTTTCTTGTAGGGCCCTTTCAGGCACTGGAAGGTTACTATAAGATCTCCTCTGAGCCTTCTCTTCTCCAGGATGAACAAGCCCAACTCTCTCAGCCCATCCTCACATGGAAAGTGCTCCAGCCCTTGGATCACCCTTGTAGCCCCTCCTCTGCACCCATTCTAACAGCTCCATATCCTTCTTGCATTGAAGATTCCAGAACTGGACACAGTACTCCAGATGAAGCCTCACAAGAGAGGAACAGAGGGGCAGAATCACTGATAATACTACCTCAAAACAGAAAACAGTGCTAACTGTTCAAGTTGTGTCATTCTTTTTAAGATGCATAAAAGCATCTCAGTACAAAATATATAGTAAAGCTCCACGAAAGACAGACTTATGGAGAATAGAAAAAGCAATTATTAAAAAGTAATGAGGATTTCACCTGTGTACGTCAATGGTTTCCATCAAGCGACATATTACCCATGCCCACAGAAGAATCACATGATTGCAGAAAATAACAATTCCAATAAAAAAGCCAGCTCCAAGGATTAGTGTTTCCAGAGGATGTGCATATTCCGCTTGCATTCCAAATGGAGACTAGAAAGAGATAACAGTCGGTGCTTTCAAATCTATATACTCCCAAATTAGAATCACCATTTTGTGATACTCTCCCCTTCCCATTACCCTCAAGACTACAATAGGACAAACAATGAACTCTTACTATTGAAATACTATTATGAGATTGAAATGTATGTATATATCATTCCTAAATATATATACACACATATATAAAATATATATTATATATTATATTTATATATCTATTATATATTTTATATATATATAAAAATATATATACATATACACAAAACCACCAGTCATTCGTACATTTGGTTTGCAAAAAGTAAAATTCCAGGCATCGTAGAAAGATAACAATTAAAAAGACCTTTAACCTTATGTTCAAGGTTATAAGTTTAATTATCAGAATAACAAACTCCACTTTGGCCAAAGGGCGACTTTAAAATCATCACCTTTTACTATTAGGGTAACTTTCTGGTGAAACATCACTAGCCTACAGAACACTTCTGTGTGAGCTACTAGCCACTCTAGAATAAAGGCCAGAATTTGCTCCTGCTAGAGAGCTGAGGGGCTGCCAAGAGCAAGAGGAAAACAGCAACTCCTGCAGATGTACATACATATGCATGCATCAATCAATAACATGCTCCTCTATTACTGCAGCCTGTGTAAACTACCCCACACACAGTAGCCTGCAGCTTACCATAGACACAGTATAGTTTATACACTGAAACGCAGCAGTACACAAACACAGTAGCATTGACTTCCGAGATCCAGAGACAGTGCCATGTAAACACAGCTATACCAGCTATAATGTCTGATCACTGCTCGTCCCTACATGGCTCAGAACAGTGCTGCCACCAGTCAAGCACATCTCATTACCTTGTACTGAACATCAGCTTCAACAGTGCTAAACACAGAACCACCCAAAATATCTCCGTGTGGCACTGTGCTTTTGATGCAGTACCACACAACTGTCTATACTGATTCCAAAGGCCCTTATTCAAGGCTATAATCCTTCCCTAAATCACATATGATGCGCACATCTAAGCTACATAGAAGCCACATCTCTATATAGTGTCCTGGGGGTTAGTATGCTCTGGATAACACTAAGCAGTGGAGAACAAACAAATCAAAATCTGAAACCTAACATTTCTCTCTCTCCTAGCAATCAAGCACATAGCGCACTTTTAAAAGCTTACTTTCTAGCTCAACCAAGAGTTGAGGGTGACCTTTCATTCTCATTAAATTAAATAAAATTACTTGTATTCTCAGAAAGAAAATGGATGACTGTTAATGACAAAGAGCTCAAGACGACATCTATCTCATTGTAAGAGGGATGCAAAATTCTTAAGTCTTTCAAATAAGGTAAGAAACCACATATACTAAAAACTAGTAAAAAAATAATAATCAAGGAATACATACAACAAACTCATGGTGAACCTTATGAATATACTTGTATATTCTCTTATGATGCAGCAATCTATGCAGGAAATAGTGCCAGGCATCCTCAATCACTGCACATCCAAAGCACTGGGCAACCACAACATACCTTTAAAAAGGAGAAGAACTATTAGTTATAGACTATACTAGCAGAAACACATTCTTGAAAGATAGTTACATACTAGTAAGCTTGGGAAATGTTTATGCATATTACTGATTGAATGAGAGTGTACTAACACTACCTTTTTAACATATTAAAGATATTACTTGTCAAGCACATTAGTCCTTGTACCTATCAGGTCATCTGCTCATATGCTGAAGTGAATTACAAGTAAAACAAACTGTGATTTCAATATTACAGTCCATAAAAACATCCATAGGCTGCCTAAGACGTAGATATGAAAATACAGAGCTGTATCAGTTATCTATATCAGAGAGAAAATAAATTTCCAAGAAATATGAGCTTCTCTTAGAATCACAGAGACACCAGATTGGAAGAGACCCACCGGATCATCGAGTCCAACCATTCCTATCAAACACTAAACCACGTCCCTCAGGACCTCGTCCAACCGTGCCTTAAACACCTCCAGGGAAGGTGAATCAACCACCTCCCTGGGCAGCCTGTTCCAGTGCCCAATGACCCTTTCTGTGAAAAATTTTTTCCTAATGTCCAGTCTAAATCTCCCCTGGTGTAGCTTGAGGCCATTTCCTCTTGTTCTGGCCCCTGTCACTTGGGAGAAGAGGCCATTAACCTCCTCTCTACAACCTCCCCTCAGGTAGTTATAGAGAACAACAATCAGGAGAAAAAAAGAGTTAAAAAAAAAAAAGGCATTTCAGCGAATTCTGTTTTGTTTAGAAGTCTACCAGTCTAGAGCAAAAAGGACAATGTGAAGCAGGGTGGTATATTCTCTCCCTTGAGGAACACACTGCTGCTATGACATAAAACAAGGTGGAGGGAAGGAACACTTGGGAAGAATCAAAAAATGCTGAATTAAAAGAAAACCATAAAGTCCAATGTTTAACACTTGCCATCCTGGACCCTTGCTCTGCTTTCATGAACTCCCTGCTTCTAAGAATCAGAACAATTTGGGTCTATTCAGAAAAAAGTCTGGAAAGCTCTACCTCTTAGAGCAGTTAAACATCAACAGAAGCAAGATTAACAAACAGTTTACATCACCAAAAACTTATCACGTATTAGAGCTGATGACACTATCTGTTAAATATTCTGCCTCCAGCTGTACATAATTTGGCATCAACATACAAGAAAAATCTACGTACCATCTAGGCATCTCTTCCCACTCGTATGGAATGTTAAAATACTCTGTGAAGTAATAGGTGCCACAAATCAGAGGAAGTTGAATGCAAAAGTGATTGAAGAGGAGTGTTTTGAAACACTTCCACTGTTTTTCCCATGTTTCTGGTTTATCCTAAGAAGTGAAAATAATCAATCAGTTGTGTTACATACTCTTACTGCACATAACAGAAGCTCTACAAAAGTACTTTGGAGGCAGTTTCATTTCACTAGGAAGACAGGTAACAGACCCTCCCATAACACAAATTACATGGAATTGGATTCAACTTTATCAAAACCTCTTGCTTAGATTTCTAAACTAGCTTTCTGTAAAGTTTAAAGGAAGTCACTCTTAACAGAGGTTGCCTTTGGCAGTTTCCCCAAGTTTTTCTTGTTATTTCAGTGCTTGTAATTAGCACGAACATTTCATAGTCAACAGTTGAAAACAAATCTGATTTGGCATTCCCATAGCTAAAACAATACAAAGAGAAGCTGAAGGTATAAGGATATGAATAATTAAGCTGTCTTGAAAACAACTGCTTTTGCAGAGACATTTTAGCAATTACTGAAATAGAAGCTATTAATTTCTAATTCATATCACAAAGAACTGGGGGGAAAACTATCATCTTTAGATACTAGATGTGCCTTTGCTACCACTTAGGAGTGCACAGTACATCCCAGGTTTTCTCCATATTTTGAAACACTTGCTATTAAATAAGCACATCATCTTTTTCCTACATAATACTAAGACAGATTTCTACCACCAAATGCTGCGATTCTACTATGCCTTCCCCTGCTGATATATAAACTTAAATGGAGAAAACTTAACTTTGCTAAAATAGAGACAGACATACCCTTTTCTCTCCATATCACCATGGTGGAAAGGATACTCTCACTCAGAAATAACTCCTTTCCTTCCCTCAAATCCACTCCTCTTTTTTTTCCTCACACATTCTAATTTTGCTCTATCACTTCCAGGATATCCATGGTGATAGAGCAAAGGAGATCATACAAATTGGAAACCAGGATACTGCAGTATATATTCTGCACTCCATATATTCAAAGACAAATCATGCAATGCGTAGTTCACAATTCTGTCTTACCTGTTGAATTTTATACTTTTGCATGTATGGTATAAACTGAAAGACAAATCCAGGCACACAGAGCAAGAAGTATGAAACTTCATGAACTAGAAGTGAACCCCAAGTCGCGATCTGGAACTTCGTATAGTTATCCAGCATGTAATTCCAGGCATTTTTTAAAGGTTGCTGCAGGGGATTGTCAGGCAAGAAAGAGTCTATATATTCCACTGCCAGATAAGCAGAGTTCAAGATGTTAATGCTGTCATTCATTGCCATTGTTCAAACATAAAGCAACAAAATTACAGTTCTTCTAGAGTTGTCTTTAAGTAACCTGCAAATTTTGAGGAAAAAAAAGTGATTAAACAGCAGTTATCTTCAGAAAGAAACTCACATTACCTATCTTAGCTATTACCTAGTTATAAAGTAAAAGTAGGGAAGGGAAAGACAGATTTTCTTTCTACAGATTATCATAAAAAAAACAAAGATTAAGCTTGGTTTAAGAGGTAAACTAGTTTAGGAGGCAATCAGTTCTCAAGTTTTGAAATTAAGTCAGGAGAGCTAACAACTACAGAAATATTAATTTTTACCCAATTTTAATTTAAGCCTTTTGCAGGATGATTGCATTCTGTGCAAAAGGAGCACAGAAAGTTTCAAAACAGATTCAGAAATTAAATTGATCATAATTTCCCGATTACCCAGTCCCACCCTTGTCATAGCTGTAAGCCAGAATCCACAGAGAACTATACCAAGGCAGCAGACTGCTTTTAGACTTCAACCAGCTTGAGCCAACCCATCTTTCCATAACTAAGGGAGTTTTCATCACAGCTCCCAAAAGCACAGACGCAGCACACCCAGAACTCCTGGGCAGCAGTGACCAGAACTGCTGCCACTTTCACAGAGCAGACTGCCTGTTGGTTTGGGTTGGAAGGGATCTTAGTCCAACCTCCCTCCCATGGGCAGGGACAACTTTCACTACATCATGTTGCTCAGCACCCCATCCAATCTGACCTTCAACACCCCACATTTTGGGGTATCTACAACTGTCTCTGGGCACCTGATTCCTCACCAGTGCCTCATCACCCTCACGTGGGAAAACACTGTCCTTATGTCCAACCTAAAACTATGCTTTTTAAGTTTAAATCCGTTGTTTCTTGTCTTGTTGCTACAGGCCTTGGTAAAAAGTCTTTATCTTTCTTATAAGCCCATTTATATACTGAAAGCCTTCTCTTCTCCAGACTGAACAACCCCAACTCTCTCAGACTCCCTCCACAGGTAACGTGACCTTTGTTAATTCTCATGCCCCTCCTCTGTACCTTCTCTTACAGGTCCATCTCCCACCCTAAAACGTGTGCTTAATTTACAGGCCAGAGGACACTGGCTAGTCCCCAGCAGATACAACCCGATGAGGTCTGACACAAATAAACATGGAATCATAGAAAGATCTAGTTTGGAAGGGACCATGAAGGTCATTTAGTCCAACCTCCCTGCAGTTAGCAGGGAGATCTTCAACTAAATTGGGTTGCTCAGAGCCCCATCCAACCTGGTCTTGAATGTTTCTAGGGATGAGGCATCTAATGCTTCCCTGGGCAACCTGTCCCAGCATTTCACCACACTCAGTATAAATTTCTTCCTAATATCTAGTCTAAACTTCTCCTCTTTAGTTTAGAATCATAGAAACACCAGGTTGGAAGAGACTCACCAGATCATTGAGTCCAACCATTCCTATCAAACACTAAATCATGCCCCTTAGCACCTCATCCACCTGAGTCTTAAACACCTCCAGGGAAGGTGAATAAACCCCCTCCCAGGGTAGCCTGTTCCAGTGACCAATGACCCTATCCACAAAAATTTTTTTCCTTATATTCAGCCTAAACCTCCCCTGGTGGAGCTTGAGGCCATTCCCTCTCATCCTGTCCCCTGTCACTTGGGAGAAGAGGCCAGTTCCCTCCTCTCTACAACCTCCTTTCAGGTAGTTGTAGAGAGCAATGAGGTCTCCTCTCAGCCTCCTCTTCTCCAGGCTAAACAACCCCAGCTCTCTCAGCCGTTCCTCATAAGGCCTGTTCTCCAGCCCCCTCAGCAGCTTCATCACTCTTTAAAATCATCACTCCTCGTTCTATTGCTACAAGCCCCACTAAACCATTTTTGCCCATCTTTCTTATAAGCTCCCTTTAAGTACTGAAAGGCTGCAATAAGGTCTCCTCCGAGCTGAACAACCCCAACTCTCACAGTCTGTCTTCGCAGAGGAGATGGTCCCACATCCTTTGACCGGTTTTGCGACCCTCCTCCGGGCCCGCTCCAACAGGTCCATATCTTTTCCCGTGCTGAGGGCTCCAGAGCTGGGGACGGGATTCCAGGTGTGGCAGCAGCAGAGCCGCTATCAACCTCTCCCTCCCTCGGCCTGCCTGAGCAAAGCAGGTACCTGCAGGTGCTGAATCTCACCGGCTGCCCTCCAGCCACCTTCCCTGCTTTGCCCAGGTCCCTCCGGACGGCATCCCACCCCTGGGGCGCGACGCTCCGAGCTCGGTATCCAACCCCAGCCGTCACCCACCCCCCTCTCCCCGCTCACCTGGCTGACAGCGGCGGCTCCTCACGCCCAAGGACCGGCACCGGCTCCTTTCGAGCGCGCCCCCTTGCCGACGGGCGGCGGCTGGAGGCGGCGCCCATTGGCTGCGGGGCGGCCGGGAGTCAGGCGTTGAGGAGGGGGAGGGCGGGAGCGGCGGCTCGCGCGCGCCCATTGGCTGGAGGGGTGGAGTGAGGATAGTGAGACCGCGGCGCGCGGCCACTGAGGCGGGAGGGAGGCCGCCTGACGTCAGAGACGTGACGGGGAGGAGCCCCTCGGCCCCGCCCTGCGAGGGCGGGAGCGGCGCCCGCGGGACGCGCTGGGCGAGAGGGTGGGGGCAGAGAAAAGGGTTGAAATGAAAGGGTACCGGGGGGGGGGTGGAGTGGGAGAATGGTCCAGAGCCCCATTCATTGAGTTTGGTGTCACACGCAGGTAAAATTTATGCATTAGGAAAGAAATGCACAGAAATAGAAGGGTAAGGGCATCGTAAGAAAGGTCCAGAACCCCCTTCATTGAGTTTGGGGTCATAAGCAGGTAAAGTGTACACTCGAGGAAAGAAAAGGGATGAAGAGGGTAGGGGTGTTGTAAGAAGGGACTAGAACCCAATTCGTTGAGTTTTGGATCTCACAGGAGTAAAATTTGTGCTTGAGTAAGGGATTGAAATTCATGGGTATCGGTGTTCTAAGAAGGGACCAGAACCCCCTTCGTTGAGTTTGGTTATCACACACAGGTAAAATTCTACAAATAATATAAATGTACAATTCAAGGAAAATCATAGAATCACGAGGTTGGAAGAGACCCACCAGATCAGTGAGTCCAACCATAAAATGTTTCTAGCAAAACCTACTGTCCAACAATCTGTCATACATCAACACTAAAACGCCATTAAATCCATTTAATTCCAAAAACACTTCATGTTACTCTCAACCATTGTTGTGATGTCACAGCTCAAGTAGTTTCACTGAAACTTGGAGGTGGCTGTTACCTAAATTTACTGAAAACCAAAACTTTCATAAACAAACCTGCAGCAAACCAGTCATATTAACATAACCAGTTTCTAAACCTTAATTTTTTTTTTTTTCGAACTTGCTTGCATCCAGACCTTTAGAACACCAGCTCAGTCCCTCCCACCCCACCACCACCCAAAAAAATCACTTCATTGCCGTCAAGATTATTTGGCTTGAGACTTGGATCGAGAAACACGTTTTAAGCGACTTGTTGGCATTAGGAAACAATATACAAACTTTTATTTGAAGAAAATGTCTCAAATATGACAATAACTTTGGTCATGTTAAAAGGAGGTCATCCAAGAACGAATAAAAATGAGCTGTTTTGTAAGCATGGCCACATACAGTATATTCAGATATTAGCTAATAGAAGCTAAGGTTACACGCATATATAGGCCTTAGTACCATGCAAGTTCAACGCAATTTCATACAGTATAAATTTTCAGTTATTTTCATGCCAATTCACCTTTTGGATAAAAGGTAAGAAAGAAGTAACACCTAAATGTGACCAAAATTGAACAGGAAAGAAAAAATCATAAATACAGACAACATTTTTATTAAAAAGATCTTGAAATTACACCTGTTCAAGAAGTGTTACACCATCGCTGATCTCTCCTCCTTCAGTGGGAATTAGTAGTGTTAATTATTATTACATATCAAAAAATACAATTCTGTTTTACAACATAGTACTGGCATATTCAAAGTACTGTGCCAAATTATAAATAGTAAAATCAGGTTTTAAAGTATTTCAATAGAAAGCAACTTATGCTCACACAAACATATGCACATATTATAGTTATGTAACAAAAGTTTTATAAAAGAAAACATTTACCCCATGCCAGCTTGAATTACTGAGGTGGGATTCAATACCTATTATGAAGACTGAGAGTTCATTTCTTTAAATATATTCATTAGTCTCTGGAAAAAATAAGACAAAAATTTACTTTCACCAGAATACACACCATTCTTCACTGACAATCCATTCCTCAGTCATGACTGACATAGGTCGGTCCTTATGAAAGTGGCTTTATTTTTGAAGACCTTGCAATGAAAAAGAAATAGTCCACTCAACTTCAAAAATTCAAACAGCTTCTGCTTAACTGCAGGATAATGCTACTCACTGCATCTGCCTAGAGTAATCTTCATCACCTGTCATCTGTAATTGTAGACAGTCACATCTTCCACTGTGACTCAAAGTGCAGCTACAAGTAGAGAAGTGCTTAGATACTCAGTCACTTCAAATACACTTGTTGAAGGCTGCTCCTAGCGCATAATCAAGTTGAAATTTCCTTTAATGATCATAATGGTTTATCAATAACTGTAACACCTAGAATGAGGGGGAAGGAAAAGGCATAAAAGCTTTAGGTAGTATTTAATAAAACCAAGAATATGACAATCAGGTTTTAATATAATACCTTGCAACTAGTATACAATCAAAAACCTGTGCACTAGCATCAGCATTCATATTTTCCCTAATTTCTCTGACAAAGTTGTCTGAATTAGTGCAAATTTATGAAAGTTTGTGACTTGAGAAAATTTCTCATTACTCTAGTTTAATTTCGCCAGTGAAACATATCCTTCACACTCACTTAAGTAAGTCATCTGAGAAACTGCTATTATTGAAAGAAAAGATTCCTGAGACAGCTTGTTTTCTAAATATCAAATCTCAAAGAGCTTCAGAATTGAACCACTGTAGATCGAGATACAGATCTCCTAGGACTTGTCATACCAGAATCACCTTTTTGACTCATTGCTTATGTGCTGAATACCTCCCGAGTACAGTTTAAAACCAGTTTTTCCCTTGGAGTGAATAATTGCTTGAAGTCACACTTCAAAACAGCATCAGATTCTTCATACTCATCCTAATATCTTAGGTTTTGTCTCAGATAGGGCTTTGTCAAATTTCTTATCCTAGCTGTTAAAATAATTATCTGTACAAATTACCTGCATAGCTCCTTCCTGTACTCATACAAGATGATACAACTGTCCATTTATCAGTTGTTGGATTATAATATTCCACCGTTGATAAATTACAGGAACCATCATCTCCTCCAACTACATACAAGAGACCATTTACAGCACAAACACCTAAAACCAGACAGGAGACCAATATCAAAATTAGCAACGGGCTTGTTCACCCCATAAAAGCATCATGACAGCAGCAGAAATCCAGGGACATTCCATTTACACCAAATTATATTACACTGTTTTAAAGTAATTGCTGCATATACCTGCATTCCTTCTGCACATGTTCATGTCTGCAACCTGCTTCCACGTACTGGTGACAGGATCAAACACTTCAACACTTTTTCTTACCAAAGGACCATCATGGCCACCAACTGCATACAATAAATTGTTTAACACGCCAACACCTGTGAAGATACGAAAATACTCAAAATTAATGAAAGAACGGTTTGACTGATGCAAAGGAGAAACAACAAATATTATTATGTCCACTAACAAAAATCCATCATACAGTTAGGAACTATTTCAGAAAACATTTGAGTCAGGATGCATTAAAGCAAAAAGACAGTAACTAGAGCAAGACAGTGATAAAATGTCTTGCATGCCCATCTACCATATTGCAGCATACAAAGACCAGAGCTGTTCTGCAACAAAAGATTTAGAAAATGTTGGATGAAAAGTGATGTGCAGGGAAGTGAGGATTGTTGAAATTTAGGACTTATTAGAAGTGACAGTAGATGAGACAGTGTGCTCAGCCAGCATAACAGAAATCTGACAAGATGATAAGGCAAGTGAATTTTTAGAAAGTAAAAAAACTGCAGTATGGGAGATAAAAGCTGAAGGGATGGACACTGCACAATAAGGATGTTTCCACTAAAGTGTTGGAATACCTTGTCATCATATACATGAAATAAAGTTAACAGTTGGAGTGAGCACCTTTCTCCTCCCGGGTTTGGAGGAGAACACCAAGTTTCCTTGAACCAAGCTTCAGTTATCAAAACGTCCAAAAGGATAATAAAAGGTCTCCTTTATTCCTAGGGTCTCCTTTACAACAAAAGTTTAACAAATCTGTGAGCTTGGGATAAAGGAATAAAGCTAGTCTAGATCTACTTGCTAATTGGTCTGCACGTATTGAAAAGGTGGTAAGAGAGGAAGCAGAAAAAAAAAAAAAGGCCTGTTCATTAATTCCTCACTTTATAATGTACTATCAGAACCCAAATATAATAGGTTTCAGAAATGTAGGGTGGTTTTTGCATTAAAATTTGTAAGTAGTGAACCATAAAGATAATTGCAAAAACACTACTGTGAAAGTACACTGGAAAATCTAACACATCTCATTTAAGGTGTTGAAAAATCAAAGCTGAGATACAGATTCGCAAGTATAGTTCTTAAAGGCTTCCATGGGAACAGCACAGTTTAAAATCTTTGTTAAAGGAAAACAGCAAATATGAATGCAAAAGATCACCTAAGTACTTCAGAAAAAAAATGCTGGGTTTAAAAAAAAACAATCGTGGAGACATTATTAGTCACAGCTGAAATATCTCTGAAAACACATCAGTAATATAGTACATGATAGACATTCCTATATGGAGAAAGAAACAACTCCTGCTGAAAGAACTACATTTTCTTATTAAACAGACCAATTTTAATAATTAAGAGAAGAGGGGAAGGAAATACAGAAGAGTTAATTAGCACTGAAAATCTGAAAAATAGCTTCTTAATAGGACATTGCCTAATAAATCATGCTATCTAATGCTTTATCAGTGATATTCACTTTTAACATGCCCCAATAACCTTACCAGTTAATTTAATTCCTCTTCTATTGCTATTATTTCTAGCTATCATGTCACAATATAGCATGACAGCTTTTCTTTCTCCCATTCTGATCATACTTTATTGGGTAGGATAATAAAACAGTCATCTTTTGTAGCATTAAACATTACAGAGTTAGAAGGAGTGCTAAAATTTTTAGTTTAAATATATGATGTGATGTAACCCCCCCACCCAGGCTTCCTATATAGTTACTGACCTTCCTTGTAACATTTTCCCTCTGCTACACAGCTGTTTTTCTTTACTAAAAATAAGGAGCTATCAAAGTCCTCCATTCCTCTTTGATGCTTCATTTTTTCCGTTAATCCCACACCCAGTTTCCAAGTCCTACCTTATTTCTGGCTCCTTCCGTCTGTATCCTCTTGTTGCCGTCTTCTGAGTTCTCCTTTCTTTATCTTTCTTTCCTGCCCATTTTTCAGGACCCTGTCTTACATCTCTCATCCCTCCCAAATGGCCTATATTTGGTTCTGAAGTTCCTCATCCCAATATGTTGCTGGAAACAGATCTGTCCCCGTAATGATCAACTGAGAAGCAGTTAGTACTAAAGAAGAGTAACTGAGGGTTAACCTCTGAAGTTGAAGCAGTAGGAACAAGACAGATGGGCTTAGGTTCCTTGACATGACCAGAGATCAAAAGATTTAATACAGGAACAAAATTCTCTTTAGTTAGTACCCATAATGCCACCAGGACTGATTGCCAGTTGAAACATTTCTGGTGGTTTTCAATATTTGGCCACTAGAGCCAAGCTCAATCAACAGTCATGATTTTCACATTACAGCCCACTCCTCCCTCATGCACAAATAAAATTTTCCATTTATTTAACAGTGGAACAGAAGAATGCCGATTCTTTTACTCAGTTATATGAATCTGACAACATCTGACTTCTCTCTCCACCTTTTTTTTTAAAACACGGGACAAGGTAAAAGGCAGCAGACAGTTGAGTAAACAAACACGGTCCTGAACTCTGTGACAAGGGGAGGGAGGAGAGGGGCAGAAAGATCCCAGTAGTTAGTGTATCTAAGGCTCTAAATTTCAGAGTTTTAGAATTAATTCAACATTAAAAAAAAAAACCTGGAAATATCAAGCATTATAAATAGGCCAGAAGCACAATGATAGTTTGCAAAACCAGAACATTTAAAAAAACCAAACACCGAGATAAAATGGCTGTGCGGGCAGATTGCAAAAAGAAGCTTTGTCACAACCCACCAACACTGTCTTTATAACGATACTTGTAATTTGCCCACTTCATAGAAATATTTTCTTCAAAATTTGCCAATATAACACAGGAGTATTTAACAGTATCCTGACTGCAACTCTGGCCAGTTTTTAATCCATAATTTACTTCAAGATGCACAGACTGAATAACTGCAAGTTTCACAAGACAACTGTTCTCTTAAGATACAGTGTATCATATTCCTTTCATTACCCTCATAGTTTTAGTTTAGAAATGCAGTCAAAACATTACATTTCACAATAAGAGACATATCGACTTGCTGATTTTTAATAGTATAATGGAAGTCTCGCAAACTAGAGATCTTAATTTTAGTAATGATTTTAATCTATTTCTTTTGAAATAATTGGGACTAAATTTAAACATCATTATACAGATTAAAAACTGTTCAGAGCTAATAAATAATACTGGGAGACAAGATGATTCATAGTTATCCCAATTTTTCATTAACTGAGCATACTGGAAGTCTATCCAATTTTATTTGTAGCAATATCTCTCAATTATGAAGCAAATTAATGCTATCACCAGCAGATATTTGAAGTAGTCCATTGAGTATTAGGAAAAAAAAGTGACCTAACTAAGAAAATTAACATAGAAAAATAATATAATGCAATTTGACTTGGAAAGTCCAAAACACATTTAGAGAAATAAACCAACTTTTGCGAGTTGAAAAAAACCTGAAATACCAAAAGACAAATAGAGGATAGTGAACAGTAAATGAGATTTGAGTCCATAATATAAACAGATAATGAATATGCTGAAGTCAATTTGGAGCTGTGGAAGCATCATTTCATTAAACAAAAGCAGAATACCACAGGCACTTTTGATGTCTTTAAAGAGAAATATACATAGTAAGAAAGGCGAGAGGAAGAAAAAAATCCAAAAAAAATAAAATAAAATAAAATAAAATAAAATAAAGAAAAAAGAAGAGATTTTCAAGATTAGGAAGAAATAAATGGGTATTTCTTGGTTAAACAATATGGAAGGGTAACATGTAGTGGCCTATACATATCCAAAGGATGTAAACACCAGGTGATGAGAACTACTGAAGATGAAACAAAGGGTACAGAAGTGGAATTAATAGGATGAAACTAGTAATACAAAATTCAGAATTAATAAGGACAAAATTTCTGGTGGTGAATCAGAATGCAGAACAAGTCCTGAAAAGGTGGAAATCTAGTCACAGTTCACATATAAACTCTATCTGAAAATGCTATTGGAAAAATCAGCCCCACACTGGCAAACAGACAAAGAATGCTTTTTTTTTTTTCAGTCTTGCCATCCAGATGTTGATACTTCAGTATTTAGGCGATATGAAATTAATTGTCATAATCCATGCCTATTAGTTTGCATGTTAAAAACATCAGAAGTTAGGGAAGAAGAGGAATATGAAAAGCATGAAAAAGCAAGAAAAGGTATTTACTATTGAGAGACTGACTCTTACTCCATAGGACATTTCCTTATTTGTAACCTGTAATATATCAGCCATCTAAGACTAATCCCCTGCATTAATCTCAGACTTTATCTTACCTTTTATATTTTTAGATATATTTAAAAACCACAAATTTGCTTCAGTTTTACAAGGATAGTTGTCCACTCACCTGCTCCGCTCCGTCTGGTGCTCATTTCTGCAACATAGGTCCACTCATTTGTATTAGCATCATAGCATTCTACTGAACTAAGGCACTGACGTGACGCCCCATCGTAGCCACCAACAGCATACAGTTTACCTAGAAGAGTAACCAACAGAAACCTACAAATTTCTAATACACGCAGACTGTACTAGTACACAGGCTGAGCGGAAGTCACCATTCTCTGAATTAGCTACTAATCAATACCTGTTGTCAATCAGTTATTGAGTTACTAGTTTATAAATAGTTTAAGATAGCACACTACAGTTCTTGTCATTTTTAGGATGTCAAAGGCAGCCATTCTCTAACAAGAACAACATAAGTAAAAAGATTTTAAATTGCCTAGCTGGGATGTAAAGGCACTTTGCCATATTTTTAACTAAGAATTGCTCAAAAGCAAGCTAGTTCTAGTATGTCCACATTGGAAGCTCACAAATAGCCTTCCTAGAAATACCAAAAATTCAGATGAAAATTGATTGTATAGTCTACATTTTCATATCAGAAACAGCACTGGTTCCTATGCAGTTAAAACACACACCTATAACTGTTTTAAGACCCAAGAGTTAGCCCACATCTACATTGTGCAAACGATATTCCCGTGATTCACCACCAAGCTGACTCAAAAGTTAGCAGTTTTCCTGGCACTGTCCTTGAGATCATCCCCAGCACACAACCAGCAAAGTCAGCCACAGATAACAGAGTTGAGAATACAACAGTGCTACATCACTAAAGACCGATTAATTTGTAAGGTCATCATTTTAGTAATCAGCCTCTCTAGCTTTGCCAACATGCATAAGTGAGAGCTGCATGCCTAGCAAGCTTTTGCTCAGTTGGCCTCACATACAACTGAAGTTCTGGAAAAAAAAAAAAAAAAAAGTATGTTAAAAGCTGGTCAAATCCAAGCAGAATGATTATGTGTTGTTCATGCCATTTCAATTACAAGACTGAACAAACCCATAAATCTGAAGTTTGTTTTCAAAAGTGAGAAAGGGTAGTAAGGTTAATAATTCATTTCCACCCTCTCTTCTTTTTAACATCATTTGTCAACTTACCTCCAACAACACCTACACCAACACTACTTCTTCTTGTGTTCATTGGAGCTACATGAAACCACTCATTAGTCTTCAGGTTGTAAACTTCGACTGATGATAAACCTATGAAGATAATATAAAATTATTGTCTCTATAAATCTAGATGTAACATACTGTCTACCTTCCAGAAAACTCTTCATATTTGAAAATTCAAATTATTTTATTTAAGGACTGTTAATTACTGTGCAAAAGGCACAAGGTGATGTCCTTTAGTTAGCAAATTACAGTCAACCCATACTTAGTGTCTGAAAGTGGGCAAATTGATAAAAGCTTTTGTGAACTCTTCCCTGTTTTTCTTTCCTTTATTTTAATTAAGTCATCATGCTCTCCTACATATGCTTCAGTAATAGTTATTAAGGAAAATAATCGACTCTGCACAAATGATTTAATGCATCTGTGAAAAGAATAAACAAACACAGATACAGCTGCAAATGGAAAAGAAAAAAAGGCAAAACTTGGAAGGAAAGTTCAAAAGTATACTTGTGCAAGCATTCCATCCCCTTGACATTTTGCAGATAAGAACTCTTAATTGTATTCCCCAAGGAACAGGGTGGAAATATGTAGGGCAATGCCAATGATAGCAAACTGGGGGAAGGATGATTTTTTTATTTCCCTCAAATCTCCCTGAATATGAAGTCAGAGCAAAAAGAGAGAGCAAATTTCAGCTCCTCCTATGCCTGCTACAGGAAGAAGCATTAACCCTCTTCTCCCCCTTAAAAGGGATCCCTCTTTAGGAGTGCATGAAGTAAAAAGAAAATGTGGAATGTCTGGAAGATAATTGCATCTGCGTGTTCAAAAACTAGAAGCTTATCAGTTTGTAAGTGGTAACGGCCCATACATTTTGGCCTTAAATGGTTGCTTCTACAAACAGAATTTGTCATTCAATATATAAGGCTCTTGTGTGGATTCCTGAACTGGAATCCTGTTGAGCTGCCCGCACCTACCCAAGCAGTAACTGTAAAACAGTACTACAGTCCTGTAAAAGGAATGGAAAGGTGCTGGGAGCACTCCAGGTTGGTGAGCGGAGCAGGAGGCACCAGCAGCCAGTAGGGCCCAAGGAGCCACCCCTTGCCAGGGCCAGGGAGGAAGGAGTGGTGGAGGAAATTACATCGCTCAAGCATGTCAAGTGGGAATCATTAGGAAAGGTATGACTGCTTTAATATTCCTGTTTGGTCTGTTCAAAAACCAGATAGTGCTGGGAGAATGGCTATGGGCTGTACAGAACTGAATGAAGTCACACACAAGCAAGGACAGGGTTGCTTTTGTGGAAAAAAATCGGCAAAGGTTTGCAACTCTGGAGAATGGTGATGGATATTGCTAATGCTTTCTTTAAACTGGTTCAGAAAGCTAAGACCAGTTTGCCTTTACCTACTGCCTTTACCAATACCTTCTAAGTATCGCCTCAGGGATTCAAATGCAGTCCACTCCCTTTGCCACCAAAGGAGAGCAGCTGATGTAGCACTGTGGCCAGGTACTGATACTGTTTATTATTATATTAATGATCTATTGATTATGGCTGACTCACAATAAGAAACTGAAGCAGCTGTCAAACTGCTGAAAGCACATTTACAGGCCTAAGACTGATTTATCCAAAGAAAATACAGGGTCCTAGTATATGAACAGTTTGGCATGGACAGATAAAAGAGAAATACCAAATATGGTAAACAGTCCATCAATTTCCTGTTACAGACCTTTTTGAGACTTCTAGGGTATTGGTGAACTTGAATCCCACATCTGTTGCAACTAATGCACCATTTACAGAGATTAACTGGTAAGAAGGTTGTTTGACAGAGAACCAAGCAACAACAAGCCTTTGATGCCAACAAAAATGCTTTGATTCAGCATGCACAATCGCGCAGCAAGAATATTCTTTTAGAAGTAACAATTTCAGCAATATAGTCTCGTGGAGATCGTGGCAGATGATTTGAGCTGAAAACTCAGAACCTGTACAATTTTTGTCCACAGCATTACAATGCTCCATTGCATTATACCCTGACATCTGCTCTTATTTTACATCCTTATCCGATATTAGATTCTTGAGTTCTTGTATTTCGGGCATCTCTGACAAATACCTGTGCCTCATCTGAAGGAGAAAGCACTGCAACTGTGTCACCATCTCAACACCAAATTGAAATTCAGTCTGAAAGTGCAAAACAATCGCTCTCCAATACTCTGTGGACAACTACCCCATATTCAGTTACCAAACTCCAAGTAATATTAACTGAAGAATGTGGAGCAACACAAGTATCACTAGGAGATGACACTCCTGTTTTCCTCTACTGTCACATGGTAGCTCGTTGCACTTTGTAATGTGGTTATATAGGCACACTCCCTGCACACATTTCCACGAGATCAACATGTAAATACTTAGTTACAGCAGAGGAGAATCAGGTTTAAATCACCTGCTTTTTAAATAGGGGAAAATGCAAGTCTATGGACAACATGTTTCATGGGTATGCCAAATCCAGAATTTGTATTGCAGAATTATATTATGCTAAGTGATTCTGACATTAATGTTTCTGATTGCTATTTTTTCTGAGTAGGTAACAGTTGTACACCAATAAACATTACAAAATTGATTGTCAGCAGACTGTCTCCTCCTTTGACACCATAATAAGCACTGCTTGTATTTTGAAGGCATGTGTTACTTCAACATACCTGATGGTACCTAGCTGACTGACTGGTTTAACTGGTGAGTGTCACACTTGGCTCAAAGCATTATTGTGGAAATGTGTGAATCTATATGCATGAATCGATAAATTAATGTGCAATACATCTCACAAGCCCAAATGAACAGTTTGGCCAGCATCCAGTGCATGTGGTTGCTTGAGTGAAGGGGGTGGCATATGGGAATATAATGGAAGACTGGTGGGAAGGAATCGTATAATAAAACATGATCCAGTCACTGTGCAGTTGTGATGTAGGAAAACATATAAATCATACTAATCATTGCCAGCATGAACCACACTGGATTCACACATCAACAAGCTCAAGATACAGGGTGGACTACTTCTATTTATGCTAATCAAAATGAATTATGGGCTGTGACATAAACTATTCAGCTCCTGTCACAGTGTATCAATTACTACAATCAAACTATACATTATATCAAGATGCAAAAAACACCTGCTACAACATGATGACCTGACTTAATTGGCACATCCCCAGTGGGATACCTTATTCAGATAGTCATCAACAGCAACAGGAATTCTGAATATAAAGCTTATTTTAATTG
This sequence comes from Coccyzus lansbergi, assembly GCA_033558105.1. NCBI lineage: Eukaryota > Metazoa > Chordata > Aves > Cuculiformes > Coccyzidae > Coccyzus > Coccyzus lansbergi. The sequence continues at coordinate 1,543,037 of JAUMJK010000486.1, forward strand.
TGATTTTGTTAGCTCTAATAAGTTATGCTTGTTAGTTTCTGTCATTTTGTGTGTTAAAGCTTTCTATGTGACTCAACAAATATTCTCTGTTCTCCATGTGGAATCTCCCAATACTGCAAGTAACAATAATATTTTCACAGTACTAAAACTATTTGATTACAGTGAATCTGCAAACCCGTCAACACAGTATATAAATCACGTTGATATGACACAAACCAAGCAGTTTATCAAGTAATTGGATTCATACCTCTGATGTGCCATATGCCACATATTTATGACATAGAGACAAGAGATTGATAAAAGTGGACTGACTGTAGTCAGGGGGCGGGGGCAGCATTTGTGATGAACGTACTCCACCCCCCTCTCAAGCAAACCAGTAAAGGAAGAGGTAAAGGACTAAAAACTCCTCCAGGAAACCCCGAAGGATCAGAGGGACACAGTAAACACCAATAAGTTGTGGCTATAAGGAGCCTAATGCATACCTCTATTATATCTGGTTTGACTCTGAGGCAACCACTTTTATACCATATATATGACAGCCTAAGTGACCATTCTCTGAGCCTTCCCTGCTGGACAGTGGTTGCATGGCAATGATCTCCCCTTGTGCTGTGATGCCTCTCAAGGGTGCTACTCAAAGCAATGAGATCTTTTACCAACGACAGCTTGCTGATGATCCCCATTTGAATCCTCCCTGGACAGCAGGTAGACTGCATGCAACTCTCCCCTTTAGTTGTTTAGCTTAAATAAGTAACAAAAATAGAAAAATCATTTAGAGTTACAAGAGCAGCTAGACTTGAAGAGGTATTAGGCCACAAGCTGGGTATTTCGACTTAAAAACTTTCCCAGCCCATACAAACTGTTCAGTTAAAACAAGGCTTCTAGAGCTGACAAAGAATAGAAAATACAGAGGCTTCAATGATACAGATCATCAACACCTATGGCACTAAGACAAGATAATGACTTGTCTGAAAGACAGCAAAGGAATCCAATGAGAAACAAAAAATCTCAGACTCAAATATTACTACTGGACCAAATAATCATCTGAGGTGCTTGCAAATAGTCTGTAATTGTGTAATTGCTTGGGGATTTCTTTCATAGAATGGTTCTGGAGCTGAACATACTGCTGTATCTTCCATTAAATTATTTTGTATGAAATTTGATGTCTACTTTTTTGGTCTGCTTTGCAAAACCTTGGATTTGGAATTTGGAGTGATCTGACACCTGGCATGAGTCAACAGGACACCCAGAGAGAAGCTGAGTGGCAAAGCACATTGAAACTTTGAAATCTTATGTAAGTGGTATAAAGAATTGTGTGTGGACATGTAATCCTTTCACTATAAACACATAGAATCCTTACCTTCTGTGTCTCTTAGCCATAAACTCTTGACCAAGTCTGGGACTAGGACAGGATCCAGTTGCATGTAGGCTCCTCTCAGAGAAGGAGTTCAGAAAGTAAAAGAGTCCATTCTGAACATTATGACTTGGTGGGAGGGTCTGCCTTACCTCTCCTCAATCCCAGTCCTTGTGCAAAACACTTCACACAGATTATAAACCAATTCTCTCTCCACAAATTTCCTCCATGTAGTAAGTAATACAGTGACTTTATCAAACTCTGTTAAGTCACACAAGTTTCATCTGAGTTATCAGAGAAAGTTGTTAGTAATCTTTCTTACACTACATGAAAATGCAGAGGTATATTTCATATGCAAACAGGACAAAAGAGACCAGGTAATTTTTCTGTCCACATCTTCTATGAGTTAAAGTCTCTGACTACAGAAGGAATACTGAAAGGGAATGCGTCAAAGATTCACTAGTCAATAACTCCTAGAACTGCTAGAATGAGAGTAAACAGTCCAGTGCTCAGGTAGAAAGTTGTGACCACCAAAGCACATTCCACACCACAAGATGGCAGGTCACTCTCAGGCTCATTACAGCTACAAGGAAAGAGGCATTCAAATTTGATGCAATTATGTCAAGAGCAATCAAAGTTTATCAGTAGTGTATAAAGGCAAAAAAATACCTGTACTCCCATCAAATCCTCCCACAGCATAAAGAAGGCCATTTAATACAGCTGCTCCCAGTGTGCTTCTCCTGTCTTGCATGTTGGCAACACTGGTCCACTGGTCCTTGACTGGATCATAGGAATCTACTGTGCGTACTCTCAAAGAACCATTGAAACCACCAACAGCATAAACCATGCCTCCCATGTACACCATTCCTACAGCAGGGAAACAGGGAGGAATGATAAGCGTTTCTGTCTGTCAGTTAATTTTATTCCATACCGCCCTAAGTATGCAGATACTTGACACAATTTACAGTACATGCTACGCTATCAGATTTTTTTACAGTCTTAGAGCTTCATTCAGATTGAGCACTGGAAATTCTTACACTTTTTGTTGTTAATAGCTCCCACTTCCAAATAATATGCTTGCTGAATTTCTTCTTACTTGGATATCTCAGCTGCTTTATGATCATATTTTTACATTCCTAGTATCAGTTGGTCATTTCTTCACATTCTTCATCTCATTTAGTAATAGTAGGGTATTTTAATAGTAAAATTACTCATTATTATAATGCATTAATATTTAAATGTATTTATCCTGTGTAACCTCTAGAATAAACTGCTTTACTTCCCATAGATACAATGTGAAACACAAATCAACAACAAGTTATCAAGCGTGTATTGTTCAAGATTAGCAAGTAATTCAAATTTTAGGGATGCTTACTGAAGGCTTAGCCTTGACTTACTTATTCTCAGATAAGCATCTTAAGTATTGTTCCAAACAACACACAACACTTTCAACAGATGCCTAAATTCCGAAGCATTACCAACCATAACAAAAAATTAGGCACCATTTACCTGCTCTACATCTTCTGGAAGGTAGTTCAGCCACCTGATGCCAGCGTTCTTCTTTAAAATCATAGCATTCAACACTGCGAATTGCCTTTGGTGCCTGTCCTCCCACTACCATCATCAACTAAAAGGGAGATAAATATTTATGAATTATTTGCATATATGAGAGTACCCGAAAGACAAAAAATGACATGCAAATTTTAATTACGTCCAGAGGAAATATGAGATAGAAAAGCAATTAAGAGTCTAGGAGTCCCCATGAAACAGGTGGGTTGTGCTATGCTCTCACATCCTACTCTGACCTCAGACATGAGCACTCAGCACCTGTGATGTTCAATGGCACTGGGACCATCCGTCACAGAACAGCTTTATCAGATTCCTTTAAGAAAAATGTGCTAAATCTCCTGAACGGACTCTCCTATTACGTTATTGCAGTTGCCATAATAGTACTAAGAGGAAATGACTTCATAGGTAAAAAGACAATACCTGATGTTTGTTCGGGTTTCTTCTTCTAAAATGAAGAGAAAATTATATTTAGCTAAAACTTAAATAAATCCACCAATTTCTTTCTCCGTGGATTTTTTTTTAAGAGAGGAAGTTAGCCTGTTTCTTACTAACACCAGGCTTACAACTGTGTGTTTCTCAAATGTTGAAGAACTTATTTAAAAAAACTTTTACTTTTGCAGGGGGAGGGGACGTGGCAGGGTAGAGGTAGGTGAGAGACTAAAATATCTAAAATATCTGTATCACAAGTAGTACTGAGTATAAATTTAATCATTTGTTATATTTTTGTGATAAATAATTCTGCTATGAAAATTTTGACTGGAATACTCCGAGTCATGGTCATGTTCTCATGAAATCTGTTAAAAGGAGTTTGAAAATATAAATACACTGGAAAAATAAGGGTCTTACTTTTGGAAGGCTAGCAGGTGTTCTCAGTTTTGTTCGAGTGCTTTTCATCAATGCTCGTTGTTCAGTTGGCAGCAAGTGATATTTCATAGCTTCAATGAGGTAATCTTTACAAGCACTGCTGTTCTTCACCAGTATTTCTTCTTCAACTCTCTGTTTATCAATAGAAGTTTAACAAGGTCTGAGCACATTTAGGAACTAAAACACAAATAATCAGAAATACAATAAAGCCTGTGTTATATCACACAAATGCAGATGACTATAATTTAACCACAGTTAAGACACAAATTTATGTGATTGTAATATCCAGTCAGTGGAAAAAAAAATATGATTCTCTTAATTAGTAAATAGAAGAAACAAGGTTAAGCAAGGTATATCACTTCCTCACAATCAAGCACATTTCTTGACCTTTCAAATACAAAGAGTACAGAGTGCCTCAAAGGGGAGGTGGGTGAAAAGAGTTCAATAAAGCAGTAAGCCACCCCACAGCAATAAGAAACTAGAAGAGCAAACCAAAACAAAAGCCCACAAAAGCAAAACAAAAACTACAAACAACCTACACAAGGTGGAGGAAATTCATATCACAAAACTAGAATTTCTATAATAAACACCTGGCAACACCTACTAAACAATGCTAATAACAGACTGATATTTTCTCTCTTAAATATTTGACTCTATTACTAATTATTTAAAATTATCTTATACAATTTAAAAAAAAAAATTTACCTATTTCAGGTACAATACATTTCCTTTATCAGCAACTCCGAAACAACTTAAACAATTAATTCAATTCTGAAATTTATATTCCCTTATTTGATACAACACTTATTTTGATATCATATTGAAAATGAAGGTTAACCTGATCTTAGCTAGTTAAATCATTCTGATTACCAGTATAGCATGACAAGTAGTCAGCCAAACAAATAAATCACTTACAAATTATATACTTTACGTAGCAATCCCTCATTTGACTCTGTGTGTGCATGTGTCATGATGGTTGTTTATTTTCACTGTCAGGAATATTATATTACACTGCTGTTGAAATCGAATTTTTTTAATGCCAGATGGATAAACTGAAATGTTGACATGCAGAAGTATTAGTATTCCTTTTTTTGCTTACCTGAACTAAATATTCACGGGAAAGCAAAGGCAGCCGAACATGCTCCATCAGGCGTGCCATTAGCTCCTGCCTTACATCTTTGTCATGGTTTACCCACGCTATCACTGCTTCAAATACCTTCCAGGAAACAAACAAATGCAAGTCCCTTGACTGACAAATTCAGTAGCATGTAAATATCAGTATGCCTCCAAAACCAGTTTTTGCTTATGCTAAAATTCCTAATGTGAGAAAAGACAACAGCAGTTACAGCTCCCATTGTTTTCATATTTACCCACTACAAAATACTGATGCAGTAGCCAGTCTCTTTTTATATCACTCCTCTACCGGTGTTTCAAGGATAGCTGCACTACATTAACAAAATGCACACAAGTTCATTGATACCAAATATCCGATAAAGCTAGGTAAACAACACAGCAACAGGGCTATTACAAGCAACATACTTTTCTTCCTTTCTTGGAAAATTAACCTCCCACATCATCATTCAAATGACTTATCATCACTGAGTCTTACTAGGAGAAGCGATCCCAAGTCTAGTTTATCCTCTGCACAGCAACTCATCATACACTAGAGCATTAAAACCTTAATTATGCTCCACAGAAGCAGCATCCCATGTATCAAAGTGATAAAACAGGACCTTCAGGGTATGGGAACAACAACATGACTCTGTTAGTTACAGTTTAAGCAAATAGTTGTTCTTATGCTCAATGTTTCAGAAAGGTTTTAACACAAAACACTACCTACTCATAAAACCAGTAATCAAACATGCTTTTGAATACGATTTAGCCTCATTTGAACAGAGGGGTTAGTACAATTGCATAGTCCTTGGAAAAAAGAAATCCAACATAACTGAAATTGATCACAACTGGATTAAAAAAATGCAGACCTCTACAACCTGAAAACCATTAGAGGTTCAAAGAGATGCAGTGGGCTCATTGAAGACCTCAGAGCTTCAAAAATGGCTTTAGCAGAAACAGCATGTGTATGTGACTCTCAGCATATGTTCTGTTTATTCTGCTTGAAGATAAGAATGAATTTCCATTTAATCTAGTTTCTACTTTTGAACAGAACACAGTGTTTGGACTTTTAAGACTTGAGATTAATTTTCAACTGACAACATTTTGGGGAAAAAATACTTTAAAAATGAGCACAATACATGCCTAATTTCACTGAAGAGACAAAGAATGTACTCAAACAAGTATACAACAACAGTAAGAGAAAGATTGCTCTCTCAACCCAAGGGATAAAAAGGATACTAGGATACACACGGTCTTACCTTTTCTTCTGAGGCAATGGTGAGTTTGTCACTGGATATAAGACTGCATACTTGCTCTACACCAAGATTGAGGTATTCTTCACTAAGTACAACATCAGAAAAGTGCTGTTCTGTTTGGAGGAAAAGCACGACACTAACATACAGTGCTGAGTATATCTCAGAACAAGCATTAAAGCAGCAGAGGAAAAATAGAGAAAAAAGCCAATGCTATTTTGCCATACCTAGAAGCAATACTTTAATTTAAAACATTTAATATAGGTTAAAGCTTGATCTCACAAGCAGCTTTATATTAAAGTTTCTTAAAAATAATTGAAATATTTAAAAAATACTAAAAGCAGCAATTTATCATTTTCAGCATATTACATATCACAATCTCTACATTGTGTAAAATATATAGTTTCCTCATTTTTTTCAAATACCTCAACTTAAAGTAAACTAAACTGACAAAATGTAATGTTTTCATTGTAGAATTAGACATTTTATTGTAACATAGAGCATATATCTTTATCAAGTTCTTGTTCAGTCATCCTCTTCCTTCCTTAAAATTGCTTTTTAAGCCATTCAGTTGCTAAGAAGCATCTCAATACAGTTAACTGTTAGCTGAAGAGGGGAAAACTATTTTCAACAGAAGTTAGAAGGTACAGCTGTTACTGGGAATTTAAGAATTCACTCGGAATAAGTAAAAAAAGTCAAACATTCAAAACAAGACATTTCTATCACTCCACTAATGCTAACATAGGTAAGACTCCACACCCCACAAATTTTCTTAAGCTGTTTAAAGAAGCTTAACAAAGTTGAGTATTTTTCAGACCAAGAAGGCTACATTTTTCAAAGTCAACAAAAAGGGTAAAATAGCTTTTTTTGCAGTGAAGATCAGAGAGCATAAAAAGATAAATTGAACACAGTATAATTTTTGTCCTACAGCCAGTTCGGCATCCTGTTCCTTTGAAGAGTTAGCACAAATTGCTTCAGACAGAAGACAAATATATATGAAAAGTATGATGATAAAATCTCCTCCCATGAAGGTCTCACTATAAGCATGAAAAATTAGAGATAAATAGCCAGAAGGATGATATTTTACCTTAACCACACTACTAAACAATGAGTTTGGTGAGATACAGTCCAGTCCCTTTGAATCCTGTTAAATTTTTAACTTTAATACCTTCCTACAGTTAAAACACCACAGTCTCATTAAACAAAAAGCCTCACATCTAAACTTAACATGCAGTTTACTGTTAATCAATTTTCAATTAATACCTGCAACCAATCTACTCAGAATTATTCATTATTCTACACTCCTTTTTAGCCTTCATGTCTATTTAAAGTAGACAGTCCTCACCTTTTCAATCCCTCATCCTATCAGTCTTTCAATTCATCATCACTACAGGTCACTCCAGTTCTGTAGCATTCTCCAATGATGCCAGTATTGTACTTTCTGCCATACTTCAGGAAATGGGAGAGAACGGGTGAGGAGAAATACTACTGATTTTTATAACACCAGTATTAGGCTAGAGATTAGGAGGAGGTTTTTCACGGAAAGGATCATTGGGCATTGGAACAGGCTGCCCAGGGAGGTGGTTGAGTCACCTTCCCTGGAGGTGTTTAGGGTGTGGGTAGACGAGGTGCTGACGGACATGGTTTGGTGTTTGATGGGAATGGTTGGACTAGAAGATCCAGTGGGTCTCTTCCAACCTGGTTGTTCTATGATTCTATGATTACTTTTTCACCCCTTATAAATCTTTATGTCTGTTTGCTTTTCAGACTACAAATATGCAGTTCCTTAAGCAGCAGAATTTACTGAGGTACACTTATTGAGATAAGTATTGGATTAATTTTACTATTTGCATATGGCAAATAAAAATTGAGAAAGGTAATTTTCATGAATTAGTTTTATTAGAAACTCTGATTTTTCCAGTGACAGTGCCACAAAACAACATGCCTGACTTCTCTGAGAAGTGAGTTAAGAAGCAAGCAGGACGGAAGAAGCAACACTCGTCAAAATGTCAAACAAATCTGAAGTTTAGAAGCTTTGTTAATCTTGCCTTGAGAAAACTGATTCAACAGTGTATCACATCCAAACGGATACACTTCATAAACTAGACACATCCGGTTGATGCTACAGACTTACACACAAAAGTTTTGCTTTTTAAAAGTTACTTTAGATTTACACGCTCTAAGTAGGAAGCAATCTAGTATCTACACCAAAAAAGTAAATGCTGTCAGTTTTCAGAGTGATACAATAAATGTGGGGCTGTGCTCTGTTTTCACACTAGGAAGAGAACTGTAGAAGAAATGCAGACGAAAAAACACAGTACTTGAACAAAGACTATTTTACTGGATGTCAGCCTGTATGCTTAAAGCATAAAGCAAGGCATGTGACCAAGAGAAGAAAGAAGGGGAGGGGGGTAGGGGGAGAGAAATTAAGCTACTCAGTCAATAGTTATAGGTTCAGGTTCTCAAGCAACACTCGGAAATGAATCCTCAGCTGAATGAATTACAGAAAAAAGAGAGATAGTAGAATAGATTGCTACATAAATATTAATCACCATAAAAAGACGTAAGATGAAATCACTATTCTCTTAAGAATCAGATCTCTTGTTGTCAAGGAGACCATCTTAACTGATGGGTGGATGATAACCTATTGGAAGAAGTCAATTGAAATTACAGCTAAATGAATTATTTAAAATAATTAGAAACTGAAAAAGAACAAGGAAATGCAAAAACACCAATTAAATCTACCAATGACAATTTACCTAAAACTATTGAAGCGCTGAAGATAAGGCATTTTTTTATTATATATAAATGATTTTTTTGCTTCCTTTTCACAGGAAGTATATCATAACCTTTGAAATAACATGATTTAGTACTAAGTGTTCAAAAAAATCCCACTTAGAGCCTCTTTTTCCAGTAATTATGAGATAAAAATAGTATTGGAAGGTGCATTCTTTTTTTGTTCTGGGTTAGGATTATACTGTATTATTGTTCACCTTCTGAAAGCTTTGTCATTGCCCATGGTGGAGGGGTTGGAACTAGATGATCTTTAAGACCCCTTCCAACCCAAACCATTCTATCATCTCCAGAGAGTACCATCAACTGTCATGAACCTTATGAACATCATCCAGATAAGCAAAGGGACAGAACTATCTGGTTGGAATTTTTCACAAGAGAACAAACTACCTTTTTGTTTTCCAAATCAGAATCTTCCACACAGGATGCGACATTGACAAATTTGTATTGGAGTCTTGTCCCACTTTTTGCCGCTTTACCCACACATTGAAGCCAGCTGGCTCAAGAGTCAAGCAGCCTGGTAACAAGCTGGCTTAGGATCTGCAGACACTTGGCTCCCAAACCCCTACTTCCTAAGCAAGCAGAACCCCTACTTCTTAATTATCAAAACTAAAATCTGCCTTTAAAAAAATCTTTTCCATTTTAGGACATTTCCAAAGTATCTGTTCCAATTGCATATGAAAAGCAGATTTTCACATTTTCTCAAGTGACAGAGACAGTTTCTATCTGAATAGCTGAAGATCTGTCCTTTTTTCCCCCTGTACCAGTAGGATGGGACTTCAGTTTCAGGGACAAATTAAAAGTACAAAATAAGTTCTTATCAACATAGAAGGGGTTAGTAAGAAAATGTTTGCAAGTACAATAAGCAATGTCAGTGTAGAGAGAACAGGAAGATGAAAGGAACTGTAAATGTACCACTTTTTGTTATTTTTCATTATGAATCTGGAGATGTATTATCCATGCACATAGCAGCAGTAAGCACTTGATCTACCCTTCTATCCAAAAGGCACATAGTCTTGCTGGCCATAAAGATATTAATACTAATTTTACATGTTTCAATTACATCCGAAGGGGGGTTACATATGAAATCTGAACAGGACACTTATGCTATAAGGCGTTGTGGATTAATTCACAAATGCCATTTTACTCATTTATCTAACTACAGTCAAACCTTCTCTGGCTTAGTTGCCTTTACTAAACGGCATAAACAAGTATGGATGCAAAGTTCTGATAGAGTTCTCTCAGATTAAAGACCTTTCAGAGAATCAGTGGCCAAAAATAAAAGCCTGTAACCCATCTTCTCCTTTATGTTTTATGACACTGGCCGTCGTCAGCATTTGTCTCCATGTACAACATTGGTGAGGACTGCCTAAAGGTCTGTTCCATCATTAACAGGCTTCAGTCATTTTCTAAAATTTTATTCTGAGCTGCACCAGCAGCTGACAACACTTAATACCAATTTCCAGAAATCTTTTTAACATTTTGTATGCATTCAGAAATCGTCAAAGATCTTCCTAAAGCCACATTAAGAGGTATAAAAAAGATGACCATAGCATATCAGTGCCTGAGGCTGCAGCTGGAAAAAGGGAAAATGCCTTTACCTTGCCTAGGTCTTTTCAGGGCAGTAATTCAATGCATATTATGTTTGAAACAAAATATTACAATCAAATACATAGTTTCATAAATGTCTTTCGTCAGGTTTAGGCCCACTGCTTCTATCCCACAAAACAGATAATGATATTGATTATGAACTAAATGGTGTACCTGCATCTTTCTGATGAGATAATGCTACAAAACCAGCTGGAACCTTCCAGAAGCGTAGCTTCTTTCTGACATGACAACCTCTTGTTTTAGAGTAGTGAAGATCATGAGAACTTGGAAAGATCTAAGCCTTATGTTCCCTTAAAAGAACAATAAAAATTTTTCAAGTAGAAGCAGTAAAAACATTGAGCAAAAACTACTTTTCAAAATTTTTTGCTTCAATTCACAATGTCACACTGTGATTTTTTTGGCTTGAGACAAAAAGTTTTTGCTAATGGCCTAACAAGGCATTGGTCAAGCAGGAACTCCAGCCTTATTACAGGGTAATAGACATAAGCTCTGCCAGTTGGAGAACCAGCAGAAGCTAAACATTGCAGAATCTTTTTTTTCTTTTCTCTAAAATCTGATTTACTTGTCACTTTTATGATTAAATAGCTGCTTTTGAGAACACCATGAAATTCATAGCAGCCAAGATAAAAGTAGTGTAGCAACAGACGTTGCTACTCAAAATAGAATCATACGAACAATTCTGCTAACTACATCCTTACAATCTCATACATGACTATACACAAGAATAGTCTACAGAAGACATGCATGCTTCCAAGTCTAGTCAGAGTTCAAAGTTTTAGACTTGGAGAATCAGAATCAAGAATGCTGTATCCCAAAGTAAAAAGCAGCAATCCCTGCTTCACAATACATGCTAAGGTTCCCAAACAAACATTTCTTCAACATCTTCTCAGCACAATGCTAAAAGCCAAAAATGTTTGCTGTGTAAAGTTTGTCCTCAAAAGACATAGGAAGATCCAATGTTTCCAAACCCCATACCAGCCTACACAGTGAGTAAAAGTACATTACTCCTTGGTTATAGCTAAGAAATATGTCAAGGCCTAGGTACTCCCTAAGTGTCTCCCTAGTCCAAGGATGCATGCCCCTCTTTATTAAAAGGCTTTATCAATCTATCTTCTGGTTGTACATAACAACAACTATAAAATGCACCATACTCTCAGGAAAAATCATTATTTTGTAAACATCCTCAAAGACTATATAAGATGTATCCCTAGTAAAACTGAGGCTGGACTAGTAGCACTCATGCCACATATTCATTGTAAGAATTGTCACACAAGACAGATGGGAGGTCTCAGCTCTGTGTAGTCCCTATGCAAGTGTGACAAGGTTCAGAGCAGGACTGCTTTCTGGAACACCACTAGAAGAGGCAGCATCTCAGAAAGTTTAATTGCAACAGAAGCTCAGTCCAAATAATCTGTATCAACTGTCCATGACTTTCAGGTCTCTCCACAGGCATTGCCAATACATATAAAAGACTCCTAAATTATGGAAATGTCACATTCTGCTACAGGAGGACCAACTCCACCACAGGATTCTGAAACTCCAGTTTTAATTTAAGTTGAAGGTTTATCCCCACTGGAAGAAGTTTTGAAGTTTCACTGTATTAATAACTTCTGATCTACACCAGCATATATCCTTTATTAGCTAACTATTAGCAAAAGTATATCCCTGCCTGTTTTTCCTAAATGCAAAACCAAGTGTAACAAAATAAAAATGGGGAGGAGTTAAACATCCAAATGCTTTTCATTTTCTCAAGGGAAATATTTTCACTGCTTTTTCAATATAATAATCTTCTTCTGTACTTACTCTAGTTTCTGGAGCCTTAATCCCAAAATGACTGCTCCTGGGAGTTCAACTGTCTGTGATACAAGGCCCAATTCTGAAATGGCCCAGCCATGTATCTTTGGCTCAGACTTTTGAGAAGATTTTTTTTCAGTTGTATGGAAGAGCCTTTACAAATTACAGAGTCATTTGAGATAAGAACAGAGGAAAAAGAAGCTATGATAGCTGAGATACAGGCAAGTAAAAAGTTTGAAAATCCAAGAGGAAAAACGTTGACTTGAAAAGGTATAAAACTGTACAGAAGAAAATCAGGGAGTCGGATAGAAATCCAGCAGCACCAATGATCAGCTTGTTCCAAGGAGAAATGCAGACTAACCCTTCCTCTCTGGGTGCTTTTACTATTAGTACTAAGCATGCCAATGCTCAGCCTAATAGCTTGCAAGTCCCAGCTAGAGCCAAAAAATAGCTTCCTCATCCTTTTCACTTGTCTACATGCTGCTTGCAGAGACTCTTTAGGGCCTGAACAAAAAAAAAAATGACCCAGTGAGGAAGGGCTACAAGTTAGACACAGTTGCTGTGCTCTCAAACACATTTAACAATTACTGCACTCAAGGTCTTGCCACTTTCTTAGATTTTTATATTTCTATAAAGTAAACCACATAAGCATCAGCTTCAACTACTGAATTGAACAAAGATTGTTTAGAAGACACACTGAGATGTCAGATTAGTTTAAAATTCAAAATTAAACAAGTGCTACATCAAAACGTGTTCCCTAGAACATTAAATATCTGAACATAAATTCTAATTAATAAATGTAAGCATTGCTTCCTAATGCATAAAAGATCAAAAATAAGGTAGATTTTTTTGGATTTGATATTATATTACTCAAAGACAAAAAGATTTAATTAAAACTTTTTGCTTAATAGCCTAAATACAGTTATCAAAGTCATTCAGCCACATACACACTAGAACTTGGAGTAAAGCATGCATTACAAAAGCTAGTACTTTCAAAACGAACCTGAACAGCTTTTAAGTTTTCTGAATATGATTTCACAAGTATAAAAACTTCTGAGTATGGCTGATTTGTATACCTCAATTTCAGACTTAAGAAGGCAACCAAGGATCCTGTTGACAGACACTTAATCATGAGTTTGCTGCATTTCCATTTTTTTCCTAAAACATCCATTCTTGACAGACACTATAATCTCCTGAAATTGGTTAAAAAAAAAAAAATCTATACTGGAACACAGATCTTCTAGGAATTAATACAATCCAAAGCATTCAAAATCTTTCTTTTTATGAGGTCTAAAATTACTTAAGGAGTAATTTACTTTACTCAAGTAAAGTAAAAAGTGGATTATTTTGACCTAGACAGAAGAACTGAAGCACTTAGTCCTCTATTTCAGGAACAGCTTCTGGTTTACCTCTGTGCTAATTAATTGTTCATGATGCTAACTCATCACTGTACATTTCAGAAAAGTTACAAAAAGGAATACAATCATACAAATGTTTTCTGTAGCCTTATTGGGATATTTTGGTTCTACTTCTCTTTTCTGTATTGCTCTTGCACTAAGCCTGACAGAGTGCTAAGAATTAAAGAAGGCAGCGCCAAGAGTGGAACACAGTCAAGTAGCTCATACTCACAGTGTATTTATTTCAAGAGTAAGAACAGAGTGTGCATTTCTTGAAAATTCACCAGATACAGAAAAAAACCACAGTAGGAGTTGAGCTGGCAGCTAGTGGTATGGGCCAGCAAGACTCCAAGAATATTATGACAAAAAGGGAAGCATAGACAAGGAAACTGCTTTCTGAAGGAATCTGTCGGAAATGGAAGGAGGTTTGATTACAGAGGAAAGAGAAGGTTAGTTCCACGCACAAAAGTAGGAGAGAGAGATATGAAATAAAAGATTCAAGTGAGGGTAATTCTGCTGAAGTGGAAAAGCCAAGGATGAGAAGCTGGAATTTGATCCAGGGTAAAGAATACTGCAAAAGTAGTAAAATTACATTGGCAGAGAGGAATTTATGGCAGAGCTAGAGTTATATCGCAGCAAAAGGAACATGATGTAAAGGAGATTTGGTAGGGACAGAAGGAACGAAACAGAGGAACATGCAACTGAGTAGTTAAGACATAATGGCAGAGGGGAGTTAAAATTGTCAAATTCACGAACCTGGATGACAGGGAGAGTACAGAAGTCACTAGTGAGAGAGGATGACAGGGAGAAGGGGAAGATGTTTAGATGGAAAGCAGTTTGGGTTTGCTGAACCTGAAGTAGAAGTGGAACATCCAAGAGAGACTGAAAATACAGGAAAGAAATCTGTGATTGGGTAGACAGTGCAAAAAAGGAATACCTGACTGTAACACTAAACTTCTGATTTCCCAAACAGGTTTGTTCTACTTCCTGAACATTCACTACCAAAACTCCACTCAAAAGATATTACTTTGCTGGCTAGCAAGTTAAACTGCATAAAAGAGGGAGCGTTTTGATCAATACAAAAAGTAATTCCTCTGCATAACATCTTCAGTCTCAACTCAAACATCAATAGTCCGAAGCACTCTACGCACAAAAGAACAGTAAGATCATTGCCACCTAACAAATGTTGTGCTAAAAACTTAAAAGGTTAGACAATTTTTTACTTTTTAGTAATCCACATTATGGAAACTTTCTCAGTGTGAAGAGTAGTCAAACAAGATACTAATCAATTATGTTAAAAATTACCTATTTAGAAATACCATCTCTGAAGCTACATGAATATTAATCTCCAACAGCACAAAATGCACTTGGAATATAAATTTTTTAAGAACTATGCTAGCCTTCACAGAATTTTAGAAACGTAAGCTAGAAAGAACTTAAAATCATCAAGTTTTTGACACAAAAGTGATTTAGAACAACATACATCAGATGTTAGTCTAACCAGTTTTTTTACAGCTGTCCATAAGCTTCCACAAACAGCTTGCCTCATCTGTGTTACTTCTACGGTCCAATTTTTCCTTAATATATTGAAGTGACTTTAAAAGATCAATCACAAATAAAACTTAATCATTCTCATTCATTTTTATGCACAGAAGATTTGCATTCCTCCTCATTCTCCTAGCCTTTTATTTTCTTGCCTGAAAGGACATTCTTTGCCCAGAGTATTTGTCATAGGTCAACCTGTTTTCCTAATAACACAAAATGACTAGGTTGAAAAAAACCTCCAGGATCATAGAGTCCAACCATTCCTATCAACCATTAAATCGTGCTCCTGAACACCTCATCCACCCATCTTTTAAATCCATCCAGGGATGGTGACTCAACCACCTCTCTGGGCCGCCTGGGCCTGATCACCCTTTCTTTGAAAATTTTTTTCGTGATGTCCAGCCTGAACCTCCCCTAGAGCAGTTTTAGTCCATTCCCTCTCATCCTGTGCCCTGTCACTTGGGAGAAGAGGCCAGCTCCCTCTCTCTATAACCTCCTTTCAATTAATTGTAGAGAGCAGTAAGGTCTTCTATCAGCCTCCTCTTTTCCAGGCTCAACAACCCCAGCTCTCTCAGCTTCTCCTCTTAAGACTTGTTCTCCAGCCCCTTCACCAGCTTCATTGCTCTTCTCTGGACTCGCTCCACAGCCTCAACATCCTTCTTGTGGTGATGAAGCCCAGAACCAAACACAGGATTCAAGGAGTAGCCTCACCAATGCAGGGGGAGAATCACCTCCCTGGACCTGCTGGTCACACCCTTTCTGATACAAGCCAGGATGCCATTGGCCTTCTTGGCCACCTGGGCACACTGATGGCTCATGTTCAGTCAGCTGTCAACCAACACTCCCAAGTCCCTCTCCTCTAGGCAGCTTTCTAGACAGACCTCTCCTAGTCTGTAGCACTGCATAAGGTTGTTGTGCCCCAAGTGCAGGACCCGACATTTGGCTGTGTTAAACCTCATGCCATTGGACTCTGCCTAGCAGTCCAGCCTGTTCAGACCCCTTTGCAGAGCCTCCCAACCTTCCAGGAGACCCACACTTCCACCCAGCTTAGTGTCATCTGCAAACTTGCTAAGGGTGTACTCAATGCCTTCATCTAGGTCACTGATGAAGACATTGAACAGGGCTGGACCCAGCACTGAGCCCTGGGGAACCCCACTTGCCACTGGCCTCCAGCTGGATTTAACACCATTTACCACCACTCTCTGGGCCCGGTCATCCAACCAGCTTTTCATCCAGGAGTGTGTGTGCCTGTCCAGGCCAGAGGCTGACAGTTTCTGAAGCAGAAAACTGTGAGAAACTGTGTCAAAGGCTTTACTGATGTCCAAATATATTTATGTTAGACTTCCGTGGATTCAACTTCAACTGTTTTGCACCTTTCTTAATGTTTGGTTTAGCATTTTTCTACCTAAGGCCTCACCAGCATCAAGAAAAAGAGAATAATTATTTTCCTTTGTTCCCTCACAGAACTCTACTGTTACTTCACCACAGAATTGCTTTTTCATTCAGAACAGCAAGGAAAAAGAGACCCTAATTTTCAAAAAATGCCAAGACTTGATATGAGTCAGTCCTCTTACAATATGAACAACATCGTCTAAGATGACTGTGATGATGCACTTTTAGTAATAAAAATAGTTCACGGAGTTCTTGATTTTTCAGGGAAAAAAAATACAAACGATTGAATGGCAAGCATTTTTTACAAGGAAAGCATATTTTTAATGGCTGAGCTATATATATGGTTAGAAGATGCACCTCTACCTGCTTTGTGTCAAGACAGATGAATGAGACTACAGGTACTCTTTATGGTAAAAAATGTCAAGTCTTGGGCTAGATGAATAGGATTTTCAAAATACAAGTTGACAACACACTATTCGTGGTATGTTTACTGCTTCTTAGCCAGTCCAGCTCAGTGGATAGAGATAGCACCCCCCTTCATGCCCTCATCTTCTTTCTTCCCCGATATACTTCCTACAGACTTTGGCTTGTGGGAGTTGCCAAAATTTTAATCCTTCTTTCCCAATTTCCTCCTCTAAGTACCAGTGTAAGAGTTTAAACATCAAGGTAGCTACCTCCTGAATTATAAACTGCTTAGACCCTGTATGGCCCTGAGGATATTGCCATTTAATGCTTATTATAACTAAGTTCTAAGCAGGAGACTTTATTTATCTTAAAGACATTCATATCAAATGCACTCTTTCATAGAATCATAGAATGACCAGGCTGGAAAAGATTTATCGGATCATCAAGTCCAACCATTCCTATTAAATACTTGATATCCCAATCTTTGCCACAAGACACATCTGCAATATCCTGGATAAAATCTGGTTTGCTTTTGGAGGGGGTTGGATGGACATGGAACCTGCGTGTGTGTACTCACACATATATTTTTCAAGCTATATGCTATACTAATGATGACTTGCCTGCATATGTGTTGGCCTTGTTCAGGAGATCTGTGCATGCATGCATGTCAGCAAAAGCACGGATCCCCAAGCAGTTGATAGGATGAAGCTGGGATTCCAAAAATTCACAGCAAGTCCTTTTCACATCCTGCAGTTGCAATAGACCAGCTGCTGGGAGCAGTACCTGTAAGAAGCAACAGGTGGTTAATATCCCAATTCAATTCTACGCTTATGCAAGAGCATTCTTAATATTAATAAACAAAATAATCCGTTACAAAAAAAAAAAAAAAAAAAACAGAGAGGAAATTTTCAGCATTACGCAACTGAAGAACTTAAACCCCCACACTACATGATTTTACCTCCCTGCAAATACCATTTAAGATTCAAAATAACAAGCAACATCTCTATCGTTGTGTTCAGG
This sequence comes from Coccyzus lansbergi, assembly GCA_033558105.1. Classification (NCBI taxonomy): domain Eukaryota; kingdom Metazoa; phylum Chordata; class Aves; order Cuculiformes; family Coccyzidae; genus Coccyzus; species Coccyzus lansbergi. The sequence goes on from JAUMJK010000486.1 coordinate 1,561,144, forward strand.
GGGGAATCATTCAACAGACTATAATTCTCACATTTCATGTAAGTTTTTTCCCCAGTAATCATTCACAAGTTCCCTTCTTACTGTTCCCACCATTCCATAATTACATAACAATTCCAAATCTTCAGCATTAGGTAGTTCTTTAAATCAAAGTTTTCTAAACCATGATAGAATACATAAGTCTTGTTTGCATGCAAGCACTGGACATTGTGCCTTTTTTAGTATAAATAATAAGCACCTTTGCCCCACTGATTCCAGTCAGGACTCAATTCAGATTCCAAAGAAGTCTATGTCCTTCTTGGAAGAATGACAACTCATGCATCTAGAATTCTCAGCACACAACATGTGTGGAGATCAGCAATGAGCAGCATTCCTCAGGGGTCCATATCAGGACAGTGTTGTTTAACATCTCTGTCTGAGACAGCAGGATTGAGTGCACCCTGAGCAAGCCTGCAAATGACACCAAGCTGTGGGGCACAGTCAACATAAGAGGGAACGGATGCCATCCAGAGGGACCTGGACAGGTTTGAGAGGTGTGCCTATGTGAATCTCAAGAGGTTCAACAAGAAGAAGTACAAGGTCCTGCACAATCCCAAACAAATATAGGTTAGGGAATAAAGAGGTTGAAAGTAGCCCTGAAGAGAAGAGCTTAGGGGTGCTGGTGGATGAGAAGCAACGAAAAGCTCAACATGAGCCAGCAACATGCGCTTGCAGCCCAGAAAGCCAACTGTATCCTGAGCTGCACCATAAGAAGTGTGAGCACCACGTTGTGGGAGGAGATTCTGCCCCTTAACTCTTCTGAGACTCCACCTGGAGTGCCACATTCAGCTCTAGGGTCCCCAAGGTAAGGGGGAAACAGACGTGTTGGAGTGGGTTCAAAGGAGGGTCACAAAGATCCTCAGAGGGCTGGAGCAGCTTTCCTACGAAGACAGGCTGAGAGAGTTGGGTTTGTTAAGCCTGGAGAAGAAAAGGCTGTGGGGAGACCTTAAAGCAACCTTCCAGTACCTGAAGGGGGCCTACAGAAAAGCTCAGGAGAGACTTCTTACAAGGGCATGTAATGACAGGGCAAGGTGTAATGGCTTTAAGTTAAAAGAGGGGAGATTCAGATTAGATGTTAAGAAGAATTTTTTTTACTGTGAGGGGGTCATTGCAACAGGTTGCTCAGAGAATTTGCAGGTGCTTCCTCCTTGGAAGTGTTCGAGGAGAGGCTGGATGGGGCCTTTGAGCAACCTGGTCTAGTGGAAGGTGTCCCTGCCCATAACAGGGGAGTTGGAACTGGAGGATCTATGATGTCCTTTCCAACCAATTCTATGATTCTATGAATATTCTGTAATTCATTAAAAAAAATCCACATCTGTAAGAAACTGGCGTAAGTGACATTTGCCCTCCAACTTTCACAATGCATGTAAAAACTAAAGAAGAATTTAAGAAAATGTATAATGTACATTTTCTTTGCCCAGTAAAACTTAAACGTGAAATTTAGGTTCACTATAATTGTGCCTTTCAGTGTAATTCCATACTCCTATCTACAATTTCTTCTTCATAATATTTTCATTTTCTGTGCTTTTGACAGTTATTTTAATGAGACTTCCATTTTAGAATATTCAAGTACAAAATTAATAATAGCTTGCATCTTCACTGGATGACAATAGGCAAGATTTTAACACAGAAGACTAGCAAATGTTCACTTGGATACAGAGAAAATATGTACTATAAAGTTGCATCAATAATACACAAGCACAGAATACATAAAACACAATGACTGTACCATTCTTGTTAGTGTTTTTCATTTAAACAATTACTTGGGTAAAATTAAAGAGTCAAACAGGAAGAAAACCAGAAGAATAAAAATAGCTGAAAGAGCAAGAATAAAACAGTTTACAAATTGTGTAACACTCATTACATGAAAGCTGTAAAATATACTGCTACATAATTACTCTTCGGAAGTAGTTTTAATCATTGTAAATGTCTGTAGAATCAAATATTTGCCATCATCTCCTAAGCATCTACCTGCTTGGGTTCTAAAGAGCTACTTTTAATAAAACAAAAAGGACTTTAGGTGATACAACCCTGAAAAGCTAATGTCTGCTTGAGACTTTTTTTTTTTTCCTTTGGTCCTGCTTGTACTATGTATGGCTGTTACATATATGTAACAAGAGTGTGCTTTGAATATGAACTGTTAATTAAAAAAAGTGAGAGAAAACCACAAATGTGATTGCACTGAGTAACAGGCTGCTGCTAAAAAAAAAATCTGCAAACTATTTTATATCCTAGATAATCCTTGACAATATCAAGTAAGTAGCAAAATAAATGGATAAGATCTGTATGTAACAGACACAAGTGTCAGATGAAGTTACACAATTCAAAAGAAATTTAGTAAGCTTAAAGGTTACATTAGACAAGATTAAATCAGTGCAGTGAACTAATTTTACTTTAGCATATGTTAATGAATATGTGAAGATAATATTAGTAATATGATTTCTATTACTAGAACTACAGTATGATTATTTATAGTGAGTGGATAATTAATTTGATAGTGAATTCTAGGATAAGATATGAAATCACATACCAAAAATCAAGCCTAGAAAGCCAATACAAGTATTTATTTACATAACTTGTCCCACTGAAGCAAACATTTCACACCTGCTTACAACTTCAGTAACTAATTCAAACACAGTCCTAGATAATTTTAGGAAAGTTATCAGTATTGTTGAGCAAACTCCTCCGAGAACAATCCTTATAAATGCTTACATGAATTCAGCATAAAACTATGTAAAACATCTATCAAATCAGTAAACTAAATGGAAACACAGAAAAGAATTTAAGATTTGTATACACAAATAGCCACACTGAGATGCTTGCTCACTTACATGAACAGTAGAGCCATGTTGCGAGGACTAGAAGATCACTTCATGATAAGAAAATTACATTAGTTCTTAAATCATTGTAATTTAGTTAGAAAAGTTATATTTTTCAGCACAATTTAGTTATTATCTACTAAGATATTTAAATATAAATATATTTATGTGTATTCCAACACTAAAAAGGAAAAGAGAGGCAAAGTGCATCAAATTAATCCTTTTGAAATTATACACGGGGTTTTAGTTACCAGGCAACAGAATAGAATAACATCTAGCTATTTCCTTTTGTACCTATAGAACTTGCAGCCTGGAAGCTGTAACAACCTCTGTTTAAAAAAAATAGGTTTCATCACAGGCAGATTCACTCTGCTGAAGTCGGGCAGGGAGAAGGGGAGGAACCAGATGCAACACACTACTAAAACCCAAACTCCTCTCAAACCCACAAATTCTGTATTAAAACTGCAATACAGATTTAGCTTAACCACTGCTACTCCAAACTGACAGGCTATAGATCAGATTTATTTCCAAAACCAGCCAGCAGAGGGTACCATAACTTCCCTTTAAAAATGAAAAATATTTTAATATGCATACTGCTTTGTACTGCAAAAAATGGGAGGGGGAAGTCTCCAATAGTTAATTCTACGAAAACATATCCTCATCTCAGTTGTTGTTTTCATAATCAAAGAAACTGAACAGATTATTATTACAGATGACAACTAAGAAATTACATATTCTTTTTGTGTCAAAATTGTGGTAAGGAACCTTTGAATGACTGCCATGCTTCCTAAAGCAGATCATTTAACCCTTAAAAGTTTTCAAAAACTATTCCCTGAAGTGACAATTCTGTTCCCAAAGATGTGTGCACCTGCCATGCCAAATACATTTTCCAACTCCACTAAGACAGAAAGGACCATGATCAGGTACAAATATTTGTTTTAAAATCCACCTGCAGGGTTAGTTGTACAGTCAGGAAGAATCCATTTAAGGTCTTAAACTCGTGTGCTGTTTTCACTGAAACAGATTCAAGCCCTTCAGAATAACTCAGCTAGATAGTCAACCCATATTTAAGACTGCTGCATTCTCTTGTGGTTCACATACATACCAGCAGAATGTTGAGTGCTAAGGGTACCAATGTGGCCTGTAGCTTTTCTCCCCATTTTTTTTTTTACTGTCAGCATCATGATTCTGCTCACCTTTGTGCAGCTGGAAATATTTACCTCATGTGACCAAAACATACACACATTGAGCTCTATGGTGAGGAGCAGCTAGTAGAGGCAGGTACATCTCCAGTTACATGTGACCATCAGTTCACAAGGAAGATGATTTCAACAGTCTCAGAGATACACAGCCTGTATATGACCAACCAATGAGTAGCCACAATGGAAGATGGCTCAGAGGAGATGAATAGAGGAAGAAATGTAAGGAACGACCACCAACTAAAGAAAGCTGAACTTAACACAAGGGGGATTGGAGTATAACCTGCATTTTCAATACAGAGTTGAACCAGTGAGTCACCAGGTTGTATAAGCAGCCTTCTTTGACGTAATTGGTAGAGTGTCATGTCTTCCTTAGTTGGCCAGATCACTACAGAGACAGGTGTATATATGGCTTAGCCCAACACAAAGTATAAAAACTGAGCAACCAACAGAAGGAACTTTCTTTGGAGAGTTCTGGGCTTGAGCTGACTTTATCCCACATTTCACTTCCTAATGAACTGTGGATGCCCAACATCCTGATAGTAGGCATACAGAAACCGCTAAAGAGAATCACTTTTTCATAGTGATCCAGATATACACAATTGCTATATTTTGCTTGTGTTGCAATTTCACTATATTGCTGTATCTCTCTGCTAAAACAAAATATAGCATACCAAGTATTTTCAGATGAGTAAATTTTATAGCAAGCATTAAACCCTCCTCATGGACTATTTAAAAGCAGTTGGTCAGAGAAGCTGCCCTGAAATGCCTCCACACCAGACAAGGAAGTTCCTTCTATTTGAAGGCCACTAGATGACTTAACAGGCATCTCTCTTCACATAAGTTTCACTAAATTCAGTGTTACACTCCCCATCACACAGCCCCTTGCACCCACAAGTTGTTACCACTTTATGCTACTGAAGCTTTTAGTAAGTGTCTTGCTAGTTGAGAATGAAGGAGTATGTCCAGTAGAAGGGGCCAAGATGATCAGAGGGATTGGACAAGGAAAGGATAAGAACCCCACATTTGTTCCATTGTAAAGGATATGACAAAGGGGAGATCTCACTGCTGTCCAAAACTACCTAATGGTAGGGTAGAGTAGACTGTGCCAGACTATTCTTGAAGATGTATAGCAGTTGGACAAGAGGCAAGAGAAAAATTTTACTGGAAAAAAGTCTTAGGTGTTTTTTTTGTTTGTTTGTTTGGGGTTATTTTGTTATTTTGTGTTGGGTTTTACTTTTTTAAAACATGAGAGTTGTTGAGCCCTGGAACAAGTTGCGTCAAAAAGCTGTAAAATCTCCACGTCTGGTCATAGTCAAAATTCACTGGACAGGCCCATCAACCTCCTTTAACTGACATGTTTTTAAAATAATATTTAAATAGCTTTCTGCCTGATCATTTAAATCAATTTGGTAGTTTTATATCAATGTATGCTATCATCTCTGCATTCCTCTTTGTACTGACAGATTCTCTTAGTCAGAGCATATTGTGCTATGTGCAGTATGAAGATGGTTAAGGTAATATTTTCATGTCCACTATTTTTAAAGTTCCTGGAATTCCTTTAAGATTACTGCTATGAATTCCTGCCCAAATTCAAATTAGTACTCATCAGTAATGTATTAAGATCAGTATAATGCTAGTATGAAAATAACAGAAGAACCTATTGCAGGTTTTGGAAACAAGATCCCACAGCACAAACAAAACTGAAATTTATCAGAACATTAAAATACTTGCAAGCAAATAAGCCACTAAAAAATCAAAGCAGCATATGCCAATAAAATTTTTAAATCTGCTATCAAAAATTACTCTACCACACGGAGGGGAAAGAAAACAAATCATCAGCAATAGGAAAAAGATTATCCTAGGAAAGTAGGTCTGTGAGAATCCAAACAGTACAGTACAAAGTAGAAGCAGACAAGAGAGCAAATTACATCTTCGCTAATTTCACATATTCCATATTACCACTTATGATATTAAAATTAAATCAATTTCTAAGAGCAGCAGTTATGTTAATGCCTGTTATTAAACAAATCTGGATGAAATACAGTAAAGTTTAACCTCTATTTTTAAGGTTTAAATAACCATTTCAGTTAACTAAACTCCTTCACTTGCTGTTTATACTGACATGGCATAAAGAAGAAGGAAATTAAAGTGATCAAAGGCCATCCAAATTATTCTATTTTTTTTATTCTCATCTACAAGCATCTGTATGCATCTAAAAGTACTAATGTAGACACAAATATTTTAACTCTTGCAACTATGGAATAAAACGTAGAAGTGCCCTGCTAGTATTTCTGTATGAACATGGACAAGTCAAGTACCCTGTTCCAGTGTTAAAACACACACAAACGAGATGCTGTACTGGATTTAAAGACGCAAGTTTAGAACATAACATATCTTTAAAAAATGCACTTTGGGGAATGTTAACATTCTTGACTTTATAGGCTATGTGAAGATTTAGATGTGTAAATTTATCCTTCAGTTTAATGAGAATTATCCAATCAAAAATCAGGTGTAGGTGGCAGTTTTATAGTATCAGAGAAAGGAATCAGACTGCTAATCAAGATAGAGCCTTCACATTCCCTTAGAATTAAAGGCAAATTGGTTAAGCGCTGTTCCAGTTGAAAATAAGCAAACAATCATGATAACATAATATTTTGAATGACTGACATGATCTACAAAACACTAAGCAGCTCCCAGCTTCAAAAGCACTGTGACAGACTACAAAGGAGTATAAGGAAAAAGTAACTACTTCAACGTACCCGCTTTCAAACCAGCATAATAATCTGTACTTAAGCATCTGCTTCAGTTACAGTGAGATGTGATTTATTGGAAGCAACTGATTTCCTCAAAAAATGGCTTTAGAACAGGTACCACTTTAGAAGATTAATCTGAATGAAGTAGTAATTATTAGTTAATACATTTGGGGTGAAGGCGATTTTTTTTTTGGAAGGGGGTGGGTGCAGAAGATTTGAGACAGATACAGGATGTAGTTAGGGGTTGAAGTAACAGGAGTGTACGTTTCATGAAGTAACACACCATCATTAATCACTTCTATCTGGTTTAAAAGGGGAGAACCAAACTGTCTTATTTCATTGGAGGGTTCTCTTACATCTTCTCTACCAGAAAACAGTGCCCTAGCCAACATGTAACAGCACATTTTGGCTAAAGTCTCCACACAAAAGAGATTGATTGTTCTATCCTGATGGTTATTTTTGTTAATAGTCATGACCTTAGCTTTTTATATTCTTGTCTTCTGTCAAAAGATACTGGAAATAAAAACTGAAATATTGTCTCACTTTGAGTGAAACATTCTTGAACCTAGAATAATTTTAGTTCAAACTTTAGGTTTTTCTTTCAGTGGAAAAAATCATAGCCACTTAGATTTGATAGAAGCAGAGGGTTTTGATTTGAAGTTTGGTCACCGAATTTAAGCATATGTACAGTAAGTAATCTAAAATGAAAGCTCAGAATCCCTTACCATACTGTAAATGAGTGCTTGTAAGATTATACAGCTACACAAAAACACGTTTGTATTATCTTACAGACAGGATAACTTAAACCATACTAACTAGAGTGTGAACAAAGCCAGATACTGCTGCTAATACTCTGTCATGCAGGACAATGTATTTTTTAACTATTGGAGCCTGAAGTGCTAACTGGTCAAATAATACACAAAGCTCCCATGCAAGAAGGATTAAAAGAAACTGAAAAAATTAATTAGGCAGGAAAACATAACTCACACTATGTGGTCTTCAATCTTTCTGTAAAGGCTCACCAACATAAAAAACTGCTATAACGGCTGATGCTTTTAGCTAGTGTGCTTCAGCTATAGGATTTACTTGTAACATGTCACGCCTTGGATAACAGATCACCCTCAGACTCAGAACCCACTGACATACACTGAAGTTGCTTATACCAAAGATTACTGTAATAGAAATATTCTTAAAGTATCCCCTAAAACTAAAGGCAAAATTCTGACAAAGAATCTAGAAGCACATATATTCCATTTCCTAAAGAACGAGAGACTACTTTAGGGTACAAAGGGGCACGACACTGAGGAAGGAATTTTTTGTTGGTTTGGTTTTTTTTTTTTTTTTTTTAACATTACAGAACAACCAACTTGTAACAACCAAATCTCGTTCTCCTAGTATAACTGCATATATGATACCAATCTCACAGAGAAGGATTGCAACACCATTTGCAAAACCCTAACGCTTATGCTGGAAATAAACAGCAGCATAACTGGGATAGCAGATTGTGAAACCCTACTTTCTCTATTATCCAGTTCTTTGGTACAGAAGATGCATCCATACTATCAGGTTGTATATTAATACAAAAGTAGGAACTAACAACAGAAATAGCATGAAGTAGAAATACTTTGCATGTATAATGCTTCTCTTCAACACAAAATTGTGTCAAGATTAACGTCTAATGAACAATAAATGGCCCTTCAGTGGACTCCAGGTTTTTAGCACTACAGTTATGTTTTTATATGTTATTGAGATAATCTTTTATTAATCAATCAGTTTCCTACTACAGATGATATTTATATTTTCCTAGAAATGTCACTGGGGAATACCTCCTCAAAAAGATAGCATTAGGCTTAGTAACAATTTTCATAATCACTTCGATCTAGTCATCATGCCTATAAAATTGAGGTACATAGGGCAGAAATCTCACAAATGGCATCTCTAGCCTCCCACTTGAAATTTTTTCCAGAGGAAGCTTTAATGCATACATTTCATCATTTAAAGCATGACCAATATTCAGAAAACAAACATTTTCAAGAAAGCCTTTATTGAGCTTCCACAGATTTCAACTTATATGGAGCAACATACTGCCGAACCTATTTGTAAGCAAGAGAGGTCAAATACACTCTCTTCATTAATTGACTTAATTTATTCATAATAAGCACCTTGAATTTTACAGGTAGGTGGACAGGCACACGCTTTCATTTGCACAAAATGCAAATTACCTCTATTGAAAATTACCTCTATTGTTTAAGTTGCCGTGGGTCACCTTTCAGGTTTTGCCACAGGTTGCATTGTAGTCATAAACAGAAATAAATACATGGATGTCTATGTTTAAGGTCATATCTGAGACAAAGGTAGCTACTTTCATCCATCTTGACAGAAAAGTCTCTAACACAGCCTAGCAGCATGATGATTTTAAAGATCACGGACTCTGAGAAGTTGCACAAGCTGTTCAGTCTGAGAAGGCAGTTTAGGTACATAAGTTCTTATTCATTAATGTCTAGCTAAAGGGCAACCGCATCCTAGTAAGGTAGGATGAAGGCCCTAGGTTTTAAAATCAGAAAATTCATTATTTCAGTCCTTACTACCTCTGACCTATTCATGGGTCATCATATCTCTATTTCTCTCACTTTTTTTTAATAGTCTGCTTAAGTCTGTAAACTCTTTTAGGTCACACCAGAGAAGTATGGTAGAGGTTGTTGCTGTAATACCTCTTACAATGGAATTCCAATCCCAACTGGCTCATAAGGCACAGGTGGATGAGGTCCTGAGGGACATGGTTTAGTGTTTGATAGGAATGGTTGGACTCGATGATCCAATGGGTCTCTTCCAACCTGGTGATTCTATGATTCTATAAAACAGAGTTAAGAATATTTTCCAGGCTAGCCTAGAACTTCACAGGTTTTTCTGTTAAATGTATGTTCAAATAATGGGTAAAATTCCCGACTTCTAAAAGAAAAAGCAATGCATCCCTCCATAGTCAACTGCATGAAAAAAATAACCTCCAAGTTTCCTTCTGTATGCTCTTCCCACAGTATTTTTAGAAGGCAAACACCCTTTTGGTATAGAAGCTGGGCATTTCCAAACAGTTCCAGACCAACATCATGTCATGTTAATAGTGAAAATACAGAGAAAACTATGTACTAGTGCAAAGCAATAGTCTCTTGGCCCCAGGGTACTCTAGGAACATCTATCTTCATCCACTACCCAAGTGTGTGAAACCTCACTGAACCACACCAGAGAAAACTTCCTTGAAACATAAGGAATAGCTTGCTCCTGAAGCACAAGGATACATTTTACCTTTCAGAACAGCATTTATAGTTAGTTAAAACCAGACTACACCTGCAAAAAATTGGCAGTGTCCAGTGCTCTGCAAGTAAATAAATGTAAAGGATGCAATGGGACAAGAGCCTAGTCTTCCAGGTTGGAAAGAGGACCGTAAAATTTAGTGGTGATGGTTATGGTTCTGGACCGTGGAGCAGGGATGCAGGTATTAGAGTAGGTGAGAGTAGGTGAGAGGTAGAAGATAAACAGGAAGAAACAACAAAAATTTTGCCCTTAGAACTGCTTTTCTCTGCACCACAGCTAGGGACCTTCAACAGTCTCAGCCACGCTGGAAGGAAGTTTGGCAGCTGGTTTGAGACATAATTCCCTTCTCCAGTACGTGGTTAAACACAGTATTTGCTGAAATGAAGCTTCAAAGGACTGTTCTGCTTTTGTCAGCACCACCCCTTCCTCTGTCTTCACCCCTTCCAAGGAAAAGGGGAAGAGGAAACTTAGGATGGAGGAAAGCAGAGCAGTTGAACCCAGCCCATACCTGGATGTCAATATGTTCTCACCTAATTAGGGAGGCAAATCTTACACTTTGAAACACAGTCTATCCTAAAGGTAACCCAAAGTTCACAGGTAATCCTTTCCAAACCAACAAGTACACCTAGAAAAACACACTGCTCACCTTCTGCATCCTAAGCAGCTACTCTTGTTGATTTTGCAGTGACATGCTCTATTCATTACACTTAAAGGATGGATGCTAATATCTACAATTACACATATGCGCACGTATGTTTGTGTGCTAGTCTCTGTAGGTATCCTAAAGAAAAGCTTATTATCCTTCAGCATAAGCAAATAACTCTCTGACCCTTAAAAGGGGTCTATGGAGTCTTTGAAATAAAGATATATTGGAGGAAAATAGAGTCCTCCTTTAGTCATCTCCCAGTCAACCTAAAAAGGTCTGAATTCTCTCTTAAATGATAGTTTTTCTATGCCTTTAACAGCTCTAGGCCTTTCCCCAAAGCATGCTATTCTTGTCATATTTTAGACCGTCCAGCATAGTGTAACAGGTGAGAACGTAGATTTATACAATGACATACAGGTGCTGGCAATGCCATTTTTTTACACTCCTTCTTAAAACCACTTTTTCACAATGAGAAGTTTTTCTAAGGTGACTACAGTATGTTATTCTAGTCTATAAAAGCTGTTAATGTAAAACAGCAATATGTATGAGTAATTCAGATTTTTCTTTTCATGCATTACTTTACACTTTCCAACATTAAATTTGTTCTGTGATCATGCTTGCCTGACATCTAGCTTAGCTAGAAAGCAGTGAAATTTCCTATTCCTGTCTGGTCCTGAAAAAAAAATCCTTAAACAATTTTGGCACCTATATCTCTCGCTACCTACTTTTCAAAAGTAAAGAAAATCCATCCTTCTTTGGAAGCTTGTGACACATTACAATCATTTTGATACAGTGAAAACCAACTATTTATTCCTGTTTGTTCCTGTGCTTCCTAAGGATTTTTGATCTATTTATTGCTCATCATGTGACAGTTTAGGAGGGTCTATAACTATAACTTGACTTTCAAAAGCCTTTGATATGGTTATTTTTGGACCACTCAAAGAATTACAGAAGGTTTTTAGGAGCTATCCACAACTCAAATGGAATTCTAAAGCATACAGAAAGGTTGAACTTACCTTATGTTACCTGACACCAAGAAAAAAAAAATCCTTGACAGTCTCTCCAATACTAAATATCACTAGTGACATCCTACTGATTTACTAAAACTGGAAGGAACAGCTGGACAGAGAATATAACATTTTGATACAGTATCAGCCATCTAACTTTAAACGTTTCTTCTTTGTGGGTACACAAGGATCACTTTTAAATATATGTCTATAAGATCCTATTTGCCCTACTGATCTGATATTCATTTGCTCCATCACCTCATCTTTTGACCCTTTATCTAATCCCCCTACCTGAGAATGAACCTTGCACAGTCTGTTGGCATAACTGGGACTTTCTACCTTAATTAGTTTTTGGCACCTTGCTCTGGCAGCCTACATGCTCTTCTGTATCACTCATTAAAGAAACAATATGCAGGAAATGAACAGCTGTTAAATTTAGAGCTGCAGTGCTGAGTGAAAGTGTTTTATTCTTTTTATCATTGAAATTAAACATGCCTGTTTAAATCCCCCAGTGACCTCCCATTCACCTCCCACAATAACCAGAATCACATGCTTCTGAAGCGCAGCATTACAGATTGGTATGTCTTCTACAGTGCATTCCTGCGTCAACCCCACCTGTCTCACCCCATCACCTCCTCCATGGGTTTCTGATTCATTCCTTGGCTCTTGCTTAGATCATGCTGACTCAGACAAGCTACAAGCCTCTTCACCGCCTTTGTCCAGAAGTCTCTCTTCCAAATAAGCAGAAAAGTGGGTTTTTTTAACACACCCCCCCCAAAACATCTTCTGAAGGAAATAAGATTGAGATAGGGAAAATCTGTGATTCAGTTCATAAGACCTCAGTCTCTCTCCAGAAGAGGTTCAAGACTCTGCCTCCCACACACACTGGCATTTGACAATCCAAGACAGTCTTTGACAGCCTCGGGACAATTTTAATTCACTCCTCATACCTTTAAATCCACATTTTAGATTAATCTATCTCTAGTGCTAATTCTTGGGTCTATTTTTTCTTTATATAATTCTCTTTAGCACATAAAGGCTGGTATACAACAGTTTGAATTTCCATTCAGGTATCTTTTCATTCTTAGAAGGCTCACATTCTTCTGCCTACCCAATTTTCTTTACAAAGTCCTGGGGTCTCCAAACCAGCAAGATCACAGGGGGAAAAAAAAGGAGCGGAGGGTTTATAAAGAGTTTCTTTGGCTGGAAAATGCCAGTAAAATGCAAATAAAGCACTGCTTGGGAGGACAGACAGATATAGCAGAAAGGTAACTTCAAAAAAGGGAAAGGGGGAAAAAAAAAGGCAGTCATGTAAAAATGTGAATACCTCAGAAAAGAATAGCTGTCATATCTATGCAACAGTGATTTCTCCTACCACCATTTTTCTCTCTGCCTTAACCAAAGCTATAGCTGTGCAGTTGCCTTCTTTACAAACTCCTTGTGCTACCCACCTCCTGGAACTTCATCCAACCACCTATAACCAAGGTGAAAACACAGAGAAGAATTTAATCCATAAATAAAGAAGTATGAACAGTCTTTATTCAGCTTAGCTTAAAACATAATTTGGGAAAGTCTGCTCAAGGTCTAGTATCACAATGCAAATCAAGGTGTTAAACAGATACGCACAAGAGACTTTTTAGGAGGATATTCCCTCCCCCAAGATTGAATGGAGATGACAGCTGAGTGTTTCTGTCTGCAATGGTCTGCATGGCTGGCTGCTTGATGTGTGCACATACATGTGATTGTGTATGTACCTACTGGAAATATATGCTCAGCCTCACTACCAGCTGGAGTTTGGGAACACAGTTGCAGCTGCCTTGCTGTTATCAGGTTACCAGATTCAGCAATTCCTAACACTTTCCTCATGTTAAACACACAGCGTGATTTTCTTTTGTCACACGTTACCAAGCAAACCAAATAAGAAAAAGAATCTTTTTAGCAGGGCTATCATGCAGGACTATAATGTCTTATTGGGTAGATGCAAGGCTCTGGAATAAAACTTCAACTAAACAAAAAAAAAACAAACCCTAAGTTTCTCAGTCTTAAGAAAAACAGACATAGAAAGGGGATTGACTATATAGTAACCATATCTATTCTGCAGAGCATATTATACTCCTTAACCAAGGCAGTTTCTACTGTGCACATGCATAATAGCCAAATTCATAAAAGACAAGCTACGAGGGGGAAAAAAATGTAGAGAAAAATACATACTACTCAATATGCATTAAAAACTGCCTGAAAGTAAAACATAAGTTTCCCCACAAAGCTGTTTGCTTAGTATTTTGGTCAGCAGCTCTTTTATGCAAAGCTTAGTCATTTAAAGCACAAATTAATGAAACTTCTATTGGTAATAAAATCTGCCTGTAGAAAGATCACACTCCTCTTTTCCCTTCCCTCCTACACTTGCTCTCCTGACAGGCAGGCATGTATAAGCAAATGAAGAAAGCATAGTAAGACTATTTCACTGTAAAAATTAGATCATTCACCGCTGCCTGACATGTCTTAAAATGTATATAAAATGAAAAAGTGTGTCACTGCCTCTCTTCCAGCTAAGCCACATATTAATTGTTATTAAAATCCTCAAAGCTGCTGTCACAAATACAGAAAAAAGTGGGTCAAAGGAGGTAACCAGGTGGTTGCTTGGGGCTTAACACAAAATATGTACAATAGCAAAGCACAGTGGTACTTAACTGATACTCTTTCAAGCAAACTGTAAGGCTGCTCAGTCCAACACTAAATTTGTGCCCAGTAAGACTTAAACAGTTCCATGAGTGGAGCTTGTAATGAAACTCATGTCAGCTTGGATTTTAGTACCTCTCTCCAGCATCAGCAAGCCCCTAATACCATTCTGGCATAAAGAACACCAATGGAAGTTTGGATTACCACGTAAAGAGAGATTTCAACACACATCAGGATTAACCAATATTTTTAATTTACTTTTAATAATGAAGCCATTACAATGAGCTAGTTTTAGAAAACATTTTAAATTGAATGACTCTGGATATGACTGCAGTATTTGTAAGGACTTCCAGAATTTAGTAGTCATGATGGAGATGAGCAAAAAGACCAAAAGCTTATTTATTTAAACAGCTATATGAGGTGACCCAATAAAGAATTCAATCTCCTCCTAAATCTTTAATAATATCTGTGTCAGGGAAATAAGGTCACAAACTACTCACAGTTTTTGACACTCAGTATCTCTATTACAAAAAATACTTCTTGTAAAGAAAAAATGCTTTCAAAGTATTAGTTTGATTACTTGAAACTGCAAAGGGAAAAACAAATAGTTTATGGAAAGAAGGTTCTAGGTTTGCATGAAGGCAGCGTAAAACATGATGCTAAGGTGAAGTATGATGGTTGAAAACA
The DNA here is from genome assembly GCA_033558105.1 of Coccyzus lansbergi. Taxonomy (NCBI): domain Eukaryota; kingdom Metazoa; phylum Chordata; class Aves; order Cuculiformes; family Coccyzidae; genus Coccyzus; species Coccyzus lansbergi. Next base: position 1,576,282 of record JAUMJK010000486.1, read on the forward strand.
TAAAAAAGTCTTCTAGGTTTCAGGACCAAGCCAAGTCCAGCAAACACCCACTAGTGGAAGATGTGAAAGATGAAGGAGTCAAAGGTCAAGACAAATACTTTAATTCCCTCAAAATCAAGCATGGTGTAACCTGTCACCTCAGGGTTCAATAATTAGCACCTTGTCATATACTAAGAGGGAATTGAGGGAGCTGCCTGCAAACATTTTACAAGAACTATCACACAGCATATAACTAAAGGAACACTATAGCTGTCACATCAATTCGAAAGTTGAAAGCATCAGTCAAGATGCCCTCTGTCCTTCAGAACTCTACAATACAGCTGTCTTTTGACAGCTCACAAGGACATAATCTGTGAGCTGCAGCGAAAGAGACCTAGTAAAGCTGCATGGCTCCACATGCTGGGATGAACCACATGGTCTTCAAACGACTTAACACACTTAAGTCAGAGGAGAAAGATTTTATAGCGGTTTTCCTAAATTTGAACCCCAATTCTAAGTACATGGCCCAATACTTCAAGCAGCAGTCACAGAGAACAGTGTTAATTACTCTTTTTTGACAATGGTATTTCATCTAAAAATTAAAGCAGCTGTCACTGTACAACCTGCATTTAATTTATGAGAAATGATGTGCCTGTAATTCATTTGTCACATCTTGACAAATTATCCTCCACCTACAGAATTCACAGAAGTAATAAAGAGCCCAGGTATATGGTTTAACACTTGGTCTTTGAGCTAGAAAAAAATTGAGACACATGTACTTGTCGCAGGGGCAGATATGATAAGATTATCAAGTCTTAACAGGTCAAAAGAAAAACAACATTTCATTTGTCACAGCCAAATCTGTCCAAAAAGTTGGGCTCATGGGAGATTTGGATATCAGAATTCAATATCACCTCAGAAAAATAAAATTATGTGAACAGCTGGAAAGATAGCCACACAAGTTTAATGAATATTTGGCCTAAGATTCTGTCTAAAAACTACATGCTGCACCACGACACCTTGCTGAGAGTTTCTGGTAAGCTAAACTTAAATCACAGGAAAGACAAATTCATAGACTGCAGCTCAAAGATGTGGTCAATTAAATCGATATGCGTTAATGTAAAGTCAGAATTATTTTCATTAAAAAAAAAAAAGCTACAGCAGCTATTGACAGAGAAATCAGAGCAATACTGCTCCACCTTTTTAGGGACCCTAAGAGAAATGACTCAGTCATTCACTCCGAGATAATGTTCTCCAGAAGGCAACAAAAAAAAAAAAAAAAAGGAGTATCACTGTTGCATTCAATAGCGTTGGTATTATCTGGCTTCTTTCTTTTCTTTAAGTAAGCCAACCCAGAAGGATACTTACATAGCCCAAGATTCTGTCTCCATCACCAAAATGCAAGCAGGTATGGAAAGACATCAGAAGCTAAACCAAGATGAAAAAGTTGTAAGAAGTGGCTGTCTAGGTACTGTGAAGATGCAAGAGGACAGCTGTACGAAGAACTGCGGGGGGAAAACCGCATTAGCTTAAAACATGCTTCTAGGAATTCAAAACTTCTATTCAATTAATAAATAACATGTCAAAGACTTCAATGGGAAGTCAGTAAATAGAACCAAATGAAAGTAAACAAAAGTCCTTTATCAACAACCAGCCTGCAAAATTAAGAAACACCAGATTTAACCTGTGGTACAGCAGTAGTACTTTTAATAAGTTACCTGCATTTGCTAGAAGGACTGTGACTGTTTCTAGCCAAGAAAATTGCTACCTATACTGTCAAACTGTACTGGCTAGCAAACTAGTTTATCTGAAACCCATTCAGCAATTGCTATTAATTCAGGATAAACTCTTCTTCAGGAGCCCTGCATTTTGACAGGGTGGAAAACTAGGGAGGCATCGGACCTATATTAGTTATCTTTCAGTCTCTTAATGACTTGAAAGGTATTAACCACCAGTTAATGATCAATAGGGCTGTAATTGCCTAGATCCAGCCTACTTTGCACTCTCTTTTTAAGATATAATTTCATTTAACCAGTTTCACTTTTCCTGATTATCAAAAAGTCCTTAAGGAAGACATGCCTAGAGAGGCACATCTGCAAATACATCAAGACCAAACTTAGTCCCTTCCTGCCCTTTTTAAGTTCATAAATGAAATTTTCCAGACATCTCTTCCATAGGGCAAGTTCTCCAAGAAGCAATTTCAGCATTACTTTGTCTCAAAGTAGTTTTTCATATGTATATATAGAATATATAAGATGTTATATTTAAAACACAACCTACTGTATGATAAGATTCACTGAAAATTTCACAGCATTCATTTCAGTTGAATAAATATTTCTTTTATCTCTCCCACCCACTTACACTGCAGCAGGCATACTTCCATGACACAGAATATATGTCTCTGTTTAAGTACTAAAATTAACTCTCTCTTTACTATGCCAAATCACTTGTAAAGGATAGTCAGCTTTTGGTTCTACAAAAGAAAAGTCTACACCATTTAAATCAGAAAATTTCCAATGTTTATGGAGAAAACCAAATATACACTTATGAAAGTTTAGGGACATCTTTTGATCAAAGAAGGGAAAAGAGAGGCTCTTCAGTAAGTGTTCAAAAGTATTATTTATTTACTGGTAGGCTTCAGAAACTCTTGGAAAACATTCCAAGTTAGGTATCTAAAATGAAGCTAGTTTCAAAAAACACATTTAGGCATTTTACATGTGACAGTGTCGCTAACTCATACAAAGACTGATAGCTTAGTCATCAGTTTGTATACACAAAATATTTCTTTTGAGGATAAAGCTTGGCAAGCATGAAAATATTCCTAGGAATACTTTGACTCTCAGCTCAAATACAAAGACGCTATGGTTCTGAAGATTACTGGAATTTAAGCCATAGTAATTTGATCACGTAAGTGCTTAAAGACTGTGACAAATACTAAGTAAAGCTACAAGTCTTAGAAACTGTCTTATAATAAGTCATTTTTTTTTATTTCTTCAAGCTAAAAGCACACCCAGGCAGCCACTGCTGTATTAAGTTATTAAACTGGTAATTCCATCATGATCCTAAACTGTCTTTTAATTAAATTCCTGTAAAGTGGTATACCCATCACTCATTGGAAAGGGTACTGAAAGAGGGAATCTGAAACCACCACAGGAGGCATGAGAGAAGGAAAAGAAAAACCCACCAACTTTGTTACCAAAACTGCTATTTTGATAAAAGTTTCAGAAGAAACTGGAAGCCTTAAACAGAGGTCATTTCACATGTCCCACCCACATAAAACTGCACATGATGCATCACAGGCAGACCACTTCTAAATATAACACAACTTATTCTGAATTTTTTGATCCGAGCTTACCCTAGTGCTCAGCAGAACAAACAAGGAATGTTACATGCTACACTGAATTTTATTTTTACCTTTGAATTAGTATCCAGAAAAGATGAGGCATGGCAAACATAGACCCTACACATACCTCTTATTATTGATGGTCCACATTTTTAGTAGATTTTATTTGAACTAATATCTACTCCTTGGTGGTTTGCAGGGGGGTTTTGTCCTCAACAGAAACAAGTCTGGATTATTCATTGTTCTGCATCCTATTCTGTGCAATGCCTTCTTGAAAAGACATTCTACACATTTCTTTCAAAACATGTTTAAAACCTGGACACATCCATTTGTGGTCTATGAGAAATATTATGCTAATAAGCATAAATACTTACAATAAATCTCTCAAATTGGTGTTTATCAAAATTAAGAGGTAGCCACCCTTCTCCCAGTGCATGATCACTTTCATGTTCTCATTTTCTCTACCTCTCTCTCCAGTGGCATAAAAAAAGAAAGTGACTGCTGAAATCAATGTTGTTACTGGAAAAGAAAGCCCACCAATGACAAAGTAATAAGCCCTGTATTTTACTCACAGGATAATAATTTCATTCTAGTCTGCATTAACAAGGTTGCAATAGACTATTGGGTCTAATTGTGGCCATCATGTTAAAAAAAGTAAATACAGGTGAAATAGAGTCTAGAATCATAGAACAACTAGGTTGGAAGAGACCCACCGGATCATCGAGTCCAACCATTCCTATCAAACACTAAACAGTGTCCCTCAGGACCTTGTCTACCCATATCTTATACACCTCCAGGGAAGGTGAATCAACCACCTCCCTGGGCAGCCTGTTCCAATGCCCAATGACCCTTTCTGTGAAAAACTTCCTCCTGATGTCCAGCCTAAATCTCCCTGGCAGAGCTTGAGGTCATTCCCTCTTGCCCTGTCCCCTGTCACTTGGGAGAAGAGGCCAGCACCCTTCTCTCTACAACCTCCCCTCAAGCAGTTAGAGAGCAATGAGGTCTCCTCTCAGCCGCCTCTTCTCCAGTCTCAACAACCCCAGCTCTCTCAGGTGTTCCTCATAGGGCCTGTTCTCCAGCTCCTTCACCAGCTTTGTTGCTCTTCTCTGGACTCACTCCAGAGCCTCAACATCCTTCTTGTGGTGATGAAGCCCAGAACCAAACACAGTTCTGGAGGTGCAGTCTCACCAGTGCAGAGTACAGAGGGAGAATAACCATCCTGGACCAGCTGGTCACAACGTTTCTGATACAAGCCAAGATGCCATTGGCCTTCTTGGCCACCTGGGCACACTGCTGGTTCATGTTCAGTTGGCTGTCAAACAACACCCCCAGGTCCCTCTCCTGCAGGTAGCTTTCTAGACAGACCTCTCCCAGTCTGTAGCTCTGCACAGGGTTGTTGTGCCCCAAGTGCAGGACCCAGCATTTGGCCATGTTAAACCTCATGACATTGGACTCAGTTGAGCAGTCCAGCCTGTTCAGATCCCTTTGCAGAGCCTCCCTACCCTCCAGCAGACTGACACTTCCACCCAGCTTAGTATCGTCTGCAAACTTGCTGAGGGTGCACTCAATGCCTTCATCGAGGTCACTGACAAAGACACTGAACAGGGCTGGACTCAGCACTGAGCCCTGGGGATCCCCACTTGTAACTGGCCTCCAGCTGGATTTAACACCATTTACCACCACTCTCTGGGCCCAGCCACCCAACCAGTTTTCCACCCAGAAAAGTGTGTGCCTGTCCTAGAAAAGCAAAAACAATCATAAAAGATTCAGAAAGCTTTGCCTCGAAAGAAAAATCTACCATGCTCAGTCTAATAGAAAAAAAATTAAATTATATGAATGAGGAGATTCTTTCAACACTTAAGTGTTACAGCAAAACTAGCATCAAGTTGCTTTACAAAACAGTAAAAGGAAGTACCCAAAATTGGTCTAATACAGACCAAAGAAGATTTAAGTCAGATATTGTATTCTTAACTAGAAAACCTACTAAGGCAACTGGAACAAACTACATACCTTGGTATAAAGTTACCAATGTTAAATTAAAGATACTCTGCCAAGCCTAGATACATGCAACCACTGTTTCACTAGAGTTCAATAACAATTATCTTCCACAGTACTCCATGCAATTTTCTTCCACTGTGCTCCTACCCTCACAGACTTGACTATCCAACCATATGCAGGTCACACTGCAAACAATTCAGAAGCTGACCATCCTGAAAAGCGTATGTCTGCTTTCATAAGCCATGGGATTTCTCTGGGTTTTGGCATGAGGTATCCATTCCTTTTCCAGCCAGAGGGCTTTTCAGGATATAATAACCCTGTAAAGTTATTCAGCCAGTAGACCCTACAAGTCATAAGTTGCAGCATAAATAGTCAAAGCCCATATTATCAAGTATTGTACTGTAGGAGGACTGCCTTAGTAGAAAGTTTGGAAAACATAAGAATCCTTTTTTTTTTTTTTTTTAAAGATTTCTTAGGGAAATCAGCTGCTTTTCCAGGCTCTGTTTGGACAGCACATCTAGTCGAGAGTGCTGTCAACTCTTATGCCCATGACACCATACACACAGAAGCATTTGTAATATTTTAGATAGCAGTCCATGCATAAACCGTAAGTGTCACAAAGGAAAGATACACCCATATTGTGTGCTCATGCATTAATAATATGCTTATCAGTATGCAAAAGTTGTTCTTGAATTATTCCAGAAAATGAACACAGAAACTGATATATTTTAAAAAGAATTCTGTTTAGATTCTGGAGTTTGCTTTGGTTGTACCTGTTAAAATTCTTTAAAGGGAAAAATATGCTAGGAAGAGCTTTGTAAAAATATCATTGTTTGTGATTTATTTTCTTCTCCTCTCTCTTTTGCACACTTCCTGTTCAAAAGCAAGATACTATGTTTTTTGTAACATCCAAAATGTCAGACATTACAACATTACTACCAGTAATGTTCTCTTCAGGCAGGAGGGAAACATCCCCTCCCAACACAGGTATATGTTCCCACACTTCAATACACTAACCCAGACTATTGGGTGAGGGAGGGCTGGAAAAGGAACATTGTGGGATGTTTGTATGTACATTTAGTGATCTGGTTTATACTGTAGTCCTGCAAATACTTGTATCAGCACAACTACAGGAACAAAGAACTGTGGCAGGGAATCAGAAAGGCACACAGCCAACTTTATCCCATGTTTACCCCAATCACATCACACTCACCCTGCAACAGCCTGATCTCTGAAAGCCGTAACTCCACAGTCCACAAACTACTGCAGGAATTTCTTCCCCAATATATTTATGCTCACTGGAGGTCTTAGGTATACAGCTGACTAAATACATGCTGAAATGCATACGCATAGTGTGGGAGAGTTATTCACGCATGAGCTTCTTATAGTAACTAACTCTCCCACATTGTACACTGCATGTAGTTAATAGCTCTACGGAAATAGAGAAAAACCTGATGTGCAAGAAAGTTGATTTGCCCTCTGAAAATATTAACTTTGATGTTCCCCTTTTAAAACATAAAAGAGTGACCCTGCATTAAATCTGACATTTAATTTCCTTTCTAAACAAAATAAAAGAAAAAGGAAGAGCAGAGAATGGAGAGCAGAGGAAAACATGACATAATATGTAAATATGACAAACATTGGTATAGCATTTTGCAAAGTGAGTGCCATTACAGATGAATGATAAAATAACTCACTCTAAATGAAGGATAAATACAACTAAAAAAAACCCCACAAATGTACATATTGATATACCAGCTGTTATACTGTTGGGGCCTGGGAGAAAACTATTGAACCAAGAACTGAAGAAAAGAACAAATGTTCTTTTGTAGTAGCTACTGTAATAACAACCAGTGCTGAGGACCTACCATTTTGACAGTTTATGCACTAAATGATATGGTTTTCGCCTCAATTGTTGATTGCCCCTGACTTCTCTACCTGCATCCCAGCCTCACCTGCAAACAGACAAGTGAGAATGCAACAGTGGGGAGTACTTCTTGCTCAGAAGTTGCAAAGGTACAATAAGAGAGGAATCTCCTGCCCATATCCAGCTCAAGTGAAATATTAATTAAAGAAGTTCATGGTTAGCCCTCACCTTGAGAAAGACCAGCAATCTTGGCCACACCACTTGGTACTTATTAAAAACTAATTATAAATGTAGCTATTTTAATACCAATGTATTAGTAATTACACATTACTTCAACAAAAAGTACTCAAGATTTTTTTTCAACCATTGTATCACATACTAGTAAGTAATTCAATACTGCGTATAACTTGAAGAAACAAAATAATGCACTCGAAATCCAATGAAGGGTATCTGAATAAGAAACAATCAGATACCTTGAAGCTGATGCTCCAGTTTAGAACATTAGCCCAAATATTTAAAAAAAAAAAAAAAAAAAAAGACAATATTGCATGGTACCTTAGGTCTTCGTGGTTCTATATTCCTACAAGACGAATTCTTAACCATTACTAAAATCTAAGGATACCTTCTAGCGACACTTATTCCTGTCATATAGACATGAAATTAAGACCTAGAATTAATATCAAGAGCATGCAACATGTTTATAGAGAGAATACAGTTTTAACTGAGGTCTGACAGTCTGTTTTAGGATTCAAAGTTTTCAGAAATTCACAGTAACAATTTTCCCACCTTGGTTTCAAGCTTACTTGCTTCAGTGTATTTATTTTTATCCATAGTGTTTCCTTCTGCCACAATGCAAATACAGACTACATAGTGTTTATTTGCATTTGAGTCTAGGGAGATAATTTTTACAAGGGTGTGTAGTGACAGGACATGGAGGGAATGGTTTTAAATTGGAAGGGAGAAGATTTAGATCAGACACTAGGAAGAAATTCTTCATAATGAGGGTGGTGAGGCCCCGGAACAGGTTGCCTAGGGAAGCTGCGGATGCCCCCCCTCCATGGAAGTGTTCAAGCCCAGGCTGGATGGGGCCTTGAGCAGCCTGATCTAGTGAGACATGTCCTTGTCAGTGGCAGGGGGGTTGGAATTAGATGACCTTTAAGGTCCCTTACAGCTCGAGCCATTCTTTGATTCCATGATTCTATATCTAGTAGTAATAAAGCAAAAAGGATGAAACTGACAGTCAGTCATACTACAAATATATTCGGTATCAACATTAAAGTGCAACTGTATTGTAATAACTCTAAATCCACTTAAAAGCCAGACTGTATGCTCAGTACTCGAGTAATCAAACTTTAATATCACACCACATTATTTCTTTTACTATCCCCAACATCAGATATATCTTCAGACAGATAATCCAGGGCTGTGTAAATGAAAGCCTTATCAGACTGAAGTGCTTTAAAACTGGGGATATCTGGCCTTTACTAAGTCCTGCACAAAGAAGAAATATAGCACTGACTTTTCCTCCCCATAAACATAGAAAAGTTAACATTGCCAATTATGAGCTAAAATGCATCCTCCTTGGCAACACCTACAGCCAAAACACAGTAGGCTGCCTGTTAAGTCCAATCTGCTATTACGCATGAGAAGTATAACATTAAGGTCACTCAGGTGTGTCAAGCAAGACAGAATATTCTGCCTTAAGGATGAAAAGCCAGCACGACCAAGCAAAAGGAGATCATCTAGGGAATCTCTGACACCTTTGGATTTTGTCCAAGGTCTTCCACAGTGATACAGAGATGTGGCAAGATACAACATATTTTCAGACAGTTTTGTCACCATGTACACCTATCATCAGACTAAAACTAAACAACTCCTTTAAAAAGCAGCTGACAAGAAAACCTTGTAGAATTTAAAGAGCTGTGGTACAGCTGAATATATGGAAGGTTTTAGCAGCAGGATATTTTGTTTCAAGTTGGTGATATTGCTCATTTCTAGGTCTTCAATCAAGCATAGCTAAAACTAGCAGTGACCCCATTGGGGTCAGCACCAATGAGAAGCAATTAATTTCAACCTAATGCCCAATAAAGACAATTTCAGAATATGCAACTGCAACACAAGCTTTTAATGCCAAATACAGCAGTATGGTTTTATCCTTTGCAGAAGCAGCAAAATAACTGGTAGTAACCTGGTATTGGGGAAAAGCAGAAACAAAGGCATAGGAGACAGAAGAAACCAAGTGAATTAAATATATCGCCTATTATGCAACTTGTTTTAAACTTACCTAACTTATATGCCAAATCTCAAAAGACAGTGGAAAGAAAATCTACTCTGCCCATCTTCAGGATTGTAGTTATAAAATATTAAGGGTAGGAAGCTATGTTTCCTAAGCTTGTTCGTGGTTTATTCTAACTAAAGTTTCCGTTTATGATACTGCTGACTAGAAAAACTGATCAGCTCTGTGTGGGATGGGTAAAACCTTCATGCTAAATACTGGGTGATTTTAAAAAACAGTAGTAGCTAAAAAATTTTCACATAACTGGCCACTGGCAAGGAACAGAGGCTGAGCAAGACCAAGTACTTTATTCTGCAGGTTAGTAGGAAAAAAACAATACTCAAACAGAATGGTTTAACTTGAGAACATGCTTCACATTTAGGAACAAATCTACTTTGTTTATGCAAATTGCACTAAAGTATCAGAGAGGGGGTGGTATAGAGGTGGCTGTCAGCCTTAATTTTAGGCACAGCAGACCATCTATTTTATTTTATTACATAAGATTTGGTTGCAAAGCCCATTAAAGTCTACTGACTATTTTCTTCAATCATCTTTGAATTTGACCCAGAAATTAAACATGACTACTTGCTTTGTAAGTACAAGTTTTGAAAAAACTGCAGTTTGGAGATGAGATTTCCCACATCAGAGCTAAACCACACTGATAAAATAAATTAGTCTGCATATTATATCTCTTTTGTTGCAGAAAATAGTCTCACTCTTACCTGCACATTTTCTTCTGTGACTTGAATTTCAGCAGTGTAAATATAATCAATAAGCATCCTTAGAGTCCAGCCATCGACTTCCTTTATCCGAACTCTCTTTGCTCGGCTTTCACTCATCTCACCTGCAAATAGTTTATTGGTCAAGTAAATTAGACAAAAATACAGTACATACGTAAAACTTGAATAGTAATTGCTCTCCTATCAGCAGCAGAACCTTTTGTGTACTATCAGTTGTGACAGAAAAAGAACTCAAATAATACACTTTCCTTCCATACTCCAATGAGAGGGAAGACTCTGTTGTTAGTATCACATGAATGCTAAGTGGGTTAACACTTACTTCAGATGACCTATTTTCTCCAGTGTAAAAAAAAAAATCAGGAAAATATTATCAGATCTAAATAACACTCTTCAAATGCATACAAAAATATTTTGCAGGCAAAGTAAGCTATACTCTAGCTTTATTAACTAGTTAATCAAAGAAGCATACCAAATGCACTCTGAAGTCATTTTATCTGAACAAGAAAAATTATATCCCCACAGAAGAATTAACATACATGTTTCCTTGCTTGTCTACTTATTATTCCTTTAGCAATTTCATCTCTGTTACAGATGTGATTTAGCAGTTTAAACTCAAGCTAAGACGAAGTGGCAAGCGGGCAAAAACTTGCTGGATCTCATTTTGTAGAGGCTGACATACTGGTCATATGCCACAACTGATCTTCACAGAAAGGCCTGCAAAATACCTTCTCCCTTCTAAAATATGAAGTTTATCAAAATATAGCATTTTGTTTATATCTGAAATAATTGCCCATATATATATTTTGAAGTAACAACTATAACTTTCCCCATGATCACCAAACTCACACATGGCTATCTCAGACCTCTAATCCTTTTTGCATTTGACTTGCAGTGGGAAGCAAATTACCCTTGTTATGTTGATTGATACATCTGCTTTGACTTTGGAGAAGTATATCCCAACCTCTGTATACATCCTTTTCTCATTATTCTGTATTGCATGTATTCTTATTTCTTTCTTTCAGGCATCCAGAGATGTAAATATTGATGAGGTAATAAATTCGACGTCAACAAAAACATAAGCAGAAGGGATGGGAAAGTAAATCAGAAGATGCTTATCATTGTTGGTATTTCCTTATGAAGTACATAAGTATTTTCACTGCTTTTTACCCTGTGATCTCCAGGACTGGTATCAAGCAACGCACTTTACCCACCAGCACATTTGGCAAATTGACTGTCACTGTTATTCATGCCTTTTTTTGAGGGATGGCATTTTAAGTCAACCCTTTAAATGGCAGGAAGTACAGAAGCCTATCTACAGCAATGTACTACTACATAACAGCAGTTATGTAGTTCAATAATATTCTGGAAAACTCATTAAGAACCATATCAAAACCAGCAAAGTCGAACCCCCTCCCTGCCCCAAACTTTCTCTTTTCACATGCTCTTCCGAAATCCTTCCCTACACCTTTGAAGGATGATTGCAGTGTGTTCTCTGCAGGGCCCTGTATACTAAGTTTCCATTTCTAGTTTGACACAGATTAAACCTATTGATCTTCAGAGCATGCATGCTGCAAGTTATTTATTATGCAAGCTACTGTGGAGGTGGTCCTTTGGGAAAATCATATGTGTGGGAGGGTAGCATTTGATATTCTGCAAGCACATTAGTTCTGTTTTCAGATTTTGTGTCAAGGCTTCTGAAGCCATGGATAGGCATTCTCTCTGTTTAACAACACAGCCCAGATTCTGACAAAAAAACCCCAAAAAACAAAAAAAACCCCACCTGAAATAGACTTGATTCTACCTTTAATTCTAAACAGACATGCAGTCTTACTATGACTCTATATGAGTCCTCTTGTGATCCAGACTTGTCCAACAGATCATATGCTGGAAACTATAGATTCACTCACAAGGCAATCCCAGTCTAGACATCAATCCAATGAACAACTCAGTTCATGACTGGGAAGTTGCACCATAGAAGTTGTCACTGACAGGAAAATATATCATTAATAGACAGGAAAGCTGTGAGCTGGTCCAACTTCCCATGCAGGAGCAGCTACAGCACCAGCTGAATTAAAGTCACTAAAATGTTATCTAAAAAACTTCATATTATTCCTCATAAATAATATAAGGAAAGCTTTTGGGTTGGTTGTTTTGGGGTTTTTTGGGGGGGCTGGGTGTGTAGTTTGTGTTGGTTTTGTTTGTTTTTTGAGGGTTTTTTTTAGAATTTTACAAACAGAACAGAAGCAAAGAGAACAGGTAATTCCCTAAGGGGAATTGGAACTGCCATTGCAGAAGAGAAAATGAAATCTGGGGTCATTCTTACCCCAAGCCAAACTCTACAATCACTTCAGTGCCCCTTCACTGATGTTTCATAATCCTTTCCTCCAAACATTTAGGTGTATTTAATTCAGAAGACAAGACATTTTTCTGAAGAATTCCACTGCATACAGAAGGAAGAACTATCCCTAGTGACGTAGTCCTAGATGTTTAATCCCACACTGCACACACTACTAAATTTTGTAAGCAGTAACTTTTTCTTTCTGGATATTTAATAGGGCTACCTCTACCATTAGAAGTGCAAACGGAGGGGGGGAAAAAAAAAACCCAAAAAAAAAACAACAACAAACCCACAAACAATCCATATCCCGGCCGGCACAGCAGTCAGTATCTAATGACTCGGAGAAAGACAGAGTAACCTGTAAACATGCATCTTAATATAAGCTTCTAATTTCTAGTCAAGAAGTAACACTGAAGCATAAAGTGCAATTTTTTTTTTTTTACTATCTTTTCAGTCACCGTTTTATTCTGGATGGAAGAATACACTTTTCTATTTGGTTGTAGCTGGTTAAGGGATCAAACTTGCTTATTTGATTTGCAGATTACTGGATGAGACTACAAATCCACCTGAGAAATTTGAATTGCAGAGTTAACAGAGATAACAGTTATGATGAGCCTCAGGATTTTCTCCCATGAAGAATGGCCAAAATGCACCAACACTACAGCTGGGCCCTGCTGAAATCAGCCTATGATAGTAGGATAAAGCCTACTGATAAATCTCATAGACATAGCTGAACTCTCAGCAATTTAGTTCAACTACACAAATGTTGCCACAGATGTATAGGTTAAACACTTTCCACCCATTATTCAGGTAAGCATTCCCACCTCCTGCATCAATGGGAGTCAATGACCACCTACATTTAAAAACACAAGCAAAAAATTTTAAAAGAGACTGAAGCAAGGAAAGGATCAAGATTTCAGCAGTTTCATCTGAAGAGCTGCTATGGACTCCACTGCAGTGGTACTCCTAACAAGTCAAACTTCCCACAGAAAGGGCAGTCAGGGCAAGCAGAAATGTCTTGTCTGCCACAAACTACAACATAAAACTAATAGTCTGCGTAGAGAATATTTTGAGTGTGACAGACAACAAAAGTTAATTTTAATACAGAAATAATGTAAGAGGCTTGTGATCTCTGTTACTAAGGTGATGGAAAGGAACTGTAGAAACAGCTGTTTTCATTCCAACTTTAAAGAAAGAGTAAAAATTAAGAAAAAATGTATCAGTCATCTGCAACGTTTGTCTCAACCACAAATGCAAACTTCAAGAATTACTAGAGGAACAATTTTACAAACAGCTTTAAAACATTGTTGCTGTTAGTAGCGACTCCATTTCTAGCTTTCTTGATGTCAAAAATACTTGCACATAAAATCAAGACCAGCTGCTTCCCTAGGACATAAAAATATTTAAAATTTCATAAATCTTCCAGTTACCTACAGTTGAAGTTATTAAAACTCCAGTTTGCTTATATACTGGAAGGCCAAGGTCAGAAGCAACACATAGTAGAGAATTCTTGTCATTTCAGCCAACACTAGCTACCCAAACTGGCACAAGATTCCAGGATGAACAAGCAAAACTTTAGAAGTTAGTTTCAACATGCATGTAGTAGCATTCTCAACTTAGACCCTGAATTTCACATGTTTTTAATGTTATTTGTAATCATTATGGAAATAAAACCAGAGTACAAGAATTCAGCTGGAGGGTCCTATGAACCTGAACCTATGTTAGCCTTGCAAGCCTGCAGTAACTTGGCCAGCATGAAGCAAGCAGAGGCAGAATCAAGCCTGCACGGAAAAACTGACAATGATGCAGAGTACATCTGTCACAGAGAATTACCCTAAAAATATCAAAACATGCACTCCAGCTACACACTGCCAAAGCCACAGAAAGCTTTCACATCTACTAACAGCCTAGAGTACTTAGGATCTGAAAAATGTAGCAGCAGTAGCTGCTAAAGTAGCTGCATAGTTTACTCAAAAAATGACATGAAAGTTATTTTAACCTTTTTTTGCACAAGTAAGGTTATTAGAATCTTAAAGGGTATAACAACTCTACAATTCTCAGCTTACTTAACATATAAATTTGTTCAAGTGAAGGTGACTTTTTAAAGCATTCATCATGCTAAGAAAGCTTTAAGTTGCTAGTTATGTCCTTACATTGAAAAAAAAATCAATAAGAAACCCAAATGTTCCCATTGGCTTACTTAAAAATTAAATGAGACACTAAAAAGCAAAAGTCATTTTAATTTTATGCTTTATATGGTTGCATTAGAACACAGAAAACATTGAAACAGTTGGTACCTGTAAACATGGCATGGAAGTAGGGGCTGCAGGCGGCTAGCACAACTCTATGCGCTGCAATTTCCATGTCTTCAGCTACTATCGTCACATCACACAGCAAGTTTTGACTATTTAGAAATATCAGAGAAGGCAATTTCACATAAGTGAACTAAAACACAAAAACATATATCACAATTTCTTTTCCCATGCCCTCAAAAGAGGCAGGCAGACAATGTTGATGAAGCGTTGTTTTTAAATGCATTGCACAACCACATGGCTATTATTCAGTCAGATTACAGATGGTATGGTACTTGGGTACACAGAACTTTATAAAATTCAAATAACTGAATTGTGATTTCTTGCATAGCTGTTTTCTGCACTGAATAACCAAAATTTTTAACAGTTCAGTTTATAAATCTCACTGGAAGTCTGGGCCTCTTTGAGTGACTGAGATAAGAAAAGAATTTGATATACATAAACCCTTAAAAACTGAGGTAAGAAATATTACTTTACAGATAACAAAAATCCAAACTTCAATTGTGATGCCTGTGTTGCACTACACTGGAAGCTCATGCCTACTTAATTGTTCAAAATCACTATTTGTTCATCTCTATATTTACTGTTTTCCAAGTATTTTCATACACAGGCCATACAACAATTTTTTTTATACTTGGACTAGTTTAGAATTTATTATAGTTAACTTCATATCTTGCCTGTTTTTTTCTCTTCATTACTTGCTCTCCCATTCTTATCCTTTGCAACTGTAATACATATTTCCTCCCTCTTTTGTTGCAAAATGTAGCATCTCAATCATTTATAATACAGGTGTTTTCAATGCAGTTTACAGCAACTGAATATAGCTCTTCCCGATAAACCCACCACCCTGTGTTCTCTTTATAATCCAATTTTATAGATGGAAAGGGGGTAGAGGTAGAAACAATTAAAAAAAAAATCCAGAACACCAACAGACTGCTGGTCACAGTTGCCTTTTATTTCCTCCTTATGCTAGCACTGTCCCTGTATTAGTAGAATACAACCAAAAAGAATTCAAGGCCAAGGCAACACAGGGAAGAGGAAAAAGTACCACTTAACAGAACATATCCCTTGGGGATGGAGCTAAAGCTGTATGTCAATTCATTCATCTCTGTTCTCAGTACTTTTGAAAAGATAAATTTTCACTTTTCCTGAATAGATACTGCAGTTATACAGCAGATTTTCTGATAATTTGCGACTACCATGCTGAGTTGCAGTAAAGACTGGAGCGAGTTGTATTTTGCTCAAGCAGACAGCCCGAGTTCTCAGACTGCCCCAGTCCCAGGAAAACACCATAATTTCTCAGCCTCTGCAATCATCCAATACCTTTGAGCACAGCCTCAAGTAAGAAGGCTTTGTGGAGACCACACACCAAAAAAATCTGGTGGCCACAATTAACCTTTGGAGCCACATTACAGTCCTGGACTTAAAATATTCTTCCCTCTTTTAGCTCTTAATATCTATAGCAACTATCTAACCCTCATAAGTTCAGCCTGCAATATGGTTATTATCAAAAAGAGATATGTCTCATAAGGCAATGACCATACCCAGATCAAACAAAACCAAGAGGAGCTTGAGAATAACTATTACATGATACAAAACCTGATCAACCTCTTAAATGCAGCTTTCAGACACCCCACTGTTTCAGACATCTACACTTACGACAGCAGGAACAAAAGGTTTTATGCTTAGCTTCACGAAATTGCCAAAGATAATTGTGAAGCCAGAAGCAACAGAATTACATGAATGCAAAACTCCAGCTAACTAATTACACTGTACCTGTACAGATATAGTAACTTAAGAGATAGCCCAGACACATCTCTAGTCTGGAACTGCATTAGGTGAATGAACATGCCTTGTGTTATTACAAAGCTAATATGATAAATAAGCTACTAAAAGGAACAAGCTTATAAACTTAAACGTGTACTCTACTGCAAGCATCTGGTGGCTTTCACAGCAACTCAGCACCTTGATTTCATGAGGGCACATCAATGTATTTTAAAAAAAAGCTTGTATTCTGAAGCAACATTGTAACAACTTGCTTGTACAGAACAACTAAGTTAACGGAAGAGTGCACACCATCCTGGTAAAGCAAATGAGAAAAATCTCAAGGCTGAGGGGGGCAAAAAAATATAAATTTAACAACAGTAAGCGTTTACCAGCTAGCAGTTTATTCTTCATTGGTTTATACACAGAAAGGTCACTACCCACATCTTCAAAAGATTTTGGTAAATCCTGTTTGCAATAACCACAACTTTAACAAACACAGGTAAGGTAAGGTTAAACTCCATTGTTAAAGAAGAAAACTATAACAAAGAGGAAAGATAGACATCAGAGGGCAATTTCTTCATATGTCAAGAACTAATTAGCTATCCTAATGATCTTTCTGACTCAGTGTTGAGGTGATGGTGACTAATGAAATGACAAAAACTACCAAGGACAAAATTACTCAAACCTGTCAAAATTTGTAGGCACAGAAAAACTCTTAGGAGCTAGCATAACTAGGCAACTTGATAGCAGCCAAAAATGTAATATAAACTCGTGGACTTACGCATTCCAAAAACCCAATGCATTTAAGATATGTTGACAATTTCTTCACTAGTTATCCATTTTCTGGAGACTATGCCTCTAGCAAATACCTCTATGCAGTTGCATATAATAAATATAAGTTGCATATAATAATAAAAAGAACTGAGGAAAAAAAAGCCCTTCAAAACCAGTCAATAAAATCAAAAATACAATTAACATTCGGTCTTCCTTTATAGCATTGAAGTCCGAAACATTTAATATTAAATTTATTGTTTCAAATAAATGCAACTGTGTTTATAATCTTATCACTTATAATTAGCACTTATCATTTTAAAAGCTGCACTCAGCCTAAACAGTCAACATTGTACCAACTATATTCTTAAATAAGAAATACAGTTAAGGTTTGCACAGCACTGATCCTGTTCCAACTTTAACTATTTATACATGTTTAAAATTGCTCAAATTGCTCCTACAGCAATTCAAATTTAAGTAACCATGGAAACTCAAGTATATTCTGAAAATGATCCACAGACTTCAACAATGCACCCTGCTGGAAGACCACATATCTTTTATTTGCAACACAACAAAATGCAGAAAAGGTCTCTGACTTCTGAAACTGTTCTAAGATTCATTCTCTTGCTGGGAAATTGTTTCTTCATCTAAACTCGTGCACGTTGTTTAGAAAGTCATAGCTACTGGCTCTAGTCAGGCCCTATTACACTCCTGAGACACTGGATCTGGTTACTGGGATCCATGAAAAAGCCAAGGGAGTAAGTAAAGTGAAGCAACAAGGACCACTCCTTCCAGTACAGAGCAACTAGGTTGTTAACATAGTAGAATAGTCTCTGCTGTTATCCCAGGATCCTCAGACTATGGGAGTCTTTCAGCTGGACTGAAGTCATTTATAGTCAGCATTAGATTTTCTTCAGTCTTCCAATACAAACCATCATGGCAACATACATACATTGACCTGATCACAGTATCTACCATAACATTTGAGATTTACCCACATGTAACAGTGAAGATCAAAGGCAGAGCTATGCTTTAACAGGGAATCAGTTGTTGGGTTTTTGCAGGTTAAGTCTCCCAGTTATCAGTCTAATATGGAAAATAACAAAAGACTAGAGGATTTTCACACACACTGGTACTGTCTATGCTAGAGAATCATTTTATTTATTTTACTTCTCCATTGTTGCTGTTAGTTATAAAGCTGAATTACTGTCAGTGATAGTTGAGAGTTCTAATTATCAGAGTTCAGTTGTGAGTTCTAATTACCAGCTGTCACAGCTTTCAACACCATCTCACCTACTTGCTTAAATCAAAAAATCAAATATGGGAGCTAAGAACAGCATCAGCACTAGTTTCCCAGTTTTGCTGAAACTGATGGTATCATATTACTCAAGGTCCTAGAAGCCTTTATTGAGAACAGTTACTTTAAACACTTGATTTGGGAGTCCATCAATTTCTCCCAGGGCAAGCAAAAGACAACTGTGAAAAGAAAGCACACTGTGAGTTGATTTACATTTGTTAGACTGTGACCTATGTTTCCGGACTAGAAAATTTTGGCATTTTTCCAGTTCACAGCCCACCACAAAAATCAGCAACAGGCTTACAAAGAGCCTTAGGCTAAACTAAAAAGTCGCTTTTCATCTATTTTCATCTATACATATAGCACAGGATCAGTAGCTGTAATTGTTTAGTTTTGATTAACTTATGAAGGGCAAAAATGTACTATATGCATTACAGCTATCATTGCGTGACTATCATTTGGCTATCACTTCATTGTATATTTTTAATCCTCCTCAGCAGATACACTTCTGGAATTGCATGTTCTCAATAAATAAACTATTAATAATTTAATAAATACAAATAAAGTGAAAATATATGACGGACTCCAGACAGATGTATACAGTGAGGTAATACCTTCTTAATTCATTCATAACTTTAAAAGCTTTCTTCATGTGCCATGGATTTACTGTAACAGGACAGTGAATTTCAGTGTTATCATCTTTCAGATCCAAGGGCTTCTGATGGCAAAGTTTGGTACATCTGGAAAGAATGAGGAAAAAAAAATGAGAAGAGTTAATATTTCTGTTTGATCTCCAGTTCTGTCACTCTTACTTTCTCCACCTTCATCCTGGGAAGGAAGAGAAGATTTGCACTACAGCTTATCTTTACCCCAAGCAATTTTGATTTGCCTATTACCAACAGTGTAGAGGGGAGCACGTAGAATTGCCGAGGAAATGATAACTTGGTGACCAACATTACTGAGGCTGATAGAGGCGCTCAGAGCTAACGATCTCCCTTAAAGAAAACACGAAGACAATGCCCTAGAACATTTCCAGTAAGCTCTAAAGTGAAGGGAGAAGCAGAGGTTTGGGAACTTTTAGCTTGATGCCTACGTAGATCAGTGGCAAAACCCCAGACATCACCCCAATCTCTCAACACCTTCATCGCTTGAGAGATAGAAACCACTCTCTGACTTTCCACAAGGTCCTCCCTTACTGGGTTCACACAGCTCCCAGTTGATCTGAGAGGAAGACTTTACCATGACTACTGTAACTGTCCAGGTTTTCCCTAGCAACAGCACAAGACATAGGTGAGTATGAGGAAAAAACAAATAGTTTTGTGGATCTACTCACTGTTTTAAAAAGCCTAAGCAACCAGCCTCTTCATTTTTCTTATTCTCAACGCCTCACCCAAATTAACAACAGAAAAAAAACTAAGCAGTGTGAAAAATCATTACAATTATCTTTCTGTAAGAAAAACCCAAATTCCACAGACACTACTTTCTGTACAAAAACAACTATGTATACCTTTCAATCCAAGCAACAAGCGTGTTTTTCATGCCAAGTCAATAAGATTTTTGTTTACAATCACTATGTTATCATAGAATCATAGAATAACCAGGTTGGAAGAGACCCATCGGATCATCGAGTCCAACCATTCCTATCAAACACTAAACCATGCCCCTCAGCACCTCATCCACCCAGCTCTTAAACACCTCCAGGGAAGGTGAATCAAACAGCTCCCTGGGCAGCTTCTATCAGTGCCCAATGACCCTTTCTGTGACAAATTTTTTCCTAACGTCTAGCCTAAATCTCCCCTGTCAGAGCTTGAGGCCATTCCCTCTTGTCCTGTCCCCTGTCACTTGGGAGAAGAGGCCAGTTCCCTCCTCTCTACAACCTCCCCTCAGGTAGTTGTAGAGAGCAATAAGGTCTCCACTCAGCCTCCTCTTCTCCAGGCTAAACAACCCCAGCTCTCTCAGCCGTTCCTCATAAGGCCTGTATTCTTACAGGGAAAGTTACACCATTGTCTCAGTTATGTTTCCATATGTTTTAGCATCAATTATGTTTTCACCTACACTATATAACTATATTCCTAAACCTCTGAGCTGGAAATAAGCAAAGTCAGAGAGCAACTGACCCTGATACATCCAAGATCTTATTTCAAATAAAACCCCAATCTTACTCGATTTAATTAAGAACAGTCAAATTGAATGTATGCATTGACTCCCAGAATTCCAGCCTCTCTTCTACAATCCTAAAACTTTTTACTTGGGCATGCCTAAAGAAGCTTAAACAAAAAATTCAAGGACAATTAATTTAAAGATTTTAACCTACAACTCCATATTCTGTGCACTACAACAACTTGCAAAGCAAAATATTTGGCTCTACTTTTCATTATTCCAAAACTAGCTACAAAATTTTGGAGCAAAACAGCAAAAACTGCCTCAAGCAACAAGGGAATAAAGAAAGTCTACAAAATAATGGCTAAAAAAGTAAGGTCCATCTATAGAACTCAAACTATTACCAACTTTCCACACTAGAGTAACTCCAGGAAACATTCAAAACACCAAAACCTAACCGTGAGGAAGAGACCCAGATTTCAGTTATAACTCTGACTTATCTTGGACTTTATTACATCCCAAACCAATGCATCAGACAGCAATGTGTGCATATGTATATACAGTCACAGACTATATACACATTACTTACAGATCTGCAAGGTGCCTGTCAAAGCTGCCAAGTGACCTGGATACATGGAGGAGTTCCTATGAAGAGTAAATTCACCTGTTCAGTTTCATTCATTTGTCACAAAGGATGACTGAGTTTTAAGGCAATGAACCTTACAAAACTGTCAGTCATACGCCTTCTATTTTGAGAACCGCTATTCTGCCTGGAGTTACTCAAGTCTTCCTTACCATTTCACCAGATGGGTCAAAGCTGTCTGCAAGCGGTTCCCTTCGTTTTTTTTCTCAAGACCGTGACCCGCAGCGTACCTGAAAGCACAGACTCCTGAAGGCGCAGGATGAAACTACGCTGAACCGGAGCACGTAAGATATTGAATGAACCGACTGAAGACACGCGGCTTGCCGAGCTCCCCGCTACTAGAAAAGATGACTAACTAACCAGAAAACCGAGAACGCGATGAGCACGGCTGCTGACTCAAACAGGGCGCAATTTGGGAGAACACACGGAGGAAGCAGAAGGAGCGAGAGAGGGGAGGAGCGCCTGTCCCCGCAAGCGGGAAGGCGCCGGGGTACAGAGCCCACTCCCCACGGCCGAGCCCGCTGCAGGAGCCCCGGACACCGGCCGCGCCGCCCGCCTCCGCGAACCCCCCCGCCCTCCTCCGCCGCCCCCGGGCAGAGCTCCTCGCCGCCGCGACGGCGCGCCCGGGCCCGGCCCCGCGCCCCGCACTCACACGGGCGGCAGCAGCATCTCCATGGCGGCTCCGCTCGGGCTCCCTCGGTGCAAACGCGGTCGCGGCGCGCTGCCGCCAGCACCATGCCAGCCGCCGCCCCGCCGCGGGGACCGGCCGCGCCCGCCCCGCGGAGCCTCCGCCGCCCGCCGCTCCTCGGCACCGCCCACTTCCGGGTTCCCGCCCGCGGCGGAGGCGGGAGCGCGCAGGCGCGTAGCGAGGGCGGGAGACGCGCGGCCACGTGCTGCGCCACGGCGGCGACTCCCCCGGGGCCTGGAGGCGGCGCGGGGGCAGGGGGCATCCCGGCTTGGTGCGCAGGCCGGAGAAGTGCACCTAGGAGGGCCTCAGGAGGTTAAATAGTGGCAAGCGCAAGGCCCTACATGTGGGTCGAGGCAACCCCTGGTTTCAGTACAGGTAGTGGGGTGGTGTGACTGAGAGCTGCCCTGCAGAGAGGGACTTAGGGGTGTTGGTTGATGAGAGGCTCAACGTGAGCTGGCGGTGTGTGCGTGCAGCCCAAAGGCTAACTGTAACCTGGGCTGCATCAAAAGAAGTGTGGCCAGGAGGCGAGGGAGGTGATTCTGCCCCTCTGTTCCTCTCTTGTGAGACCTCATCCAGAGTATTGTGTCCAGTTCTGGAATTCTCAGCATAAGAAAGATATGGAGCTGCTGGAACAGGTGCAGAGGAGGACTACAAAGATGATCAAAGGGCTGGAGCATCTCTGCTATGAGGACAGGTTGAAAGAGTTGCATTTGTTCAGCCCGGAGAAGATAAGTCTCCAAGCAACCTTCCAGTACCTGAAAGGGGCCTACAAGAAAGCCAGGGAGGGACTTTTTACAAAGGCTTGTAGTGATAGGATGAGAGGGATCTGGTTATAAAGTGGAGAGGGGAAGATTTAGGCTAGATGTAAGGAAGAATTTCTTCACCATGAGAGTGGTGAGGCATTGGAACAGGTTGCCCAGAAAAGCTGTGGCTGGCCCGTCCCTGGAGGTGTTCGAGGCCAGGTTGGATGGGGTCTTGGGCAGCCTGATTTAGTGCGACATGTCCCTGCCTGTGGCAGGGGGATTGGATCTAGATGATCCTTAAGGTCCCTTACAATCCAGACTATTCTATGATTCTATAACTATGAGGGGCATAAGCCTGGTTCTGATGCCTCCTTGGCCTTAGTGACACTAAAAATGCCGGCGATTAAAACTCTCTAAGACCTGTTTTGGAGTTTTAGAAAGCAAGCATCTTTTATCAGGCCTGTACAACATGCGGAAATGACCATCAATCATATGTAACAAGACAAGCTGGTTATAATGTACATTTCCCACTTACAGGCATATGTGTAAGTTTTCCCAGAAATCTTATAAATATTTTGTTGCTTCCCAAGGTCTAATTTTAATGCTATTATCAAACAGCAACAGTCAAAACTCTTGCTAATTTGTAGCTGGCTCCGTCTCTCTGCTTGACCTTGCCTTTGAGATAGGGAAATACTGCAAACAGGTGATTACAGAAGAAGTGATACCTATTCAGTGCAGACCATACCAAACCTAAGATGTTATCATCTTCAAAGAATTAACGTTGTCTTGAAAAACAATGTTTTAAAGAAAGCACGCTATCAGAGGGACGCTGTGTCTAACTTTCAAGGAAAACGATTACTTATATGACATTTAACTCTGCTTTAGCTTAAATAAAAAATATTCCGCTTTTTGTAATAGTAACTACTTCTTGTATGACTAGGACACTCGAGAGTGCATCTCCCACATCCCAGGAGAGCAGGGCTCAGCACAAGGTCTGGCAGCAGAACAGGGAGCCATCATGCACAGGTTGCGACCTATGGAACATCCAGGCCAGGGTGTCCATGGCACCAGGGAGGACAGTGTGAGGCATTGGATGCTCTCTAGGCCTTGGAAATGGGTCTGTTTCTTCTTTTTGGGGAAAAGAAAATAAAAGGTATCCCAGGTGTACTCTATGAGTAGACCCACCTTCTGTGGAGGGACAGCCCAGGTGGTCCAGGATCTGGCCTGACACCTGGTTGTGATGAATGGCTGCAGCAGGGAGAAGGGACCAAGGCAGAGCCCAAAACCAGTTCAGGATGGAAAAGGTGGGTGCTGAGTTTAAACAGGCTGCAGTGTTGCTGCTCCAGTTCACAGTGACCTACCGGATCTCAACTGCTTTGGTTTGCTCTAGTGCTGCAGAATGGGGACTGTGCTGCTCAGAACAGCTGCCTTCCTGTAGTCATACAGCCACAGCATCACTGACATTTGGCACTAGGTACTTCACTTGTGTTTTAATGTTTGCTTAAGCAGCTTCTGTGATGCAGTATGGCAAGAAGAACCACAAAAACATCAAGGATCTGTTTCACATGTCTTTGTAAGCAACACAAATTAAACAGTAATATATACATTTAGCAGCTTCTGGCTTGGGGCATTTGAGGAGAATGTACTGTACTAAATTACTTCTTAATCTCCAAAGATTATCTCGTGGAAGATGTGCTGAGCAAACTGAACACAATTTGAGTGTTTAAGTGATAGAGTCTGTAAAAATAAAATGTTTTTTCACAAGAGATATGATATTGAGGAATTTAATCTTAAACTAATAAATCTCTCACCAACTAACCAAACCATTTGCCTAATAGTGAGAGGAGTCTGAGGACAGCAAACTAAGTAGAAGACAAACCAGAAAATGGCAGGTGCATTTTGAGTTAGGAGTACTATAGATGAATACATAAAGCTTTCATCAATATTTCTAATAAAATCACAGGTTCTTAAAACTGAACGTATTTTAATTTATTATTTCATGTTTGCTCATCTCTAGTGATATTCCTCATTTGAAAAATGCTGTTTTAGTGGTCTCAGTTTACCAGTTCTTTTTCACTGCACTGTGATGTTTGATTGGGGAACACTTCAAAATTTTTTCGATAGCTTTCCACTGGGGAGTTTTCTAAAATAATCAAAACTGTCAGTGCCTGTTTTTACATAGTCTGTGCAATTGCAACTAGAATCACTTCTGGGTTATATTGGAGAAGACAAGGCACTTATTAAAGATTTGAAAGACACAAGAAAACCTCCTTACAGGGCTGTCTGCTCCAACAGGGCCAGCTAGCCATAATGGGCTCTGAAATTAAGGTATAAAATACAGCTGGCTTGATGTCTTACAGTGTCAGTGAATTACGAGTTCATAAGCAGGTCTGACTTGGGTAGTTTAGAGAGCTGCTGATAATTGTGCCATTGTACTTTAAAATTTCTGTACCCTAGACTAAACTCCTGTACATGTTACTTTGTAAGATGAGGATCCAATCTTTTACTGATCCAGAAGACTTAAGTGAACGTTACTACTTAGAATCATAGAATAATCAGGTTGGAAGAGACCCATCGGATCATCGAGTCCAACCATTGCTGTCAAACACTAAACCATGCCCCTTAGCACTTCATCCACCCATGCCTTAAACACCTCCAGGGAAGGTGAATCAACTACTACCCTGGGTAGACCGTTCCAGTGCCCAATGACCTTTTCTGTGAATTTTTTTTTCCTAATGTCCAGCCTAAATCTCCCCTGGTAGAGCTTGAGGCCATTCCCTCTTGTCCTGTCACTTGGGAGAAGAGGCCATCACCCTCCTCTCTATAACCTCCTTTCAGGTAGTTATAGAGAGCAGTGAGGTCTCCCCTCAGCCTCCTCTTCTCCAGGCTAAACAGCCCCAGCTCTTTCAGCCATTCCTCATAAGGCCTGTTCTCCAGCCCCCTCACCAGCTTTATTGCTCTTCTCTGGACTCGCTCCACAGCCTCAACATCCTTCTTGTGGTGAGGGGCCCAGAACCAAACACAGTATTCAAGGAGCGGTCTCACCAGTGCTGAATACTTATAGAATGCACCATGTTTAAGGGTCCACATTAGACTATTAAGTAAATGTAAACTTGTCTGGAAGGTGATGGTGGGTTTTGTACACTGTTTTCGTGTAGATCTTGCATGCACATAGGCAGTTGCAGATTCTGTTCCTTGTTAATGGGTCAGAACTGTTTAATGACATCAGTTCTTAAATTAATATTAAGCATATCTAAACCTTGACTTGTGTCATTTTACTACAGTGTTGTTTTGGCTTTTGAGCCAAATGTATAACGGTACTTGAAGTAACTACTGTGATACAGAACATCAAAAGGAAGCACAAATAGGGCGGGATTTTACTTTTTTTTTCTAAAATTATGTCTATGTACTTCAGTAATTCTGAAAGGAATCATAAACATTTGAAACCAAAATTATTATGTCCAAAATACATTATGCGGCTTTGGCAAAATAACTTGTTTATCTAACCATGAGAAAATACATCCTATAAATACAATGTTGGGATTTTAATGAGATTCTGCTTGATCTGATAGCTTTTCTTAGAAGAGAGCTTTTAGAGGAAAAAAAATGTGTACGTCTGGTGGTATATGTATACAGTTTTGAAAGGAAATAAGATTTTTCTGCTGTGATAAAACAGCTGCCAGTTTTGTTGTAGCTGTACAAATCACTGCATTTACTGGGAAAAATCCCTGTTGTCTTTAGGACTGCCACTGTAACAACTCTCAGTCTTTTCCCATTTGTGTTAGAAAGCTCCAAAAGAATGCTACCAGGGCTAACTAATGATTGTACAGTTCTTCTAATATATTGACACTAGAAGTAGTTTACCAGTGCAGAAATAGTGATACTATACATTGGCATACATACACTTGCCTTTTAGCAAGAAAGTTCCACAAGTAACATTGTCTTGCACCACGACACCATTGTCCTATGGGAAGAAGTCTGTGCTAGGTTTAGCCACAAAGAACACTGAAAAAAAGCTCTTGCTGGTATTTTAAATTGATGACTGCATGTTAGGAAGACTTCTCCAAGGTCAAAAAATACATTTGGTAGAATGTTTACTCCTGTTTAAGATATTAGGACTCATACCTTCTTAATTATTTGGGCTGAATGCTTATGAGAAGATGTTGCTAAGGCTGGGATTCTTTTTATGAAAAAGGAAGAAGGGAAGGGGCTAAAATGGAAGATTTACGTATCGCTCTGTGTTGCTAATGCTTCAGACAGAAAAACAATATCCTTCCTCGCTTTGTTAGCAGTTAACCATTATACTTTTATCTTACTGATTTTAGTTGTGGGTAATTTATGTATAAAATTTATGTAAAAATAAGTATGCTTTTTATCTAAAACCATCCAGGGCAAACATCTCTGTTTTTCCTGTGCATTTCAACACAGTAACATTACCTTCCAGCCCCTGCATCTAAATAGACCCACAAGGACCTGCGTGAAGTTCATGACAGGACTTGAGGTCTACACAGACATTAGCTATGCTGCATTCTTTTGTCTTAGCACTAATATCATCGTTAATCCAGCATTTACTAATTTTAAAAACCTTTACTGTAGCGCAAGACACTATTCAACACTACCACCACTGGTATATTTAAAGTTTCAGAGAAACATTGAGCTAAGGACATGAACACAGTTGAGAATTACATTGAAAAGTAATGGTAAAGGAAAGGCAAGAAAGTGCATGCAGCAGACTGAGGAAGGGACCAGATTGCAGAAGAATATGTACTGGAGAGTAGGCAGAGAGAAAAAAAATAAGGCGTGTAAATTCGGAATGTGAAATAAGGAATAGCAAAGCAGCTGCTATCAAAAAATAAATTGTACTGTGACCAAAATCAGTTAAATACAATTAAGCATGGATAAAAATATTTAGTCCTTTCTAGCACTGGAGAATCTTCCCACAGGAACATCACAGAATCAAACACAGAGATCAATATGATCAGCGAGTGTTCAATTTATTAAGCTTAGCTGTTTCTTTTTAAACCCTTTTTGGTTACATAACTATGTGCCCACGAGGGTATCTGCAGTGTATTATTGGTTAAAGGTAGCTGTCCATAAAGCTATTGCTAATATATTATTGGCTAAACTACTACACATGCTAAGAAACCACGTTAGACTAAAATTAACTATGTTGATAATTCTCTTTGTTTTTTTCTCTCAGCTGGTACTCATTCCCACTGAACTAGCTGTTGTATTACTCCCAGCTGCTTATAAAAAGGCTGTCTTTTCTCCTCACCAAACTGGCCTTTGTTTATCTTTCAGTTCCCTGTTTCAAAGCCTTCTTCTCTGTAAAATGTTCCCATGGGAGCACTAAGAATGATACACGCTGAATGAAAATACATGAACAGTAAGATTTGCTCTGTAAAGTTCATGGACCTTATATGAATATGAAAATTAATAACTAAGAACTAGCTTTTTGGTGTTCAAAACCAGATACGGTAATTTCAAAAAAGATTTGATATAGCATGCAGTGCAGTAAACAGACTTTAAATACTCCTATCCTACTCTTGAAGAAGAAGGGTCAAATAAAAAGGATATAGTAAGAAGTTTCTGAGTTCTGCTCAGTGGAGAAGTCATATCTTTGTGGTCAGTGCCAAACAGTGTGGTGTTCCTGTAGATTTAGTGCCATGGAAGAAGCAAGTCCTCGTTCAAGCAAACATTATGAATGGAAGCAAGGATATACTAGTACTGCAAATTATTAAAACACAAAGTAAAGATCTCAATGAGTAGAGCTGAGGCCCAGTACTGTGAAGGTTTAAATTTCACATATGGTGTGTCCTTGAGATGACCGTGAAAGAGGTAGACCAGCTCCTACTCTCATAACTGTAGGCTCTTGTTGCTTACTGTGCACTGAATAAGGCAATTAGCTCTCTATACTGAGTGGGATCTACTCACTGAATCATCAGAAAAACAATAAAAAATTATTAGATTTCACCTTGTAGCCATGTGATGACTTCGACATGATGCAAAGGTAGCAGCAGAAACTCGCAGCAGGGCTTTCTCAGAGAAAGCTGGACCATCCCAATCAGCTGCAGGCAAAGCTGATGTACAAGATACAGTCTTCAGCAAACAGTATTATCATATGGATAAGCAGGACTTATGGTAGCCTCGTTGTTCACAGAAATAATCTCAGTCATTGGTGGTTTTTTCCCAATTATTTTACTTAAAAAGAGTGTAGATTACTCTTATGTTCAGTCATACTTGTTTAACTTGTCAAAACACCATTTTCTTGATATATGAAGCGAAATGAATTTTCTTTATAGATAATAACTGTAAAGTGTAGTACTATACCTATCAGTGCAAGTCTGTCAAAGTCAGTGTACTTATGCTACATCGTAATTATTCTCCACTCTAACAACAGCATTATAAGATAGTCCTAACCAATTCAATCAACTATTACACAGTGAGGATTTTGAGAAGAAAACAGCTACAGCTAATTAATTAACATTACATTTTAAAAATTTACATACTGCCATCTAGTGCTTACTGAATACACAACTATGCAGAGAAATCATATTACTTCAATAGTTCTTGATTTCTGTGACTGGCATAAAGCAAAAGAATAGGTAACTCACCAGTTTGCATGTAGTCATGCATCTAGAGAGCTTACCTAAGAACAGTAACCAGGAGCTATTTATACTGTGAAAAGTGATACAGTATGCTGAAAGAATCAATGTATATATATTGTTTCATATGCATAGAAATAGGAATGGAAGAACAGTATTTGTGGAGTCTACAGCATTCAAGGGGGCATTCAGCAAAAATGTAAAGTACTATAGACTGGGATACAACACCAACAAGGAGCAAGCGGGATACAGTTCATACATTTTATCAGTTCTTTTGTTGTACAAAAAGGCAATGAGATCAAAGATGTAAAAATATTAAAAGATTGTATTCAGGGAGTCATAACAATAAAATCACATAGGTATAGTTACTGCATATAATTTTGCACAGATAAGTTGTTTATAGAAATCAAAAAGCATATCATGCTGCTATTCAAGAAATGTAATAAATCCTTCTTTGGAATAAGCTTTTTTTTAGTAAGAAAGACTAGAAGTTCTTGCAAAGTCATTGTAAAGATTAACAAAAGAGCTCAGGATCAGTACACTTAACTATGCAGAATATATAGTAGAACTGGACTCCTAGTAAATAAAAAAAAAAAAAGGAAGGGAAAGTATAAGTTAAAGACAGAAGTATGAAAAGGTTTGGTCCAGTAATTCTGATATAAGCAGATGCTAATACAATAAGTAGTTTATTATTGTATTACTGGTGTACAATTTTCACTGGCATCAGGGAAGGTCTCTTGCCAATTTTTCTGTGCAAAAGAAGAACATTATGATATAGATTAATAAGCCAGGGTAAAAAACAGGTGTCCTCCAAATCTAAAATATTCAGAAGACTCCTTTGTCAGAATGGCAGTATTTAGCCATGTGGCCTAAAAAGTCAGTTTATGCAAGCTAGTTCTTGGAATGTTAATTTTATGATTTTAAGACAAAATACTTAGAAAATGTAAAAAACTGTGGGGGAACCCTAATTTTTCCTCTAATTGTAATCCTCTGTCTTTATCAGTAGTCTTCTCAAGGCAGATTACCTCAAATATTCCTCTTTTTCAATGAAAATAATCCTAGATGGTATATGATCTAAACCTAACTATTTTCAGAAACAGTTCTGCGTTTCCCTTCATATAGTTAAAGTAAAGGCTTATTATATTGTGATGGATTTATAAGACAAGATAAACAGAAATTTGATAAAAACCATAATTAAAAATTACTCCGCAGATGGAAAACCTTCTGCTCTGCAAATTAGGCATTTGCATAAGCCCTAAACCATTTATAATCATTAAAACTCAACTTTAGTGCAAAGTAAGTAAGATTCATTGTGATACACTGTTTCAATGTTTGATTTATACTTCTAGTTTATATTTCTAAAAATTAATACAAAACCAAGAACTGTATCCCTTTTTTAACCTCAATTTATTTGCTTTTGAATATAGTTAGAAATTCAGTAGAATTAAAAAAGTAAGCTAGAGTAACCATTCTGTTGTTCACAATTCTTCCATTTACTGTTATGTTATGATGTCCTCCTTCTCATCTGCATTAGAATCATAGAATCACCAGGTTGGAAGAGACCTGTCGGATCATAGAGTCCAACCATTCCTATCAAACACTAAACCATGTCCCTCGGGACCTCATCTACCCGTGCCTCAAACACCTCCAGGGAAGGTGAATCAACCACCTCCCTGGGCAGCCTATTCCAATGCCCAATGACCCTTTCCGTGAAAAACTTCCTCCTAATCTCTAGCCTAAATCTCCCCTGACAGAGCTTGAGGCCATTCCCTCTTGTCCTGTCCCCTGTCACTTGGGAGAAAAGCCCAGCTCCCTCCTGTCCACAACCTCCCCTCAAGTAGTTATAGAGAGCAATGAGGTCTCTTCCCAGCCTCCTCTTCTCCAGGCTAAACAACCCCAGCTCTCTCAGCCATTCCTCCTAAGGCCTGTTCTCCAGACCCCTCACCAGCCTTGTTGCTCTTCTCTGGACTTGCTCCAGAGCCTCAACATCCTTCTTGTGGTGAGGGGCCCAGAACTGCACACAGTATTCAAGGAGCGGCCTCACCAGTGTGGAGTACAGAGGGAGAATAACCTCCCTGGACCTGCTGTTCACACCATTTCTGATACAAGCCAGGATGCCATTCGCCTTCCATTAAGTAGTCCAAATCCTCCTTCTACAGCTGTATCAACTTTTACTTACATATTTTCATCAGCCCTATCTCTGTACTTCGTTACAGACCTATGGGACATATTGCTAAATGTACTAACAGATTAGCTGAATTAACCAGTGGCC
This sequence comes from Coccyzus lansbergi, assembly GCA_033558105.1. Classification (NCBI taxonomy): domain Eukaryota; kingdom Metazoa; phylum Chordata; class Aves; order Cuculiformes; family Coccyzidae; genus Coccyzus; species Coccyzus lansbergi. The sequence goes on from JAUMJK010000486.1 coordinate 1,608,020, forward strand.
TACTAAGCCTCCAGTATTTAAATTTGTATATCAATTGGTGGAAGCCTGAAAAAGTTTTTATTATTACCAGTGTTATGCTCTTCCCTTTTCAATAGCTTCCATTTGAAGGCCACTGAATTTTTGATGGGCATTTTGTTTATGAACCCAAAACTTCTTAGCAGGTGAGAGTTTTTGATTACATAGTAGCATCTGAAACTATACATGGGATGGAAAGTTCCTTTATTTAAAACATTATTCAGCAGTGAACTGTTTTTTAACCTCCATAGGATTTTAAAAATGTATAGAAGCTGGAAATAAAACAAGTACCAGTGAAACATCTGTAATTTGAAGCTAGAATATAGACTGTACTTACTGCAGGATGATTGTCAAGACTATTACAACCAATTCATGCAAATAAAAATGTCTTTACTGTTATTTTTACTTTTTCACTTCCCATTTGTATTTTTAGTCATGCTGGTATCTGTCACAACCCCATAGTCTCAGGGCAGAGACTGTATTCTTTACATAGGGCTGAATATAGTTTAAGTACTAATTGCACCTTCAATATGAATAATAAACAGTAATAATAATTATACCTTATAACTGAGTGTGAAAAAGGTTGTGAACCCAATCCTGTTTCCATTCATGCCAAAATTTAAACAAAACTGAGAAGAAGAAAAGTAGATATTAGGCCTCTTTGTGAGGATACAATTGTGAAAGTTGGTCCTTGAATATTGTAATTATTACTGATATGAAAAAGGTTATGCCTAAGTATAGGATTTAATTTGGGGTATCTAATCTCTGCTAGCTTTCCTTAAGGGCAGCTGGCAAATAAGGACATCATAGCATGGTATCGTGGGACTATACTACATAGAATCACACAATCATGGAATGATCAGGGTTGGGAGTGACCTCTGGAGATTGTCTAGTCCAACCCTCCTGCTGAAGAGGTTCACCAAGAGCAAGTTGCACAGGAACACATGAGGTGTATTTTGAATATCTCTAGAGAGACTCTACAACCTCTCTGGGCAGCATGTTCCAGTGCTCTGAACTCTCACAGTAATGAAGTTTTCCCTCAAGTTCAGGTTGAACTACTTGTGTTCCACTTTGTGCCTATTGCGCCTTGTTCTGTCTCTGGGAATCAGTGAAGAGTCTGGCTCCATCCTACTAATATCTGCCCTTTAGATCTTTATAGCATTAATGAGGTCCCTCTCACTCATCTCTTCTGGCTAAACAGACCCAGATCTCTCAGCCTTTCCTCATACAAAAGATCCCTTGGTCCCCTAATCATCTTCACAGCCTTCTGCCAGACTCTCTTCAGTAATTGCTTGTCTTTCTTGAGCTGGGAGCCCAGATCTGGTCACAGTACTCCAGATGGGGGCCTCACTAGGGCAAAGCAGAGGGGGTGGATAACCTCCCTTGATCTTCTGGCTACACTTGTCTTACTGCATCCCAGGATACCATTGGCCTTCTTGACCATGAGGGCACATTACTGGCTAATGGTTAACCTGTTGCCTACCAGGACTCTCAGGTCTTTGCCTGCAGAGCTGCTTTCTCCTAACCTGTACTGGTGAATGGGGTTATTCCTCTCTAAGTGCAGGACTGCAACTGCCATTGTTAATCTTCATTAGGTTCCTCTCTGCCCAGCTTTCCAGCCTGTCCCAGTCTTGCTGAATGAGCACAGCCTGCTAGTATATCAACCATTCCCAGTTTTGTGTCATCAGCAAACTTGCTGAGGGTACATTCTCTCCCCTCATCTATGTCATTGATGAATATGTTGAACAAGACTGGGCCAGTACTGACTCCTAGGGAACACTGCAGGCCACAGGCCTCCAAATAGACTCTGCACTGCTGATCACAACTCTCTAACCTCTGCCATCCAGCCAGTTCTCAATCCATCTCATTGCTTGCTCCTCTAGCTCGTACTTGCTAAGTTTATCCACAAGTATGTTGTGGGAAGCAGTGTCAAAAGCCTAAAATCAAGGCAGATAACATCCACCACTATGCAACCATAGAAGGCTATCAGACTGGTCAAGCATGATTTCCTCTTGGTGAATCCATGTTGACCACTCCTGGTAACCTTCTTTTCCTCCAGGTGCTTGGAGATGTCAACCAGAATGAGGTGTTCCATCACCTTTCCAGGGATGGAAGCGAGGCTGACTGGCCTGTTGTTTCCTGGGCCCTCCTTCTTGCCCTTTTGGAAGATTGGAGTGGTTTTTCTCCAGTCCTCTGGCACCACTCCTATTCTCTATCATCTTTCAAAGATGATAGAGAGTGGCTTAGCAATAACATCTGCCAGCTCTCTAAGCACTCGTGGATGCATCTCATCAGGGCTCATGGATTTATGGGTGTCCAGTTTGCCTAAACAATCACTAATCTGATCATCCTCATCCAAGGGTAAGTCTTCCTTTCTCTAGGCTTTCTCTCTTTACTCCTGGATATGGGATTAATGAGGGCTGGTCTTAGCAATAAAGACTGAAATGAAGAAGGCATTGAGTAATTCTGCCTTGTCTGTATCCTTCATCACCAAGGCATCCATCTCATTCAGCAGAGGGCCCTCATTTTCCCTATTCTTCCTTTAACCACTGATATACTTGAAGTAGCTCTTCTTGTCCTTGACATCCCTTGCCAAACTTAGTTCTAAGTGGGCTTTAGCCTACCGTATTGCCTCCCTGCATACTCTGACAACATTCCTATATTACTCCCAAGTATCCCTTTTTCCACATCCTGCAAACTTCCTTCATCCATTTGAATTTTTTCGGAAACTCTTTGCACATCCATGTAGGTCTCCTCCCTCCTTTGCTTGATTTCTTGCTCTTAGGGATACATCAATCTTGAGCTCAGAGGAAGTGGTGCTTGAATATTAACCAGCTGTCTTGGACTCCCCTACTTCCTAGAGCCCTAATCCATGGGATTCCTCCAAGCAGGTCTTTGAAAAGAACAAAGTTAGCTCTTCTGAAGTCCAGGGCTGTACTCCTACTTAACTGCTCTGCTTCTACCACTCATATCCTAAATTTTGCCATCACATGGTGACTACAGCCAAGGCTGCCCCCAACCTTCACATCCCCAAACAGTCCTTCTTTGTTTGTTAGTACAAGGTCTAGCAATGTACCTCTTCTCATTGGCTCTACCACCATCTGTGTCAAAAAGTTACCATCAGTTCTTTGCAGGAACTAGCAGACTGTGTGCCCCTAGCTGTGTTGCCTTTGCAGCAAATACTATTTGTTATATTGCAGCAAAAATAGTTGAAGTCCTGTATGAGAAGCAGGGCCTGCAATCATGAAGCTACTTCCAGCTACCTGTAGAAGGTCTCATGTACCTCTTATTCCTGATCAGGTGATCTGTAATAAACACCCGTAACAGTGTCACTCATATTAGTCTGTCCCTTAATTCTAACACAACTCACTGCATTCCAGTTGCTCCCTCACATAAAGAGCACCTCCACCACCTTGCTTTGCTTTCCTGTCTTTCCTAAATTGTACATAGTCATCCAGGGCAGCATTCCAGTCATGTGAGCTACCCCACTGCATGTCCATAACTGCAATGAGATCACGGCCCTACAACTGCACACTGACTTCTACTTCTTCCTCTTTATTCTTCATGCTGTGTGCATCAGTATACAGGCATTTCAGAGAGGTAACTGTGAGTGCAAGTTTCCCTGGAGGGGTACAGGAGGATCCACCATAACCATACACACCCTTCAGATGTTTGGCCTTCTGGTTCCCACCATGGGAGGCAGCTAAGGAACATTTGTCACTGCCCTGGTTGTACTGGCTTACTCCATAGTTGGATGCAATGGCATGAGCTTTGTCATTTTGGACCCCCACCCCCTGAGTCTTTCATTTTAAAGCCCATCTAACCAAGCTGGCCAGCCTGCTGCCCAAAATTCCTTTTCCTCTTCTAGAAAAGTGAATTCCATCAGTCCCTAACAGGGTGTAGTCATCAAAGATTGTTCCATTTTCATAAAAACCAAAACGTGCACGATGGCACCAGCTACACAGCCAGAAGTCAATGTGCATGTCTATTTCTGAATACCCCTTTCTTCCAATTGGTAAAATGGAGGAACAGATAAATTGGGCACCAATATTTTTCACTTGCATCCCTAGGGCCTTATAGTCTTCCTTGATTCTGCCTAGGTCCTGGCTTGTGATATCATTCATGCCCACGTGAAAGAGTAACAGTGGATCGTAGTCTTTACTCTTGATAAGTTATGACAGCCTCTCAGCAACTTCTCAAATCTTAGCTCCCAGAAGGCAGCCTACCTCACATGATTCCCTGTCAGGCAACAGATAGATGCCTCCGTGCCCTTTAACAGAGTTACACACTATGAGCAATTGTTTCTTTTTCTGCTTTGGGCTACTGGTAAAATTTGTCCGTGCACACCTTGCTAGTGGGTGCCTACAGGTGTTGAAGCTTCCTACCTGTTTCTGGTTGCAATGTTGGAGGGTGGAGACTGAAGCAAGGTCTTCCTTTTGTGGGTCACCAGCGTACAAGGTGCCTCATTGTCAGTGGTGTCCATTACAGGAACATGGTTATGAAACTAACTAACTATCTATCTATCTATCTATCTATCTATCTATCTATCTATCTATCTATCTATCTATTTCCATCTCAGCTCCTTTAATATTTTGCAGCTTCATAACTGTTTTGTGCAACTCAGCCACCTGATGTAACAGATCATCATCCTGTGCACACCTTATGCAGGTACTTAGCTTTTCTCTAGAAGAAGGGCATGGGCACTCACTGCAACTTACTGCCTGTACTGAATCTCCTTCTTTGCCATTTCTGTCTAGGTGGATACATTAGACATCTCAGGGGCTTTTGCCTTACCCTCGTTGGATACCTTCATTGTTACTGATGGAGTTGCAGAAGAAGTAATTTAAGAACAGGCCATATCTTAATCTGTTTTAGAACTCCCAGCACTAGATCAGCCCTCAGGTGCAGAATTTCAAGTCATGTGAACTGAAATGACAATGCCTGCAAAATCTGACAGAAGATGGGACAGGAATTGAGTAGAAGAGAATCTTAATTAATTAAAACCTTACTTACATCACTAAAACCTCTCACTATAAAAATTATCTGTGAATCTAGTAATTAAAACAATATATCAAGACCAAAACACAGACTGGGTAATCTACTAAGAACAAGAGTAATCTACTACTATAAAGATTATATACATATTTTAGGTAAACCAGTTGTCCCTGGTGACTGGAAAAGGGGAAACATCACACCCATTTTTAATAAGGGTAGAAATGGGAACCCTGGGTACTACCGACCTGTCAGTCTCACCTCTGTGCCTGGGAAGATCATGATCAGATCTTCCTATAAGCTACTAAGGCACATGGAGGATAAGAAGTGATTTGAGACAGCCAGCATGACTTCAACAAGGTCAAGTCCTGCTTTACCAATCTAGTGGCTTTCTGTGATGGAGTGACTGCATCAGTGGACAAGGGAAGCGCTGTGGATGTAATCTGTCTGGACTTCTCTAAACCCTTTGACACAGTTCCCCACAACAGTCTTCTCTCTAAGTTGGAAAGATACAGATTTGATGGTTGATCCTTGTCCAGTGGACAAGGAATTGTTCGGATGGTCGCATCCAAAGAGTCTATGTCCCGATGCATTATCAATACGCAGGAGACTATGTTAAGTTTCAAAGTTGATTTTACTTGAAGTTGATCTGTTTCTACTGTGTCCTTTGCTTGCTTAAGTATTCTATTGTTTAAAATCTTGCAAGTATGCGGAATGTACCAGAAACAGAAATTACAGGGTTTTGCTTAAACAAAGGGTTGCACATTTACCAGGATGTAGGATCCTGGAGTCTGTCACAGGTGGCTGGTGATTCAGAACCGGCCAGCTTTGAAGGAGACACATTTTGCAAGTCAACAAGTTATGCAACCACATAAGTGACTGACAGTAAACTATCCTCATCTTAATATCATCATAATGCTAAAAATCATGCTCACAGAATAAGGAATCCTGCCCCAGGGGAAGACCCTTTGTAATGATGTAACTGTATGTAAATCACTGACCAATCAGAAGTCACAGGTTGTACTTGGCAAATTAGTTACTATGCGTAAACAAAGCATGTGGGAATGTTCAGTTGTGCTATCTTTGTGGATTTACTACTTTATTGCCTTTTCTGCATAGGAATGCAGCAAATAATATCTTGTCTCAGTGAGTGAGACAGGCTTATTGCACATTGGATAATGAACTCTGTTTCTGAGAAAACAGATGGTGATCATTGACAAGTGGTATCTCCCAGGGGTCCATATTTGAACTGGTACTGTTTAATACCTTCATCAATGATACAGCAAGGCTGAGTGCACCCTCAGCAAGTTTGCAGATGACATCAAGTTGAGCGGTAGGGTTAACACACCTGATGGATGGGATGCCATCCAGAGGGACCTAGACAAGCTTGGAAGTGGACCTGTGTAAACTTCATGAGGTTCAACACGGACAAGTGCAAGGTTCTGCACCTGGTTCAGGGCAACCCCTGATATCAATATAGGCTGGGGGATGAAGGAATTGACAGAAGCCCTGCCGAGAAGAACTTGTGCTTACTGGTGGATGAAAAGCTGGACACAAGACTGTGAGCTGCACTCACAGCCCAGAAAGTGATATCCTGGGATGCATCAAAAGTGGTGTGGCCAGTAGGTTGAGGAAGGTGATTCTCTCCCTCTACTCCACTCAGGTGAGACCCCATCTAGACTACTGCATCCAGCTCTGGAGTCCTAGCACAGTAAAAGCATGGACTTGTTGGAACAGGTCCAGAAGAAGGCCACAAAAGTGATCAGAGGGGTGGAACACCTCTTCTGTGAAGAAAGGCTGAGAGAGGTAGGGTTGTTCAGCCTGGAGAACGGAAGGCTCCAGGGATACCTTATTAGAGGGAGCCTACAAGAAAGGTGGGGAAAAATGTTTTAGCAGGGTCTGTAGAAATAGGACAAGGGGTAATGGTTTTAAACTGAAAGAGGAGAGGTTTAGACTAGATATTAGGAAGAAATTTTTTATTATAAGGGTAGTGAAACACTGGAACAGGTTGCCTAGAGAGGTAGCAGAAGCCCCATCCCTGCTAACATTCAAGGTCAAATTGGACTGGGCTCTGAGCAACCTGATCTAATTGAAGACATCCCTGCTTACTGCAAGGGGTTGGACTCGATGATTTTTGAAAGTACCTCCCAAACCGAACTGTTCCATGATTCTATGAAATTGGCAGTTATGTATTTCTAAAAATGCTAAATCATGTTGTATATGATAATATTTATGCACTTCAAATATTTAAATTTGCAGTTTGTCTGCAACTGTGTTCTTCAGTGACTCATTAAGAAAACTTCATTTTCTATTCAGCAGAAACAATACTTACAATTATATATTGGATTATACATATTCATATGAGTGCTAATAAATATGCACTTCTTGGAAATTATACTAAATTATACTGAGAATTGTTAATTTATTTGATTTTATCTCAAAACCTTTTCTAATGGCATGCATCACGCGCACTGCATACATGTATGCAAACCGTTGAACAGATGTGTTTTGTAAGTATAAAGTAGTTTGCAATAATGGATTATACATTAGACCAAATTTCTATATCTCTGAACAATTAGAGACTGATGGAAAATTAACTCTGATTAAGCTCAAAGAAATGGCAACTACTTAGCAGCAACTGTGTTCACCTTTAAAATAGTATGCTGCTGATACAGTGTAGGCAAAGTAGGTTTTCTCACTTGCTGTGTTGGATAGCTGAACAAACAGGTTAAAATCAAGATTATCACTAGCCAGTAGTATTTTACTGAGAATGGCAAAAGGAGGAGTACTTCTGCAACTGAAATTAATGTACTTAATAAACTAGTAGTTACTTGAGCTTGTGTATCCAAGTGACGAATCAAATCCTCGATTTTAGTCTTTCTGGTTCCTGACTCTTTGAACAACTGTTCTAAATCACTTTATTTTTAAAATGATACCTCTTATCCCCCTACTGCTTCCCCTCAAATATCATCCTTGCCAAATTCAGAATCCAGACTCCCCCATATTAAAGGACAAAACCATGTATGCATTGACAAGCATGCATAGAATCATAGAATCATAGAATCATAGAATAGTTTGGGTTGCAAGGGACCTTAAAGATCATCTAGTTCCAAGGCCCTTGCCATGGACAGGGACATGTCCCACTAGATTAAGCTGCCCAAGACCTCATCCAGCCTGGCCTTAAACACCTTCAGGGATAGGGCAGACACAGTTTTCCTGGGTAACATTCCAATGCCTCACCACTCTCATTGTGAAGGAGTTCTTCCTTATTGTGGGAAGATTTTACAGAGAACAAGGCCTGGATGCTGTGAGACTGCTTGATACTGAACAACTCTAACGAGACCTTGAAGCAGAGAGCTGAAAGATAAACACAGGCCAGCTGGGAGGAACCCAGCAGCTAGTTTGGTGGGAACGAGTACCACTTGAAAGGAAAACAATGGACATGTACTGTCAACATAGCTAACTTTAGTTAAACTTGGTTTCTTGGCATGCATGGTAGCTTAGCCAATAATATGTTGGTAATAGCCTTATGGACAGCTACCTTTAGCCAATAGTACACTGTAGTCACTCTCATGGGCTCACGGTAATGTAACCGAATGGAGTATATAGAGAGACAGCTAAGCTGAATAAAGGTGCTTGCTGACTGATCAGATTGATCTCTGCATCTGCTTTACTACACCTTATGTCTAGTCTAAATCTGCCCGTCTCCAGTTTATACCCATTGACACTAGTCCAATCACTACATGCCCTTGTAAGCTGCCCCTCCCCAGCTTTCCTGTAGGCCCCCTTCAGGTACTGGAAGGTCACTATAAGGTCTCCTTAAAGCCTTTCCTTCTCCAGGTCGAACAACCTCAACTCTCTCAGTCCTGTCCTCAGAAGGGAGGTGCTCCAGCCCTCTGATCATATTTGTAGCCCTCCTCTGGATCTGTTCTGACAGCTCCATCCTTCTTATGTTGAGTAATCCAGAACTGTGCACAGTACTCCAGGCAGGGTCTCATAAAAGAGGAATAGAGGGGCAGAATCTCCTCCCTTGACCTGCTACCCACACTTCTTTTGATGCAGCCCATGATATGACACAGTTGTCCTTCACATATTGCTGGCTCATGTCAAGCTTCTCATCAACCAGCACCCCCAAGTCTTTTGCCACAGGGCTGCTCTCAGTCACATTACCCTCTATCCTGTATTTGCATGTGAGCAAGCAAACAAACTGTAGAGAAATGAGAAATAAATGTGCAGCTCAGCATTTTATTTATTCATCAAGGAAAGCAACAACAGCTAAACACCACAAGATGACATGTGGCTATTTTTTGTAAATGCCTTTTTTTGAGGGGGTTTGCTTTTTTCCCCATTTTTTAAAAAAGCTTAATGCTATTTTATTTTTTAATAAATAAACCAAAATAAAGTCTTTTTAATCAATATATATGTATTTATAGGGTTTTTTTTAAAAAAGACATTCTAGCCATTTTCATTGAGTGACACTGTTCTTAGCTTCTTTGCTGTGGGACAAGATACAACATTCCATGCAGTAACATTTCTGTTTATTCCAGAACAGGTGTTAACCAGAACATAGACATTGTTGCTCCTTGCAAAACAAACAAAAGATAAGGGCTTTACATTTTTTAAGCTGAGCAAAAGCTCAGACAAAGGCAGTACAAGGTAAGTTACATTATACAAAGAATGCTGCTCACTTGAATACTGCCCAGTAATTTGTGGGTTCATCTCACTGCCGCAGAAAACCCTTGTCTTCTGACTGCTGATCAGTAGGATTTGTGTTCTTGTAAGGCAGGAAAAAAGAGGAAGCATGATAAGGAAGGGGAAGAATTAACATTTGGGCTCAGAAACTGGAACTCAGCGTGCTCTTATCACAGAAGGTGGACTATGTTCGAAAAGCCCATTGGATCATCAAGTCCAACCATTCCTATCAAACACTAAACCATGCCCCTCAGCACTTCATCCACACATGCCTTAAACACCTCCAGGCAAGGCGAGTCAACCACCTCCCTGGGCAGCCTGTTACAGTGCCCAATGACCCTTTCTGTGAAAATTTTTTTCCTAATGTTCAGCCTGAACCTCCCCTGGCGGAGCTTGAGGCCATTCCCTCTTGTCCTGTCCCCTGTCACTTGGGAGAAGAGCCCAGCTCCCTCCTCTCTATAACCTCCCCTCAAGTAGTTGTAGAGAGCAATGAGGTTTCCCCTCAGCTTCCTCTTCTCCAGGCTAAACACCCCCAGCTCTCTCAGCCATTCCTCATAAGGCCTGTTCTCCAGCCCCTCCACCAGCTTTGTTGCTCTTCTCTGGACTTGCTCCAGAGCCTCAACATCCTTCTTGTGGCGAGGGACCCAGAACTGAACACAGGACTCCAGGAGCGGCCTTATCAGGGCCGAGTACACTTTAACGGCGAGGCGGAGCGGAGGCGGAGCGGAGGCGGAGCGGAGGCGGAGCGGAGGCGGAGCGGAGGCGGAGCGGAGGCGGAGCGGAGGCGGAGCGGAGGCGGAGCGGAGGCGGAGCGGAGGCGGAGCGGAGGGCGCTACCGGCCACCCTGCGGGGAGGCCGCGGCGCTGATGCCGCTTAAATAAGGCCGGAGCCGCGGTGAGGAGGCGGCAATTCGGGATGGCGCTGTCGGCGGGGAGGCGGCGGCAGGACCTGGACAACGTGAGCGCGGGGCTGGGGTTGCCGTGTTATCCGTGGGCGCCGCCCAGCAGGGAGGGCGACTCGCTTGCTGCTTCCTCTCTTCCTTCCCTCTTTCTGCCGCGTTCTTTCCCAAGGCTCTGTCCGCTTCTTCCAGAGCAGCCACTGACCATGGGGTCCCGTCTGCGGCCGCTTCCAAGAGAGGAGACGCCCCGCAATCACGGCCATGCCCCTGAGTGCTTTCGGCGGGGGGGGGGGGCTCTTTTTAATCAAGATAATGAACTTAATGGAGGCTGTTGATGTACTTTGTGGAGCTCTTTTTGTTTTATTTGTTTGGGTCTTTTCCCCCCCCAGGAGATTGTTTTAAGTGTAAGGTTTGGTTTACCAGCTGCGTGCTGGAAAGGTGTTTTGGTGTTTAACAGCTCCGGGGTTAGCTCATTTTATTGAAGTCCCACCCCTCTAGGGAGGGCCCTTCTGCGACGTTATGTAGTGATAGGACTAGGGGGAATGGCTGTGAATTGGAAAGGGCGCGTTTAGATTGGGTATTAGGAAGAATTTCTTCAGCATGACGGTGGTGAGGCACTGGCCCAGGTTGCCCCATCCCTGGAGGTGTTCAAGGCCAGGGGGGATGGGGCCTTGGGAAGTCTGATCTAGTGGTAAGTGTCACTGTCCGTGGCAGGGGGGTTGGAACTGCATAATCTTTAAGATCCCTTCCAACTCCAACTAACCTGTGATTCTAAATGAAACCTGTGTTTGATGTAATTGGGACACTTACTGGGTTTTCTTACTGTTGGATTGACTGCATGGTATCATCTCTTTCATGTTAGTCCCCCTCCTTGCCATGTTTTCTGTAATATGTTCTTGGGGAGGTTGTCACCCAGTGCTTCGTAATGTATTTCAAGATTCAAGGATGGGTTGTAACTAGTCTTGCAGCAAGTGACAAGTCAGATGTGTTCTGATAAAGCTTTGTTAGTGAAGGAGTACTGATTTGTCATGATACTGCAGAAGTGATGAGCTTGCAGGTTCCCATGAGACAAGGGATATTGTCCTGAAGAGGATCACTACCTCTGTGAGAGGCATGAGTTATTAACTCTGCTATTAAATCTGTGTGGAGGAGGAATGAAGCAAGATGTCTTGCTTGCTGGAGTGCTGGTCTTGCATACTTGCTTTCAGAGCTTAAAATTATACCTGGCCCTTGAAAATGCAGGATGAGGGACAAAGGGCATCCTTGTACTCTTGCTTCTGGATTTTAAATTGATGATCTAAGAGGGACTGCCTTTTGTTAACTTTAAGGCCTGCAGTAAAAGGTCATCTTACTAAGCAGGTAAGGTGTTAAGGTGTCAAGGCTTGTTTACAGTCAAAGGCCAGGTATATTAGTGTGTCAGATCAGTGAAGGAGTCCTGTGCATGCTCTTCTATGGCTGGGTGTCATTTACAGCACTGAACCAAAACTGATTGCTGACTGCAATAACCCTTGATAACTAGTCCTGTCTATGCATGAAGTAACACTGGAAAGCAAATCCACGCTGTCACAGTTAGTATAAAGTACGGCAATCCTGTCTGTAATCCTAAACTTCTTTTCTGTCATCTTGTCCTAGTATCTAGAAGTGACATACATCCGTTCAAAAATGGTAAATATCTCCTTGAATCCTCTGTGTATCTCTGAATAGTCAGAAATCTGGAGTGGGACTTGGGTGGCTTGTCTGTTGCTTCTTCTGGGCTGTTGGTGTTGCTCAGGAGAAGAGCTGTCAAAACTTGATTGAATCATAAACCATGACCCTCAGTACCTCATCCACCCATCCCTTAAACACCTCCAGGGAAGATGAGTCAACCACCTCCCTGGGCAGCCTGTTACAGTGCCCAATGACCCTTTCTGTGAAAATTTTTTTCCTAATGTCGAGTCTGAACCTCCCCTGGCAGAGCTTGAGGCCATTCCCTCTTGTCCTGTCCCCTGTCACTTGGGAGAAGAGCCCAGCTCCCTCCTCTCCACAACCTCCTTTCAGGCAGTTGTAGAGAGCAATGAGGTCTCCCCTCAGCCTCCTCTTCTCCAGGCTAAACAACCCCAGCTCTCTCAGCCGTTCCTCATAAGGCCTCTTCTCCAGCCCCTTCACCAGCTTTGTTACTCTTCTCTGGACTTGCTCCAGAGCCTCAACATCCTTCTTGTGGTGAGGGGCCCAGAACTGAACACAGGATTTGTGGTGCGGTCTCACCAGTGCAGAACACAGAAGGATCTTGAGTTCCATTATCTTTTGAAGTAGGCAAGTCATAGTGTGAGATGCAACAGAAGTGTAAGAGGGTGACTTGAATAATGTTAGCATTCATAGTGGCTGCGTATGTTCAGCTTAAGATGTATTGAGTGACCGTAGCCTGGAAGCAGCAGAAATGCATAACAGTGGGGCCAATTCCTTGTCAAAAAGGAAAGGCTTTTCCCATTCTTAGTTTTACCTTTTGATTGGGGAAAAATAAAGAAAGTAAGAGGTACTTCTGGAAACGTACCTCGCTAAAACATCCAAGATGAATGTGAAGTCAAAGCCCCAATACTAGATGCCAACATGAAAAGTAAGGGCTGCATGCTGTCTAGTGAAAGCAGAGAATATCTTGAATGCCTCAGGTTACATAACACCTAAATACATAAACACCTAAAATTTAGGAGCTTGTCTCAAGATACTAAACTAGCTTTTTCCTAAAGCTTGATTTGCTAACAGGGAATGGCTGTAAGTTTTTACTTTACTTTTGGAACTTATCTGTTACTACTCTTTGCCCTTCTCTTCTTTTCCAGGGTTCCTTGGAAATAACACAGAGTTTGGAAGATGATCCTCTACTGGATGCCCCACTTATTTCATCTCATACATTGCACTCCCAACTGAGGCCAAAATTTCGTGCTATCCCAGCAGTTCTCCTTGCCAATTTTCTGTTGCTGATACATGTAAGTTTTTCAAGAATCGTGATTGCCTCCTGAAAATTTGCTGTCTGTTATGAATTTACTGTTCAGGTGGACAAAAATCTCCTGAGATTTGCATATGGTGTTCTTCCAAACCAGAGAAGTCTTATTTACTAATGAATTTTGTTAATATACATGCTACATGGTACTTCTCTTCTCATTCTGATTGTTTGCCCACACTAACATGCTGTGACACATCCTATTAGGAAGAAAAGGTTTTTACATCTCAGTTCTTCTATGCTGTTAGAAATGTACTTTTCAAAATATTACTGCTATGCAAGTGCTAAGGGGGCTAAGATAACTTTGATGCATTGTCTTTTGGAGGCTCAGCTTAATCACACAGGGAAGACAAGGTATTTCTTATGATAACTAAACAACTGGAAGTAGACTTGCTCCAGAGATTTTGCATGGTAGTGAATGGAAAGATCAAGGAATCCAAATGTTTCACCTCCTGCTCTGATTTCTGGGGCTTATGTGTGAAAAGTGCAGATGAAGGACAGGTCTTGTACCTAATAGTATGAAGGCCTTTTCAAAGCTGGTGGACAGAAGCAGAGATACTCCTGCCTGTTTGTGTGTTTATCCTTGATAAGTTGAACGTGGTGGTTGCTTGGTTTCCACATGCTCACAAATAAAAAGACGCATGGGTGAAGAACTCTGATCCCAAGATCTAACTGAAATGGTACTTGAATTATGCCATTAAAATTGACTTGAAGATAGTGTGTGTTTAGTTAGAGTGCACAAGGTGTGTGTAGGTCTAGAATTTTTAAAGCTTCATTTGATCTCAAATAAAAAATACTGTGACCAGTGCTCTGCAAAACATTGTCTCTGACAGAACTTCAAAAGCATGTACCACCTTCTAAGGTTTGTTTAATGGCAGTTCCACTAAGCTGTTCAAACTGTGCCCTGGCTTTCTAATTTCACAAGTAAATGCTTTGTGGGCCTCTCAGTAATAAGAAATACCTATCTCTGTGTCAAGTAGCTTTAGGAAAGACTTCTGTTCTTATAGTGAATAAACTACTAAAAATGCAAATAGAAACTGTGTCCAGTCTTATTCCCTTCCCCTTCTAGAACAACTCTGGAAGCTTACCATTGTAAGGTATCACTTCTATTGATAGAAGAGCAGTAAATGCTTTTCTGTCGAGCCTTGGGGCCTCACTACCATAACTGATGTAGCCAAGTGTCAGTCATCTGGATCCTAGGAAACTGCTGCCTCTTCTGTCCCCATCACTTCCATTCCTAGTGGGCAGGTGAAGAGAAAACTACTGAGGCCTCTATCAACATGCTTTTCCAGGTGAAGTCCTGCCACTGTTTAATATGGTGCAGTAGCCAATTGGTACTCAGAGCAAAAAGAAGTATCCTTTTATATTGGTTAAATATAGCATTTTAATTGCTGCTTAATGGTGTACTGTCCCTTGCTGAAAAGGTGGATGGGGAAAAGAAGCTTATTGGATTTCCTTCTCTTCTGCTTTTGCAAGTGTGCGCAAACCTGTGACATGGTGACACCAGGTTAGCTTCTGAAGCAAAGCCTGGCAAAGGTGCAAGTATGCTGGAGAAGTCAAGCCATCATAATATTGTGTGGTAGAATTGTAGTGCATCTCTAAAGTAGTTTGCGTGTGACTTGGAAATATTTCTTCTCCTATACCAGGAAATTGGCTTAGGTAGCAAATAGTTGCTTAGTAGCTTAGGTACAGCTGCCTAGTCAAATACAATTCTGGAATATGTGGGCAGGACATGCTGGAATGGTGGGACTGCATTTTAGAGTGGCTTTCCTTTTGCCAAGCCTTGCTTTTCTGCAGGCTTCTGGCTATTCTTATGATACTCTGGAGGGCAGTGTAAAGTTTACAGGTTAAAAGTAATACCTTTATATTAACCCTGTCTTTCCTTAATCCCCTCTCAGTTTGCACATACACAAAACTGAACTTAAATACTACTCATAAGAATAGCTTTTTGTATACAAAAGTCCCCTATACTGGGGTGAAACATATGATGGACTGACCTGCAGTGCAAGGGAAATATCTTCAATGAATACTGCTCTGAATGCCAGCTGCCTGTTTCATCTTATATACGGTGCTGTAGTAGATTAGAGCTGCAATGCGCAGCCATTCCTGTTTGATTCAGTCTAACATAGCCTTTATCTGTGCTGAAATAAAGTCCTAATACCTGGTGGGAGTAGAACTAGATGTGCTGCTGTTTTGAAGAGGCCAACCAAGCAGTAAATGGACTAAAGAATATGGGTTAGGTGGGTTATTCTTAACATTTGTTTAATCCATTATTTTACTACCTTTTCTTACAAAGCTTTGTTTATAACCCTCCCTCTTGTTTTATACTTAATCTAACTACTTAACCCATCTCAAGATAATTTGGGATTTAATTTGCCTTTGAAATAATAGTCTTATGGATAATGTAAGACACGTTCCCTTTGTTTCCTCCCACCTCCTATCCTGTTTGTCCTCTAATGTCATGGGTATTGAGGACTGTGTGTAAATTATTCCCACTTCTTCCTCCCTTCCCAATTAGTCTTTTCACAACTAGAGTAAGATAAGGACAGTTCATATCAATAGTTAAATGGCTGTAAAAGGCTAATGTCTGTCAAGGCAGTTGCTTGACAACTGACAAAAATATGAAAAATAAGTTCAAGGGAGAGGAAAGGGCAACCTTATTTTTGATATTTATAGAATTAAGTATGGAAAAGAAGGTAGCAAGTGAAAATAAGACACTTCCCTCCATCTTCAGTTCTGATGTGTTGTATTTATGAGATGCAGAACAGTGGACACTTGTGTATTTGAGGTATTTGATTTCAGCAAACTTGAAGCCAATTGAAACAGAAGTAAATTGAGAACCTCTATATTGGTGGGAGTTACTTTTTTCAGTTCTGTTTTAAAATATTCCTATTCTGTAGAATGCACCAGAATGAACAAGTACCATGTCTTCTTATTCTCTGAATGGAAACAGTAGAGACAGTATTTTCTATGACAAACATTTTATAAATATTAAAGAGAAGCCCTGTGTGTATGCGTATACTCCAGATAACATGCAGCCAAGACTGCCTATTAGTTGGCCAAAAGAGCGTAGATACTCACTGCTGATGCTGAAAATTTGGAGAAAAGTATAGGAAAACAGGAAAAGTTATGGCATAATGACCCTAGTCTGAAATAAGTATGTATAATCTGACTGTAGTCTGATCATTCTGGTATGAGTTCTGAGCAAAATGGAAAAATCTGATAGTAAATATACTAAAGATTTACTACCAACGGTCAGAGATACCTACCTAGGGTTAATTCATGTTATAAGTTACTATGATGATTAACATTCTTCTCATGTTATAACTTGGACATAATCTTTAACTGATTTACCAAAGAGTTTATTTTCAATTATGAAATTTCAGTTTAAAGAGGTGTAGACTGTACCAATAACACATGAGGCTATTCTGCAGAGTAATAACAAGTGTAATAAAATGAGTCAAAAAAGATGTGGTTTTTTTTTTTAAGGGGAACTTGATCTATACTCCAAAGTTAAAAAAAAAAAAAAAAAAGAGGGTCCAGAAGTAAGAAATTCACTATGAAGAGGAGGCTTGGGGAACAGCAAAATGGATTTAGAGCTAATTCTGGCAAGAGTGGTGATTTGTAGCTCTGTTCAGCTGGAGATGGTTGCCCACCTTGAATTCAGTCATGCTGCTTAGTGATTTGTCATGAGTATGTTCCCAGAATATGTAGTGTTTGTAGAAAGTGTCTAATACTTTGTACATTACCTCAACTCTAATAAAGTCAGTTTGGAAAGTAATGCATAGCGAATAAATTACGGAAGCTTGTTTTTTAGTGGTTAAATGTTGACTTTAAGAGTCTCTTCCCCTTTTTCTTTCAGGTAGCTTTTGTTGTTCTAGCATTTTTAGCAGCTATGTTTTGTTCTTACCCTAATCCAAATCAAGATAAGTGCCCTGGAAACTATACTCACCCACTCAAAGTGCAGACTGTCATAATCATTGCAAAAGTAATTCTGTGGATTCTGCATGTTTGTTTTGAACGATACGTCCAGCATCACCATAGTAAAGTCAGAAGCAGAGGTTACTTCTCAATATACCGATCAACAAGACATCTAAAAAGACTTCCACTGCTGATACACTCCACAGGTGAAGTGAACTTGATTTCCTGTTTTTTTTCTAAAGCTTTGAACTATGACACAACAGAGTGAACAGTTTATATATATATATATAAAAAAATATATATATAAATGTATGTTTCTATAATTTCTCAAAAACTGCCTATAAGCATTTATAATTTAAATTTTAGTCAGATGGACCTCCTGACTGACCTTTCTAGCTTGCCAGATGCATGGTGTAAAGAACTTTGTAGTGGAAAAATGCTCACAAGCATGAAGTTGAGTAAAACATCTAATTAGTTGCATTTAGTCTTAAGACATAATGTTTAGCCACTAAGGTCTAGTTTTTGGCTGCTAGTGATCATGATTTGCATGCACATTTATCTTGTAGGATAAGTGGCAAGACTAGCAGTCCTTCTGAAGTGTGCTATTCTCTTCTGTTCAAGCTCAGCAGTTCTGTTAGAGACAGATGGTTTGCCTGTTGCTTGACAACTGCCTGAAATCAGTTAAAATAAGTAATTTTCTGATTTTCAGTGGGGCTGTGTAACACAGATATGCTTCTGACTGCTTTTTATTTTTCCTACTGTATGGGCAAAGGGTGGTGTATGGGAGTGGATTAACTCTATATTTCAAGTTACGTCACTGGCCAGTGAAGCAGAAAGGAGTGTTTGTTCTATTAGCTGGTGTAGTTTTTCTAGCAAACTACTTCAATGAATCTAAAATTCATCTAACTTGAGGGGATTTTTCACACAGAAATAGCAGAGGAAAAGGAAACAGTAGTGGCTTGTACAGTGTTCCTGCCTCATATAGTCCCACCTCCCTTCTGCAAATATTCTATATAGAATCGTAGAATGACTCAGGTTGGAAGGGACCTTAAAAGGTTAATTACTTAGTTCTAAAGCCCCTGCCAAAGGCAGAGATACTTTCCCACTAGACCATTTTGCTCAAAGCCTCATTCATCCTAGCCTTGAGAACCTTCAAGGCATGGGGCATCCACGACTATTCTATAATAAATGAAGTGGATTTTTTTTTCACTAGAACTTGTTAGATGGTCCTGCTTTATATAAAGCCCTAGTTTTCTTTCCATCCAATCACTAGAAGCTTGCTTGTCAGCTTGCTGAACATGCAAAACTTCAGACTGTGGTCACTAGATGGAGCTGTGAAGACAAAGATGTGTTTGGAGTTCAGTGACAAAATCAGGCTGCAGCAGGTTTAAGGGTGTTTCAGAAGACAGGCACAGAACTATTTCGGCTCATTGCAGTGTAATCTGGAATATTTAGCCTTGTCATCAGTCTTGGATGGAGCCAGTTTCTTCCCTGCCAGACAAACTAAGAATGTCTAAACGTTCATGTGCCATCAGTTGTGTGCTGTAGATTTTTGATGTGAAACTGCTGTGGTTCAGAAGATGGCTGGCTGAGATTTTGAAAACTCTCTGCCATGCTAACCACTTCTGATACCAATTTTATCCTGACAGTTTAGTTGCCTAACGCTGTATGAAAGAACTATACAGTCCCCTAGCTACTTTAATGGTGTTAATGTGCTTATTGCTTTATCCAGACACTAGTTCTACGTAACTTTTAAACAGGAAAAGAAGGGGGGAAAAAAATCCACACTGTCTAAAGAATTAAGAGTGCTTGTTATGTCTGTAATTCAATACTTGCAAGTATCTCCCTGTGAGAGGAAGGTGTTTGGGTTTCTTGCTCTGTTAGTCGCATTTAAATACTTAAATCTACCCCTTGAAGGAAAATGCCCCCTCAGCTGGAATTATCTGATGTGACTTCTTAGGACTCTTCTTAGTGAAAGAGGCAACTAAGCTATGTAATGGAAAAGCATTACTGAAATGTTGCAGCCTAATACAAATAGCTGCGGATGAGAGAAAACCAAGTTATTTTTAACAGCTAATTAATTTTTTTACCTCTGTAAAATGTAACAATTGTTTTCCAGGTAATGCGGCCCTGCTTTTGATCCTGTCAGTGCAGCATTCCTTTCCTGATCACAGTAAAGTGTACCTGTATCTTATCCTTGGAGTCCTGGGCCTGGAGCTGATTAGCTCCCTGACATGCTTAGTGATTTACACAGGTGAGAGATTATTTTTGCTTTCTTGAGTGAGACTTGCTATAGCTGCTACTCAGTGGTTTTTAGTTGCACTCAGGCTAGCTCACTTGGGGTATCTTAAGACATTTAACTGCAACTATAAATACAGAATTATTCTGTACTTGTAGAACTAGGGCAAATCCAAAATAAATGGGAAGTTGTCAGGCTTGATTTGCTGTCCAAGTGCTGGTAAATGAAAGCTCCATGCTACCTCAAAGCCGTTGTTCTGGTGAAGTGGCAGTAAAAACATAAGTTTTGCACAAGTGTCTAGTGAACAGGTTTGTCTGTTAAGCAGTGTGTTCCCAAATGGATGCACCACAAGCTGTGAAGCAGTAATTACTAGTTGGCTTAATCAGAACTGTTGCAGAATTTAACACGTGAGACTTGCATAGTTGGTAGTGTGTTTGTGCCTTACTTGCCAAGCTCTTCCTCTTTCCCTGGTCCCACCCCAAAAACTTTAGTTCCTCTTTTTCAGTAGAGTGCAAGACACCTTCTAAAAATTTATGGCTTTTGGCATCCGGGCTAATATTAAAATACTGCTATGTAGAACTGTGAGGAATCACTGTACTGTCACTGCTGGCTTGTGAGGTTAACTCCTTTTAGATTTGGTGTAACATAAAACTTGGTAAACCCCTTTCCACTAAGCTATTGCAGAACTATCTGTAATGTTGATAGAGGAATGCTTCAACCAAATAGTTTTCACTGATCTTGTCTTAAACTACTTGGATTCATAACTTGCTTCAACTCAAATGAAAATAACCGGGTTAAAAAAACCACAAACACTGAAGGCACAAGACACTAAAAATGCAGTTACTTTGGTTGCCTGAAGAACACTAGAGATCTTTACTGTTAAGTCTTTATGTTTGTATGACATGTAGTTTCTTCTCTTGAGTTAGATTATATTCCTGCTTCTGAAATAGTGTGTTCTGATTACTTAAATCTAGAAACAGAGGTGACACCTTAGCCAAGTAGCTTCAGGAACACTAGTTTCTCTGGGATGGGGAGAACAAAACCAATGGGCAAAACTTAGTTTGCTCCTGACTACTAATCAGACAGGAGGAAGGAGAGTGGAAATACCTCCTTCAGGACTGAATGAAGCTTCAAACTTAAAGAAAAAGCCAAATGTGTTGGCAGTATTTGTGTTAGTCTGACTTGTTTTGTGATTTTGTAATTAGTAATTAATCTAGGATGTCTTCTTTCAGAAGAGAACTTGTTATTAGCAATATAGTGACAGAGGAATACTCACTGTAGATTGATCACCTAGGAAGTATAGTCTGTTCTTCACTGTCCTGCAACAACAGTGAAATAAAAATGCTGTAAGAGATAAGGTCCTGGCTCTCTACACTATGTCTTCCTCTTACAACTTTGCAGAGGACTGAATGCTGTAGGCTTGTCAGGCTTTCCTCTGAGTGGGCCTGCATGGCTCAAGTACACTATCTGCCCTCTGGAGGAATAGTGGGGAACTGAAGCATGGTAGTCCTAGAGAACTGTTCCAAGAATGCTGAAGACTATAATTTCTTCAAATACGTATACTTACTTTCTTGGGAAACTTGAGAAATAAGAAATGAATTGCAAAACATTAATAGAACATCAGGAGTTACAGTGCAATGCCGCCTCTTAACTGGAGGCCTCTTGAAGCTCAAAGAGCCACATTGTGTCTCATAACCTGGCAGGCAAGGATAAGCAACTGCAAGAAAATTGAACTTCGTAGTAGTAAGATCTGAGCCTGGACTTCCATGAGGGCTCTCAAACTCTTTCTACTCATGTCACCTAAAGGATCATGTTTCCTAGATTGTACTGTACCAGTTTATGTACGTATCAAATCAATTAACCAACTTATGCTAGAAAGTTGTGGGGTATGATGTTTTGCTTTCAAGATGAAAGAGGCTTGAAGGGGTCCAGTCAGTCCTGGAACCAAGCTGAAGGAAGCCTAGAGCTTCATTGCTAGGGAGGAATAAGGCAGTTCACTCAGCACCCTCAAAACAACAATTTAAGCTTCATTCTATAAAGCTTGTTGAATTCGGGGTTAATTTTTAGGTTACTTACCTCAAGTTAGGGAAGAGTTCCAGTCACCCTAGGCTGCCTTTTCCTGTGGGCAGTATTAATTGTTTTCTTGTCTTCCATCCCAATAACTATTGAGATAAGTTAAGGGACTGCATGCATGTCTCTCTTGTGCGTAGTGGTGATTTTTTTTTTTTTTTTTTTTTTTAGGTTTTAACATTATAAGCATTAAACTAAAGGTCTGCTGAGGCAAAGCATTAGTTATCTGGCTACTTCTGAAAATAGTCTGAGAATATGTAGTATCTGAGTAGATCTACTGACATGCAGATTTTTTATTTCCCCTCAAGCAGAGTGAAGGATGTGACTGGATGGAAGAATAAGGGTTCTCTAATATTCTCTAGTAGGACAGTTTTAAGGGCTGTCCTCCATTCAGGGTTACAGTGCTCCTCTCTCCATGGCAAGCACTTGGCACATGTGCTGTTAAGTCAGTATCAGCTAATGAAGCTGAGAAACAATGGGGAGATTAGGGTCACTTTACACTAGCAACTCATGATCAGACCCTTTCTCATGTTAGTATATTACTCCTACGCTTTGTGTGGAAGGTAGCACCAGTTCATGCATTGTTTTTTCATGGCTGAATAATTATTTCTTAACTACTGCAATGTGGCATAAATGCTTATCTGTAAAAGGTTTATTTACTTGATTTATTTTGATTTAAATAATACTACTAGATGAAAGTCATTCCATGGAATACCTGATTGTAATTCTAGGTATTTCTTCTTGCTTGTTGGAGTTATTGTATGAAATACATGTTGCTTGTGTCCTGTGAAATACTACTGCCTTTCTTGGCACTATATATATATATATATATATATATATATGGCCCTAGGATGCAGAGGGAGGGATTTGAAAATCTACAAGGAATTGCTGTGATTGACCTATAACAGACTTGACATATAAATTGCTCAAGTGAGGTAAATGTGCATGGAATGAAGTAGAATAGACAACTCTAAATGTCAGCTTACTATTGTAAGTTTGTTATTGATAGGATAGGGAGTCAGGCTTTAAAAGGTTTACTAAATATATGTTTTTAATGACTTCCTTGCATACTTCTAACATCACTTGAAGAGAAAACTAACATTCCCACAAATAACAAATGTTGGGAATTCCACATCCATTCCTTTTTGGCTTTGTGGAGGCATACAGTCACAGAAATAACTAACCTTTGAGCCTAACTTGTAGTTAACATCTGGAGGATCTTAGCATTGTTTTAGCAGGGTGACCTGTAATAAACCCCATCATAGTATTGACTTGTGAAGACAGTCTTTCTCTGCATTAGTGTGGATTTCTCACGGAGCCAGACTCTAATGTGGCATTAGATGTAATGTTGCAGAGTCCCGAATGCGTACTTTGGATCTCTTGGTTCATTCCCTTTAAACAGGATCTGATATTGTATGGCTTCAAATATTTTCTTTAGCTTCCTTCCAGAAATAATACACAAGGTGCTTACAGCTTTTCCCATCTGCAGTCATCCCCATTCCATATCTGTTAAATTCACAGGTGCCCAGGAATGACTTCTGGTTTTGATAGCCAGCACTGCAAGGTTCACAATATGAAGGTGATCACAGCTCTGGGTTGAATACTTAATGACTTTTTGTAGCAAGTCTGCCCTAGTTTTAGAGCAGACAAGCTGCTGCCTCCTTGCAGGTAGTCTAGTTAAGCTCTTTTGGAAAAACTATTTCAAGTTAAAAGTTCTGACCCTGGTACTAGTATTAACATATTTTTTTAATGGGATGTTGCTTAATAGCCTCAATTTGAGGACTGAATCTTGGGACCTTCTCAAAGGCAACTAAGGACTCACCCTCTCTTAGGTGACAGATTACACTTTGCAGGTGTTGAGCTGTTTTCAAGTTTCCCCATTTAGTTCTTGACTGTGGTCTTTTAAGCAGTGGGGCTGAAATAAAAAGCAACAAACAGAAAACCACCACTAGGTTACAATCAAAGCTGTTCCAGAATTGAGTAGAGTTTGCTTTTTTTACCCTCTCTTTCCTCACCCCCATATTCCTTTACTGTCTTTCTATCTCAAATCCTAAGGCAATCTTACAACGACATTATAGTTTTTTGGTTTTTTAACTTGGAACCTGGTGATAAAGCTTGTTACTTTCTAATTTATAAAACTTTGTTGTAGTGAAAATAAGCAACTTCAATCGTGGGAAGCCAAGACCTGACATAATAGAAGAAGAAAAGTTGTATGCCTACCCTAGTCACATTACATCAGAGATTGGGTTCAGGTAAGATTTTCTGTATTAATCTTTTTGTTCAGCCATGATATATATAGGTAACACTGACTAATGTAACTGCATTACTTTATGTAGGTTTACATACAATCTTAATTCAGTCAACTGATGCAGAGGTAGGAATAACAGCCTAATTTCCTGCAGAACTTAAGGTTGCCATTTTACATGCACAGATGAGAAGCATTACTACTTTCAGTGTAGTAATGGCAATTCCTAATGATACAGAAATCCTGAAACATGAGGATAAATGATTTGACCATTTATGGCTGGCTGCATGAATCTTTAAAGTGCTATAAATAACTGCTTGATCTGGTTTAGCTGACTCTGTAGGAGTTTGAGGCAAGATACTGGTGTTTCATACTCTTACTTAAAGTTTGTCTCCAGAAGCCTAGATTTTTCTACCAGTCCCTTCAGGGAAGGAAATATGTTGTAGACAGTTGATAAATGAAGAAAACAATTTTGCAGCTTTGTTCTGCATCAGCAGTTGGATGTGAGATTCTAGCAAGAGATTTGGAATGTATTTCCAGTTTGGGAAGGAACTTTATAGGTGGGTGGAGCAATTAAGAATTAAGGAAGTTCTCAGCAAAACAGAAGTTATCCAGCATTAACCTCACAAACACAGACTTGTTGCTTGTCATTTTTTTTGTACTTTCCTACTGCTTGAATGTCTTCCAATTGCTAAAATGAGTCAAAAATAACATGGATTTCCATGTAAGAATATACTTAGAAATTTTCAAATACAGTATGTCTTGCCTCTGTAAGTGTGCTTAGTAAAAGTTGAAGTGTAGAGATGACTAATAGTTCACAAATGTAGCATACACATGCTTTTATGGAACTTGAAAGTAGATGTCCAGGTTACAGGAAGGATTTAGAGTTGTCTTGAATTTTGATACAATGTCCAACTTCCATCTTGATATAAACACCATGCTGAGTGCATGGTGGACTTCATTCCTTTCTCATTCAGCTTCTCCCCAGAGAAATTCTTAAATGCCTAGGGAAGGAGTCTGCAACAATGACCAGCTGAGGAAAAGACTCTGATTATTTTTGATTAAAGAGTCAAACTTCCTGTGAGAACTGATTGCAAAACAGTTATTTTAATTCAGCCCTATACAACTCTGACTCTCTTTCCCTCGAGAGTTAAGGTCTATTGAAAAGTGAATCCTGTCAGCCCTTCAGCTGACCCTAGTTATAAGAATGTTTTTAATATTATGACCTCTACAACCTGAGCTACTGATCAGGACCTCTTGCTTGAAGTTGATAGTACAGATTACTGGTGAAGATTTCTGGTTAAGATTGCAAACTTTGTCTACAAAACTTTTCTTCATTTTTTTTTCCAGTTTAACTACAATAGTTTTTTAATTAGACCTAAGCTTTTTTTCCACTTTAACTGTCCTTCTCAGTATTAAGAACTATGTTCTAAGGGTAGTGTTCCTCCACAAAATGCTGCAAGGCTGAGGAGCAATGGTCTAATATCAGTGATGCTCACATGTATACTAAGAAGGGGAATTCCTAAGTCTGCTAGGAAGAAATAATGTGTAAGGGAAGACTAGAATATGCTCAGGCACTGATACTTGTTCTTTCTGTATTCTTAAATTCCTAATTATAGATTTGATAAAACTGTTTTACATATTTTTCTCAATTAACTTGGCTTTACTTAATATTGAAGCATTACTGTCCTTGTGAAAATGATAGATGGCTGAAAGCTGGACATATTTTAAGTGAGAGGTTAGCTGTATGGGAGGTTGCAGGTCTGAAAGGGCACAACTGTTTGGTGCTGATGCTGTTGTGGTGCTGTAACAGGTCACTGTGTATAGTAGTGTATCATGTATGCTACTGCAGCTTAATCAAGAAATTTTTATCTTAAACAGCTGATAATCCCCACAGCTCAGTAAAAATACTGTGCATGGTTAAAATAAGCTTCCTAATGTATGTGGGAAAATTACCAGGGGTTTCTCAGTTTTTAGCATGTTGTCTGGTTCACTAGCTTAAAAGTTTCTTTAACAGTAAGAACCCTCATACTGCTACAACTTTTCTGTGACTGTCTAGCAGGAAATATGCAACTTGATTATGAATACGTAGCATGAAGCTTAGCCTAACTTTTTTCCTCTTCCTGCATTCCTGTGCAAAATAGAGATTCAACATAAAGCTGTTGTAGATTGCTTCCTCCCTCAACAGTTGAGATCAACAAAAATAAAACTGAAGGAAGCAACTTGTTTAAGTATTTGTTAATTAGCTTTGTCATTTTATATGTTAGAAAGCTTCTGTCACTTACTGAAATGCATATTAACTTCTGTTTCAAGGGAAAATTCAAGTTTAGAAGAGATAGTTGAGAAGCAAGGAGATGTCATAGAATATCTTCAGCGGCACAATGCACTGCTCAGCAAGAGACTATTGGCATTAACATCTCAGCAAGTCAAAACTTAACAGCACTCAGAGTTGCTGTTGGAACTCTGCATGGAACATGAGGTAATGTAATATCCAGACTGATTTGCATGGATGACTTCTTCAGTCATCTTTCACATTTTGAAATACAGTTAAGCTGGAAAGATGAGCTCTACGTACACTATAAATACTGTAAGTGGGCATCCTGGCTCTCTTCAAATCGTCAGTTCTGAAAACTTCTGGAGCTTCAAGGATTTTCAATTCCTAATGGTTTAAGTTCAATGTGAGGCATTGGTTTAACTTTTGTTCACTTGTTATTTTAGTAGTTTGAAGCTTAAAGGTTACAGCAGTACAGATATGTAATTTCTAGAATAACTTTTTTTTCACCGTAAAAATCTGTCAAGGATGTCTTTTAGTTTCTCAGCTGAAACTGAGACTAGATATGTTCTGTCATCCCTGTTACTTCATGTTAGAGGTGTATTTCAATAATCTTATACAAAGTAGATACTTGCTTTCGAGATCAATCACCTTTTCTCCTTTTGTCAAGAAAAGGGTTAGAACTAGCTGTCCTGGTGGGAAATATGCCATCTAACTTTGTATTTAAAAGAAAAAAAGCATCAGATGCCTCAGGAAAAATATCACATGTTGCACAAAACAGTGTGATGGTAAATAATTTAAGGAGCTCAGAATTCTGGCTTTAAAACCTGTAAGAGTAATCTTCAGGGCTGACAACTTTCCCATTATTAGAAGTCTGTGTCAGCTAATAATCAATAAAATTCCTACTCCTGCTGACTGAGTTAACTTAATTGAAAAAGAATACTTGAAAACCAACTTTTTCATTGGTCTAGTAACTAAGTTGTGTTGAATGGGCTTAAAGATCCTGTTAAAGATGCGTCAATTACGTGTGTCCTTCCTTTTTGACTTTTCAGAAAACATCAGCATCTTGATTCAGAAGCTTAAATGGTGTATGTGGGGAGGCGAAAAGCAGCAGAAGACACAAGTGTTCAACTTCTAGAAACAAGACATTTTGGTTCTGTTTCATGAATTTATTGTGAAGGGTGGTGAAAACCATGCTGTTCTGGGTACTACTTTGTCTACCAGTGTAGACCAGGAATTATTTTAGAAGCTGATACCTCTTTGGGGAGACAGGGTAATCGCTAGTCAAAACTGATAGCAAGGCTTTCATGAGGAGTGGCCTTGTACTTGAAAATTAATCCATCCTACTTTGGTCCTAGTGCACAAGTTTAGAAATAACTGTTTAATGTGCAACAAACATGGGGGTTCTCATTTAAAGGAAAAGTGAAGGTTGGAGTATTTGCTGCTATCCAACATTAGGCTATTCTCCTTAATTGTTGTTTCTTGAACATACAACCAGGATTTTATAGTATACATATAAGGAATACAGATGTCTTTGGTTTTAGAACTTGGGTTTTGATGTCATTATGTATCAATTTATAAAGTTTCTATGAGAAGTAGAAAAATGTAACTGTGAGGTTCATGCACAATAAATGCAACTAAGGAAAAAGTGTGAATTCTGTCATTTCTGAGCTCATGTAGAGCTGGTGAAGGCTTCCAGTATGCAATCTGTGCAGATTTTGTTATGCTGAAGATCTCACAGTGCAGTTTTGGTGCTTAGAACTAGCCAAAACCTGTTATGAGAAGGATAGTTGGATGAGTTTCCATTGCTCTTCAGACTTACCCTGCTGTTTCTCTCCAAGGTAGAACAATAATGTGCATAGTATACTGATATTGAAAATGCTAGCAAAAAAAAAAAACCAAACCCAAACCTCTAGGACCAATTCGGGAGTTTTAGAAAAGCAAATATCCTGCGTCAGGCCTGGGCAGCGTGGAGTGATCCCCATCAATCATGTGCAAAGAGACAAAAGCTAGTTACATTTCCCACTTGCATGCATATGTATAAACTTTGCCAGAAATCTTATGCATATTCTGTTACTCTTCTGATTTTAGTGTAATGAACTTCACAACAGTCACACACTTGTAATTTTGGAGCTGGCTTCAGCTCTCTGCTTGGCATTGCATTTGAGATGGGGGAAAGACTACAATCAGAGGTGATTACAGAAGAGGAAACATCTGTTCAGCACAGATCATACTGAACATGAGACAATTCTTCACAGTGAGGGTGGTGAGGCACTGAAACAGGTTGCCCAGGGAAATTGTGGCTGCCCCATGCCTGGAAGTGCTCAAGGCCAGGTTGGAGAGGGCCCTGGACAGCTACTAGAATGTGTTGCTGCCCAGGGCAGGGAGCTTGGAACTAGATGATCTTGAAGGTCCATTGCAACCCAAACCAGTCTGATTACAATCTTCAAAGGATAAGCAGCATTTGGAAAGACACTGCTTGGAAGAAAGCACGCTGTCAGAGGGATGTTCTGATTAACTTTCAAAAAATACATTTACTTAGATGGAACTTAACTCTACTTTTGCTTAAATAAAAAAAAATTCCACTTCAATAGTAGTAACTATTACTCGTAGCAGAGCAACCTTACTGTATTTTGAGGGTATTGCTCATGTTCTCTCCATGACTGCTTAAGATCAAACTTGTATTAATCAACAGTATTGTTTCTCATGGAACATTGTAAGTGCACTTTTTTTGTATGTGCACATGCTTGAGAAGAGAGCTCAGCTGTGGCCTCGCTGTATCTGGCACCCCCCAACTTTCACATCAGCAGCCCAGTCCTGGCTTCCCTAATGGTGCTGCCTGTCTCTTAATCTTACCTCCTGCCAGCATGAGCTATTTGTCCTGGGTGTGGTGGTGGCTCGTGCTCTGCCCAGCTTCAGAGCAGTGCTTGATTTGTCACCAGTAGCACAGACTGGGCACCTGCCCCGCAGCCTACAGTGTCAGCACCCAAGTGTGTGTTGGACCCTCACTGTCTGGAGTGAAATCTGTAGCATGCTGTGCACTCAGTAACTGGGAATGTGTTTTGAGAACAAAAAGTACTGCCTAGCCAATACAGTGGTTTTGTGTGTCCTCTGCTGCAAAGCCCTCTGCGGCTGTGCTGTGACAAACACGTGCATGAGTGAATGTCTGCACCCAAACAGCTGAAGAAATTAGTGATGCTCTTGATGCAACTACTGCTCCTGGAAGGCATAAATATATTCAGGTCAATGGTCTTAACTAGGTAAGATCTGGTGGACTGTGAGCAGAGCAGTAAGAAAATAATGAAAAAGAAGCAATATTTCCTAATACATGTTGCAACTGTACCTTAAAAAGAAAATGGTGGGTTTTTTTTTTTTGGGGGGGGGGAGGGGACAGGGTTGTTTTTGGAGTATTTTTGTTTGGTGTTTTGCTGTTTTTTTAAATTCAGTTTGTACCCCAGTAGCTTTTTGTCTCTGTAGAAAAACAATGTGTATGTTTTTCAGGTGTGGGAAAGCAACTGTTTTAAACCACCTAAGAAATACAAAATATTCAGAGGTACATGTTCATATTCAGAGAAAAATGTTCACAATGTGGGGTTTTTTAATAATTTCTAAATGAAATGCTGAAATGTGCTAAATACCTTGTATTGTGATAATCTCTTGTGAATGCTCCTATATAAGGAAAAACTGTTCATGTTTTCTGTTTCTGAATAGCTCATACTGGAAATTCTACATAAACACTTCAGTGTTTCATCTCAAAAAGGAAATTGCTGATTGCAAAACATTTTAATGGGATTTTCATACTTTAATGTTCTATGGGACTTGCCCCACTGAAGGGCATTCTTAATCTAGAAAAAGAAACTACCAAAGGTGCTTGGGCAGACAACAATCTAACCTTGTGGTAACTCCAAAGACATGAAAAAGGATCCTCACTGTTGGAATGAGTTAGGCTTTTAGGCATCATTTCTAACTAAAGACACAGGTTCCACTGTTTGTGCTTTTGGAGTGTTTCCCACTTTGCACAAATATTTTGCAGCTCGACCACTGGCAAGAAAGAGAGATAAAAGGCCATAGACAGTAGTGAAAGATTAGTATGCTAATTGTACTTGTCTGATGACAGTCAAGCATCTGAAACTTATTTACCATACTAATGCTTCTCTTGTTTGGTGTCGATATAAATCTTATCTGACTCTTAGCAAAATTTAGCTTTGTGTGTACAGACACCGAGGTATTTATAGCATGTGTATGTGGCGCAAGGGAAATATTTCCAGTCTTTATTCTTCTAAAATTTCCTTTCTTCCATACTGGAAGGGGAAGAGGTGAATTGTTTATTATCCTTTGGGAACACACTAATCTGCTGTTTCTCACCACAGCCTTACATTTACCTCTATTTCCCGTCAACTTGCTGTTACATCGTTTTGTATTTCACTCTAAAATAGCCAATATAATTTAAAAGACTTATATAAACTGACTTTCAAATAAAATTTGTTTCCAGTGTAAGTCTCCAAGACAAGGAGTTAATTCTAAGTTTGAGAAACTTACATTTTGGCTTTCAGAGTCGAAGCCTGAATTTACCCTTGAATTAAGTCTTTAACTAGGTTGCATCCATGCAAACATCAGTTCTGACTTTCAATACACAGTGCTTTGTATTTGTACAAGCTTTCTTTAAACGTATGCTTATATGTGCACAAAGAGTTTAGTCAATTCAACTGTTGTAGTACTGTGTGCAAATACTTTGTGTTTATGCATGTAATCACACCTCTGTCATGCAAAACTGTTTTTACCAGATAAAGCTTGTGCTGAGACCTGTAATTTCAACAAAGTCAAAAGCAAGTCCAGCTCAACTGAAAACAAGGTTCTTTGAAGCCCTGCACCCACTTAAGTTAAATGTCAATGTAATGCTATGTTGTATTTCTACTGTGCAAGTCATCTAGCACTTGGAAACGTATTCATAGTATCCAACCTTTAAAGGGAGGAGTTACCACACATGTTGGTTTCCTCTGTGCTTTGGATAACTTCTGAGCTCTTTTTTTTTTGTCCTGAAATAAGGCTCTTTAATTTGTAAGAACATCCATATTTCAAGATTTAACACTCTGAGATTAAAAAAAACTTGCTTCCTTTAGGCTGGAAGACAACACATAATCTGGGTTCTGCTGTAATGCTATCAAGGTATCATGTCATGTTAGAGTGTGCTGTGATCACAGCAACCAATAGTTTTAAACTAAGTTCTCTCTAGATGGCTTTTATCAGAATTTTGTATTTTTAGAAAGTTAGAAAATATGAGGAAGATGTTTATATGAATGACTATTTACTTGTGTCAAAAATTGAGTAAGAAAATTTTACACAATGATCACATATGAATCCACAGCACAATGAGAAATTCTCCATTTTCTTTAGACATATTGCCTGTGATGGACAACTGAAGAATACAAATTTTGAAAGGTATACAAAGTTTATTTAAAATGAGATGTTATTTGAAGTGCATACTCTCTTTTTACAAAATATACAATCATCCAGCTACTTTATAAACATATCTATGAAACATCACAATCAATACTTTTTTCAAAGAAGATTTGATGGTATCAGGGCATCTAAAAAGAATTATTTACAATAGATTGACAGCAGCCTTCCTAGGATACTTTGGTACTTGTTATTTTATTTATTTTTACATCTGTGATGGAACATGCATATATAGCTCTTTGATAGAAACTTTGCTTTTCTTATGATTTTATCAAAGTTAAATTAATAATTATGATTATATAAAATATCCAGTGCCACAGCAAATCCTTTTATTCATTTATAAGACATAACTGTTAAATAGTTACTCTTCACCTTTCTTGCTTTCTTATACTCTTTATCTGTACTTCTAAATGGAGAATAACCATCGATACATATGAAAGCTAAATAAACAATGATAATATAAAAAATATTGGTAATTTTGGAAAACAAATATTTAAAAAAAAAAAAAAACTCCAAAGGTTTATGAGCAGGGTAGGTAAAGACAAGTTGGTAAAGACAAGTTGGTTTAGACAAGTTTGACTACCTTTTTTTATGATGATTTTTCAAAACTCTAAAATTGGTGTGACGTTACACTTATTTTTTTTTCCTCTACTGAGAAATTTGAAACTCCCCGTTAAGCTCTGCTGATATTCATCTGATTAAATTTTCAAGTTCTTAGAGATGAGGTGTTACATGTAGACACTGATTAGAAAGTCTTGGGTTATCCAGTTTTCTTCATTGCTACTCTTTCATGCATTAGAAACTATGTGTTGCAAGACAATATTCTAATACTGGATTTAAATCATGACAGTGCTTATCTTCACACATCATTATACAATTTATAAAAGATGTTGACATTTCAAGACTAGTGCAATGACTTAAAAATCAGGGTATGACTTATTTTAAGGTTTGTTTTAGTTCTTCTAATGATAGGGCTACAATGTTTTGTTTTATATGTAGGTTTGTAATTTCTGCTGATATAAAAAGATGTGAAGTGTGTATTTTAAAAATAAAATGTAAAATAAAAGCTCAATTTTTTCTCTACTACCAGTCCTGAGAAGAACAGCCTATTTTCTGTTTGAAGTTCTCATTCATTGTAGTGCTGTGTTCCAAATACCCCATTCATTCTAATTACAGGAATTCAGAGTTACTACACAACACTGGGGTTGACCGAACAAAGGTTTCTTTTCAATGGTGTATTTTTATGCTCTATTTATAGTACTGTAGGTGGATATTTTAGGAAAACTACTATTAAGCAAATAGGTCTGTAGTACTGAATTTTCGAGTATGTTTTAGCCGTCTGGTTTGGTGGCTCACTTTAAGGAAATAAATAACAGGCTTTGCAGTTGCAGCTCATTAGACAGGAGGATGGGCTTGACCTTAAGGCCTGACTCGAGAGATCTGAGTTATCAGTTTTGCATGACCCTTGGTGAATCTGTTATCTCTGTGTGCTTCAGTTCTGTATCTATAGAATGAGGGATAATACCCTCTTTACTTTCTTATTGCAAACTCTTACTATGTTTACTATGCCAGTAGGAACACTAGCGTGGTGCTGACTTTGGTACTACTACAGTAATATATTTTATTTTATTATTAAAGTAATCCCATAAAAATGTAATGTTATGTGTTAAAAAACATAAGTATATATTATTAATATAGAAAAGTATAAAGAAAGCATGGACTTAACAGTTACGTGCTAGAGTCTGACATTATTTTACCCTAATTACTGCCCTTCGCACAGCCTGAGTTGAGGAGTCAAAAGCACATCAAATTTCTCTCAGTCCAGATAGAAAAGACTATTAAGAGTTCCCTTGGACAGATCCTTCTTAATGCCACTAGAAATCCATCTCAGGCACTTGATGTTTGATTTGGTCTTTAACTTCAGTGGTTGTTAGAAGAGCTAAAGAATTTATACGAAGCGTTTCAATCAATCAGATGAGTTTCATGTACATCCTCTCATCACTTCCCTTTCCTAGGCTTGAGCCAAGGTCCTTTGAGCCAGGTTGTGCAGAAAGTGGCAGACAGGATGGCTGAATGTGGACTCTGGTGGCTTTATCAGGTCTGCTGTTGTTGGTCCGGACTTCTGACTAGCTTCTCCATTGCTTTAATTGTTGTTCCTTTAAATCACTGAAAAGCCCATTACAAAATTGCTAGGGGAAAAAGGAGAGAAATAGCCATTACTGAGGGATTTGGGAAACTGTCTCATGCAACAAAAAATATATTAATTATGAAATAGATGGTTGAAATTCAGGGTAATATCCTTGATTTGGAAATCACAGTTATAAAGGTTAAGAGAATCAATCAAAATGCCAAAAGCAAGAAGGCCTCTAATACTAAGTTTTTTTCACTTTTTATCTGAAGCTTTG
Organism: Coccyzus lansbergi; assembly: GCA_033558105.1. Lineage (NCBI taxonomy): Eukaryota > Metazoa > Chordata > Aves > Cuculiformes > Coccyzidae > Coccyzus > Coccyzus lansbergi. The sequence continues at coordinate 1,642,200 of JAUMJK010000486.1, forward strand.
CTTACACAACTTATGAAAAACTAAGTTTAAATCCCCTCATCGTTTCAAATATTGTTGCAAAAAAAAAAAAAAAAAAAAAAAAAAAAACCTAGGCTGAGAAGCTGGAACGTTGATCACCTGTTGAAATTCAGGCTTAAGGAAATAGTTTTATCCATATGTACTACTCCATTGAGATCAATAAGATTACTCTAGTGAGTCAAGTTACCCAGGCATGTAAATATTTGCTGAATTAGGACTAAAACTGTAAGGGAATGTAATCGCAGATGGTAAATCCTACTTAAGATAAAGGAGCTGAGTACCCACAATGATGACTGGAGTTAACATAGTTGGTTCAGGTGCCTGTCTCCCCTTACTCCCCCAGTCAAGCTTTCTGGATTTCTAAACTCCTTTACAAAGCAGAATTATCATTAGCAAAATGTCTAGAAGATATAGTAAGAATTAATAAGTAAGCTGGTTTGCTTTGTCATTGACTTTTGTTGCAAGAAATCAGCTCCCCGCACAGAAGTAGATAACATTGAAAATAGCTTGTATCATTATATTCCGTAGTTTAGGTGCACCTGTATTTTGCAGCTACTGCAGCCTCAAGCCAAATGCATTATTATACTATTTCAGAGCACATTAGGAAAAATGCAATTATTTTGTAAAAAGACAACCTCCATATAACAGATGCTGAAGGATGGAGGAAGGGGGGTTAAATTTACTTTTCTTAGGAACTTGAAGCAAGCCATTCAGAAGCAATTCAAGAAGTTGCTGGACCTAAATTCCACTGTCCCTGTCATTCAGTCTCCTGCATGTGAGGTGAATTGATCCAACTGCTTATCTTTTTAAACTGTTGAAGGAATCTCATTTAATATGCCTATTGTTGAAATGAATGCAGTGAGGAGAGTGGCATTCAGTAGTAAAGCATCCTTCTGGCATGTCCCTCTTTCTACTTGAAGCTCAATACTGCCACTCTGTATGCAGCCCATCTGAGATTAATTTTAAGGTATGGTAATCTTCTCTAAACCTCACAAAGGTGCTAAGTTACCATCCCATATGCACATTCCACCTGTTTCTAGGCCAGCACTATAAAGTGGAATGGTACCTTTTTGCATGGCTGTTTTGGGAGTGGTGTGGTCCCTTTTCACCTAAGCATTTTATGCATTGACAAGATGCTTGGTATAGTGCTGCGGAAAGGTTAACTCTGGTCTCCCTTTCACTATTAGCTGCTTAGTAAATTGAAATATGTTGGGTCCACAGAATGCAGGTTCTGCCATCATTTATTTTTAATGCTGTCGTGCCCAAGACTACAAAATTGTTTCAATATATAAGGAGTTAAGAAGATGCAAAACTATTGACTGCATGTTTTATTCATCCTTAAACTGCAAGAGGCCTTGGTTTCCTTTTGATGCTACCCTATTTGCATCTGCTACCTACCCTCTTCTGCAGTCACTTAGTATTTGAATGTATATGCCCTCGTGGGCTATAAAGCATTAATGTTTTGCACTTGCATAGCCTTTCATCCAAAGAGCTCAAAGTCCTTTGCTGACATTGATGAAGAATTACAGTCCTCTTTGAAGTGAGTAACTGCTGCTGCCTCCACGTCGCTGACGGGCAGAGCGAGGTGCCTTTGCCCCGCGTCCAGCACGAAACGGAGCCTCCGCTTTGAAACCCCGAAGCATCCCGCCCGTCTCCCGCTTTGCTCCGCTGCTTTGCCTATCGCCTTAAACTGTTTGTAGGGGAGTAGTTCGACGTCTGTATCGGGGTCGGTTATCCGCGCTCTGGCCTTACAGCCCCCTTGTCGGAACAACCCGCCGGAGACCAGGCAAAATCACACCTGTGGTTCGGTCGAACGCCTCTTAAACGCAGCTGTAACTTGGCAAAGGCGCTTAGGGCGCTCGGAGGAGGGAGGTCGGCGCCGTTCCCCGCCGGCGCGCGCCGCTTACCTGTGGCGGAGCTCAGGGGAAAGGCACCCGGGAGTGGAGCGGCACGCAGCGCCGGTGCGAGCAGCCGTGCCGGTGGAGCTTCCTGCGCAGGGCCAGGCTGGCTGCGGGGACACACGGGGACACAGAGAGGGAAGGAGGGCGTGAGGGCGGCTGCCGGCAGCGAGCGGTCCCGACCTCGCCCCGCGAGAGAGGTTGGAAACAGCTGAGTCCCACCTTGAGCCTCAGTGCGTATTCCAGCTTTCTGCTCCCTCCCCCAACACCCCCCCCCCCCCCCCCCCCAAAAAAAAAAAAAAAAGTTGCTGCAGTTATGATAACGGAGATACCTGATGCATCATAGAATCACCAGGTTGGAAGAGACCCATCGGATCATTGAGTCCAACCATTCCTATCAAGCACTAAACCATGTCCCTCAGCACCTCGTCCACTCGTGCCTTAAACGCCTCCAGGGAAGGTGACTTGACCACCTCTCTGGGCAGCCTGTGCCAGTGCCCAATACCCTTTCTGGGAAATTTTTTTTCCTGGTGTCCAGCCTGAACCTCCCCTAGCGGAGTTTGTTGGCCGTTCCCTCTTATCCTGTCACTTGGGAGAAAAGGCCAGCACCCTCCTCTCTACGACCTCCCTTCGGGTAGTTAAGAGAGCAATGAGGTCCCCTCTCAGCCTCCTCTTCTCCAGGCTAAACACCCCCAGCTCTCTCAGCCGTTCCTCATAAGGCCTGTTCTCCAGCCGCTTCACCAGCTTCGTTGTCCCTCTCTGGACTCGCTCACACTGAGACTCAGCTCACACTGTTGTCCCAAAATACTAATTCGTTAAGCTGTTACCGCCTATCCCAGCTACCCATACACCTTCTTTTTCTCTGCCACGTGCCCGCACCATGTTCCAAATTCTCTTTTAGTTTCCCGCTATCTCATTTGCGCTTTCGGCCTCGTTTCCCTCACCGCTCCGGGCGAGGAAGGGCGCAGATCCGGGCTGGGACGACCCTTGGTAGTGTAGGTGTCCGCGCTAGCCCCGCACCCCCGAGCCCGTCCAGGGCCAGCACCGGCTGCGGGTTGGTAAAAGGAGCCGAGGGGAGGCCCCGGGGCGCAAGCTCCGCGCCGGGCAGCGCTTACCGGGCCTCTGTCCGCCGGCCGGGAGGAGGAGGAGGCTCGCCAGGAGGGAGAACACGATGCAGAGGAGCAGCTGGAGTCTCATCGCTGCGGTCGGCGTAGAGGCGCCTTCGGAGTGTTCGTTCAGTAACTGCCTGAAGGCGAAGAGCTGGATCAGGTCCTGTCCCGGCTCGAGGGGGCAGCTCCCCGCCCGCCTCACACGCCAGGGACCAGCTGCGGAGCCAGCGGCGACTTCCAGCGAGGTTAATGATCAGGCGAGGTTTGCGCTACGATCAGTGCCTCCCTCTTCCCTTCTCCCTTTCCTTTTTTTTTTTTTTTTTTTTTTCCCCCCGTCACTCCCCCTTATTTTCCATAAGCAAACAAAAAGTCTGTGTAAACGCTTCCTTCTGTCAGCGCATTAGGGGCGAGGAGCCTCTTGAACAATGCAGCGACTTCACTTTAAATTCCACCCAGGCAGGTTAAAAAAAAAAAAAAAAAAAAAAGGGTAAAACGAGCCCCGTTGTTCCCTCCCCCATTTGCAACTGTTTAAGCTTTGCATTGCCCATATTGGCCCCACATGCAGAAGGCGCTGGCAGCGGCAGGAAATGTCGCTGCCCCCCACCGCTCTGTCCCCGCGGAGAGCCCCGGGGACGCCCCCAGCGCCGCGCTCCCCGCCACCAAAGCTCTCCCTCTGCCCTAAAGTAGCTGCCAAGCTGCGGCTATTCACAGTGAAACTGGTAGCAGTTAAGGCTAATGGGTCTCTTTTGTACCGACAAGCATTTTTAAAGGATCAGGATATTCTGGAATTAATTTGCCAGATTGTTTACTTGTTTGTTTATTTATTTATTTATTTATTTATTTGCCCTGTCGGGTAAAACCGGAGTAGTTCAGGGTGTAACTGTTGCAGAAGTTTCGGAGAGAGAGACTTGGGTTTGCACAGCCCACCTGTGCGTTGCATTCGTAGAATCATAGAATCATAGAATAACCAAATTGGAAAAGACCCATTGGATGATCGAAGCCAACCATTCCTATCAAGCACTAAACCATGCCCCTCAGCGCCTTGTCCACCCGTACCATAAATACTTCCAAGGAAGGTGAATCAACCACCTCCCTGGGCAGCCTGTGTCAGTGCCCAATGACCCTTTTCTATGAAAAATTTTTCCTAATGTCCAGCCTGAACCTCCCCTTGGCGGAGCTTGTAGGCCATTCCCTCTCGTCCTGTCCCCTGTCACTTGGGAGAAGAGCCCAGCTCCCTCCTCTCTACAACCTCCTTTTAAGTAGTTGTAGAGAGCAATAAGGTCTCCTCTCAGCTTCCTCTTCTCCAGGCTAAACAACCCCAGCTCTCTCAGCCGAGAATACAACTGCCTGAAAGTAGCTGGTGTGATAAAAATGGAGATACACAAGCCTGAATACAAGAAAGACAACCCCTACTACAATGGTTTTAAAATCATAGTGAATCACTGGTTTCAGTTAAGCTTTGGCAGGTCTTTTCCTTGTTTTCATCCTGCTTATTTCTTGGAGTACAATAGCATCTAGTGATCAGGATAATGAATTTTAGGAAAAGGCCGTGTTTTAAAATATGCAGGGAAAAGTCCGTTTCAATTTAGATTAAAAATAACTATGACTAATAGGTAATTATTATCGAGAGTTGTCTAAAGTTGTTCTTTGCCTGATTCCCTGAAGAGTTCAATATATGGGTTTGTTAGTTTTTGGGGTTTTTTAATTCACTTGCCCCTTTTTCCCTTGTCGTGCATTTTCCCATTTTCTTTAAGAGCTTATTTAACTCCGTAGTGCATGCTAGTGCCTCCTCATAGAATTATGCATCATTATTGTGTTTCTTAATTTGTCTAGGTAAAGCATGCCTGTATGAATTAAAAAACAACTTGAGTACATGGTGAAAATAGTTATTAAATGTTATTTTTAAATTATGTGAAGACTAATGAGGAAGCTAGGCAAAACAGTAACAAATGAAATCCTTTGCTGATTGATCATATTGGTCTGTCATAAACAGCACATGCTTCTAGTGGTCATCTGTAAACCTGGTAGTGTTTACATTTTTGTTGTACAATCTCTGGCCTTTATACTAGACTTTTATTTAATATTGATGCCACTAGCTTGGCTGAAATCACAGTTCCCTTGGGCCAGTGACAGAATTGTGCTAAAGAGAGTATAATTTCAAAAAGAAAAGTGATGGAGAAGACAAGCGGTTTGGCCAGGTCACACAGCAAGTTTGTGGCAGGATTAGGGTCACAACCTCAGCATCCTATATCTCATTCAGGTGCTGTCTCCCCTGGTACACCTTTAGGGATATGTTCACTTGCTCACCATGAATGAGAACACACTAACTACCTCGTTCATACAGCCCTGAAAATGATGATGACTTTCATTCAGCAGCAAGGTATATGAAGTTCAGACTCATTGCCTTAAGGTGAAAAGCTGTATAGACTTCAAAGTGATAGGGACTCTGTAAATAGCTAAGAAAGAATGCATCGTCTGTTGCCAGTCCTCGGGCTGTCTAGGCCTCTTCTGCATTTGTATGAGGTGACATTCACAGCCATTCTGAGGCGACATTACTGTTTAAGGGAATTGAATAAGATACAATATTGTAAGTGCAATTTTTTTTTTTTTTACTTTGGTAAAAAAGTTTACAAAGGTTAATAAGATTAATAAAAACAGTCACTATAACATGTACAGCACAGATTACTTCTAAATCTCGTGTAATTTAGAGTAATAAATGATGATTATCTACTGAAGAAATTTCTAAAATATGTTACAGTCCCACTCAATAGTTCTTTTGCAAGCTGCCTTTCTTCAGGTACTTACATGTGACATACCATTACTACTTGAAATCAGGCAAAGAAAAACAAGGCAGACTGTAATGATGTAAGTCTGCTTTTTTTTTTTTTCATAGTGTTTGTTGGGGTTTGTTTTGGTTTGGTATAAGTTGGCTTAAGAGGAAAGGGAATATAAGGTACAATGGAAAGCTGGATTTCTGTAGATAATACTTTGTGAGCTATAGTAAGTAGTTCTTTGAATCAAAAGCTTCCCTTCCCTCTCATAATTTGAAAGGAACATAAGAAAGGGATAATGATTTCAGCATTTATTACCTATATCATTGCTATCTTTCCAGCAGGCACTCAGTTCCCTATGTTCCACTTTATAGGCTCAAAATAGTCACATTATCAGTTTACTTCCAGTAAGTGAAAAAGGCAGCACATCACAGAAATAATTTAAAAGTTACAAGAAGGCAAATTTAGGACTACTTTTCCTGGGGATCATATATTGACTGTAAGTAGCACACACGGTATGTTGTCTTTTGCTTGACACATTTTAGTAAGTCATATTCGGTACTTTTATCACTTTACGTGTTATAGATTGTTCTGCATGGTATTTTCAGTACAGAGTGACTGCTACAGTCCATTTGTTTGGGGGGGAAAAAGCATTTAAAATCATTGTACCATTTCTGAGAATGAAATTGGAAGAAATGAAGGAAAGGACACTGAGGAAATACAAAATCATTTTGTCACATATAGAAAAATATAAACTATTTGGATAATTTAAATGAGAGCACGAGTGATTTGAGGCACAAAAGATAAAATACTGGAAATCGAATAAGCAGAGTTAGATGATAACAACAGGAGAGAAAGATAATTGGGCACTTCCTAGTGAGGAGTAAGGGATTAATTATCATTCCGTGCTGGGCTGCTAGTCAGAAATTTAATCCTACCTTTCCACTGAAGGCTAGCATGTAACTATAAAGTTATGATGAAGCATTTATCATTAATCTTGGAGAACAGCTTTCAAATGCCATCAGTATAAAATGTTAAATGAAGCGCCTCAAGTACAGAAAATAATTGTTATATGTGGCTATACTTGTTCTAACCTTTGTATCACAGGTACCTCTTTAGGTAATGTCTCTTCCCCTCCTACAGATCCATAAAAATACATTAATCATTGTGGATCTCTAGTGTGCTATGAGAAGACATGCTGAATGCTCAGCAGTGTCGTAGTGACAGTGAAAACTCTTACTTATTTTGACTCAGAAGTGTTAGATAAGATATAGTACCAGAGTTTCTAATTAGATTTTCTAACCTTGTATTCCCCAAATTCATCTGTCACGCTCACCCAGAGGAATTCTTTCACAAACCAGACACAATCAGGATAAAAATGTTTACTTCAAAAGAATTTGGGGAAGCAAATAACCAAGTCTAGTGGCAAATGTGGTAAGGAAAAGTTCTAGGCTCTTTCTAGTTCCTTTCTGTTACATTTCAAGCTGATAATAGGAGCTGTGAAGCAAATGAAAGAAAAAAATAAAAAAAAAAAATTAAGTGAGTCACTGCTTGAAGGGAAAACATTGGCAAATAAATGTTCAGAGGGATAAATTTTGAAATGTTTAGGCATCTGTAATGTGTTTTTTTAACCACAAATTTAATCAACCTTATTATCTCATGGTTAAATTTGGTCTATGCACCGGCCACAAATATAAAGGATGGTTTTAGTTCAGACCAGGCTACAACAGCGCAAGCCAAATATAACATTTGCCTTCTTCATTGACTATAATCACAAAGACTACTCTTCCTAGAAAAAAACATTGGTTCAAAAATTATGATTTCAGCAGAAAATGATGGATGTTGTCATGACTTTAATCTGTACTTAGAACAGTAAACCTACTAGGAAACTAAACCCCGTTCCTCCTTTTTTGCATTTTATGGTCTTTTTCTTGAGGAAAAAAAAAAATCCACATCCCTGACTGTTTCTGCTCAGCTGCCTTTCCTGTCTGGAGGGTGACAGTGCTCTGGAAGAAAATGGTGGTCATCGGGCAGAAGGAATGCGTACCAGTAACCTGATACTGGAGACAGATGTGCTGTAGGAAAGGAAATAGGCTTCTAATAGGCTAAACCTAAAATTTTTAGGTTTTGGTTTTGGTGTTTTTATTTTTTTTTCCCTAAGAGGTTTTGCACATGCATTGTAGAGATGCACAACCTAGAAAGTATGTTTTCTTTAATTTTAAACTGGGAAGAAAGTTTACTGTGTCCACAGCAGCATCTTCAGAATCTTACTCCAGTACAAGTCATAAGAATAGTTTTTAGAATAATAATGAAAAGGAACAACATTCTCTGGTAGACTTCACTCTCTCTTACTTCTGTAGACTTATGATCAGTAGAATTGATTTCATTTAACACAGTGAAAGTAATACCAGACATGCATCCAAATATTCATAAAGTCCCTCCTAGACAGATGATGATTTCATCAGTTGCCTCTAGAACTGCATTGATGGATTTCAGTTTTTATTTAAGGAAAACACATTTACATGAGCTTCAAGTTGCACTCATTTTTCAGTTGTTTACCAACCTTAACAAGTAAATTTGATTCTAAGATTCATATAGGAAATACATATTTTTTTAATAGGATAACAAAGAGGTGAACATTGATGCAGCAGATCCCCACCAGAGTGACCATGTGTTCTATTTCAGGATTCTTCTCTGGCACTGATCCTAATTTCAGAGCTTTTTTTAATTTGAAAAGACATTTATGTTGTCTTGAATTAATGATGTTCAAGAGAAAAAACAGCAGTGTTTGCACAGCCCAAGATTCTATAATTAATTTTTATTTGCTGGTTAACTCTGAAATATGTAAATGCCTTGCAGATCTAGACCCTTTGTGCCCTGGGTTTCAGCAAGGAAACTCTGTAAAAAGTATATTTTTCATATTATAATGGAAGATTTTGTAAGTGATCATGTAAATAAGGCAAACAAAGTTACCTTTCTGCTATACTTTCCAGCATGCATTTAGGAAAAAGAGGTGCTTACTGTACTGTAGTTAACATACATATTAGCTTTTATGTTTACTAGGGAATATTCAGTAAAGACAGACATAATTTTTGTTCTAAACTGTAAGTTTTGGAGCTTCACATGTGGTTGGAAAATTATTATTTTTATCAAAATCTACCCATTTAGTTGTACAAATTTCAATAAGTTTTTCAGATAAAATATTTAATTTCCTGGAGATAATTTTCTACATAATCGATCTTCTGTTTTGGATCTGAGCAGCCATAAGCCACCACAGAATTTTAATGCAGGAAGTGCTAGGATGTGCTTGGTGGATTTCTGTAGAGTTTGGATGAGTAATTACTTGAGAGAGAATTTCAAATGACCTTCCTGCTCTTTGCATAGTTAGACTTCTGACTTTGGGTAGTAAATTTGGTTTGCAGCTTTAGTATATTTTTTCCTTGTTGCTTACAGTATGTCATTAGGGATATGGTATCCCATGAAGCAAGTCGTAGGAAGAAAGAGTTCAGGTTGCCATAAGGGGTATACTATGATGTTTTAGTATTCCAAATAGCTGTCATCATTAATGTTAACCCTATGCAAGCCTTGCCACCAACTTGCAACAAGGTGAAATGTGCATTTCACGTATAGGTTTTCCCGTGAGGGTTTGGACCTTTCTAGTGCAGTCTTTTGAACTTTGCCTCCTGGCAGAAAGATTGCAACTCTGCCTTGCTGATCATCAAGGGGTAGGCTGTGGTACTGCCTTTTCTTATTTTTTTCTATGTGAATTATTATTATTTCTTTATCTGCTGTGGTCAGGAAGGTCAGCTTTTCTGCTGCACACACAACTGCTGAGAGATGCTAAAGGAGAAAAGCTACGTATGTTTTTTCACTTTTCCAACTTCAGCTAAGCTGAAAAGCAGGAATTGCAAGATTATGTTCAAATAAAAGAGCAAGGAGAAAGGAAGTGGAGCTTTTATTTAGGAAAATGTTGAATTCTCATTGAGTTCCTACATTGTTTGTCCCTTCACTGCTCTGTGGGAAAGGCTAATGTTTTCCAGTTGCACGTTATATAGTTTTGTTTATTGAAATGCTATGCCATGCCTACAGTTAGTTAGGGTAACAACACCTACATGATAACTAACTGTAAGTATTCTACTACTTGTCTGAGGTATTGTATACTTCTGACAAATAACAGACTTTCCAAGGGGCAATATTTATGTTGTAGACTTGAGACCTATCTGTGCCAATATATTTTTTTGATCACTTACTCTGTATAATTAAGTTACTATGCAGTAGTATGGTAACAAAGTCCATCTCACTGAAGAGAGTGCTCCGAAGAAACTGTCAATGCTTGAATTGCTACACTTGTTAGATGTCTGTTCTGAGCAGTGACGGCCATAAATCTCATAGGCTAATGGTCCTACCATTTCTCTAACTGTTGAAGCTGCACTGATAGGAAAGGTGGGAAATTTTGAGGAAAAAAAACAGCTACAAGACAGAGCACTGTAAATTGTCAACCCCTCCTAGTCTCATAAAGTGATTACTGGCTGTACGACACCTATAGCTAAATCAAACATGACCCAGTAATTTTTTTAAATGGAAAAGGGTTATCCCTATTAATGATAAGACCAAAGACTAAGTTAGCAGAGATGACACAGTGGAAATTGTTCCAATGCCTGACACCAGGTACAGGGTACAGTGAAAAAGTGTCTCATAGAAACTGAACAGCTATGCAGCAGTTGCAAGTAAATTGAGTTGATCTTAAGTGTTCACCAGAGGTAACCTTGCATTCAACCCTCAAAGAAGATGTTGATACTCCAGGTTCATCATAGGTTTGGAATGGATACTGTACTCACTCAGAAATAGAAGAATTGAGGAAACAAAACAGCAGTCAAAACCACCAACCCTCAGACAAAATACATGCTTGATGGAAGAGAGTTTATATTAGGTTACGTGCATAACCACCTGATGTCAAGAAGTACAGTACATAAAGTGTGTTGCATCACAGCTTTAGAAACTGTCAGTTGAATTTAGCAGTGTTTTTATTTGCTTTTGAGTCTAGTAAATAACTTCAGCTTGCAGATTTCTACAAAATCTGTTACCAGGGTCCCTGAGGAACTTTCCTTTTTATATGCACTACTTTATAAAGTCTGTTTCACAAAAGGGGATGTGGTCTTTTCTTCCTTCAACTTATTCCTGATAGCAGTGTTTAAATCCTTTAAAAGCACAAAGATAATATTATCGATACAGAGGTGAAGATACTAATGTATATAAATATGTATACAGGATCAAGGGGTAATTAGTGATTTCACAGAATTTCTTAACTATTTAAGTTTAAAGAATTGTTATTATATTTTAGCTTTATGGACTGATACTGCACAGCTTAAAAACAAATTGCATTGCTCAGTTGTGATAAGTAGTGTAAGACAATCATCTCATTCATTTTCCACAATTATACGCGTAAAGTTTTCTCCCTGAAAAAACTAGATTGAAATAATGTTTCTAATGCTCATGGAAACAGCTATGTATTGTTTAAACATTTTCAAGAAGAGCCATATGTTAATAAGAAGTCAAAATTTAAAGGAGTTACTGAAGTACATCTCACTGAGGGTTGACTTTTGGTATGCTTTTGGAAACTGTCCTTCACATTTTGCATACAAAGCTACAATTTTATTTTCTTTTGTTATTTTTGTTGTTATAAATGAACCACTAAGATGAGTGGTGGAGGGTAGCTGGCAGTGGGCTTACAGGATATGCTTGGAAACAAAGTGTTTTGTACCTTTGTAGTTAAAATAATAGATTGGCGTAATAGTTTTCCAGCATGATACACACAGGATGGAGAAATCCGAACAAGTATATATTGTGGTGCTAACAGGTAGTAAAACAGCTTTTCATTTCCACAGTGAGCAAATTAAATACGGAAATCAGAAAGCATCTGCGGGCCAGCCTGTAGCTCTTCTGAGTCAGTAGGCATGAGGTGGCTGTACAGTGTCTTAGCTGCCAGAGCTGCCTGGGGCTGCTTTGGCCCCGGCATTGCTTAGGTTTAGGTAAAACTATTTTTAAAAGCCTCCAGGGAGCTGTCATGGCAACAGGGATTAATGGGATGCAGTAGTCCAGGGTTGTTTCTGTCAAGGAAGTTGAGCGGGCAGTGAAGTGGCAGAGGCAGCAGCTTTGAGAAGTTCTGCTTTTTCTGTGCTGTGTAGATCTACATCTGTCTCACAGGAACTCAGTAACCCTTTTCCTCTTCCCCTTAACCCTCCTTGTGTTGTTCCACTGCTACAAGGGCACTGTAGCAAAGGTCTGCTGAATATGAAATCACACACCATCATCTTTATAAAGGTGTCTTTTCAAGAGCTTTGGGCCTGGTTTCAATACGACTGCAATTATTTGCAGTATTCCCTGCCCCCCGCCCCCTACAGCTTTTATAATGAATGAAAGAAATCAAAAGTGTTTACACATCTATCTCATTCTCAATACAAGCTGATGAGGGGGCTGGGGAGCAGGCCTTATGAGGAGTGGCTGAGTGAGCTGGGGTTGTTTAGCCTGACGAAGAGGAGGCTGAGGAGAGACCTCATTGCTCTCTATAACTACCTGAAAGGAGGTTGCAGAGGAGGGTGCTGACCTCTTCTCCCAGGTGACAGGGGACAGGATGAGAGGGAATGGCCTCATGCTCTACTAGGGGAGATTTAGGCAGGACATTAGGAAAAATTTTTCACAGAAAAGGGTCACTGGGCGTTGGAACAGGCTGCCCAGGGAGGTGGTCAAGTCACCTTCCCTGGAGGTGTTTAAGGCATAGGTGGATGAGGTGCTGAGGGGCATGGTTTAGTGTTTGATAGAAGTGGTTGGACTCGATGATCTGGTGGGTCTTTTCCAACCTGGTGATTCTATGATTCTATCAAATTACACTCAGATTTACTCTTTAACTACAGTAGATTTCAGTAATGTCCAGCTTTGAGAGCCTGCTGAGGTTTGAGTATTCCTCTGTCACATACTTTGGACTACTGCAGAGGTTCAGATCTGCCAGTCCACACTCTCATGGGTGGAGGCTTTTGAGGCACTGAGCTTTCTTTATGTGCATTGCACTACCCATGACACAGGCGAGTGCCTCGGCTTCCAAGCTACTTTGAGAGATGGTGGCTAGACATGTGGACTACCACTGTGCAGACGTTTATTGCAGCCATTTCCTAGTTGTCTTCACTCTCAGGAATGTTCAGGATGGAGGACAATAGCTGGATGAATTGGTTTTGTGCCAGTACCATCTTGCTTCTGCTGTCTTGCCTAAGGAGCACTTTGGCTTCCCTTCAGTCATATTATGGGTGCATAGTTTTCACAAGATGTGGAAAGTGTGCTGTGACTAACCAGTTGAGAACAGCTTACAAGCTCCACAGCTTGTTCTGGCAGACAGAAAATGTCCTGCAGACTGTAGCTTGGGCAACTTGTGGATGGTATTTCAACTCAAAATCTCAGTGAAGAATGAATTTATGGAATAAGATTCAGAGATGTTCTTCACAAGACTTATCACTGCAGTGATTTACCCATAACAGGTTTAAATGTGCTAGTTCAGGTAACCATAGCAGTGTAATAGAGAAATAGCCATACTCCTGCGTGCTTATGTCCTCTGATGTGTTTATAGCCTGTTCTGAGGGCCATGCTGCCATGGTCACAGGGTAGCCTTCCTGAGCTAACCTGTTTAAGGCCCTCATTGAATCAGTACTAGTTCCATCCTGATTAACCAACATTAAATGCTGTGTACTTAGGGAGTTAAATAAATTATATGAGGCGCATCTATAATAATATATTAATATAAGTGTATCCTACTTGAAGGCCACCAACTATAGCTTCTATTCTTTTCATCTGCTGAACATGAGCCAGTAGTGTGCCCAGGTGGCCAAGAAGGTGAATGGCATCCTGGCTTATATCAGAAATAGTGTGACCAGCAGGTCCAGGGAGGTTATTCTCCCTCTGCCCTTGGCACTGGTGAGACTACTCCTTGAATCCTGTGTTCAGTTCTGGGCCCCTCAGCACAAGAAGGATGTTGAGGCTCTGGAGCAAGTCCAGAGAAGAGCAATGAAGCTGGTGAAGGGTCTGGAGAACAGACCTTATGAGGAACGTCTGAGAGAGCTTGAGTTATTTAGCCTGGAGAAGAGGAGGCTGAGGGGAGACCTCATTGCTCTCTATAACTACCTGAAAGGAGGTAGTAGAGAGGAGGGAGCTGGGCTCTTCTCCCAAGTGACAGGGGACAGGACAAGAGGGAATGGTCTCAAGCTCCGCCTGGGGAGATTTAGGCTAGAGATTAGGAGGAAGTTTTTCGCAGAAAGGGTCATTGGGCATTGGAATAGGCTACCCAGGAAGGTGATTGATTCACCTTCTCTGGAGCTGTTTAAGGCACGGGTGGACGAGGTGCTAAGGGGCATGGTTTAGTGTTTGGTAGGAATGGTTGGACTCAGTGATCTGGTGGGTCTCTTCCAACCTGGTTGTTCTATGCTTCTATGCTTCTATGCTTCTATCTCTGCCATGTAGCTGTATAAATAGACTATTATCTATTCCTGCATAATAGTTCATACATTTTTCTGTACCAGCAACTGGGTTTCATGACTTTAAATACTTCCAGTACTAGGCGTATGCAAACTATTTCAGAATTTAAACAGAAATTGAGTGCAGTCATCTTTGGAAGACACCAACAAACTTACTATTCCTTGTCCTGTTTTCCAAAGTATTACTGTGTTATTAACTAGAACATTTTATTAGAATCTCAGCAGAAATAAACTCAGCTCACAGTTTTATTGATGAAGAGAAAACTATCATTTTTTCAGCATGTATCAATAATAACTGAATTGTTAAGGTAATGTTTGTACTGCAAAAATATTCTTTCTGGTTTTTTTTCCAAGAAGACCTGTGAAGAACCCAAACAGAAAGTTGAGGTTTATTACACTCTAAATTAAGCTTAAATGACTTATAGTATTTTATTTCTAGAACTGTGGCTACATCTCGTATATAGCATTTTTATAGAGATGTTGAATAAAACGTAGTGACTTACAGCCAACTGGCTGAAATACCTTGTTTTCAGGGTTTGTTGAAGTTGTTACATATTAACTAACAGTGTGCTAACAGCTAAGTAAATGTTTGGCAACTAATCAGAAGCTCTAAATGAGGTCATAACATACAGAGAGGTCCTGAGAGCTTACAATTCCTGTGTGTTTCAATGAATTTTGTTGCTAGTAAGCATCCTTTGTAGCTTGTAGGCTCTGATCCAGAAGTGCACTTGAATGTATACGTGTGTCTTTAAGCCAATGAGTAGATGCATCAGATTCACTAAGGCTTCTGTTCTGCATGAAATTATGTACAAGACCAAATTGTTGCGGAATAAATAAGTTTTATTGGGAAAGTTTCAGGACAAAAAGGTGAAAGACTTGAGAATGCCTTTGACCAGCATGCTAAGATGCTACTCATTAATGTGTGTGAGCAGCAACTGATTTTATCTATGAAAAGAGTTGTTTTCTACTTGATTGCAGCTCATAACAATTAAATACTTCTAATTTACTCATGTTTTATTCCTGACTAGAAATTATCATTATAACTGATGTGGTGCATGCAGAACCATGAAAGTAATGATTCCAGGCTAACTGGCATGTTTCTTATAATGTCATGCTTAATTGAAGCCAACTATTGACTCAGTCCAGCCCACTATTTCAGAGGGAATTGTTTTTATTGACCCCATATAATCTCTGGTAGTTTTAATATAATTTAGATTGATGATTTGACTGTATTGCAGCTGCTACTAAATGGAATGGAATAAGTAGAAATGTATAAAAGATAAGAAGTACTTTCTTTAAAGCGGTAATTTGTAGGAAAAATATCTTCAACATATTTCTATGTGAACAGGGGAGAAGATCTCAAAATCTTTTCATTTTATACTGGAAAACTGATGACCAGTTCTTAATATTGAGCAAACCTAACAGAACAGAAAATTTGAGTTATTGGACATTTGAATGAGACAATTCTCATTGTTAGTGGGATAGCGACCACTAAGAAATACTGGTATAAAACACAGAGGAGGAAAAGCATTTTCTTGAATTTTTTTTTGTTGAAATACTATCAGTTTATCCAGAGTTTCATTATCTCTTCTGTTATCAAACAGGAAATCCTATCTTTACTTTGCTGCTCCTGAAAGGTAGTCTTATCAACCAACCATTCTTCACATTTGGTTCTCCAAAGTTTCTTCCACTTCTGCTATCTCACAGAGTAATTAGGTCTGAAAGAAGCAGGTGGAGCCAGCCTCTGTTTAGAACTTGTACATACCATTGGGTATTTTATTTATGTGAAGGCCGAAAAGATGATTAATCTTAACAAACTGAGGCTGATAAAAAAAGTGACCTCAATTTCAGTTTGTTCAGGATTCCACTTACAGAAAATATAATCGCTACTCAGGAGACCCTTGCCTTCAGTGATGTCAGAAATGTGTTTCACAGTACTATCATTGGTTTTATCATAACACCAATGATTTATTACATGTACAAAACCTAGTTACCTAAGGTTAAACGTCTTGAACTGGAATAACTTTAGGAATGGTTTTGAGGTGGGGTATTTTTGCTTGCTTTTTTCATGAAAAAAGGAATATTCTTCAGTGTATGGTCCCCTTTATTAATAGGTTTTGTTAAAATTCATGTTTTATATCTTAATGAAGATCCAGAATGGTAAAAATAAAAAAAAATAATTGATGCTGAAGAAAATTTCTGTTGATTTACAAAGGTTTTTTATCAAATTATCTAAAAGAAAAGTCACAGTGACCTTTTTGTAACTAATTTCTCCAAGGTTCAGTATGTAGATGTAATCCTGTTCTGAGTACCAGCCATGATATAGAGTAGCTCTAAAAGATCAAGACAAAGCTAAATCCTTGTAATAATTTGAGTGAGATTTTAATAGTTATATTTTATTTTTTTTAGATGTTCGTAGCTCACTTATCCATACAGAAGGAGCAGCAGAAGCACAAAATGTATCAAATACGAGGTAGATCATATGCTCATTGACTGTGGTAAGACTGTTTCTTTACTTGAAGGAATATGTGGGGAAAATTTGGAGAACTGAGATTTTTGACAATAAATGCATATTTTATTTTAAACTTCTAAATTAAAAATATTCTTACTTTTGTAAAATGACATGGTTATTCACACATTGACTTGGCATTTGAGATCCAGCTTGTTGCAGATTTAAAATTCTCACAACAAAGCTACTAATTATTTCTGTGGGGGCTCTAGGTTTTTGTGGTTTTTTTCCCTTCTCCCCACCAGCATTCTCCTTGCCTATCCATAAGCCCAAAGGATATATTCAGATAGCATAACAATTTTGCTTCTGCTTTCAGTTTGTTCTCTAGATATCTAGTTTCCAGGTGATGAAAGGAGATCTTGAAAATTGCATTTCTTTTTTGTTAAGCAATGGAAAGCACACCCCAGTGCAGAGAGAGACTGCTTTTGTCTCTCTGACATGTACGCATGATTTATACAGCCTTATAAATCTTGGGTGTATGGGACTATGTGTCTTACAAATGAGATGAAGAGTGTCGCTTTTGGAATGGGTTTGTTAATGCTGAGAGAGATTAGTATTCTCTCCCTCTAACCTCTTGACCACCCCTTGGTAAAATAGCATGGCTTAGAGTTAATGAGATTAATCACTTGTATAGCAAACATCTTCATTTTCAAAGTCAGTGCAAGCTGACACCTGTATTGTTCTGCATTAGAAATAAGATGGTGTTTCAGAGGAAAGAAATAGGGAGGAAAAGGTAACCTATAAAGAAAGACCTATTGTGTTTAACAGTGTAACCTTTGAAAGGCCTTTGCTGTATTTATATCTGTTGTAGTAGTTATGGACAGCTAATCATATAATAGATATCGGGCAATTATATCCTTTTTAAAGTAATTTCAGAGATTTTTAGAAACTTTTCCATTTCTATCTTTTCAAGTTTGTGTAAAGGGTCGCATCAGTCCCTAATACTTTGGAACTATTTATCCCCACAGTAGCTATAGTCTTTGAATTTTTGTTTTATCCAGACCAATCTAACAATTATCCTGTATGAAGAAAAAGACTCTCCAAATCAAAATACATTTTTCTCTATTTTTGGGAAGAACTGAATGAATCAGGATGTTCAATTATTCTATGATTAGACAATCATCAATTTGTATGTCCAGAATTATCTTTGTCTGACAAAAGTGAGGGATCCCAGCATTGTGTACTGATGAGAGTAGCCCAGTTAATAAGGTTGTTTTAATTCAAAAACATAAACTTTTTTTTTGTTAAACCAGATTTAACACCTATGTTTAATAGCCCTCTGAACATCTACCCATAAACACGCATAGTAAAAGATCTTGCCAATGTTCTTTACAGAATCATTCAAAAACTACCTCCGAAAAAGTAAATATAGGTGAATATTTGATATTCTTGTGTAAATGGAGAGATGGGAAAAAATAAAAACCTTAAACCAGATCTAAAAAGATCTTCCTGTAAAGGCAGAAAGTCTTTTATTTTTAAAAAGTACTGAGGAAGGAGTTAAATTTGAATTTTCACAGAGATTTATTTAGAAAGGGACCTTTGATTTCTTTTTGTCAATTACTTATTTTGAAGAGTAAGTTTGATACAGTATTGCATCAGTTTGTTTTAATTGCTCACACACAACTGGAGAATGTGTTCATTTGCTATGAACCTTGTTTATCCACAGGTGTTGTTCTGTCTTAGTTTACATAGATTCTGCAGTTCATCGGCACTGGTCCTTTTTATAACAATAACGGTGGTTTATAATAATAGAATCATAGAATGGTTTCAGTTGGAAAATGATTTGAGAACATCAAGTCCAAGTATTAATCCAGCCCTGCTCAGCTGCTAGACTATATCCCCAAATATGACATCTACTTGTCTTTTAAACACCTCCCTAGGTGACTTAACCACCTCCCTAGGCAACCTGTTCCAATGCTTGACAACTATTTCAGTAAAGAAATTGCTCTTGATATCTTACCTAAGTCTCCCCTGGCACATTTTGGGGCCATTTCACCTTGGCCTGTCACTAGCTACCAGGGAGAAGAGACCAAGTCCCACCTTGTTACAAACTCCTTTTAGGTACTTGCAGACAGTGATAAGGTCTCCCCTCAGTCTCCTTTTCTCCAAACCAAACAACGCCACCTCCCTCAGCCATGTCTTGTAAGGTCTGTTGTCTAAACCCTTCATCAGCTTTGTTGCCCTTCTCTGCATGTGCTCCAGTATCTCAATGTCCTTCTTGTAGTGATGGGCCCAAACTGAACACAGTATTCAAGGTGTGACCTCACCAGTGCCAAGTATAGGGGAATGATGACTTCCCAGGTCCTGCTGGCCACCTAGTCCTGTTGCAGGCCAGGATGTCATTGGTCTTCTTGGCCTCCTAGGCTCATATTCAGCTACCTATCAATCAACACCCCAAGCTACTTCTCCAGGCAGCTCTCCAGCCACTCCTCTCCAAGCCTGTAGTGTTGCATAGGGTTGTTTTAACCCAAGTGCAGGACCTGGCACTTGCCCTTGTTGAACCTCTGCTGACTGACCCAGCCTGTCCAGGTCCTTTTGTAGAGCCTGCCTACCCTCAGGCAGATCAATACTTCCTGCCAACATAGTATCATCTACAGACTTACTGAGGATGCATTCAATTCCCTTATCCATGTCATTGATAAATACGTTAAACAGAACTAGCCCCAGTACTGAGCCCTGGTGGACAGCACTTGTGACTGACTGTCAGCTGGATTTAACTTCATCCACCACAACCCTTGGTGCCTGGCCATCTAGCATTATACCTAGTGAAGCATATGCCCGTCCAAGCCATGACTCACCAGCTTCTCTAGGAGAATGCTGTGGGAAACAGTTTCAAAGGCCTTACTCAAGCCCAGGTAGATAATATCCACAACATTTTCCTCATCCGCTAGGCAGCTAACCTGGTCATAGGACCTGCCACTCCTGAACCTATGCTGACTGGGTCTGATTGCCTGGTTGTCTTGCATGTGCCACACAATGGCATGCAAGATGATCTGCTCCATAGCCTTCCTTTGCTCCTTCCAGTGCATACTGCAGATGGGCATCACATTTGCAAGCCTCTAGTCAACTCTTTTGCCAGTGACAGTTTGTTTTAAACAGTGTGAGTTATAACTCCCAAACTCAGTTTGTTTGGTATTTTCTAAAGTAGAAGCAAAATATGGAAAATGGTTATCATTAGTTTTGTGTATATTTCAAAAAAATTCAATGACCATCAGGAGTGTATTTGCTCTGGTGTAGCAGTTGTGTATGCCCTAGCAAAGACAGGTGAAAGGTTTGTATACTGTGATAAAATCTTATTCAGAGTAAGAGATTATGGAGAGGTCAAAATCCCTGATTATATTAGCAGCGTAGTACCTTTTCAGCTTTGGCTTTTATTACTAACTCTTCTGATTAGATGTGTTGCTCATCTGAAGTAAATGAGATCACACACAGGCAGCCACAGGGACTAGCATAGCTGGATGCAGCCAAGGCACACATGGACTGGCTGCCCAGGTCAGTCCTTCATGCAGTTTGTCAGGGGCTAGTTACACCTTGAGCTACTGGGTTAGAACTGCTCTTGGGAAAAGAGATAAGGGAGTTCAAGATTCTCTAGCTTCCAGACCATGGAATCTTCTCTCTTCTTAATCTTCCCTCACTATCTTTAGTTAATGTCTCTCATTTTACTGTTTTTCCACAAGGCACTCTCCAGTGCTTCCTTAATTTTCCTCAGGAGTTTTCTTTTTTGCATGCTCTTTCTTAACGGCTGCCTAACAGCACTGTTACTGCTAGTGTCAACTCTGCTTTTTCCTCTGTGGCTTGTATCCTGAAAGCAGTACAGTCTGAGTTATACAGGCTCTGCTTTCAAGCTAATGAACCTTGCCACTCGACTGTGCTAATGTGACCTCGCTACTTGTAGTTCAAGAGCTTCCTTGATCAGACCTAGGTTTGATGCTTCTGCATGGATCTCTGCAGTGCAGGGCAAACATGCTTTTAGCTGAAGAGATCATGTTCTATCCTTTAACCTTTTCTCAGCTGCTGTCCCTTAGACATACCTACTGCAAAATGTCATACTAAAGGGCATTGCCAGACTTCTAATGTTGCTGAAGTTTTATCAGTAGAAGTATTTTTTCTGTTGACACTGTTGTTTTTTTATTCTGGAGTGGAGATATTGTGATTAAAAGTTACATTGTCAATCAAACTAAAAAGTAGTAAAGTCTAGGTGTTGGTAAATTTTAATGTCTTTTGAACAACTTTCAAAACAGTTCTGGCAAGGTGGTTTTGAAGTAGCTGAGATTCAAAATCATGGAAAAAACTACCATGTAAAGCAGCCCTGCAATCTTCGTCCATGCCAATATGTGAAAAGCTTTTTCCAAGATTATTTTTCGAATAGGATAGGAATATATAACTGTGCCATCAAGTGTTCTATGTGTGATTGATTGCATATTTTAAATTTTAGATTTCCTAAGCAATTTGTTTAATGGTAATGAGCAGATAAGGGGGAAAAAAAGTGAGAAGGGACTATCTTTACAGTTATCTAGACTTCAAGTTACCCAGACTAGAATATGCACATTGTTACATTCTTTCTTTTCTGCATTTTATGTGATCAGAGAGGTGCCTGAAACATTCCGGATGCTTTTACCCGTACTCTACAGAACTGATACGTATTGGAGCACACAGGTAAATATAAAGACATATTAATTACATTAATTTGTTGGTCAATACAAAAGTGAGATGGAAGATTGCCTTCATAGGAATGAACATTAAATCTGAATTTCTCGAATCAAATAGTTTTGAACTTTTTCATATATCCTTGAGGAGTCAAAGAATGCTTATCACTGATGCATGAAAGAAAAGCAGTTCTAATGTCAGTCTGAAATACATTATATGTGGGTAAAATTATCAGAATATTTTATGGAGATCACAAATGTTAAAACATGTAGCTTTAGGCCACCACAGAGCTTTAGTGTGCTGCAAGTTGAGTGATGTTACCATGTCTTCCTGAATGTATTAGCATCTGGACACAGAGATTCAGAGGCCTCTTAACATTTTGGGTTAAGTCTAAGTTTTGAAATTTCTCTGAAAAGCAGTACAGAAATAGAACTAGCTTTTCAGAATAAGCTACGCTCATGTGTTTAGGAATAACTGGACAGAACAAGAATTACAGTCCACTAGTGGTGGTCTTTAATATAAAAAGCTATTTTCTTCAGCTTGTGGTATGCAAACGGAAAAAAAGATGTTGGGAATGCTGAAAAACAAAGCATGGAAACAGCAGGTGAACTCTGTTGGCGTCCTTTGGGAAGGAATTTAGTCAGATTTAGCTGCAAGGCCATGTTGTCATAGCACCCAGTTATACTGGAAACCAACTGACCATCTCAGTGGAGGTAAGGTAAGCAGAACCACAGTAGCCATGGAAGGTGAGGTAAAGGCTGGTTTATCACAGACAGTAACTTAAAGGTATCCAGCCATGTAAAACCAAAGTTGAGCTGTGGGGAAGTATTACTAATGAGAAAATATAGTCACTTTAATCTGTGAAACTCTACAATGGCAAGGCTATGCATATGAGAATGAACTAGAGAATCAAGGGCAGAATTCTAGTTTGTCCATTTTCTTTGTTACTGCTTGGCCATGAGCTATTACATTCTCATCACTGAGGTCAGTGAAGACTTGAAGAAAAACATGACATGCTAATTTTTTTGTTTTCTTTTTTTTATGGAGCACTGCCTAGATTTATGGATTCTGTCTTAGATTCTTCTTTATTATGTTGTTAATAATTCACAAAAGCAAGGCATGTATTTAGTCCTTTGTTAAATTTCTGCTAAAATTAGAGGTTGCAATTCAGCATACTCAAAAAATTTGGTTTGATGCCTTAAAAACAACCTTTAAAAATCTCTTCAGGTTCATAAATCCATGCCTATTTGAATTAAATGATTGGAACTGGATGTAGTTTAAAATAACCTTCTGTCCTTAGCAAAATGAAGTCAGAACTTGACTAAAAGTAAAACTTACACATTTTAGAAGAAATCTCAACAAGTGTTGTATTACTAAGACACTGAACTTTTTTGTTACTGTAGGACCTACATGACATCAGTTTTTGGTAACTGCCGTTATATTACTATTTTTTAATAAAATTGAAATTTCTTTATATTGCAGTCCACTGAACTTTTGGCGGAATTATTTGTTTGGTTGGTTTTTTTATTTGTTTTTTCCAGGTATTCAGCACAGGCAACCAATTCAGTCAAAAAGGACAATAGGAGATGAAAGACAAGGACATTGGAAAAAGTGTCTAGATGTGGGAGAAAAATTTCAATCAAAAAAATTTACCTCTCAAAATTTAAGACTACTGGAAATCACTACAACTTCATATATAGAACTGCAATACCATCATTGTCACTAGAGAACTGTCCAGGTGGAGTGGAGCTATGGCTGTTCTCAGGCCTCATATCAGTGGGCCATCACTAAGTCTGTTATGGTATGTATCCAAGGGCTGGTTTCTGAAGAGAGATCAATTAAAGCACTTGTTTAACTGCGTTACTGTATGATGTCTTTCAGTCTGAATCTGCAAATACTGGTCTGGCTTCACTTGCAAAGTTTTGACTAGTCCTAATTCCCTTTAGTGACGAAGATAAGGAGGCGTTGTACAAACTTGTCAAATATGTGACACAGGCTCTTGGGGAAGACCTCCTAAGGTTCGTGCATCTTTCTGGTGGTCACCATCCTACTTAGTTATGCTATGAAGAAAGGGAATAGGGTTCTGTGAAGAGAAGAAGTAAGAGAAGAGCCTAAATTGGAAAAGTTGTGTCAGAGATTATGTGAGCCTTACCCACTTTCTGAGGAGGGAGAGAGATATTTAGTATGACTGTTATCAACAGGCAATTCAGCTAAGCAAATATATTACAACACTTAGATAGTGAGGCCACCTGTAACCAAAACAACAAAATCTACCTCTCTGAAGTAATACCATGTTTTAGATATCCACCTGAACAAAATAAATACTTTAAAAGTAAACATATGATTATAAATTACTCCCAATAGGAGCCATGGCCGACATCTTTCCTTACAACAGAATGTTGATAAAGACACACGCTATAAGCCAACTAGTTGAGAAATGCCATTTGTATTGCCGCTGAGCTTTTTATGTCATCTCCCACTTACCAAGTCTATGGGAGATATTTGGGAGAAAGAAGTGCAACAAGATAAGGGATGTTACGAGGGCAAAAGATAAAGAAATTGGCACTTTGATGAAAGGAGATAACTAAAACACTTATGGACAGGTTTTGGCCAAAAACAGAAAAAAAACCCAGTAGAGAATTTAAAGAATGAAGGGATGATGTACTTTCTTCAAGCACTGAGTTTACTGTGCTGTGAATGAGTAGTGATGGATGCTTATGTCTACACTTTATTTTCCTGAGCATGCAGATTGTGTGTATCAATTGCTTTTTAATCAAGAAGTATATCTTTTTCTTTCTCAGTTTCTCTTTGTTTTTATAGTATTGTTTTGTTTGGGTTTTTTCTCTGCTAGAATTTCTTCGTCTATGCTTTTCTAGTGTTGCTGAGTTTGGTTTTGTTCATACGACAAAAACCTATTTTTCTTGCCAGTTGTGCTTTCTTCAGTGCTCATGATGCCAATAATAATGAAACCATTATCAAAGAAGCGTTATGCCTGGCTGAAACTTAAGAAAAGAAAACCAAAGAAGCATAACGTTTTCCTGTTGCATGTGTTTATGAGCAACTATATCCAGTGAAAACTCAACAAGGTTAGCAGTACAAAGACTTTCACTGAATGCTTCAAAACAAAGTCAAATAATCTAGAAAGACAGACTGAGAGCCAAGGTGGTAAGAAAAGTCTTAAACATCTTAGGAATCATTTAAGTGGTGCAACAAAGAGAGGTAGTTCTTGTACTAAGTAGTTAAAAGAACTCCAATATAATGGCTTTAATACAAGATCATGAGTAACTACTGATAAAAGGGATAGACAAGAGTAAAAAAATGTTACTTCCAATGTTTTTCTTCCTTCTCTAATCCTTCTATCCATAATTCTTTTTATATTTCTCTTTTAGTTTTGTCCTTCCTCTCTGTTTCTCATTTTGTGACCTCAGCTTTCATCCTCCTCCGAGACTTTATTCTTCTGGACAGGCCCTTGTTTTCTTACCATTTTTTGTAACTCAGTTTGAACACGCAGGGCCACAGCGCCTAGAGTGTTAGTAGCTTACGCCATCTGCAGTAGCTCAGGTTCAGGGTCTTGAAAGGAAATGGATAAACAAATCTCCAGTTTGTGCCATGTGACTATGCACATATTTGTACTTCATTTGGTGTTCATTCTCTAAGATCACGTGTTGTCAGTCAAAGATGAGCAGTGTTATAAATGTCAAGAAGGTGGGAAGTTTAAAGAATGTTCAGGAAGAGCCAAATTTTGGGTGTTTTGTATTGTATATATAACTGCTTTGTTTAAATCTACAACTAAAACCAGTCTAAACTAAAAAAAATTGTTTAAATCAAATACATGATGGCCGAAAGCTAGTTACTTAAATATTGGTAAATTTTCTCAAAACCCATAAAGGAACTAGATGTAATGTATAATGATTTGAAACATCTGAATAAATATAGTAGTTATAACAACTCTATAACTAATCTTTTTCATATAAATAAATACACTAATTTATGATTTTTCACTATCACTTTTTATTTTAAAAGGAAGAGAGAGTGTTACCCAATTAATACTAAAGGATAAAAAAGGATCTGAACTAAAGGATACAAAAGGATCTGAATCCTGTTCTGAGGCAGGGGTAGAAAACAGAGAGAAAGGTGCTGTTAAAATAGGGAAACATCTTCATGAGTGTGTAGGCATCCTATGGAATTAATTCCTGCAGAAATCTAGTGACTGTATGACTGGTTTTGAGGTGGTTAGCCATGAAAACTGTGGCTATAATTGTGTCTGACTGCAGACTTCAGGTCTGAAAAGAAATTTCTGCATATGTATGCATAATTGGTTCAGCACATTAGAATGTTATTAGCTGTTTTCTGAAACAAGTGGTAATGCATAATTTTAAAAGATGCTTGAAGTTCTAGCATGGCAAAAACTTGTAGCATAGATAAAATGTGGGTATTTACTGTAAAGAAATTTTTGAATCACATACCATGTTTAAGCAAAAAAACTAAGTCTCAAAATGATAAAATTTGTGTACAATGATTAAAGAATGGCAAGAAAATCCATACGTTTTAGTAAAGAGTTTTATTGTCCTTCAGTTCTGCTAGTCTTCCTTAACAGGGCTGTAAATAACACCACTCACATTGCTTTTAAAATAAAAACCTAAGTGAAAACAAGAGAGGTAAAATCTGCAAGTTACTCCTCCTAAGGCCATGACCTCTTCCATTTATCACAACCAGAGCAGGTAGATGTGAAAGCAGCCATTCTGAGAGACTACATGTTAATTCAGCTTGTAGATCAAGCTTTGATAGGTGCTGATATGAGGGGATGGCAGAGGCCACCTGGAAACTGTTCACAACACACCCGTTATTTTCCTGCTTCCCCAGGATACCTGAAGAAAACAGAAAAAGTGAAAATCTTCCATCTCTATAAGCAGTTCTTCACTCCCCTCTCACTAATGGATATGCAGCTCTTCTGGAGCAGTATAGTGTTCTAAAGCCATACTGTTTCACTCCAAATAATCTTTTGCTTGAGAAAAAATACACTGAGGCATAGTGCCAACAGTCAAAGTGCTATGTTTTAATCAGTTATAATTTCAGTTATTACTTTGGGCTTGCAGCCAAGTGTAAATTAAATAAAGTGTTAGCAATTTCCACATTAATGGATAGTTAAATGGAACATCTAGTAAAACAAAGATAATACTATTAAAATAGTAAGGATATTTCTTTGATGTACTGTTCAAAACTTCCTATGGTAGGTTTTTTTTTTCTGTGTTAAATCCATATGACCTTTACGATGTTCATCATCCAATGATAAAAATATGGATAGAAATAAAGACAATTTCATTCATTCCAACAAACCCTGCCACTCAGAAAAAAATGTCAGGTTTGACATACTTTTCAAGTTCATCTGTTTTGCCTAGTTAGAGAGATTGTAACTTTGTATCTGATAAATTACTTCCTCATAGAAAATTCTTATGAAGAAGGCAATGAATAGATTTTTTAAAAAATAGAAAATATACACCAAAGAGTAGTCTTAAAGTCTAAATTCCACAGCAGCAGCCCAAAAGGACTATGCAAACACACTTATAATCTTTCAGCATGACTTCTTCCTAGGCCTAATTTGAATTCAGCTTGTTAGAGTCAAAGTACGTGAAACACAGTAAAAAGTCAAATAGTTTTGGCTGATTTCTATCAAAGCAGGTAAGCATAGTAGACTTCAGGTTTTTTGTCCAGCTACACTAACTAGGTCCATTCACAAGTTGTACTCTGTCCAGTGGCTTGCTGAACTCTGTCCAGTGGCTTTTTATCAAGAGTGCATTTTTAAAGTGAATATCCCACCCACTCCCAATTTCTGTGCTTTATTGCATGTCATGAAACAGTATCAAAAATTGCAAACTGGATTATTTTTTAACTAATTATGAATTGAAGATGAGTGCAACAAAGTGTCTTTAATTTTAATTAAAATTTAGTTTAATCTATACAGAATACTGCCTTTTTTATGATTGGCCTGTCTCTATTGACCTAAAAAAAATTATGGTTTCTAAAGTTAGACATAAAGGCATAAAGGGCTAATGTATGTGTATTTTTGTGGTCTAGGTGTTACATAGCTTCATTATCATTGTACTTTATGAGGGTTGTGATAAGAAAAATGAGAATACATTCTGAATTCTTTCACTTAAAAAAATAGGTGAATGTTTGTTTTAGCACTTTAATATTACTTTCCTTTAGAATATGTAAACATAAAATCCCATGAATTTGTGTCTGTCAATTAGATTTTAATAAATGCAAGATTTACATGTATCATATAAAACAAAGCAAAGGGCTACTCTGTAGCTAACCCCTTAAAAATTTGCTCAGACTAACACATAGAGGTTGTTTCTTAACTGAATTGGAGATACACTGTCTATGTTTGACCTTTTCTTTTTTTGTGGTTTTTTTTTCTCCCTTCTGTGCTGTATGGTAACATCGTCTTTGAAGATGGTGTTGCTGGAATTAATCACTTCTCCATACACCAGACTACTGGCATCCTGAATTTGTTACATCAAAGGATATTGACTGAGAAGACAAATAATTAAATGACCCGTAACACAGGTAAATGATACTCTTGGGATCAAAGGATTCCCCTATGAATACTGTGTGCTGCTCTGTTCTGCCAGTCATAGAAAGTGTCATTTGGTTGCAATGACTGTAGTGAGGTAGCTTTTGTCAGTCCTTCAAAGTGGGGCCTTTCCAAACAAGATCTTCCTGTTTATTTTCCTTGTTTGCCAATTGTTCAGAAAATACTAAGACAAATGTAAGATTTGGTAAAAAATCAATTCATATGACACGGCTACATTAGTACTTGCAGGCTGTGCTTCTGATCCCCTTTCAAGTGAAAGGCAAGACACTTGCTAGTAGTCTGCTTTGGAAGTGCATAGAGATGGCCAACTGTGAACTGTCTGGTTCAACAAATGCAAAAGATTTAAACCTTTAAACCTTTTAATCATATCCTGAACAAGACCATCATTTTTAGTCTTCTTTGAAAGCTTAAGATGTAAGAACCACTCCTCTTCTAGTACAAGAGTGACCACATAGAAAGTTAATGTAGAAGAACTACTGTCCTGTATTTCATGCCATAGTGTGAGTGTGGCATTTTCTGGCATTTTCATGCCAGAGTGTGAGAGCCTGGTTGCATAGAAGTGCTGTGATGTGCCTTCTTTAAGTATGTTTTCCAAGGAATATTAGCTGTGTTTGTTAGTCCCCTCTTCCTTTACTCATTCCTCACTTTTTTTGAAAATAAAGGTCTTGTTCAGCTGTCAATATCAATACTTTGCATATCATTAGCTTTGAGCTAGGTTGGATATTTCACTGTGGTGCCAATAAATCATGAAACTAAAATTCTACATAAGTATTAGAAAGCAGAAATAAAATTTGTGTTGGGAAACAGTAATTCTTCATGTTATAACTTCTCTGATTATGATGGATATGAGCTGTTCTCCTGCAGCAAAAGAAATTGAAATATAGATACATATGAAATATAATATCAAGAAAAAGATATTAAACACATTGTGTTTATCTAGAAGTGGAGAGCTGGATCACCAGGTACTATAAACTTATGTACTGCTATTGAGAAGCTGAGATATTATGAAATGACTCGGTACTAAGAATCAAAATGTGAATATATTACATGATAATATAAAAATATTTCTATTCAAAACTATGCAGAAGTCCATAGCTGCATGAACTTTTGGAAGATTTATTAAATAGTCTCTGTAAAGCATATTTTTAGGTGTATGAATAAATGATAATCTCATATGGATTTAAACTGCTAGAATACTACACACAGACTCTATTCTGCTGTAGTGGATATCTGTTATTATTAATTCTTTATGCAGTTTTATGCAAAATTATTGTTTACAAACTTTTCCCCCCTTCTTACTGTTTTTTATTACTTTGTTAAAGTTCATGGCTTAGATCTACCTTTTTGGTGAGGTACTTTCTGTAGCTATTTAAAATAAACTTTCTCAACTAGTGGTGCTTTTTCTTCTCTGGTTCTTACTGTAATAACCGACTAAAGCTTAATAAGCAGAACAAGAGTCATCAGAAACTATAGCTATCAGTCAATGCAGAAATAGTACACTTCATGGGTAGAGCTAAGAAGCAATAGCCATTGAGTCTCTGAACAAAAAATAATTACTTCACCTGTATGGTGTCTGTATTGGCAGGGATTTCTTCCCCCTTGGTGTCACTCTTACGGGACTCTTCAATTAAAAAAGTAATTAATTTGAGCCCTGAGGATGTGACCATTAGGTTGAACATGTCACTCCTAAAATTAAAGTTCCTTCTCCCTAACCTGTGCTGTAAGCAGGAATGAGCTATGAAGTCTAAGTTGTCCCCTGTCCAAAGTCAACTGTAAAAATCTCTCTGACATCAACAGAACCAGAATTACATTATAGGAAAGATGTGTCAAATGCCAGGGTCTTTACCTGGATTCTCTACAGCTGGAAATCTTTACTATATGTGACTAAAGTAATGATGTTAGTACCAGTAGGAGAAGGAGAATACTCAAGAAGCACAGGAATAGCTTGCAGGAATGTTTACAGCTATTCAGTGTGGAAGTCGACCTGTTGTCCTCTTACAGGACATAATAAAGCATAATTAGAAAAGTATCTCTGAATTGTGGATAATAACAGAAAAGAGCACAGAATTTTAATCCGGGAAATTAAAACTGTGTACAGCTATTGAAAGGTCTTAATCTTTACTGTGTATACACAGTCACTTCCTGTCTCTTAATGGTTAGGCGAGTAATTAAGTGAGGATTGTATGACACTTTTAATGTTCCAGTGGCTTTTATGACTGTAAATCATTAAAATTAGTTTTGTTGTGATTGGCCAATAATGTAAGAAGTGATTGTACCTCCATACAGCAGTATCTGCTAGCACGTCTGTGAAAGACACAGTCTTTGTCTGTACAAGAAGATTAAGTTGATTTGCTGTGAAACATTTCTAAAGTAATACAGCTTCTGTGTGGATATTCTTATTTCAAAGTAGTTTTTTAGCAGGCCAGGTTAACTGTGTTTGCAATCAGATTTTTAACTAATAAAGATCCTAAGGGTATGATCTATTCAGATCTATTCTTGCATTTCCATATGCAAGACCAAACTGGACTTTTCTAAATCATGGTTTTCTTCCAGTTCAAAGTTAAAGAGGTATGGACTGCTGAGATGCCTTTGTCTTCTGCAGAAGCAGGATGTGCCCAATCACTTTTTAAGAGAGAGCTGAAATGCAGCTGGCCATAAGACACTGTCTCTGAGCTCTGACAAGCTTCCTACTTGCTGCTGTGCTCTGAGTATCTTGCCTTTGTGGGTTTTTGAACCAGGCTGCAGGCACTAAGGGGCAAGGTCTTCTGTGGGAGGCGCCACTTCCCACTGAGTTCCTGCAAGTAAAATGGCATGTTGTATAAAAAATTTTGGTATTTTTTGCTTATTATAAAGAGTGCAATAAAGTACTGTACTGAAGGAGGCTTTGCTAAACCCTAAACTGGACAAGGGTTCCTAGAATTGGCTACTGTTACCAAAAAGCAATTATCATTTAGATATCAGTTTTCACAGTGAATTGGTTTGTTTGGGGAAAACCATTTTTGTGTTAGCACAAGCTGTGTATATATTACACCTCAGTCTGTCAAATAGTGTCTTGACAAAATATGAAATTATCCTTCTGTCAAATGGCTCTACCATTGATTTTGTTGTGGATTAAAATACACCCTGATTAATTTTAAAATTAATATCAGGTTGAGGGAGGGATAGCAGTTTCATCTAAACATATGGTCTAGAAGAAGAGAGAGAGTTTAATTTCTTAAAGATCAAAATGACAGGGATTCCTGTGGATGTGCCTTTTTGTCCCTTCTCATATTTCATGATCTCTGTTGTTGGGAAGACAACGATGTAGCCGGGGTGAAGAAAAACTGATTTGGCAGTGTGGAGCTCTGCTGTGGGTAGAGAGAATGCTACAAATTGGTAGACCTGAATACTTGGCAGAACATCTTTGGAGGAGGCTGGGAGGAGGTATGCCTGACATGATAAAACCAATAATTATCAACCCTGTATCAAACCTTTGTTCTGTATGATAGCAAAAGACCAAAAGCATGCATGCTGGTGATCTGGGGAAATTGTTGAGAGGCCCAGAAAGACTCTTGTCCTGTTTTTCAAGAGAAGAATGGTATGATATGGAATAAAACATGGATTTTGGATTAACATTCTATCTGATAGAATAATACATTCTCTTTACTTTCTTGAAAAACTGACAAGCTGAAAATGATGTCCTAATTAAGCTGCTCAACAGCTGCTGTCTGAACTTTTGTGATAGAAGGTCAATATCTTGATATTTTTATTCTTGTCACTGTAGTGAGGAACAAAATAAGTTCTCCAACTCTTTGTGTTATACCTTGTAGCCCAGCCCTGAGCTTTTCCAGTCATGTCCTAATATGCAAAAGAGAGTCTTCTATGAATTGGTCTGTGAACTAGTTGATCTTCCCCTTGCTTCTTTTTACTTGTGGACAGAAGAAGCAGTGCTAGTGTAGTACTGTTGCTTGAGACCTAAGGAAATGTGTAGGATATCCAGAAACTGACAAACTGCAGAAATGCTTTGTCCAGGGGGCAGAAAGGATCAGTTCAGTGTTAGCGTTGGAAGTTCAGCAAATCTTCCAGACTTCATGGAAAAAGAAGCACTTCTTCATCAGCCATACCTGGTCTTTGAAGCAATGGAGGACTTAAGCATCAAGGTCAAGTGAGGCAACTTTCAAGAGCTCCAAATCAACCTAGTTTTTGTAAAGCACACTGTAATCTTTCTAAATACCTGAAATCAAAAGCAATCCTTGAACACAGATGTCATTAAACTGGAGAATTTAAGAAATATTTGTCTGGTACTTTTCAGTCAGCTTGAGGAGCTTGTTAATGTTTAATGTAAATTCAGTAACTACTATAATACTACTACACAGTTTCTTTGTAGAAATATTATCTTCTGATACTGATGTTCTGTTGACTGACCAGATAGAAAAGTAAATGCGTAGGTGTTAAATATACTTTAAACATGACTGAAAAGCAGAGAACAAACCAAACGTAGCTTCTTAATTTAAAGTTTCTCCTTTTGGAATTTAGAGCAGATGTGCACTGTTAAAAAAAAAAAAAAAAAAAAAAAAAGCCCTGGTAGTTTTATTAAGGCCATGAAATGAGGTTGTAAAAAGGTGCTGAAGTAGCTTCATGGGTTCGTGGTTCATTAACTCTAATTGTCGCATCTGGATTCCATCTGATAGATGATCAGGTCATTCCTTTCTCACATCCTTTTTCTCACTGTCTTCAGGTGACCAGCTTCCAGATCTAACTCTTTCAAAAGTATTTCCAACAGTGGGCCTGGATAATAATCTAAACCACTTCAGTCATACCTGAATGCGTCTTTTTCTTTTTGGATTTTCTTCTTTTCTTGTATTCTTCCTGTGTGGAGTTTTCCTCTGGAGAGAATAGAACCATCATTAACTAAAAAAACCATTTTAGATTTTGAGAGATTATGTTACATAAAAGTTTTCCTACTTGACAAGACTTATTTTTGGAGGTCAGAAAATTCTAACATACATTAAAAATAGAAAATGTAAAAGCCTTACCAGGCACAAAGTGCTTTCTGATTTCAGGCTTGATGTGAGGGAGTGAAGAGGCAATGTTTTACATACCACCCACATCAGACAACCACATAATTTATAGTATGTGGCCATCTGTGTGTTTCCCCAAGTTCTTGTTCTTTATTAGAATTAAGTATGTGCCAAATGCAGAACATGAACTCTGCAGGCAGTGGAAAAGATATGGAATGTTCCTCCCTTTATTTCAAGATGTTTGTGGATGGAAGTTGTCTCATGATTGTTTGGAGTCCTGAGAAAATAAATTAATGCTTTCAGACCAATGTCAAATAGCAGCTCTTTTTTTAGCAGAGCTATTTATATGGACACAGAACTACCTGTTTTCCCCACTAGAATTAAGATACTCAAAAAAGTTTTCAGAACTTGGAATTTTTTTGGCATGTGGAATTCCAAAACATAGCTAAAATCTCGTGTCATGGTAACATGGTCATTACTATGAAAGAATCAATTTGATTGGCTTTGTCTGATTTAAGTACTATTAAGTACAGTTTTTTCAAATAAGTAAATAAATAATGCTGTGTTGTTAAGCATTAATTTTACTCACATGATTGATAGTAGGGAGTTTTCTAAAATTAAGAGAAATAAAAGCTGTATATCTGAACATACTTTTTTCCCTGAGTTTATAAAATCAAAGTCTTTTCTTGATTGTTAGAGTTAAGTATTCAAAAATCTTTAATTTTAAATCCCTAATATACCATACCAAAATAAAATTATCATATCTAAACATATGGAACAGTCATAATACTTCTCATGTTACTGCTTTTAAACCTGTTGAAATGTTTATATCTGTAGACCATAAGGTTTTGAAAATGAAAATCCATCAGTTTTGACACACAGATAATTTTGTAGAAGTGTTACCAACATTAAATATCTATAAGAGTATTTTTTAAATTTTTTTCAAGTTTATTCCATTTTTATTAATGAATTTATTTTTCTTCAGAATACCACCATCATTAAATATTCCTATCAGAACTGTCTGATATTATTTTCTCAAAATCCTGTTGGCATTTATGTCTATTTTAAAATATTTCTTGTATTGTAAAATAGGAAGAAATCATAGAATCATAGAACAACCAGGTTGGAAGAGACCCATCGGATCATCGAGTCCAACCATTACTATCAAACACTAAACCATGTCCCTCAGGACCTCATCCACCCATGCCTTAAACACCTCCAGGGAAGGTGACTCAACCACCTCCCTGGGCAGCCTGTTCCAGTGCCCAATGACCCTCTGGGTGAAAACCTTCCTCCTAATGTCTAGCCTAAATCTCCCCTGGCGGAGCTTGAGGTCATTCCCTCTTGTCCTGTCCCCTGTCACTTGGGAGAAGAGACCAGCTCCCTCCTCTCTACAACCTCCTTTCAGGTAGTTACAGAGAGCAATGAGGTCTCCTCTCAGCCTCCTCTTCTCCTGGCTAAACAATCCCAGCTCTCTCAGCCGTTCCTCATAAGGTCTGTTCTCCAGACCCCTCACCAGCCTCGACACTCTTCTCTGGACTCGCTCCAGAGCCTCAGCATCCTTCTTGTGGTGAATGTCACAGATGAATGTCACAGATAAACTGAATGTCCTACTTCCCAATTGTGTTAACTTGTTAAAAAGGTCACTTTAGTAATTGATTAATGGACTTGGATATAGCTGTCTATCTGACCTGTGAATACTAGCACAGAATTATCCTGTTTGTTCAGATTTATCATTTGAACAGTGATTTATTTCTCTTAATTATAATCCTAAAATACAATTTGCTAAACAAAATTAAAACAGCCGATCTTGCCCATGTTTCAGTATGTCTTGTGACTTTCGTTAAAAGAATCTTACTATTTTCTCAGAAAAATTTCATGCTACTCTGTAATATAAACTCACTGTTTTATTCTGAGCTCTGCATGTCAGCACTAACACCATTCTAACTGATTCTGATTTAGCCATGTCATGCTAAACTCACCAATGTATAATTCTGCAATTTTCTCCATAGTATCTATGTGTTTGAGCATGTAAAACAGAGATGAAAACTGATGCTTCAACAGCATCTCTGGTTTTAGGTCTTGCCACACTTCTGCATTTTTGTATCTGAAATTTGACTTTTTTTCCCTGCATTTTATCTATATGTGAGAAGCTCACTGGCCTCATTTTCACACTGCCATATCCTAATTTCAGCTTGTTGTGGACCATTTAAATTTTCTTTATTAACAGAAAGAACTGAAAGGCGTTTAAATATACTCATAAACAACTTTTATGCAAAGCTGTCACTTCTTCAATCTCCATTCTTAATTTACGTTTTTTTTCCACTTTTCCTCTGAGAAACTCTAGTAATTTCCTTCCCGTTAACAGTTTCATATGCATCCTAGGCCATGTTTTCAGATGCTTACCCTTTATTAGCTGTATAAATTAGAAGATAATTTCTGCTTCGATACCACCCAAACTCTGAAATCCATCATTAGGGAGTTACTCTATTTCCGGTATTTTTCTCTTGGACCACTATTAGTTGTTTTTAAATTGTGGTCTTTGCATAAGCTAAACATACTTATGTTCTGACCTATATAAGCTGCCATGAAAGAAAATGAATGTATATTTGACCTGTTGCATAAATTTGCAGCTAGGAAAAATATTACAATCCTTGAGAAGAATGCTGGTGCCTTTTGATGTTGGAAGTCCAGTTTGATTTTGTTTATTTCTTTTCTTTTTTTTTTTTTTTTTTGTGTTATTCCTTCATCTCCATCTGCTCCTCCATACTTTCTCCATAGCTGATGGATACCGAAGTCCTTAGGCATCTATGTTCTTACCTTTGAAATATGCACTTTTGTTTTAACAGCCTTCTAAGAAATAGTTATCCGATATTAAAGTATTTGTCTAACCTGTCCCTTAATTATCTTCTCCTATATTTGAACTATTACTGGACACAGGTCTTTTCTCTTGTGTTAGTAACGTATCATTTTTGAAATGTTCTTTCTGTTTGGGCTCATGCATCTCATTTGTCTCCTCTAGGCTGTGGCCTGTATCAAACATGACCAGTTTATATCAGCCTAAGAAGTTACAGATGAGCCATCCTATGTGTTCTTAACTTGCTCCTCATGCAAGGAAAGTGCTATTAGTCTGCATCTCAGTGAAAAAAACTTTCAAACCCCTTGTGTTTAAAATACACGTGTATAAGTTCATACATAGTGGAACAGGCAATGTAAACTGTTTCTAGAGGGAGGAAGTGGCACAGAGTTTTAGAAAAGTAGAATAGGAGGGGGTTGCTTGGGGCTGTCTAGCCACTATTAATTTCTAATGACTTTGATATTTATTGCCTCACTGTGTTTCCACTTTTTATAAAACTTTTTTATTATAAAGAAGTTGCTGAAAGGCAGCTTTTTTTTTTTAACCTTAATTTTGTCTTATTTTGCCTTAGAACTTTAAATTCTATCTCACTGAGTGTTAGTACTTTCTCTTTCTTTTGTACCTGCTGACCCATTAGATTTTCTACAGGAATCCCTTTTACAACTGTTGAATGTTTTGAAATTTGTGATTTTCCTTTGGTTTGGTTTTTTTTTAAATTTTTTTAATTTTAAAAAAAATCTCTTAGCTTCCTAAATTTGGAAAGATTTCTTGAGAAGGTTTCTGGAAGTTCAGAGCACCCCTTGCCATGGAACAGGGAATACAGAAAGCTTCAACTCAAAGATGAGTAGATTAGTCATTCTATTGAGGTGAAAGTTGCATGAATTCCAGTAATGATGAGGAAATATCTTGATTTGAAAAAACATGAAAATTTAAAAGAAAATTTGAAGGACATGCTTTATGAGTAGTTTTCTATTTAACCTCAGGTATCAATCTTACTTAGTAAAGAAAATATCCACAATGTAGCAAACAAAATACCAAAATTTTATCTTCTCTGTTATACATGAGTTTGAGCATAGATCTGTGGGCTTTTCACAGAAATCTATCCCTAACCTTCCTTCCCATTCCATCAGCCACAAACAAAGTCACCTGGGTTGTGTGGAGGCAGAGGCAGAATGAGAGTTCAGGGGAACAGAAAGGAATGTAGGAGTCAAGCAGACACGTGAACTAATTCACATACCCACATTTCAAATGTTTCTAGCTACAGTTTAAGTATGTATTCATACAGGTAGCTTTGCAATATCTTAATAATTTTTTAGGACACAAAGCCTGGAGAGATTCGTGAGATTAGTGAGCCCTTTTCTTCCTGTATTCTTTCAGGAATAAGTAAAGCATGGTCCTCAAAAAGCCCTTTATAAACTCACACAGATGGGGTATAAGAGCATCATATTGCTAAAGGAAAAGTAGAATTAGTAGACAGAAGATAACAGGAGTTGGTGGAGCGATTTTATTTATTGCCTTCTTCCAACCCAAACTGTTAGTTTGGTTTTTTTTAGTCTGGGAAGTACTCTTCAACATCTCTGCCACTTAATTTGCTATATATTTATCAGCAACATTTACCTCCTAGGGAGACAAAAGCTGTTGTGTACCTCGGAGCTTAATAAGAAAGTCATTCAATCCACAAGTGTTACCAAACAGAATCACAGAATCACAGAACAACCAGGTTGGAAGGGACCCATCGGATCTTCTAGTCCAACCATTCCTATCTAACACTAAACCAAGTCCCTCAATACCTCATCCACCCGTGCCTTAAACACCTCCAGGGAAGGTGAATCAACCACCTCCCTGGGCAGCCTGTTCCAATGCCCATGGACCCTCTGCGTGAAAAATCTCCTCCTAATCTCCAGCCTAAATCTCCCCTGGCGGAGCTTGAGGCCATTCCCTCTTGTCCTGTCCCCTGTCACTTGGGAGAAGAGGCCAGCTCCCTCCTCTCCACAACCTCCTTTCAGGTACTTGTAGAGAGTAATGAGGTCTCCTCTCAGCCTCCTCTTCTCCAGGCTAAACAACCCCAGCTCTCTCAGCCGCTCCTCATAGGGTCTGTTCTCCAGCCCCTTCACCAGTCTCGTCGCTCTTCTCTGGACTTGCTCCAGAGCCTCAACATCCTTCTTGTGGTGAGGGGCCCAGAACTGGACACAGTATTCAGGGAGCGGCCTCACCAGTGCTGAATACAGAGGGAGAATCACCTCCCTGGACCTGCTGGTCACACCGTTTCTGATACAAACCAGGATGCCATTGGCCTTCTTGGCCACCTGGGCACACTGCTGGCTCATGTTCAGTCGGTTGTCGACCAACACCCCCAGGTCCCTCTCCTCCTGGCAGTTTTCCAGCCAGGCTTCTCCCAGTCTGTAGTTCTGCATAGGGTTGTTGTGCCCCAAGTGCAGGACCCGGCACTTGGCCGTGTTAAACCTCATGCCGTTGGACACTGCCCAGCGGTCCAGCCTGCCCAGGTCCCTTTGCAAAGCCTCCCTACCCTCCAGCAGATCGACACTTGCACACAGCTTTGTGTCATCTGCAAACTTGCTAAGGGTACCCTCAATGCCCTCATCCAGGTCATTGATGAAGACATTGAACAGGGCTGGACCTAGCACTGAGCCCTGGGGAACATCACTTGTCACTGGCCTCCAGCTGGACTTAACACCATTTACCACCACTCTCTGGGCCCGGCCATCCAGCCAGTTTTCTACCCAGGAGAGTGTGTGTCTGTCCAGGCCAGAGGCTGACAGTTTCCGTAGCAGAATGCTGTGAGAAACTGTGTCAAAGGCTTTACTGAAGTCCAGGAAGACCACATCCACAGCCTTTCCCTCATCCAGCAGCCGAGTCACTTTGTCATAGAAGGCGATCAGGTTGGTTTGGCAGGACCTGCCTCTGGTAAACCCATGTTGACTGGGCCTGATCACCCGGTTCTCTTGTAAGTGCTTCATGATAGCACTCAAGATCACCTGTTCCATGACTTTCCCTGGCACTGAGGTCAGACTGACTGGCCTGTAGTTCCCCGGATCCTCCCTGCTACCCTTCTTGTAAATGGGAACTACATCAGCCAGTCTCCAGTCCAGTGGTACCTCCCCAGTCTTCCAGGACTTTTGGAAGATGATGGAAAGGGGTTTGGCCAATACATCCGCCAGCTCCCTCAAAACCCTAGGATGTATCCCATCTGACCCCGTAGACTTGTGGGTGTCCAGTTGGCCAAGCAGGGCTCTGACCACCTCCTCTTGGACTATGGGAGCCTCGTATTGCTCCTCTGTTTCCCGGGTATCTACACAGAGGGAACAGCTTTCTTTACAATTAAAGACTGAGGCAAAGACAATTCAAAAGCAATCCTGTTACTCCAATGTGATTGAGTTTAGTCCTGAAATGGTATGCACCAATTCTTTAGGGATTCCTGGGAAAGTCTTCATGTTCCCACATCATCAATTCGAATATGCACAAGGCTGTTTGGGGTTTTTTTTTTCTATCCTTCCCTGTAGTTCTTTTCAAAGGTGGCTGATTTTCCCCGAGTTCTGCCACAAAAGGGAGTTAGTAAACTTTAAAACTTAATGTGTTTGGAGGCAAAAGAGTGACATATAAGCACTCTGGTAATGTTTCTGTGTGGGAAGAGTTGCTGTAAGCCTGTTAGGTTTCTCCAGAAATTTTCTCAGAAAAAAGATCAAAACAATAAAATTATCTTGCTTATAATAACCCAGACCGCTTGAATTTTATATTTGATTTTGGTATAACTGCCTTTCATAGAATGATAGAATCATAGAATGGTTTGAGTTGGAAGGGATCTTAAAGATCATGTAATTCCAAATCCTCTGTGATGGGCAGGGACACCTCCCACTGGATGAGGCTGCTCAATGCCCCATCCAGCTTGGCCTTGAACACTTCCAGGGAGGGGGCACCCACAACCTCTCTGGGTAACATGTTCCAGTGCCTCTCCACCCTCATTTTGAAGCATTTCTTCCTAATGTCTAGTCTAAATCTGCCCATCTCTGATTTATAGCCATTTCCCCTAGTCCTATCACTGCATCCCCTTACAAGAAGTCCCTCTCCAGCTTTCTTGTAGGCTCCCTTCAGGTACTGAAGGGTCCCTGTGATGTCTTCTCAGAACCTTCTCTTCTCCAGGCTGAACAAGCTCAACTCTCTCAGCCTGTCCTCATAGCAGAGGTGCTCCAGCCCTCCTCTGGACCTGTTCCAACAGTTCCGTATCCTTCTTATGTTGAGGATTCTAGAACTGCACACAAAGCTCCAGTCAGGGTCTCACAAGAGTGGAATAGAGGGGCAGAATCACCTCCCTCGACCTGCTAGCCTTTTGATGGCTGCCTGGGCTGTGAGTGCACATTGCTGGCTCATGTAGAGCTTTTCATCAACCAGCACCCCTAAGTACTTCTCTGCAGGGCTGCTCTCAATCACATCATACCCCAGCCTGTGTTGAAACCACACATTGGCCCAACTCAGCTGTAGGTCCTTGAACTTGGCCTTGTTGAACCTCATTAGATTCACAGAGACCCACTTCTTCAGATTGTCCGTGTCCTTTTAGATGACATCCCATCCTTCTGGTGTGGCAATTGCAACCCTCAGCTTGGTGTCATCTGCAAACTTGCTGAGGGTGTACTCAATCTCATTGCCTACATAATTGATGAAGATATTAAACAGCACTGGTTCCAGTCCCTAAGGAACACCACTTGTCACGGATCTCCATCTGGACATCAAGCCATTGACCACTACTCTCTGAATATGACCATCCAACTAATTTCCTATCCACCAAACAATTCACTATTTCATCCATATCTCTCCAATTTCAAGAGGATCCATCCATTTCATTCTGATCAGCACAAGGCATCCCATAGTCTGTTTATTGTATCATTTTAGAGTTTAAACCCTAAAATCAATCTCTACTCAACAAAGTAGTTGCAGATGATGTTTATTAATGGAAGCGTTTCTGTGGTGCTTACAAATAAGTGAAGGGGAGACAGGGAGGAAAAACACTTGTTTCTATTCGATTTTCATCCTGCCAGACAAATTATGTAATTAGAGAAGCACCCATTCTGGTTCATTCTGTTGCTGCCCTGGGAATCTCCTTCCTGGTAATGGGCATCTTTCAATATTTTCTGCCCTACTCTCAAGCAATTTGGCATAGGCCCTCCAGTGAGACAGGAGCACAGCTATTACTTACATTAAGAACAATTAGTGGTTAAGACAATTCATGTAGGAAGTAGATAACTTCATTTCAGTGTCTTCCTCAAGGAAGTTTACATATGTCCAAGAAAGTGTGAACCACCAACTTATAACCTAAGGTGGAAGCACAATCTATCCTGTTGCAAGTGTGCATAAAACAATTAAAATTCAATAGGATTCTGCTGTGGTTTGTGCACTTGCCCACAGGAAGGTGCACAGCAAATCTTCTGAAGAGTTAGTTTGTTTATATTACTCTGGTGACGTTGTACAACTGTGAAAAGGATCAAGGCCAGCATTAAGAAGGCAGCATGTGCCTCCTGTGCAGCTCTGATGGGTCCTATGGACTAACATGCAGTGAGATATGGGACTCAATGCTGCGTGCAGGATTGCATTTGACCCAATGTAGACTGATTCCTGCTTAGCATACAGAGTATAGGAGGTACTATATTGGCTTAAAAGGTACATCTCGCCTACTATCCTCTCTGACCATTAGCAAATACTTATTAACTCTTACAGAAAGAATAAAAGAAACAGACATGTAAAGAATGAGTCTTTCTCAAAGCATCCTGTTATGAATTTAGGATATTCTCAGATGTTTAGAAACTTCTTTGATTGGCATGCCCAACCTATGCACAATAACTGACATTTTCTGATCTAGGTTCAGATGCCTGAAAGTTAGGATAACCAAGTTCTTCCTCAGATCTCATCCTAAAACTTTTCTAGTCTTCTTTCTTATCAACTTCATCTGTCATTTCCTCTTCTGGCCTCTACACCTTTTAAGACTTCCATGGTCCTAGGAACTAAAACTACATATAAATTTCATTCAACCAAACTAATAACTACAATTATTTCAAATTAAATACATTCTTTTATGTAATTATCCAATAATTACCTGCAGATTCTCACCTCTAAGGCCTTGTCTGTATTGCTATACAGATGTCTATGTGTTTGTTTCATTTTCTAAGTTTTGGCTGATGTACTTTTTCTGGAAATAATCTGCTTTTTGTAAATGTGTGATCACTGAGCTTGCTTGAGCTTTTATTTTTATAACAAAGAGAAACA
Organism: Coccyzus lansbergi; assembly: GCA_033558105.1. Lineage (NCBI taxonomy): Eukaryota > Metazoa > Chordata > Aves > Cuculiformes > Coccyzidae > Coccyzus > Coccyzus lansbergi. The sequence continues at coordinate 1,684,396 of JAUMJK010000486.1, forward strand.
GAAGGCATTTTTTCTGCAGACTTGTGTGTTTCCAGTACTCCATGCCTTACGAGGCTTACCAGCAGTTTACAATCAAAAGGAACTGTCATTGGAGGAATCATAGAAATATTAAACTTTCCTAATATAAAAAAATATAAATATTAAGAATATTCTAAACATTTAAGAGAATAAGAGTTTCTTAAGTGTGCTGATTATTTCCATTTATCACTGTCCAGTATATCAGTACTCAATTGTAGAGGTTTATAGAGAAATCTTCAAAGTGATCAGCTCAGACAACCTCAACATTTAGGATCACTGTTCTTAAATGTCAAGGTTTAAAAAATGTGTTAAAAATATGTGGTTTCATTCTCGTATTCTTCTTTGTCTTTTTTGTCAATACAAAGCCCATTATAATTCTCTCCACACCTTGTGAGCATTCAGTTAGCCAGACATATGTGGTGAAACTGTGTGCCCTGCTGGCATACTTCACTACCTTCTGGTATTGCTTATGATGTGATGGATAAAGCAAATTCAAACACATCTTGTTCCTTGCACATCACATGGGAGCTGGGCAGAATCTCCATCGTCCTGCATAGTGTAGTTCAAGTTCAGCTGCATTCATAGCTAATGTGGACATCCTGACTTCCAATGCATTTTATTTAAGTCCTGTCTATATAGAAGGTTTCTAAGATGTAGATTGGATGGTCCACACTCTGATTTTAAGCTCTGCCTTGCAGGGCAGCTCCTACACTGCTTTGTTTAGTATGTGTTTGGGGCATATAGCATTCCCCATCTTTACCTTTTCTGGGAAATGCAGGTGAATGGCTCATGCCACCTCTGTTGTAAGAAGTTTTAAACTGAGGTATTCTCTCAAGAGCAGCCTTTCACTACCTCAAAGCTACATCGATTAAGTGTTTCAGAAAGAGGAGTCACCTCTCTGGGAAAGAAAGGCTCCATAAACTTATGCTGTTAGCTGATACTTGAAATATACCAGTCAGCAATGCCTTCATCTGTGGCAAGTGCTTTATTCCCTATTATTTCCCATCCCACGAGGAAAAGTTAGATGATAACTCATTTCCATCAGCAAGGACATGAAAAGTACTTCAAGTTTTAGTGTTTATACCCTTTTCACCTTTTATGTATATTTGTATGCTTTACCTGATGACCAGGTAAATTTTACTCAAGATACCTATCAGTCTCGAAAGCAGAGGTCAGATAAAAATTCCTCAGCCTCAGGTATGTTTCTCTTGTGATGAGAAAGCCAGGCTACCTCTTGGTTGTTCTGTCTTTTGTAGAAGGGAGCTTGCACCCTTTCTGTGCAGTGTCAGACTTCTGGCAGCAGCCAGAAGGAGCCTGGCCTGCGGTTCAGCATTCCAGACCCACCTGGAAAGGGTTGTCACTCACATCCTCTCAGGTTTGAGAATGGTTTTGAACTGACCCATAAGTCCTAAATCCTGGCTGACTGGCTGTGGTAGTAAAGGGACCCATGCTTTTTGATCTGCAAGCACATAAATGCTCATTTCCTCATGTACCCAAGCAGACTGGAGTCTCAACACTGAAGTTCAGAGTTGTGCTTGTAACTGATGTTTGACTAACCTTTTGGCTACAAGATCTCGTGTCCAGATAGTTAGCCATTGAGTTCACGGTATTCTGAATCACCAGGCTGGAATAAGTCATTCAAAAACTCGAATATGATGTTTAACATCATCATTGTGTTGCCTTTACTTTCATAGAAGGATTGTATTGATCTTATCATAACTAGAGCTTTTTTAAATACTTTTTTATCACATGAATGCCACAACTCACTCTTAATGAATACTGACAGAATTGTTCCCCAGGTTTCTGCCTTACTGGCAAAGTTATGGACTTTATATCAGTGAGAAGGGAGAGTCATTGGGATGCCAATATGAAAAAAAGGCATCTTAAAGAATGTCAGTCATTTTAATTTAAATAACTTTTTAAAATAATGATTTACTATAGGCAATCCTTCCTTCTTTTTTTTCCTCTATATGTACTGTTGTTTTTCTTTATGGAAAAAAAAAATATGTATGTTTATAGGTAAGGAGAAACAACTTTTGTGGGGGAAGAGTATTTCTTGCTAGTGTTTTCCTTGCTGTCTTGCCATTTGGATTATGCTGTGGAAGTGGAGCAAACCAGAAAATTTATTCCACTGGAATTCAATTAGTGCATTTGAAATCAAATTTCCCTGAGGCAAAAATCTGCTAAGTAAATAGAAGCATTCCCTTGCTTGCACCTGTGTTTGCAATAACTTGTCATGCTATGGAGATACTAATAGCACGACAGTCATTTTAATCTTCACACTTGAAATTTCAATTCCAATAGACACTGATGAGGTCAAGGCTTCCAGGAATTCATATGTTGTTTCTGGTCGTTGCAAGATAATCATCCAAGCAGCACAGCTAGTTGTTTACAATGACTAGAGAACTCCCTCCAGTGGGAGATTTATTGCATGAACTCTACTTGAAACTGCTATCCTAATCACTACCTCTCTCTGTCAGCAAATACATAGCAACCTATTAATGTCTTGCTGCATTTTGCCTTTCTACAATAAATCTGTAATCTTTTATACTTTGTAAAACAAAACACTGTAAAGCACATTGTGTTTTGCTTCAAGGAGCTGTGGTTTGGTTCATGAGAATCGTACAGGTCAAATAGTTAAAGGAATTAAAGTCAAAGTTTACCTGCTATACACAAGAAAGAATCAAAACGCAGAAGACTGGTTCCCCACTGTTATTCTACGTAAAGAAGAACAGCAGTGACACTAGAGCATGAAAATTGTGTTCTCTCTAAGTTATGACAGTGGTTTTAGGATCATCTGAAAGAGCAACTGGAAACACATGCTGCAGCTTCTTTCAGAATGATACATCTACTATACATCTCTGAGCAGTTTGCATTCTTACCAGCTTCTGCTCTTTGTCCTATACCTCTAATTGTGCCAGATGCTAGCCAGATGCTCTAATTGTAAGGAACAACTTGCAATGCTAGAAAAAAAGATTTTGTAATACTTGCAACAAGTATGTTCTTGATCTTATTTATAGGCTTTCTGTAGGGTTTTGTAGTACTTCCAGAAGCTACTATAATGCCTAGTACAATAATGGTGCATGCCTTATTTTAAATTTTATTTTCTGGATTAAGTTTCATGATCCTTAGGACTATGGTTTGGAAATAGAAATCTTTTGACAACAAAACAGGTGCAGAATAGGCTTTGACTAAACAAATTTCCTTATGATGCATCGAGTCAGGCACTTCTGTATTTTGCAATGGTGTCTGTCTTTAATGCAAAGATGTACTCTTATCCTGTACCTGTTCAGTGACTTTCTAGTATCGTGTGTTATTGGGAATTTGTCCTATGAGGGCCTCAACTAATGGTCTTGGATTTCCCTTTTTTTTTTTTTTTTCCCTGAAGAGGGCAACCCTCTTTGTTCTGTTTATCTTTTGACAGAAGGAAGATGACTTTTGAAGGAAGTTATGTTTACATTTGCATGGATTACTGCATTTTCACAAATGTAGAATAATCTTACAGAATAAGCCCTCATTTTTCTAAGGGATTAAAAGTCTGTCTTTGAATAGAAGTTAAGTATACCTCTCCTCACTTCCCAAATCGATTACTGGACATTTCTAGTCAGCCACATTTCACCACGTATGCCTTTCTCCCCCAGTTCCTTGCCTCACTTGAAATGGCAGATCTGAGCACTGGCTTTTGAACTGGCACAGTAACTGCTTCTACACACTGTATAGGCTGTGCTATACGCTACTATGATAAAATACTGGAATATGAAGTAAGCTTGGTTTTTTTAGGAAAATTTCCCTTAAAAATTACTTTAGAAGCTTGAGAAATCTGACAAATTATCAGAAAAGTACAGTCCACCTCCCCTAAAATAAATAAACTGAAATAATTGAAGTGTAAATAACTCTATAGCCCTCCTTTTCTGCTCAGATAGCATGTAATATGGAAATCAAAGGAAACCCCTTTCAGCTCTTAGCGGAAGATACTGGCCCAGTTCCTTAACACTCTATGAGAGGATAAGGATGCTAAAAGTCCTTTGAAGAACATCACCTCATCCAAGTGGGATTTTTCAGTTAGCTTTGAATCAATGCATGTTTCCAACATGATACTCCTCAGTGTTAGCACACAGACGATATACATTTTTCATTTTCTGTTGCCACCTCATCTTAGGCAGCAGGCTTTATTTTAGATTCTCTGTTTGCCAGTTATTCCTCTAAATATAGATGTTAAAAAATGTTGTTGGAGAAATATGTAACATGGTTACAAGGCTTCATTATTGCCTAAATTCTGAGATTATTACATTGGCATAACAAGAGTAATTAGTTTTTATGGCAGTTCTGTCCAAGGTCATTGCATACAATATGTCTTAAATATAGTTTTAACTTGGAATGTGAGAACTAGACCTGCTGAGTACATTAAGGTCTACAAGACATTTAGCACCTGTGGGATCTAATATCAGGAACCTTCTTTCATATAGTGCTCAGTAGAAGATTTAGGTTTCACTTTGCAAATTGAAAGTATGGCTGTAAGTGATAGGGCAAGTGGGAAGTTCTCGTGCAGTTTTGACACCAAGGAGATAGAGCTACTCACACTACATCACTCTAGTATGTTGCCGTGGAAGTTGAGGGCAAGGAAGAAGCATACTTAACCTTTTCTTTAAGTATTTGCAGACATAAGTTTAAAATCAATATGATTCCATTAACTTCCCTTGCAGTTATAGACACTTGAAACAGTGCCTTGTTTTTATGTTCATGTTGGCAAAGCTGCTCTGCAGATATTTGTTTGCTGCCATGAGGACTGCACATCTGATAGCACATACTTTCCCCATCCTTGGTAAAGCCTGAAGAGTTGCTGGTTTTGTCATGTCAGTACAATGGACAGGAAAAACTGCTTGTGCCTGTGCTGTTTGAATGAGGTCGGTTCTCATGGCAACCACATTTTATCTGCAGAAATGTGCATTTTTTTCTAACACTTTCCCCTTCTGTGTATGGATGACGTAAAATCCAAAAGAGCATAGAAGCAAGAAAGAAGCCTAATTGGCATGCAAGCGGCAAATGCTGTAACATTTATTTACCTTTCATGCTGAACACTATCGTTTCGCAAATTATTAAGCAGTACGAAGTTTTACAAGATGACACATATGTTAAGAACACTCCATTAGGGTTGCTTAACAACACATCCACACAATAGATATTTTCTTAGACAGAAATCAAGTTAATATGGGATTAATTACTGTCACATACAGTAGAAATCAACATCTATATTGCTGTGTGCCTCAGGAGATTATTTCAGTTGCTTCTTCCATCTGCCCTTTCCTTTTCCCTTTCTCCAGTTTGAGGAAATTTGGCAGAGCCAGGGTGATTCCATGGGAGGTTGGGAAGAGGAGAGGAACTGCTTTGTTGATGAGGATGACCAGAGCTCCCTGCTCCCACTCTGCTTCTGCAGCTCCAATGAGGCTCCTGCCAGCAGGGCATTAGGTGGAGTGACAGTGACTGTGATAGTGCCATGCCTGTAACACAGGAATTCTCTGCTGATGGTGTCAGGTCCTTTGTAGAACCAGCAGGGGATTGGGTTGTTTTTTTTGCCCCAGATTTCAAAACCTTTTGAATGGGAAAAAGATACCTTTGTGCTTTTAATGTAATTTTCACTCTTTAAAAAGAGAGCAGAGAATTGGCCTCAACCTAATTAAAACAAACATTCACCTTGGTTACAAGAACATCTTCAGTTTTGTCAGCCTAAACATGTTTTAACTCCTCAGACCACAAAGCAGAACTGCTGCTAGGAGAAAAGCCTCCCCTGTGGAGAATAGCCCCTTATTCATGGAGAGGGTACTTACAGCACAGCTCTCAGCTGTGTGGCACAGCTCAGCCTGAGTGGGCATATCCAGCTCTAAAAGTTCTTGCTCTCATACCTTAACACAATTTCTATGACTGTTATCTATGCCTTGACTGATTGCTCCCCACCCTTCATATGGCATTGGAAAAGCTAATGTCAGGCACTGTAAGTCTGCCAGTAAGACTGATCACAAAACCTATGGTTAGAATATTAGTTATTCAAAAACTCTAAAGTACTATATTTATTTTAGATTATTACCTTCTTTGTTGTCATGAGGGTCACTGTAGATAGAAGCCAGGATAAATAAGGAGAAAATGACAAAAGCCAGCAAGATGAAAGCTACTTCAAGGTTTGTGAAGGGCAGCTCCATGAACTGTTACTGCTTCTCCTAGGAAAAAGAGTGAACCTTTACTCTCGGCTGGCTGTGGAAAGGGACTGCTCACAACAGAGTAGTTAAATCTTTAGTCAGAAGGATACTAGATCCTGGTCAAACTGGTTAAGTAACTTCATCAGGTAAGGAAACACTACTGCTGACTCATACAAGAATGCAAATTCAAACCCTTTTTACTTAGGATGTAGTATGTGCATTGCTCTACGGGGTATTTACAGCAGTTATTTAAGTAGCACTTAACTGGATGTCTGTATATATCTGTGTCCTACGTTTATTTCATATATATTTATGTGCAGTGCATTTAATAACAAGGATATATTCCAACTCTGAAAGATTAGGAAATAAATCATCATTAAGACAAAAATTATCTGTGAAGATCTGTAGGAAAGCACAGATATTCTTAATAGCAAAAATCCTGGTATATAAAGTTTGTCTTCTGTGTAGTGGAAAGTTTGACAAAATATGACAGAAAGTCCTGATATTACAACCAAATTGTGAATCAAATCCCAGTCAATATTTCAGGGAATTCGAAGGAAATTTACAGTGTTCAATTGCTCATAGGATTTAGCTCTAAATAGCAGTTTCCCTGAAATCTCAAAACCAAGCAGTCCAATACATTTGTACAAGGAAGTTGTGACAAATCAGAAACATATAAAAAAGATGAAAACAGCTTGCAGTAAATAAAGGGAAACTGGCACTTACTGATTGCCAGGAATTTGTATGTATATTCCATTGGATTTTCTTCAAAATCATCCCAGTTCTAAAAAACGATTTGGTGTCTTGGACCGAGTTAATCACTCACAGCTAGAAGGATCTAGTGCAATGTGATTTCTTGATGCTTTTCAGTTGCTACCTTGCTTGTGGCAGGTACAGTCCAAATCAGACTAGAGAGTGGAGAAAGTGAAAGGAGTAACACAGATTAACAAGTTTTTTTCTTGTACCTGCCTCCAGGATGCTGGCAATGCGCAAGCAAACTGAAACCACAGAAGTTGTATCAATGCCAGTGAGGGAGTTAAGGTTGAAGTCTGTACATTGTAAACTATTGAATTTTAAGCCCTGGTAAAATATTAACATAATTGTAAATAAGATTAACTAGTATAAGAAAGAAACCCAGCTCAGTAAAAGTATGAGCAACAATTTAAAAATTCAGATCTATACTTATATAAGCAATTATTGAAATGATATGTCAGGGTTAGCAGGGGCTAAACCTGTATAGGTGCAATTTATATGAAAAATGACCGTTTTGAAGGATTTTCTGATCACATTGTGAGGGGGTTTTTTGAATAGTCTTGGTCTGAAAAACACAAATCTCATTTATATGACTAAAGCACCCATCACCTCTAATTATATTTAGCTACACATTAATTTAAGGGTATTATTAAACTATATTTTTTAATATTTTGATTACTCTATTTAAAAAATATCAAATATTACAACATTGCTACTTCTTAGCTGTGATCTCTTGTGTAATGATCTAAGCAGAAATACTTCCCAATATCAGTAACACCTGAATAAAACAGGAGGATCTGGAGATTATTTGATCTCTGTCACATCTTATGTATCTTCTGGTGCATCATTTTTGCAACAAACATTTCAGTACTAGCTATTATAAATCTTTCTTTTCTAAGAGTGAATACTTAGTTATACAGAAAGTAATTCCCGACCTATGTACTAGATTAGTTATTTACCCTAGTTTATTCAATAAACAAAGGAATCACCTATTCCAGTTAGAGGTAAGCTCACACCTGTGTATCTATTGAAAAATCTATTATTGACTGTATTTATGCTTACTTTTTCTTTGCAACAGCTAATATTTATATATCTTCCTGAATTTAGAATCATAGAATAACCAGGTTGGAAGAGAACCACCATCGAGTCCAACCATTCCTATCAAACACTAAACCATGCCCCTTAGCACCTTGTCCACTTGTGCCTTAAACACCTCCAGGGAAGGTGAATCAACCACCTCCCTGGGCTGCCTGTTCCAGGGCCCAACGTCCCTTTCTGTGAAAATTTTTTTCCTAATGTTCAGCCTAAATCTCCTCTGGCGGAGCCTGAGGCCATTTCCTCTTCTCCTGTCCCCTGTCACTTGAAAGAAGAGGCCAGCTCCCTCATCTCCACAACCTCCTTTTAGGGAGTTACAGAGGGCAATGAGGTCTCCTCTCAGCCTCCTCTTCTCCAGGCTAAACAACCAGAGCTCTCTCAACCGTTCCTCATAAGGCCTGTTCTCCAGCTCCTTCACCAGCTTCATTGCTCTTTGGACTTGCTCCAGAGCCTCAACATCCTTCTTGTGGTGAGGGAACGAGAACTGAACACAATACTGGAGGTGCGGTGTCACCAGTGCCGAGTACAGAGGGAGAATAACCTCCCTGGACCTGCTGGTCACACTGTTTCTGATACAAGCCAAGATGCCACTGGCCTTCTTGGCCACCTGGGCACACTGCTGGCTCATGTTCAGTCACTGTCAACCAACACCCCCAGGTCCTTCTCCTCCTGGCAGCTTTCTAGACACACTTCTCCCAGTCTGTAACTCTGCATAGGGTTGTTGTGCCCCAAGTGCAGGACCCGGCATTTGGCCATGTCCTCCTTTTATTGTTTATATATTTATAGAAAGATTTTGTGTTATCTTTTACAGACTTTGCCAACCTGATTTCTAGTTGGGCCTCAACCCTTCTGATTTTTTCTCCACACAATATCACTTCTCTCCTGTAGTCCACCCAAAAAGGCCAGTACCTTCTTCCAAAGCCCGTAAAAAATTATCTTCTTCTTGATATCTCTCAAGATCTCTCTGTTGAACCAAGCTGTTTTTTCCTCTGCTGGCTTTTTTTTAGATATGAATTCAAAACTTACAGGTTTTCATATATACAGAGTCAAATTCTTCAATTGTCCCTTAAGTCAATAAAGCTCTAGCTCTTCTTAACTGATAAAAATAGTTATGTGCAGTTAAAGAAGGGAATTGGATATCTGAAAGTATGGTAAGGTTGATGAGAATTTTGCATGTAAATCCTGCAATCTCTTTAAGGAAAGTCAGTATGCAAAGCTTTCTGTATTGTTGTGCATATATGTGTAGTGTATTCATTTATGTAAATGATATTTTTACCTATACATCATTGAATAATTAACTAGCAATCACAAAACCTTAGGCACAAAACATTGGGCACAGAAACAAAGAAATTAATCCAAAGAGCCATCAATAAAAGAACTGATGGTTAACAATGCTTTTGAAATCTGCTGAATCCCATTGAAACTAGTTGACATATAATCTTCATAGCTGTCTAGCACATCACATTTTTTTCTCTTCGTCCTTGGCAGTATTGATTACCTGGCTGCCATACATTAAGAATGTACCTTAAGGATCCAAGCAGAGCCCTTCCACTAAAGAGAACAGTCATAAAAAGTAAAAATATCTAAGAAGTGCTGATTCTGAATTATATATAAAAATACTTATGTCTGAAGTATTTAAGACAACACTTATTAACACAAATATGCATCTGTCAGAATAAAATTGTAATTTCACTCAATATGAAAAAATCACAGAGCATAACACATTGTTAACTTGCAATGTACATCTATGTGTACATTGTCCATTGTACACTGAGAAAATAATATATCTTTCTTCTTGTAGACTAGTTCAATGTAGATGTGTTCAATTGAAAACCAGAATCCTCTGACTGTGTCCTACTGTTATCATGACAGAGAAGTTATGCAATATTTGTTAAAAACAGAAGGTTTGTGCCCTGTATTGAGGTCTTATTAATATTGTAAGAAGGCTTTACAGGCAGAAATTCTATTTTGATATCTGCATTGAGGCTAAAGAACATAGGTGGTTAACCCTCTCAAACCTGGCAAGTAAAATGTGAAATTATTTGATATGTAACTCTAAGTGCCTAAGCCATATTTAAAGCTCAAATTCATTTTCACCTTTATAGGAATAACAGTTAAATAGAAAGGTTGAGAAAGGACTCAAAGCCAGACAACTTACTCAGTATCATCATATGGCAGGGAAACTTCAGAGCAAAACCAGAGGTGTTAGTGTGTAGAAAGGAGTTTAATCTTTCAGCTAAAAAACATTGGGAAGGTGTTCATAAATACCTGTCTTTTCTGTGGAGTCTAATATGCTGTCACTGTATGCTTGGAAATTTATGACTGGAAAGAAAAACCTGCCTTTTAATTATGAATAACCTTTCAATACATGGATTATTTGCTAAGTTTATAATATCACTTTAAATCAATGAAAAGAGAATGTAGTTAGCTGAGTAGAAATGAGGAAAAAAATATACATAGATGCTGGTGGTAACAAAATAATGTCAAAAGTTGATAAATTTGTAGGGAAATTGGACTAACCTTCAACATTACTGTGTGTTTACAAGGATGCTATTAAACTACTGTAAAATGACACTGTTTGAGGTACAAATGCTGACATTGAACTGGAGACCAATGAAACCCCAGATCTTTCAATGCGTTCTGATACTTCTGGAATCAGAATAACTTGGACAAATATGGGGTAAGTCAAGATGATTTTTGAAAGTTTGTTTAAAAGGTTTGTATTTAATTCCAATTATGTGTATTTATATATGTATATGTATGTATCACTATAACAGTATAAAAGCTCATAAGACATAGAATATTCAGTTGTAGCCAAGAACAAATGATGTGTTTCATGACTTATCAGTTTACCAGGTAAGGGAAATAGAGTCAGCACCAGAGCTGGTGTTTGAAGGCTGTGAAATCCAGCTTTTCAGTCCAACTTTTTCAAAGAAATGTGTATGAAAAGTAGTACAGTGACTAGATTCCTTCAACTTTTATTTTCTAGATTAAATTCAGGTCCCACTAGTAGTACAGTGACTAGATTCCTTCAACTTTTATTTTCTAGATTAAATTCAGGTCCCACTGGGATCTTTAAAAAACTGATCCCTCACTCTGGCATGGCTCAGATTTCTCTAATTCTTTAGCAAGTTAATCCACAAATACGTTTGTTGGCTTATGTGAAATGACTGAGAGAATAAGGAACTAAGTGTCAAGACTAAATATATTTATCGTGACCTTAGAAAAGATCAAAGAAAAATGTGAGACTGAAGAGAAAAGAAAAAGCCAGCATTTCTTCAAGCAAGGCCTTTAAATTAAGAAATTAGAATAAGAACTCGATAGGACCTGGACAGAATTAAATCCACAATTTGAAGTCTTAGCATTTTTTCTAAAAAATCTATGCACATTTTTTCTAATCTGGGTTGCTTATTGTCAATAAAAATGTTCCTTATCTATAGGAATGATAAAGTGAATTGTAGGAAAAAAATGAATATGTGATAGGTAGAAAATATAAAGTAAACATATGATCTACATACCTATGTGGCTGTTCCTGGCACTGGAAAGAATGTCGCAGTTGAAGTGTGTGTTCTTACTGATTTTGCACAGGCACTTCCTTATTATACACTGACGCTGCTGTCATTAGTGGTGTTGATCCCCTCTGAAACTGAACTGTGGACTTGACACTGTAGATAGTATAGTCAACTCAATAGTTTAAGAAAATAATGAAAGGCAATATGCCAACCTTACAAACTTTTTGCTTTAATTAAAATCCAGCTTTGTAACTGACAGAAATTATTTGATCTCATAAAAATGGTTAACTAAACCAAATAAAGTACATGTGTCAAAAAGTGATGTATAGAAGCATAATGTCTACAGCTTCAATCCAGTGATTGTTCCTATTGCTGATAACATGAACTACCCATTTACATAGGCCAAGCTAAACAAATATGAGCTTTGTAAGATACTGAATTTAATTATCTGTCTTAGTGCAGTGGAACATATAATTGGTCCCAATTATGTTTCTGGTTGTTTTGACTTTTTTACATCCATCACATAATAAAATTATGCCACACTACCATTTTCTGAGAAAGACTTACTATGTGAATGTTGACTTCTTTGCTTTAAAGTAACAAATATTGTATTAATGAGAGTAATATTATTCATAGATCTACAGTGTTTTGTTTGTTATAAACAAGTCCTTCATTTTTATCATTATAAAACCATAATAAGAATAAAACTACATAGTAAAAGAAGAGTTCACACGCTGGAAGGAATGGATCTGAGGAGGATTCTACTAAAATGGTTTTTGAAACACCACTACTAATGGCATTAAATGATTTGTTAGTTGTTATTGTTTTTCTAGAGTTTGCTATTTTTAACTGTCATTTCATTCTACTTCTTGGTAGGTATTTTCTAAATTGTCTAAATATTGAAAAGCCGACTCCTATGCTATGACATTATCTGTTGTAAATTAGCATCATTTGCTAACTTCAGTCTGGTGAAGATCTGACAAGCAGCTTCTTCACTGAATTATAAGCTGCTTAGTTATGTGCTGTGGTGGGCTGGGTATCCTTATAAAGGAGTTAATTTATTTAAATTTGCTCGGCTGTTTATGCAGCACGGGTACATACCTGGTCATTAGCTCAAGAATGAACTGAAACAGAAAAAATTTACATAAAATACCAAGGAGAAGGTAAGAGGGGGGTATGGGAAAAACCACTGGAATAGAAAAAAAGTTGCCAGAGGAATAAATAAATGATTACATTTGTGTGTATATATCAGAGAGGATAAGAACAGCCTTGGGACTTACATTCCTGTAGCTCCCTAGTTATCTCAGTATATCTGAAGTTCACAGTGGGTATGTTCTAGACTCATTTGCTGAGTCTGCTCGTATTATTTCCTTAACTTGTAGTTTAAGTTTATCAAAGTATAACTTAAACCAGATATGTTAACTGTGAAAAATGCATTAAGGTATAACTTTATTATGGTAAATTGAAAAATAACTAGTTCAGTATAAGGTAAGGCATTTATTCTGCTCATAGGATGTAACTTTATTAATAATTATATAGTGGCAGAGTTTGGGTGGGTCTTTTCCTTGTTTCTCTTTTCTCCTCTTCTCTGTAGACACATTTTAGAGCTCTCTTTAGAAAATTTGTTCTAGGTTTCTTCCTTAGTAAAAGTTGACAGGCTTTATGGTAGTACATAGGATCTCTTGGGCTATATTAAGTAGAAAGACTAAACCCAAACATTTGTAATTACAACAGAAAGTCTTTCTGAGTATACCTGCAACTGTGGTCACATCAGAAAACATATGGGTCATATCTGTGAGGTGTCAGAAGACACAAAGGCGAGCTACATCATCTTCCATTTGAAGTTAGTGCAAATTATCCTTAAACTTTAATGTGAAAAGGACCAATAAAATATTATGACCTGATTTCACAGTGTAGTGACACTTTTAGCTTAGATCATATCAAGAAGAGACGGTGTTCATAATTTTGTACGAAGCACAGCTTGCTTTCCAATATTTTTCAGCAATGTGTCTGGTAATTCATTAGAAAACAAACATTTACAACTGATTTTTTTCAACCTAAGTCATCTGGATATGCAGCTGTATGGTCTGTATTATCAACTGTTATCTTTTCTCTGCCAAATCAGGTGGCTGCCTACCTACTAGCATAAGTAGGAAGGCTATGTTTATTTTTCCATTGCCAGATTGTTTATTTGTTGGGCACATCTTGCCTGGACAGAGGTTTCCTTTTTAAAGCCACAGCTAGAATGAAATTAGAGCTTGGTAACAGCATGTTCCACTTGGGTTCTTTCTTTCACTTCTATGTTTTTGAATAGTTGTCCAGACTTCAGTTTTTCTCGCAAAAGCTCTGAAACTGAGAACATTTCACAGCAAGGAAAACTCTACAAGTATTTAGCCACTTGGAATGCACATTTAAAGACACATTTTCATACTCATGGGCATATGCATATGCAGTGTGAGTATGTGCTCCTAGTACAAAAAACCAGCATTTGAGTTAATAAGTAGATTTATGTTGAGTTTTGTGCTTATTGTGGTACTGAAATGGTCAGGTAGAAAAAGATCTAGTAAAAAAATAGCCAGAAAGATTTATTTTCTTTTTAACTTTAAAAATTGCTTTTAATAAATGACTTTTAAGAGCCACTTTTTTAGGTTTCAGTTTGACTGATCTACTTATCTCAGTGGTGTGACGACATAAAGTAGCTGAAAATGGCCAGTAGTGAATCTTCCAATGTTGGCAGTAGACAGTGGAGATAACATATCGGTTTCCTGCAGCTACAACTCACAACCCCACCACCTTTCCTCTGATAGATCCACAGACCAGTAATGTTTGTATACGAGGTCTGGGCAGTATGGGGTCTGCCAACCCCTAACCCTCAATTCCTCTGTTATAACTAACTGGGTACGAGGCTAAACTGCTAAGCTGGTGTCACAGAAAGATTTTTCTTTTACATAGTTTTATCAGCAATTTAGAATTTATTAATAGTTTAGGGGTAGATTACAAAGTTGGATTCTTAGCAGCAATTAATCATTGGCCAATTTGATATTTAAAAAGATGATTAGTAAAGATTGATATGATCAAAGCAACAACTTAATTATGGGTTCAAAGTTGGTAATATTCACACTAACTTACTACACAGTATCCTAAATCAAGATGTACATATACAAGACCGCACAGACATACACACAGAAATATTTGGATATTCACACCTAAAAAGAAATCTGTGTGTATAGATGAAGACTAGCTTGTAGAGATGTTTTCCTCTTCTCACATTTAGTGAAAACTACTCACAATGTGTTATTGGCAGTCCTCAATGGGTGATAATAGAGCCCCAAGAGGTCTGACACTGCCGTAGCCCTTCTGCCTGTTTTATTAAGGAACATGCTGCATGCTACTGCTGAGAGGCATCCCAATTCAACGGAAGATACTGGTCACAGCCTGCAGAAAGAGCCCTTCCGAGCTCAAAGGGCCTTCCATAGGACATCTGCTTATAGAATCTGAGATGATTGACTTAGGTACTTTCCACCAGTTGTACCAGTCCCAGTTGTGCAAGTCCAGAACTCATCAGGTTGTACAGTTCTGATTATCATTCCCCTTGGGCCACAATCCAGGTAGCAGGTGCATCAGGCTGTCAGGAGGAGAATTCTTTCCTAGAATTCTGTGACTGACTTTCCCTGGATCAGCAAATAGCCCAGGGAGGAAGGAATTATATTGAGTAGGTCAGGGAGCAATCACATCACCCCAGCTGGCCTTTCAAATGTCCTTATTTACTTCCACTGCTTATACATGAAAAGGGCTAAAATTTAGCTTTCAATCCAGTTGCACATAAGTCAAGAGTGAACAAAGCTCTGTTTGTGTGACAAATTATTTTAATGTATCTAATGAGGACTTCTGGGAATGATTTGGACTTGGATAATGAGTAATGGGATATGCTTGCTGATTTGATCTTACAGTGCCCTGTATATTTGTTCAGTTGAATCCCCCTTTTTATAAAACATTATTACATCTCTCAACACTGATATCTTATTTACAACTAATTCCAGTGCTGTGAAAAAGTAAAGGAGATATTTTGGAAACTAATTTCATACTTGGTATCAGTTAGAATCTGTAGGTGTCACTCTTTTGAGTATTTTAATTGTGGTAAATTACTATCAAGGGGGTATTATGATTTATCTGTTTCTCTCAGTGCTTAAAATACATTACAAAATAAATATATGAAGATACAATTTCACATACAGGATTATCTATTCTCCTTCATTTACTTCAATTATCCTAGGAGCAGTAGGTAAAATAATGATTGACATAAACCTACACTTTATAATTTCTCAGAATGCCAGAGAAATCTGTAATTACTGCTGTAACACAATCTTGTATTTCTATATATATTTTTTTCTGGTATCTCAAAAGGAAGAAACTCAGTGAATTCCCTCAACAGAATCCTTAAAAAGTTCCCTCCTACATACTCAAAAGTCAGTCTATGGCATTTTAATACAGACATACAGCATTTGTCTTTAAGCACTTTGAGACAGTCTATCAGTTTGGGCTTCCATGCACTCCACTAAGACTACTCAGATTAGTGTGCATGTTGAAACCAGTGAAGGCAAAACAGAAACATCACCTTTCTTGCCTCCTTGTATTCAATGTGGTCTGTTGTGACCAAAATGTTTGTCTGAGACCTTTCTGCACTGAAACTTCACAGTCATATGAAATTTGACTAAAATAGCTTGGGTTTCATGTCTCCAGCTTTTATTCTGCTGCTGAATGTCAGATGGTAAATTTATTTAGAGGTGGCTGTCTACTTTCATATCCTACTGAGAAGCTCCTTCATAACATGCAAAAATACATAACTGATGTTGTTTTGATAAAAAAAAAATAGTATGGTCAAATACACTTCCAAGTTTGAGGTTTTTTTGAAAAGTCATATCCATTTGTACCAATTTATAGAAAATCCTGTGTGCAGTCAGAATTATTAACTATTACTAGAGAAAATAGTACTGAATAAGCTAAAAGAAGAAATGGTGGTAGAACACATAGAAGCTTGTAGGTTGGAGGAATAAACACTTTCAGATTTCTGATGTGAGAAATATCTATTTGGAACAGATAAAACCATCTTTTTTCTTGAAGACAGTATTGTCCCATTGTTAACTCCTTTGGGGGAGGCAAATCGATAATGATACAGTGTAAGAAAATCTAGCCAGATGGAGCCAGCTATTGAATTTACATGAAGTTTTAAGAATATGCTATGACATACAAAGCTCCTTCACAATGGCTACTTAATTCAAGTTACTCTAAACTATCTGTATGGGTCTGTTCAGTTTGACATTTTCACTAGCAGTTTATAGTTCATATCACATGCACTACCTAAAATGGTAAATGACCAAACTGAAGTTGGGAAGGATAATAAAACTTTGTATAGCCGCAGTATTGACATGCTATAATCAGTTGAAAGGGTAGCGTGTATTGAAGTAACCTTTTGCCTGCAGTATATAATTTTCATTTTCAATTAGTTTACATTTCAAGCAGTGAATAAAATTTGGGTTTGCAGCTGTTTACTAGAGACCTAATTTCATTCCTTGTGTTTGACCGCTGAGAGAAGAAAGTAAGGAATTCTATAAAAAAATGTTTATCCAGGAGGCTTGAGTTTCCTAATGCCTGCAGACCTTACTGCATTTGTATCCCCTGATCTTTACCTAGGGAATGAAGTTAACTTAGACAAACATGCTGGGTTTTTTTCTATTTGGCTGAAATCAGACAATGTCATTTTAATAAATTTTAAAGGGGAAAGACAATTTGGTTTTAAGTAAATGTCATAATTATTGAAAATTTGGTAGAAGTTATTCTGATAAGTGTGTTAAAGAAGAGCTGAACTGAAACTGAAGCAGTTGTTGGAGAGCTTTATCTATACATAAGCAATTTGGAAGTTTTCCAAAGAAAGATGTTGCCATTTATAAACCTTTACAAATTTAATTTTATGTATCTATTAGAACATTCATGTTATTGATAGCAAGCTATTTTACTTTATGACCTCCCAACTTTTTAATTATTGTGAAGGCTTAAGACTATTTTCATACCTCTTGTAAAAATCCATGTTCATGTTTACAGTCATATGTCATTGCATTTTTCCATCCTAACTTCCAGGACCAATGTTCTTTAGTAGTTAGAAGAAGTTTATACATCCACAATTTTTTAGCTGCCCAACAAGTAGGGCACAATCCTCTTGATATCCCTAACCCCTCAGTGAAGCATTTGTACTCATAAACAAACTGTCCAGTAGAATAACATAGAATGAATCTGAACTTAGTACATTATCACAAGAGGGAGTCCTTCTGAATCTCAGTATATAACTTTGCAGAGCTACATGAATCACTTTCCCAAAGCAATGTAGGTCCATGCATGTGCAGTGAAAATACTTTCACATTAGAACAGTAACTTCATTAAATGAGATCTTGTTCTACACATTCCAGACAGATTCCATGTATCTTACCAAAAGTCAGAGCATTCCCAGGCTGCATTAGGAATGATTCTGTGTGTCCTCTCTGTCAGTTACATTCTTGTCTCTTTTCAAATTTGAGTGCTGTTGTTCTTCAGGAAATAAAGGAAAGCATCCTCTTCAATCAGACTAGAAAAAGGAAAAAACCCCACACTTCTTCCCTTAAAAAAAAAAACAAAACACCTCTTTGCATTTTCTAGTGTGCTGTGATCTATGAGGGCTGCCCAAGTTCATTTCTTTCTTTTGTGAATGGCACGAGCCTCCCCTGCCTGTGGATTATCTGAGGAGCAAGCAGACTGCTAGTGACACTAAGTTAATTTTCTTGTTGTCAGTAATATTATGATGAGTTTAATAATCCATACAAATCTACAGAATCATAAGATTCCTTACTTTTAACTGCAAAATATACATGGAACATTCAGAATAACAGGTAAAGCATTTTAGATTTTTCTGCTTTTAGATTTGGTTTTAAACTTTGCCAAATTTATGAACAATGACTATTATCTTCAGAGAGCCTGAGCCCAGCTACAAATGGATTAGCTCTGTTTCGGAGAAGACCAGAGTCTTAAGTCATAATCAAAAACTACACAAGAATTCTATGACAAAGCAAAAACTGAACCCATGTCCTCTGAGTCTTTGAGTAATGTCTCTGTGCCAATCAATTTGCTGAGACCAGAGGCTCTGAGAATGTTTAGGACTTCATTTTGCAGATGGATATGGGAGACCTCACTAGTGGGTGGACATGCCATCTAGCATTAGGTAAGACAGAAGAAGCAGACAGAAGGGAAAAGGTAATACAGTAAAAAAAGTGACGACTAGTGTAGCATTGTTAAAGTCTCTCTTGGCTGGGAATGCATCACTGCTAGTAAGGAAGAGGTTACGCCTGAGATGGTATCTGCGAGGAGAAGCAAAAACTGTCCTGAAAGGCAAAGAGCACTCCAGATATAAAGGATAAGAAGAGCCCTTTGAAGGAGGTCAGCTGGTAATGATGCTGGAAACACAGGAGACAGTGCTGCTCTGAAATGTAGTAAGGAGGAAGTAACAGAGTTGTGGGAGTTTTTAGTGCTTAAAAAATGTTCTGCAACATCATATTTTTCACCAAAGTTAAGCTATGAAAATTACTGTTGCTGTCGGAAACAAGAAGAAATGGTAACAGTTATGAAGGAAATGTTTTCATCCTCATTTTTTGAGAAGGAAAATTAGAGAGTTACTATTGTTATCTAGCAAAGGTAATATTTTTCACACTTGAGTGATTATTTTAAAAGACCTCTTCCCCTGCTTTTCCATTTTCACCTGCTTATGAATGCATTAAGTGGGTATATAATGCCTATTCAGCATAGAGAAAGAAAAGAGGAAGAAAAACAGGGTTGTGTGAAAGGATGGGGTTGAGAACTCACTCTTTTATTAACACTCTTCAAGGAATCATTCAATCTCAGCATTTTATCTCTTAAGGAAATCAAAATCTCAGATATATACCAACTACTTTATTCCTCTAGCAGTTCAATACATCATCCAGTTTTCAAATGAAGCAGAAGACAGGATCAAGTTGTGGGATGTTTGAGCATTTACTGGTGTTTTTTTTTTTTTTTTAAATGTACACACTCCAAAGTAACAGTAATGCCAAAACTTGTATGTGATTTTTTTCCAGGGAAAATTAACAACTTTGGAGTAGGAAGAAACAGAAAAATAACTTTGCATTCAGATCACAACTGCTTCTATGTCCAGCAACAGCTATGAAACAGCAGGTAGAATTTTATACCTCAGTGACTGTTGCCACAAGTGAGAGAGCTTTGGGTAAGGATGTGCACTCCCCCTTGTACTCTGTTTGCTCCAAGACCAAGTTCAATGATAACTGCTGATGCAAATCACTGTCTTAAGTCATGTATGGTTAAATCAGCTTATGCCATTATTTGATTCTCCACAGAATCAGACATCAGCACAACTTCATCAGGCTCTGATGCTGCCTAGCAGTTCCACTTGATCTCCTAATTCAGGGATATTTGCTTGTAACAGTATTTCATTCTGGTTCTAACCAAAACTAAATCAAATTGGCACAAAAGTTACAAAATGTTTTACTTTGTGTATCTCAGCCATTTAGCTAATATCATAGAATATTTCTTGCAAAGTTTTGGGAATGGTTGGACTCAATGATCCAGTGAGTCTCTTCCAACCTGGTGATTCTATGATTCTATATATACTTTGAAAAATCCCCACCAGAGGCAGAATTAAATGTATTTTCAAATTCTGATTAGAACAGTTATATCAGACTGGTTCAATCAGGGATTAGTAAAAATGTTCAGATCTAGCTTAAGTCACTATGGAGAGCTGATGTATTTGGATCGTTTAGCTTTACACATTAGCTGGAGTTTGGTTCAGTGCACCCATCAACAATAGATATTGCATAGCATTTAAAATTATTTTTTTGTCAGTCAGAATTATTACACTAGGTTTATATGAGAAGCATAAAAGCATAGCATGCCAAACAGCATCTGCTGGGACATATAACAGTTCAGTTATCTTTTACACATTTGTGATGTAAAAATGGCGCTTTTTATTTTTGAACAATTTTATGTACTGTCAGGATAAAACTGACTAGAAAGAAAGAAAAATGAAAAAGCTGTACTCCAGAAATGTATTTTTTCTTATGTCTAATATAAGATATCTAAGGAAATTATTTGTTCATCTAGGCATAGTTCAAAATCAGCCGACAGTGATGCATTACAGCAACTCTGAGGAGACACTATGATGTATTTCATCTCTGTATGATGAAAATATTATTATGTTAATATACATACAGCCTACAATATAAATTTAAATAAACTATGGAACTATTACTCTGTATATACAATAGTGAATGTAGTTTTAAAATATTCAGAGACAGCAATTTCATTTTTCTTTTCACTCTTTCACACAATATAAGCAAATTGAGAGCACTGACTTTAACCTCAAATATTCATTCTGAGGCAAGGAGATTTAGTGATACAATTTCTTTTATCATTTATGGGAACTGATATGGTTAACCTGTGTTCAGATGTCATGATGAATTTACATTTGCATTTCTGAAATTATTATTCAGGCTAAAGACTACAGTTAGTTGAATTGAAAAGAAAAAAGAATTACAAATGCCTTCACTTAGAGATAAAAATCATTTGGAGAAAAAATTGTTTTGACATTCTCAAGGTGATGTCGAAACCAAGTAAATATTAAATAATGGGCCATTTTACACAAGCATCTTGTGTATAATTTTACATTTTCAACCTCTTTTCCAGAAAATATGTGCATTTTCCTAACAGTTTTCATAAGGAGTATTTGAATGTAAGATCTGACCCTTTTAGATGGTGGTTTGAGGTTGAATTATAACCGCTCTCTCAGCCGTTCCTCATAGGGCCTGTTCTCCAGCCCCTTCACCAGGCTATGGTCACTCACAGAATCACAGAACAACCAGGTTGGAAGGGACCCATCGGATCTTCTAGTCCAACCATTCCTATCTAACACTAAACCAAGTTCCTCAAGACCTCATCCACCCGTGTCTTAAACACCTCCAAGGAAGATGACTCAACCATCTCCCTGGGCAGCCTATTCCAATGCCCAATGACCCTCTGTGTGAAAAACCTCCTCCTAATCTCCAGCCTAAACCTACCCTGGTGGAGCTTGAGGCCATTCCCTCTTGTCCTGTCCCCTGTCACTTGGGAGAAGAGGCCAGCTCCCTCCTCTCCACAACCACCTTTCAGGTACTTGTAGAGAGTAATGAGGTCTCCTCTCAGCCTCCTCTTCTCCAGGCTAAACAACCCTAGCTCTCTCAGCTGCTCCTTATAGGGTCTGTTCTCCAGCCCCTTCACCAGCTTCGTGGCTCTTCTCTGGACTTGCTCCAGAGCCTCAACATCCTTTTTGTGGTGAGGGGCCCAGAACTGGACACAGTATTCAAGGAGCGGCCTCACCAGTGCTGAGTACAGAGGGAGAATCACCTCCCTGGACCTGCTGGTCACACCGTTTCACTCAATACATCTTAAGCTGAACATACGCAGCCGCTATGAATGCTAATGTTATTCAAGTCACCCTCTTACCCTTGCATCTCACACTATGACTTGCCTACTTCAAAAGGTAACGGAAATCAAGATCCTCAAGATCCTTCTGTATTCTGCACTGGTGAGACCGTACCTCAAATCCTGTGTTCAGTTCTGGGCCCCTCACCACAAGAAGGATGTTGAGGCTCTGGAGCAAGTCCAGAGAAGAGTGACAAAGCTGTGATTTTATGAATAATTACAATGGCAAAATTTTTGCAAAGATCTAGAGCACTGACAGGCATGAAATAGGCAGCTGTGCTTCTGTTAATTCTCTTGCCTCTTAATCACTGCTACCACCATCACCACAATCCTTTGCCCCTCACTGAACTTTATAACTGTCTAACTATTACACTGAAGACTTGAGTGCTTTGGAACCTAAACTTTTCCTGAGTGTCTAGGTTCAGTAGAAGACAGGCTGGCTTCTAGCTACATTTCATCTCTTCTCACTAAGGGCAGGGAACTGTTGTAAAACAGATGCAGAGATCAATCTGTTCAGTCAGCAAGCACACTTATTCAACTTAGCTGTCTTTCTATATACCCCATTCGGTTACATAGCTGTGTGCCCACAAGGGTGACTACAGTGTATTATTAGCTAAAGGTAGCTGTCCATAAGGCTATTACCAACATATTATTGGTTGAACTACCGTGCATGCCAAGAAACCGAGTTATACTAAAGTTATCTATGTTGACTGTTCATGTCCATTGTTTTCCTTTCAGCTGGTACTAGTTCCCACCGAACTAGTTGCCGGGTTCCTCCCAGCTGGCCTGTGTTTATCTTTCAGCTCTCTGCTTCAGGGCCTTGTTAGAGTTGCTCAGTATCAAGCAGTCTCACAGTATCCAGGCCTTGTTCTCTGTAAAATCTTCCCACAGGGAACAACGTAACACCACCTGAGTGCCATGTCCATTAGACACGCTTTGTAAATAGCACAGGCTGCAGCGAACACAGTGCCAAGTCCACCTTTTATCAACACTGAGTCGCTAGAAGAATGATCAGTCCTGTTACAGCACAAAGCAGTGGCTGGAGTACTCATCCAAGAAGTGAGTCTTGGCCGTACTAAGTAAGTTTAGCTAAGTTCTGCTTAGAAACACACCTGGGATAGGGTTCTCCTCTCTTGTCACTGGAAGTTTATGATTAAAGAGTTCAGGGAAAATAACTCGTGTTCTCAGAGGCTGGAGGCTGTCCCAGGCATTATTGTGGAAGAAGAAAGTTGTTTGTCTTGGCATTCTGAACGTTGATCTGAACTGTGCAGAAGATACCTCCTACTTCAATCTCTGAGGTTTCAATAGGTAATCTTTGCTGGTACATGCTATGGCTCTTCTCTGGCCAGATCTTTCAGCTTCCTCCCAGAGCAGGGGACTGGAGTGTTACTGATCCTCAGGCTTTTCATTGTCAAAGAGTCAGACTCTTCGACCTGCTCTTTGAAGGTGTAGGGAGCTTAAGTTGTTCTAGACACGTATATCAGACCTGAAGATTCTTCTCTTGCTATTGCAATATTCCCATAAGGTACTTAAAATGACCAATCTGAATAGAATCTGTAGCAAAAGGAAAAAGAGAAGCCTTAAACTAAGGATTATAAATGTATTTCCTTATCTCTGTTTAGCATTTTTTATGGCCTACTTGGCCTTCCTTATTGAATAAAGTTTTTTACATTGATTTAGCAGAGGAAAGGATTAAGAAAACTAACACAATTTGTGCCAATGACTCAGTTCCAGTGGAGAAATGCACACTTGAGCAATGGTAGTGAATAGATTTAGCTGATAACTTCTAAACTGCCTAAGCTATCTGCCTATCATGTGAGTTAACTCTTTACATCCACATAGCATGATAGTATTTAGAGTGACAGAGGTCTGTGTTGTGTTAAAAATTATCAATATTTTTCATGTAGGATACAAATCTGTCATTTGCAGCAATTGCTGGAATAATGAAACCATACTGTGTTATCACACATGCACAAAAAAAAGAAAAGAAAAAGAGAAGGAAAAATGATGCAATTCCTAATGGAAATATTTTATATTTCTTTTTTATGTCTATGTCTCTGTAGAGGAGTTTTGCATGTGTGGGAGATGACAGAAATATAATATAGATGTTCAGCTGAAAGGCCATGACCCAATGAAAGGAACATCACAGAAATAAAAATAAAGATTAATGATAGCAGAAGGATGGAAAGGTCTACCTAAATATTGTTATTATAGTTAAACGTAAAACGTTTTTCTTTCAGATTTCTGTGTTCTGAAGGAAGTGTTGGTAACTCATTCCCTAGACACTGTCATACAGCATAAGCAGTTTCTTTTATCAACTTCCAATCAATCCAATACATCTCTTGCAAACTTGCTTCTTGTTTGCGTTCTCAAATGACACTGCTATGTTGTGCAAAATTATTTTCCAAAAGAATGATTTCTGGGAATATTGAGTGGGAGATGCTTTTTGCATGTTTGGATCAATTAAGCTATCTTTTTGTAAGCTAGTTCAAAGCCCTATTTTGAAAAGTATGCCTCTGGAAAATTTAGATTTTGTTTGGATAAAGAATGACTTAGTTAAAATTTTAAATAAGATGGCTTGATTGGGCTTAAAAAGCACTTGTCAGCCAAGGGCAGAAATTAGCTAGACTGTGG
This sequence comes from Coccyzus lansbergi, assembly GCA_033558105.1. NCBI lineage: Eukaryota > Metazoa > Chordata > Aves > Cuculiformes > Coccyzidae > Coccyzus > Coccyzus lansbergi. Next base: position 1,709,129 of record JAUMJK010000486.1, read on the forward strand.
GCTAGATCATCCATTTGACTACATTTGGGAATTCCATTAAGTGTATTTACCTTAAGTGAGGGAGTAAATTTTATTTGCCCCAAAAGCTGTAGATTAAAACACCTAAAAATATTTACTTGTGATTGGATCATATAAAGCACAATTTTCAATTTATTTTTGGAAAACTGTTTCCAGTTTTGTGAACACATCAGCTCCAATAAAAAAGCCCACCTATACCTTAATATTTCTACATGAATCAGAAAGCTAAGCCTATAAATTTTATCAGTAGGTTGCCAATGGTAGCTAGCAAAGATTGAATTAATTTTTACTATTCTTAATTTTGTACTTACTTTTACTATTATAGGTATTTCCAGTTATCTACCTTTTCCCATTATGCAACAAGATAAGACTTCTCTGACAAGGATGAATTTGGTTGACAGAGTATAACTGTGTTAGAAGGCAGAAGATTTCAATCTGTTAAACTGTTTGAATGTCTAGTTCTATCTAGTTTTATAGTCTGTGCCACTGCAATAGTATTCAAATCCCATATTACTGTAACTCCACTGATCTGATTAATTACAACAGACAAAGAGGGATATTAGCAGCTGCGGCTATATCTGTGAACTTTGTGAATGGAAAACTAAATCTGAAATTCTTCATGCCACCACATTGAGTTGTATTTTCACTGAAGATTCCAAATGCAGTGAAGAGGACATCATGGTAAGGAGTATGTCTGCCAGTCCAGGGTAATATGTGGTACATCCATAGTAAAGTCTTTTTAAATTGTATCTTGAAAAACAAGAAGTGAAAATGGTTTTTACTGTATTATTTTTACTTTTGTTGTATTATATTTAGAGATGGTCATAAAAATTGCAGTCTTAAAAAGTGGCACCTAAGTTGCTATGCTAATTTCCAAAGGTAAATGCACACTGCACTATCAGATCTTGGCTATCAGGGTGCACATGACCAGGTGGTTCTTATACTCTAGGGTAGACAGAACTTCAAGAGAAGTCTTAATCTCCTCTGGCATTAAAATATGAACTTCTGAGTTATATATTCCCTTGCTCTCAAAAGAAATCACAAAACCCCAGCACAAAAAAGTATGAACAGCATTTTAGCAGGGCCTGTAGCAATAGGCCAAGGAGTAGTGGTTTTAAACTAAAAGAGGAGAAGTTTAGGTCAGATACTAGATTTTTTTTTTTTTTTTTCCACTGAGTGTGGTGAAACACTGGAACAGGTTACCCAAAGAAGTGGTAGATGCCTCACCCCTGGTAACATTCTATGTCAGGTTGAATCTAGATCAAACTGATCTAGTTGAAGATCTCACTGCAAGGGGGTTAGACTAAATGACCTCCATGGTCCCTTCCAATCCAAACATCGTATGATTCTATGAAAACTGTAATGTCAATTATTTCATGTGCTATAAAGTAGAGTAAGCAGATGAAGCAGGTTATGTTCAAATGGATTATGAAAATATTAAATCCCTTAACTGAGATAAACTTTTAGCTGTTGTGTTAGATGTGCAAGGAAAATACACAAATACAGCTCTTTAGGCAACTGAAAAGGAGTTGAACTCTTGCTTAATAGTCAAGTTTGCAGATGACACAAAGCTGTGTGCAAGTGTGGATCTGCTGGAGGTAGGGAGGCTCTGCAAAAGGACCTAAACAGGCTGGACTGCTGGGCAGTGTCCAACGGCATGAGGTTTAACATGGCCAAATGCCGGGTCCTGCACTTGGGGCACAACAACCCTATGCAGAGCTACAGACTGGGAGAAGCCTGGCTGGAAAACTGCCAGGAGGAGAGGGACCTGGGGGTGTTGGTCGACAGGCGACTGAACATGAGCCAGCAGTGTGCCCAGGTGGTCAAGAAGGCCAATGGCATCCTGGCTTGTATCAGAAATGGTGTGACCAGTAGGTCCAGGGAGGTTATTCTCCCTCTGTACTCAGCACTGGTGAGACCGCCCCTTGAATCCTGTGTTCAGTTCTGGGCCCCTCACCACAAAAAGGATGTTGAGGCTCTGGAGCAAGTCCAGAGAAGAGCCACGAAGCTGGTGAAGGGGCTGGAGAACAGACCCTATGAGGAGCGGCTTAGAGAGCTGGGGTTGTTTAGCCTGGAGAAGAGGAGGCTGAGAGGAGACCTCATTACTCTCTACAAGTACCTGAAAGGAGGTTGTGGAGAGGAGGGAGCTGGACTCTTCTCCCAAGTGACAGGGGACAGGACAAGAGGGAATGGCCTCAAGCTCCACCAGGGTAGATTTAGGCTGGAGATTAGGAGGAAGTTTTTCACAGAAAGGTTCATTGGGCATTGGAATAGGCTGCCCAGGGAGGTGGTTGATTCACCTTCCCTGGAGGTGTTTAAGGCACGGGTGGATGAGGTATTGAGGGACTTGGTTTAGTGTTAGATAGGAATGGTTGGACTAGAAGATCCGATGGGTCCCTTCCAACCTGGTTGTTCTATGATTCTATGAAATAATAGAGGAAAAAGTGCTTTTCAGTAAGATAATGAAGGGTTTCTGAAAGACAAATACAGAACATCAACCAAATTCTTTCCAAGCATTTAAAAAAGGAAAAAAAGAAAGTTAGTGTAAGACAGAAACTTAGACTATTATATTCATTTTCTAACTAACATAAAAGAGTGGGGGTATGTATGACAATTCTCCTAAGAGAGACTGCTATGCTGATTCTGTTAAAACACAGCAAAAAAAAAAAAAAATAAAGAAAAAGCATGAAGAACCTTCCAGAAGGAAAAATATTTGAAAAACTATATTGTACTGTTTACTTTCGATAGCTTACTTTCCTCAACTGCTTCTAAAGGGTTGAGATAATGATCCTAGCATGTAACAAGTTAACTTTGGCTGTATTTCTAAATATAATACAGATGAATGCTTATTGTTACCATGGAAGCAGATAAAACCTCTGGTTGAGAATATCAGCAGTTACCAGTGCATCTACCCACCCAGCAATAGATTAAAACAAACCCAAACATCAGTACTAGAAGATTCAGCTATAAATAGTATCTGGTTTACCATCTTTGTCATTGCTGTAATAGGTTTCAGGCAGTTGTTCCAAAATGAAAGTTACCTTGAAAGTTACCTTTTGAAAAGTCACTGGTTTTAAGTTGTACTCCTTTGCTTGTGATGATACATGGCTTGTGTCTTCCATGGTGACTCCTGAATTCTTACTGGTAGCCTGCTTTATATAATCTGAAGTCAGATTAAAGGAGCAGTGAATCTGTTGCTATTGTTCCACATAGATCCCACCAGTATGCTTCTTGAGATATAGGAAAAAAATATGCAACCTGGGCTTTTGTCAAGAATGAAGTGCTAGACAAAACAGATATGCAGGATGTTGAGTTTGAGATATATGAAGATAGGTAAATATATATATTGTAACAAAACAGTTTTAGATTGTATTGTATGCATTTACGGGCAAGCATAACCCAAACCATGAAGATAACATGGTTAATACAGCTCTTAGTCTTCAGAGGAGAAACTGTTTGATTGAGATTAACTGTGGTTTTCAGTGCTTTGTGTTGCTTTGGCTTGGTTCAGGGGTGCTTCAACTGTAACACAAACTCACATAGGCTTGGAGCACAGCTAAAATCCAAGGCAGGCACACCTGGATTTTTGCATAAGTCCTGAGTGAGAATAGTGATTGGAGGTTATTAGAGTGTTCTTAGGTTTTACTAGTACCCTTATCTCTTGAATGGTTAAAAGATGTCAGTAAAAAAGGACAAAACATCTCTGAGAATAGCAATAACTGAAAGAGGAAACTGAACAAAACAGAAGAAAAGAAATCTGAATTTGAAATGAAGACAAAACCTTGTGCTCATTTGTCTGGCCCAGTTTGTCGTTTCTTGTTTGTAAGATAATGAAGATGTGAATAGTCTTTCCTAAAGACATAATTTCTTTTTTTTCCATAGGAGTTATGAAAATATCAAAAAAAGTCAGAAACTAGTCAGACACAATAAGATAGGACTGCTATAAACTCCTCTGACACATTTATGGAGAGAATGATTTATTTAAAATATTTACTTTGGCTTTAACGGCACATTATTACACATATAATACTATAACTATTTTTGGATGATCGCTTCCATAGCATCAACTAGTAAGGCTCATAAAGCAGCTATTTTTTATTATCGGGCAGCTTTCGTAAACGGGAATTTAGTGCTTGGGCAGCTCATATCTCCTTTCTCAATGTGCTGCTGATAATGGTGCAGAGTAAAATGAGTTTTCCTCCTCTAGTTGTAGAATGAACCTGTAAACTATTCTCTGAGATGAATCTTTTGGTTAAACCAGCCAACTGATAACTCTTTTAACTGTTATGTTTCTCATCAGCCTAGAATTTATTAATGGTGTCTCAATTTATGTGGGAGAGGGTCTTCTGTTCCAAAAACACATTTAATCTTATCTGCCATCTAAGTGGAACATCAGTGACATCCAGTGGTAGCACACATTAATCACAGACATGCAAACCTTCAGACACTTTGAGGGGTAAATCTCATCAATTTGCTTGCGTTTTCTTGCCATTTGACTCAAGGTCTGCGTCTGTGGAGCTCATGCACAATTTGGCAGAACAGTGTTTTCTGGTATAAATAATAAGGGGACAGGTATTAATACAGGATAATTTGACAAATAGTAAAGGATGAACAAGATTAATCTCAGTTATCAGTTATCAACACAAAGAATAAGTCATTTTATACACAATAGTTTTGTGTCATCCTATAGGATTTTTAAAAAATACTTCAGCAGAATTTACCAGAATTGCCAAGCAAGAGAGAAACAAGTTTTACAGAAGTAAGGGAAATGATGAACCGTATGAGAGCTAAAGTAATATTTAGCAATATCTATGACCATTTTTAAGATTTGTTTTCTTAAGATGACAGAACTTATAGACTTGAATGCAGAGTGTAGTAGTGCACTATTTAAAAACGCTCTATTATTTTAATAAGTGCAGTTGTGTTTCCTTTACCAGACAATGGGTGCTACTGTAAACACAAGATACAACTATATTACTGTCAAACTTTCTTCATTGTACTACAGCAAGTTTTTTACCAAAGATTATTCTGAATTCATTATTTCTTGCTGAGAGGAAATGAACAGTAAAGCTATAGAAAGTCAAGCTCTAAGTTGCAGCATTTGAAGCAATATTTCAGGTTCAATAGGCACTAATGGCAGGTAGAAGAAAGTGGTTTTTTGTAGTACATAGGAAATATATTTAGTGAAAGAATATGCATTTTGGTGTTCTAACAACTTTCTCTTTGGTACTGTTTTTTCTTGTATAAGCTAATTCTAATCCTAGAAGTTAAACTGTGTGAAATATATTTAATTGTACAAGATTACCAATGTAAAATGCCCCTTTAACTGAGTCAAAATATTTCAAGAAAGCATAAATTTTTACAAAATTTTCAAGTGGGTAAAACTAAAGAAATTATTGCACTTTCCTAGTTTTTAAAATTTAAACTTTATTTCAGCAATTTATTTTCATTTTATTTTCATTTCTTCTAAATAAATCCCAATATTCTTGGTATTGGACAAAAGCCATCATTCTCAGAATTTCTTTTTTCACAACCTTGTTTTGGAACATTCCTCTGTTCTGGATGCCTTTGAAATGTGATTGATTATCTACTATGCAATCAAAATACAGTTATGATATCTCATTTTCATGGGGTTGGAATTCTAAAGCAAGGCCTCAAACTGCACATGCATTTCTTCAGCCCACTTCTATATGGTTCTGCCCCAGGGAGTAAGAACAATTTATACTCTGTATGTAGAGAGTTGCCATACAGTTTCAGACCTTAGTCCTTGGCTAGATGTTATAATTCTTTTTGTAGAGATGATGATGCCTGTTTCTGGGACTAATTTAAAGATATATCAGATACAGTAATGTCCATATGGGAGGCAGCAAAACAGGACTGTTTTTCTCTCTCAATAATTTAATCTGACTACTATTACTAGGACTAGACTTCTCTAATTCCATTATAAGGGATTTTAAAATATTCCATGAGAGTAAGTGAAAACAAATCTAAATATTCCTGGAAATCAATGATTATTCTGCTCCTAAATTTTCTGTAAATAGTCAAGCATAATACTTTCAGCATAATATGCCCAAATACTTAATTTTCTTTTTTACTTTTTTTTTTTACTTAATTTTCTTTTCCTATATTTCACAGCAAATTCAGGCATTGCAGATTAGTAAAAGCCCTTATTGTTTACCTTTTTGCAGTAAAGAATGCCTACTATTCTTTGAGTCTATGTGATAAGTTTTTTTATATCAATGTAAAGGAAGGAAAACCCTTTGACATCAGCATTAGATTAATGAAAATGACATTGTTAGATGAAAACAGAGAATATTATTTAACTACAATTTTTTCCTCAGGAACGTTGTTGCAGCTCAGCAACAAAAAACCGTGGAGAAGCTGTCTATGAATCCATCAGAAAAGGTCAGGAGATGTGCTTGGTACTTAGTGAATCTTTATCCCCTCAGTGACAGTTGGGCCTCAACCCACTATGCACTGAAAATTATGTTTTAATCATAGAATCATAGAACTCCAATAACTTAAAATTCTTGCTGTACCAGTTGGGGGAGAGGGAGAAAGATAATTTTCAAATGATCAGGAAGTTAGGGAAACCGATACATTTCTACATTGCAAGATTCTTTTGCTGACTCTAAAATACAACATGAAGTATTTCATATGTTAGTAAAATGCTGAGAATAAATGGTGCTGCATTGTCCAAAAGGTTGTTCGGCTGTTATTTTTCTTGCCATATTTGCATGTGGCATTGCTGGAAACACAGATGTATCAGTAAATGGGAAACAGATCAAATGTGTTAATGAAATGTAAATTACTATCTTTTTAGCTATCAAAGTAGAGATAAAGAAAAAATGCCTTGAAAGGAAAGTTTCTGTGTAAGAATGAAACACCACATATTTTTTTCACACTGTATATTGCAAAAAAATGTAGAAGGCCAATCTAAGTAACCAGCTCTATTTTAATGGATAGATTCAAGGTAATACAAAAGCTTTCTGTAGTGTAGACTAGAATATGAAAACATGTGACCACAAAAATGGGCAGGGCAGTTTTATAATGTGATATTTCAATCTTTATCCAAGCAAAAGCAGGAAGGAAATAAGCCCATGAAAGTTAAGAAACGTTCTGATTTCTCAAGAGAATCTGTGGTCAGACTTGTTCCATTCCAGTGCTATGAAGATGGATTCTCATGTCCTTCTATGGCAAATGATTATTTGTGCCTGTTTCTATGGAAAGAAGATGCAGTCAGAAGAAAAATTCCATGTTATAGGTGTGTTTGACAGGCTCTTTGTTATACACAGTTGTGTTTGGAAGAGTCAGGAAATAATGCCTGGTAAATCCACATGAGTATGAAGTCATGTGAGGATCCAGAAGAGAAAAATAAAGACAAGAAATAGCACCCAAACCCAAGTCTGATGCAAAGGGTGGTATCCCTTCTTACAAATGTTTTTTCCAAGGAGAGGGGAGTCTGTTAAAGTATTTATGAAAGTCTGTATCCATCTGTATTTATTCCACTAAACCAAGGAACTACTTTTTTTTTTTTTTTTTGTATGTGAGGGGCAAATCTTCAAAACACACTTGTCACTAAACCAAGGAACTACATTTTTTTTTTCTTTTATATGTGAGGGGCAAATCTTCAAAACACACATGTCACAGTGACTTTCTCAAGTGACTCATAGATTTTACTTCCAATGCTTAACATCTGACATTTTAACTTCTCATAGACTGTCACCCTCTGCTGAATAAGCCCATATCTCAAGACAGTGAAATTAAATTTTGAAGGATTTATTATTAGTGCAAATTTATTGTTCAGTATATAAGAATTTAACTTCTAGAAATTCTATTTTTTTTCAGATTCTCACAATTTTTCCGATTCAGAACATGACCCGCAAAATCAGGTTTTGGGCATTTCTAAACGTTCAGTTTCTGCAAGCAAGGACTCCTCTGGACCTTGTGACATGAGGGAAAAGGCTGATAATGGTAATTTCTTCATAAAAAGCATTCAATATTTTCACTCACTCAGCACAGCTATATTCCATACATTTTCCCAGCTGAAGGCAAGCTGTATCTTTACAGCTGTTACTAATAAGGGCACCTAGCTACATTGCTTCAAGAGCAAGTGTAAACAAAAAAATTCCTTTGTTCTTTTTTTTTTTTAGTGTATTTCTTTTTCTCTGATTAGTGCTGTCAATGATTTTGTCTGATATGTGGATGTTCACAGCCACAGGTGACCTTGTCCTCTGTCACAGAATATGAAAGCTCTGATAGCACAGCCATTTTCATTTAAAGCTTGATATAATCAGGTCTAATCTGACTCAATTACTGGTGTTACCACAGCCTTTCAGAAAATGTGACTGGGGGGATATCTTCAGCCTGGAAATAGATTTGTGACTCTTTCTGCTTATTCTGAGGGGGTAGAGTGATGGATCTTCAATCTTGTTTGTCTTTCTAGAGATAATAAAACCAGTTAGACTATGAAATTTGGGCTCACCTGCTGTGGGATTAGCTGGAAGTGAGGAAAAAATCTACGAAGTCATATTTGGATTTACCTATACCACGTCTGAAGCAATCAAAGACAGCACATAAGTGAAAGTAAAGTTTTGCTTCCTGTATGGGTTACTCAGGTAAGAAACAAACAAGCTCTTGATACTTACTAGTACAGTGTTATGTAATCTGTTGGTTTTTTTCACTATCCAGATTTTCCCGTTTAGATGTGGGTTGTTAAGGTAATAAACTTCAGCTACAGTACTGGAACTGTGTGGAACTAATGACAATATAGATATTCTTTGTCAAGAAAATAGGCACAGCATTCCTTAAATGTATGAGTTCTAATTTCAGAGATATTTTCGAATGTTTCTGTGATTTATGAATAATGATAGATAGATTCTTCCCATAGGTAAAGGGGAATACATCTACTAGTAAATAATGAAATGTATATCTGAAAAACAGAGGTCAGAAGGAACTGGAAATCAAACACAAACTACTTAAGAAGACTTAATTTCTGCTCGGATATGGCTCCTTTCCTTCAAAGGTTTGAGTGGAGAAAGGATTTGAGAACTTGTTCGCATTTTAATCCACCTACTTTCCATCTGTCTGTCTATGTTTTCAGTGAAAGGCTATTTCTTTGCATGAATTTGTAAAACTACTGTTCTGCTGTACTTCATAAGCCTGAAATTTAAGAGATTATTCTGCAACCTACTTTCTCCCTTCCAATATTCATTTTTTCAAAAATAAACTTTTAATCTAGCCCTCCCCCCATACATATTTTTCAAAAGATGATTGAGACTTTTGTTCATAGAGAAACAGCTCCTGTTCAAGTGCTGAGCAAGATTTTCCATTAAAGTTGTTTCTTCCGATTACTGCAGCACATCATGTTATTTGGCACCCGAACAGAGAACAAGGAGGTGTCTTCTCTGCTTTTAGTCCCCTCCTTAAGGTTTTCTGGCGAGAAGTCCTTATTATTGTACTGCCAAGAGGAAGAAAAGGTAGAAGCAGAAAAGAGAAGAAAAAAAAAAAAGGAAGCCTCATAATGACAAAAAATATAATACTTTAAAGGTTTAGTACAAAACAGTAGCTGTAAGTAGCCAGGGCTAGGATGGGAAAAGGTGTTCTACTGCACAAGATGCTTAGGTTAGGCAGCAGAAACACAAGGGGTTAAATATGGCAAATCAGAGATGGAAATGAGAGACGTAATGAGACTAGAGTAAGAAATAAGTAAAGGAAAAAGTGTTCAGAAGGGCCAGAGTTTGGGTTAGAAGCAGCAGAAAGGTTCATTATTGCATTCAATATTTGCATCTGAAACTTGAATGTAACCTGAATTTCCAGACTCATCATTTCTCTGCTCCAAAAGAGTATTACTACTGTATGAAAAAGTAGTTACTTGTCTCCTTCTTATAAATACAGTAAACAGTCTACTACTGTAAAAACATTTACCGTTACTACTATTGTTAGCTGTTCTACCTGATCAAGTAGAAAACACCTCTGCAGTGGTTTTAAAAGTTGCAGATATAATGGTGAATAATATAGGTACTAATATGGTTCATGAAATAATCTGAACTTTCAGTATAGCGTTTTGTAACATAGATGATTGTAGAAAAATTTCATTTAAAGAATACATCAAGACTGCAGAGTCAAACATTGGAAAACTATGAAATGAAGAATTCGGAATGAAAGCTTATTTTCCTCTCCCACTATAACTGAAATTTATCTACCTATTCTTCAAGGGTCCTTCCCTTATTTACTGCATAGGAACCGAATTCAATTGTCATTCATAACTGCCTCTGTAAAAACAAAATGTACACTGGATCACAACTTCACTTGTTGCAGAAAATGTTTCAAGAGTTGCCTCCTTTAACAATTGCCTACTTTACTAATAATGAGACAGTAAGTGTGTGTGTGTGGAAAAGAGTGTTTCTGATTCAGCAAGCCATGTTCTTCCTTATTCAGGACAGGAAATTATACTGGGACAGTGTTTATGTTGGCTAATATATTCAATCACTGTCCTAAATAGTTCTTTACTACTTGGGTTAGACTAACAACCTAGCCCCCCCGATGTCTTGAGAAAGCCACATCAGTGAACACAAGTTAGATACCAAAAGAATGCATGTCTGGCTATTTTTCTTGATTTTTTTTCATGATAACCCACATGATTATCAAAAGACTTAGTGTGTGCTCCAAGGTTGACACAGACACCTCATCTTTCTGGCCCTGACCCTGCTGTTATCTAAATGAATGACCTTCCTTATTTACCTTGCCCTCAGCAAGATAGCCTCCCTAGAGGCAGTTCTGTCAAGAGTTTGGTGTTTCAGGATGTGTAGACAGGCTTCCTTGTAGTTAAAATAATTCTCTGCCATGAGATATCAGAGTTTACATTTAAAATAACCATTAAACGTTTTAAATTGTTTTCCCCTGCTCTCTATGAGCCCCATTCTAGTCCCATCAAAGCAAGACAAAATCTCATTGACTTCAATGGGATCAATAGTGAGCCCTGTGTGTGGCTTTAAAAACCATATTTGTACTACATTACATTTATATGGCATAAAGGTTCCCCAAATCCCACATAGCTTTTCTGAATAAAAACGTTCTTGGAAAAAAAAAGTATGAATAGAGCAACATGATGATATGTAACCTGCAGCTCTCAAAAGAATTAAACTTTACATGGACATGCCAGCATAATAGTGCTCACAGCTTGTAATTTGCAGTAGATCTGCCACTGCTCCTTTAATAAAGAAATAATGGTCTTCTTTTCTGAGCACGCAATACCAGAGCAGAGCACGAGGTTGTTGTGTAGCCCTTCTGTGAGATACGAGGAGGCCACCATTGAATTAAACAAGCAGCCGCTGGTACCTCTATAATCATGCTGCGGGTGGTGGCATCATCTCTCAGCCAGTGTCATGTATCTACACCTGTCTGCAATTTCCATAAGCTCCTTAGGAACTGTAGCACATTTAAAGGCTAGTGATTTTGTGGTGAAATATATTCAGAGAAGATGAAAATTCCTAATGCACTGCAAAACTACAAGGAATATCAATCAATGACTTCCACTGAGAGAGAAGTTTTCTATCTTAGCTAAAATAAAATATGAATAATAAATTAGATGAAAACTAATGGAAAAATGTCCTAGAGAATGAAGTACCCAAAGTCTAATTGTTTTTCAGTATAATTAGAATTTCGGGGGGGGGGGGAGAGGAACACTGCAGAAAAGAATCGTAAATTTTGTAAACTTTCTAGTCTTTTGACCCTTCTTTTTTTTGTTTTCTAGTTTTCTATAGATTCATCACATGCAGAGATGAAGTACAGCATACAAATCCAGTCCATTTAAACCTAATTTGCTTACCAAACATTAATTAATGATTACTTGATTTCTAATACTACAGCCAGTTCCATCAGTAGATTATCAGAACGTTTTACAGACCAGGCATTAAATTAAAATTCGATATAGTGTGCATACATCAATTAAGAGACAAAAGAGAGGAGGAGAGGGACCTGGGGGTGTTGGTCAACAGCCGACTGAACATGAGCCAGCAGTGTGCCCAGGTGGCCAAGAAGGCCAATGGCATCCTGGCTTGTATCAGAAACGGTGTGACCAGCAGGTCCAGGGAGGTGATTCTCCCTCTGTATTCAGCACTGGTGAGACCGCTTCTTGAATCTTGTGTTCAGTTCTGGTCCACTCACCACAAGAAGGATGTTGAGGCTCTGGAGCAAGTCCAGAGAAGAGCAATGAGGCTGGTGAAGGGGCTGGAGAACAGACCCTATGAGGAGTGGCTGAGAGAGCTGGTGTTGTTTAGCCTGGAGAATAGGAGGCTGAGAGGAGACCTCATTACTCTCTACAAGTACCTGAAAGGTGGTTGTGGAGAGGAGGGAGCTGGCCTCTTCTCCCAAGTGACAGGGGACAGGACAGAGGGAATGGCCTCAAGCTCCGCCAGGGTAGATTTAGGCTGGAGATTAGGAGGAGGTTTTTCACGCAGAGGGTCATTGGGCATTGGAACAGGCTGCCCAGGGAGGTGGTTGAGTCACCTTCCCTGGAGGTGTTTAAGACACGGGTGGATGAGGTCTTGAGGGACTTGGTTTAGTGTTAGATAGGAATGATTGGACTAGAAGATCCGATGGGTCCCTTCCAACATGGTTGTTCTGTGATTCTGTGAAAATGTTCATTTAGTGAACTTGGTTGAATGTATCACCCATGAAACCACATTCAGGGATAAATTTCTAGAGTGAGATTAGAGGTCCTCCTTTGTTCTGTTCTGTGCAAACCAGAAATGAATGATTGTCCATACTGGTCACCTAGATCCATCAAGCTACAGGACACTGATTTTTTTTTTTTTTTTTTTAATGACATTAACTCAGCAGATAAAACCTGTTCAGGTCCTACTGTGGGCTTTATTCAGGTAGCTGCAATGATATGAAATGGCAGGGATTCTGGATAGTGTTTTTAAAACACTGGATTTTTCTATTGATCTTTAGGAACATAATAAGCATGAAAGAGGGCTGTAAGAAAGCTGATGCATACATTGTCAATTGTGCTACAATTTAAATACACTTATTTGATCAATTAATAATAGGACTCGGAGAGGTATTTTTTCCTGAAACTGCACATTCTTTTCAAGATTGGCCCCACAGTTGAGCATTGTATAAGCCCATCTTTTTATCCATCTCAAAGTTTATGCCAGAAGGTCTTTTAAGACTCTGATAAGGAGTCTTAAAGCTGCTTAGACTGTTTTACACAGTTGGTCCAGAAAGGATATAAGGATCTTCTAACTGTGAATCTCTTTTTGACAGCTTGGATAGCAAATACTTTAAATAGTTGTTGCTGGTTTTCTGCATAATCTAACCTTCAGTTTAAAATTCTGGCCTTGCACCTTTGGATTCACAGACCAAGCTGAGCAGATGTATTGATAATACTTGTTTGAATTTGAACTATACTATAGAAAAAAAGTATGACCATTTTTCATTCAAGCCCTAATTATGTGCCTCACTGAGCTAAGACATAGCCCTGAAAAAACTCCACAGCATTTTCTAATTCAAAGGCCCAGATATAAACTTTAGAAACGTGGCCTGTACTCTGTCTCTTCATCTTCCAGTCTCACAATCTTTTGCATGCACTATGTCAACCCTGCTCCAGTCTGAGTATGGCCGCTAAGACGGAACAAACCTTACCTAATTTTGACAGACACAGAACAAGAAAATATCAAAGAACACCTTTATGTTATTCTTGAACATTATGAACAATGCTGGCCATTATCCTCTACTAGGTAACCTGATGGAAAGAATATAGACAGCTGCAACTATTCTAGAAATGTTTGCTGTAAACTGCTTCCCAAGCATGCAGTGCAGTTTAAAAGACATAGAATCATAGAATCACTGGATTGGAAGAGACCCACAGGATCATTGACTCCAACCATTCCTATCAAACACTAAACCACGTCCCTCAGTACCTCATCCACCCATCCCTTAAAGACTCCAGGGAAGGTGACTCAACCACCTCCCTGGGCAGCCTGTTCCAGTGCCCAATGACTCTTTTAGTGAAAATTTTTTCCCTAACGTTCAGCCTAAACCTCCCCTGGGGGAGCTTGAGGCCATTTCCTCTCATCCTGTCCACTCTCACTTGGGAGAAGAGGCTAGCACCCTCCTCTCCACAACTTCCTTTTAGTTAACACAATAGTACTCTCAGTTTTTCTGTAGACAGAACTTTAGTGCATTAAGGTTGAAAGGCCTTCATTGTAAGCATCTGGGGAAGATGTCTTACTGCTTTAGTAGATCCTTTTGAAAGAAGTCATCTGCATGGCACCAGACTGCCTAACTAATGGTGCCACAGCCTGGCTTTACATCCTGCTTCCTTTTCTTTAGGAAGCTGGGGACAATATTTCATTGTAGCAGCACATTTCTGAGTGGAAAGAAGGGATAGATGCATCAACTGTAATAAGTTAAGCCTCATATCTTACTCATTTTAAGTATTAAAAGCTTATGAATGACTGAATAGCGAGACATGTGGTCCACAGATTGCCTTGACATCACCTAGACACGTCAAATAAGAAAGTGATTTTTAGTATGAATCGTTTCTTGTAAGATAATCCCTACCATGCAAAAGCCACAACTAACAAGGTAGTAGAAAATCATCAGTTAAAATTTTCCTTACAAAAAGGCGCCAGAAACTTACACAGAAACTAAATATTGCTCTTGGCTCAATCTTGTCCCAGGGGGTTTTGGCTAAAGTAGCAGAGCTCTTTAATTATTCTGAAATTGGTATATACACAGATTTATGCAGCTGGGAATTTTGCAGGTCTTTGCGCCACGAGATGCAGTTGAATTCTGATTAATTACCTCTCTTTAACTAACATTCTGAATGAATTGGGTTAATTTCTTTGCAGCCTGAAGTGAGTGTTTATGCAAGCATATTTAACATTTGACAGAAAATTCCCATTTTAAAAGTGGAAGACTAGAAAAACATTTTTTCCCTAAAATTCATATGCTAGGAAATATGGTGTCTACAAAGAGGCTGGGTGTGTTCTGAGGCAAAGCAATGTAGGGAAGACAAGATTATCCAAAAAGGGCATCTCGAGTGGGCTACTCTTTGGTCAGTGTCTAGCTTGTTTTCACATTAATCTTTTTAGTTAATGAATAATAAAAAAGATCATTTCACATATTATTACAACGTATTAAATGGATTATATCATGCTGAAAGTACCACAGTTTTGCATCCTAAAATGTAAACTGTAATGTCAGAGCAATTAGGAATTATAACTATTCCAGGCATATCTTAGAACACAAATCAAAACAGATGGGTTATTACAAATCCTGTCAACAATACAACACTAATGAAGTCAAATTCACAGACCCAGTTTTAATTTAAAGTAAAGAGCACCAATTCACTATGTTGAGACATGAATAAACTTATGATTTGATGTGTATAATTGTAACTAATTGTTTTGATAACTCAGAAGTTCCACCATAGGGAAAATAGTATTTTTATGTTCTTACTACATTTAATATATGAAGATGTTGTCATTCATTTGGAGCTTTATTACTCCTTCAATTTAACTATAATTTTCCCAAAGACCCTCCAAATTTGACACATACAGTCTTTGAATGTGCAGCTTTGTGGTGGTGAACTCTTGTCATGTAAAATTCACAGAAGGTAAGATAGGTTTAAATGCTGAGCGCATTACCTGAACAACCTCAGGAAATACTAACAGAGTATTTAACAGAAGCACAATTTGGTGAGCAGAGTAGAATCTGCTTTGACTCCTTTCTCTCCTTTTGAATGTAGAGAACAGCTTGTTCTTACAAAACCTGAAATATCTAAATCTTGGCACACTGTCACAGAGAAAGGAATCACTATGTACATTTGCTAGAGGTAGCCCTCCCGTCTGTGGTCATATGAAGAACCTTTTATCCATTCAGATATAAACACATTGGTTTAGTCCCCATCTATGGTTGGTAGACTGGGAAAAGGAGACAACAAAAAAGAAATAGAGAAAGCAAGAGAAAAGATGTAGAAGTCTAAAGGAAAATGTGAAATCAAACTGAGGACCATGCTGACTTATCTGTTACTGCTGTGTTTTTTTAGTAGTCTCATCCACACTCCTTTCTCTTTCTCTTTTTTTTTTTATTCTTTGACAGATCCTTTACGTATCTATTACCCCTCCACAGTCTCTGTGTATCTATCCTTCCTCTGTACCCACCTTGGTTCCTGCTACTCTCTCCTTCATACTTGTAGCCCATTCCCCCTGCTTACTTCCATCATTCCTCCCTGTTTCTTTTCTACCTCAGTCTTTCCATAGCTTCCTGACATTCCCAACCCCTCTTTGCCCTGCTAATCTGTCAGTTGCTCTTTTCTGTTTCTTCTCAGTTTTCTCATTTTCCTTTCTCTGAACTATCTTTTTTGCTCTGTTCTTCACTCTGATTTTTCATTCTCTGCTGTGTTGCGTCCTTATTGCTTGCCAAACTTTTTCATCAAGCTTCTGTCTCTAATCTTCAATTTACTTCCTCTACTTCTTTACCAATCCTTTGTGGTTTTATTCCGCATGCCTTACATTTGTCTACCGCTACGTACACTGCTTGTTCTCCTTTTTTCCCCTGTATGTCCATTATTCAGTAGAAACCATCACTGAAATATAGGACAGATTTTATCTGCACATAGATGTTGCAAACCTAATCCACTTTGTTTAAATAGTCATTTTCATTGCAGTGTACGCAGCTTTTTACTACTGCTTCCTTTGAAGTGTGAAAACTATTGTTCCGGTAAAATACTAGAGTAATGTATTGTTAGAGGAAAACCACTATCCTGATTGGAATTTTAAATGTCTAAATCAAAATCACAATGTTGGACAGATATGTAAATAATGAGTTACTTATACTAGCTGTCACTCTACGATATCTAGAAAATAATTCAGTAATTATTGTATACAATTGTATCTGGCATCTATTTTGATGTGTGATAACTGTAAAACATTATCAGTGTCAGGAACTATACATACTTGCATCTTTTTTCATTTTAATGGAGCTGAAAGTGCTAAGAACAAAGGTTCACAACTGATGCAAATCTTCTGATTAACACCAAGTTTAAAGTATGTCGTGCACGAGAGAGACTGCACAGCCTTGTTTTACAGAGCCTGGAAGCATATGCAGAGGAATTCGTAGCTGAAAATGAAAAGAAAAAAAATATCTTTAATGTTTTTCGGATTGATTAGGCCTGTATCCAGCTGATTGCAGGCATTCTTTGTGGGCATTAAAACTGAGCATTCATAGAATTTTAAGTACATTGCAGCAGTTTGCTAAATATTTGTTGTAACAACATTTTCTTTCCTTCTATTTAAAAAAACCTCACCCTAATCTAGGCATTCTGACTAATTTTATGTTTGCAGAGACTAAAAGGTTGCTGCATTCTTGGAACATATGCTCAAATAGTTTTATCATCTGGTCCTAGTTTTCTTCTTTCCTATGCCCATTTGCTTACAAATGTCCTTTATCCATATGAAGCGATAGGAAACCTCTGTTAAACAAGCCATGGAAGATGATACGATCCACTTTAAAACTGTGACTACTGCCACAGTTGTACATAGCAAGAGATTTTTGTGTCTTTGTGTACAAAGACTACAGGATATCTTGGCTTATTACATCTTTATACATGAGATGAGCTGATCAGGACAGCAGTTTGTGCTGTGGAGGAACGTGCCTGGATGATTTCCATGTCCACTTACTAGCATGAAATGCAAAGCCTACTGCACATTTTCTCTCCTCCCCAACAAGCAGCTTGTTAAGCTTACTCTTGTCTTAACACACTGCACCAGTATGAAAAATACTGATTAGGATATGAAGAGGTAAAGAGACAATGCCAGGGCTGCTGATACCTGTTACATTTAATAGTAAAGTGAATGTTGAGTGCAACAGCAGGATATACTGTCCTCTGATGGGGACAGTCTCTCTCCTTGGTGCCTGTTTCTGCTGTAGGAATAACCAAATATCATACAGTAGATATAGAGAATCTTAGGAATGTCATATATCCCAGGGGATACGTGGCATAGATGCAGAATATTGTGAATACCAGACAACATCCTAGGGAACCAAGATCAAGATGGTTCAGATCAAAAATGCTCTGAATTTCATGTCATTTTTCATACCTTCTCTAGAGTTGCCTCCAGAGGTAAAAAGCTTTGTACACAAAGTATTATAAGCATCGTGATTAGATTTCTTAAAAGACACCTTACCTACTATGCTAAAAGTATAATCGAGCCAAAGAATCTAACCTGGAAAGAGAATAGGGAGACAAGATACTGAAAGTACAACTCCCCTGAATAGCAACAGAAATTGCAGGTATCAGTAAGACAGTTTTTGTCAACATCTCTTCTTTTTCTGAAATGCACTTCTAGGCTTCTTTACTCTTTTGTTTGTTTGTTTTATTTACAAAAAAATTGCAATATTTCCTGTGCAAAATTTATGCAACAATGAATTCATTTTTCTTGCTTGCTTGAAATTTATATTATAGTGAGAAAGGCAGAACTACAGGAGCTTGTACCAACTCTCTTCGGAATTGTCCTAAGATAGAATTTTTACATGTGAAAAATGTTTTGAGGTCTTGAAAAACCTGTTTTGACTTTGCATTCTTTTTCTGACGACAGAAAATACTGTCATTTCAGAGGAAACAAGGCACGCCAGCTTCCCACTAACTCAGGGTCCAGCTACATGTGGAAGAACCAAAGAAAGCAGAGATAAAATATTTTATAGGATGTACCAAACCCCTTTTGGTTTCTTTAGTGCAAGGGTAGGTCATAAACTAATAAGAAAAGTAAAACTCGGTTTAGATGGAATTGCACAGAGACTACTTATTTTCTGGAATTCACATTTTGTTTCTCAGTGTCTAGCCTTGACTATAGCCTGCATTCTCTTGTGTAGATATGTAATCTTTTTTTGGTCAAAGACACTGAACACCTCACAGAGTGCACAGGTTCCCGGTGTGTTTGGTTTGGTGGTTTTTGGTTTGGTTTTTTTGTGTTTTTTCTCCCTCTTTAAGTATTTTATGTCTTTTTGGGTCCATAAGAGTACTTCTGTAGATCAAGTCTGTAAGTTTGTGTCATTGTTTGAATTTTTACAAGATGGGATTTGGCAAAAAATACATGAATCAGTTCTTTTTCGCACTCATGCAGCAAAATTAAACTGTCACAAAATGTTCCTCTGCTTTCTCTACTGATATTTTGTGCTCTGAAATGGAGAGCTGCATCTCTCTCTACTTTCATCTGTTGCAAAGATGCAAAGAACCCTGAGGTATAGGGTGAAGATTTAAAACTATAAGGACAGTTTGTTGTGAGCTCAGAATTAGTTCTTAAGTGTGTGACTTTATGTGTGCATGTATGTATGTGCATCCTGTGAAAAATGAATTTGAAGAAAAAATTTAATATGATGTTATCTGGGTTAACATCTGCTTTGCACAGAAGCCTTAAGCAAAATTTCTTGTATTACACAGGCGCAAGCCTGCAAGAGTTGCTATGATTCCTAGGGAACAAGGTCATGACTTTGGTCAGTTCCCTGTCAGTAAAAACTCATCACTTCATGTTTTTACCTCCTTTTGAAATACTGTCCTGGTATTTTTCAAGTGCCTTCTGCTATATCCCTGATAACACGCAGCTTTAAAGGTGATGATTTTGAACTTAATGACTTCCTCCTACCCTTCTGTTCTGCTTGAGATAGGAGACAGAACTGTTTTCAATTTTTTATGACTTGTTGTCAGCTGATCATTTCAGGAAAGTTGCAGTTTTCATAGGCAGCTTGCTAAATGTAAAAATGTCATTGCTGTATTCTCCTTGAACATAATAAATACTAAAACATAGATAACCTGGGAGCACCATTTTTATTAGTTTATATTTAGGATGATGAAGAATTAAGATAGCTTGTTTAAGAAACACTTATTAGAAAATGTGTTAAGTACTTGCTGAAAAATTGAGTCACCTGTTTTCTTCATTTATGTGGAATGGACTCTCTTCTGCTTTCCATGATGACTCATTATGTTGCTTTGCAGTTTTTTCCCATATCTCACAAGATCCCACATGAGCTTTGAGAAAGTCACCAAATCACCAAGAAGACAAAAAAGAAGCCATTTTAAATAATATACTTGGGGCTTATTTGCCTCCTCCTTTACTGACAGACACCAAAATCGCATTCTTGTCCCTAGTATTTTGCAGACCAAGTACCAGATTGTGGCATCAGCTGCATACTACAGGAATTAGAACTTCAGCCTAGAAAACTCTGTTCTGTTAAAAAAGCTACAGACTCTGCATGTGATTAAAAAAAACCAGATCCACCATCTCCATGAGTCATACTTGGATATAAAGGCATGATGGAAGGGATGTCCTACAGGACCAACAGCATGGTCCTAATTGTGTCCAGTTCTGGGCCCCTCACCACAAGAAGGATGTTGAGGCTCTGGAGCAAGTCCAGAGAAGAGCAACGAGGCTGGTGAAGGGGCTGGAGAACAGACCCTATGAGGAGCGTCTGAGAGAGCTGGGGTTGTTTAGCCTGGAGAAGAGGAGGCTGAGAGGAGGCCTCATTACTCTCTACAAGTACCTGAAAGGTGGTTGTGGAGAGGAGGGAGCTGGCCTCTTCTCCCAAGTGACAGGGGACAGGGCAGAGGGAATGGCCTCAAGCTCCGCCAGGGTAGATTTAGGCTGGAGATTAGGAGGAGGTTTTTCACACAGAGGGTCATTGGGCATTGGAACAGGCTGCCCAGGGAGGTGGTTGAGTCACCTTCCCTGGAGGTGTTTAAGACACGGGTGGATGAGGTCTTGAGGGACTTGGTTTAGTGTTAGATAGGAATGGTTGGACTAGAAGATCCGATGGGTCCCTTCCAACATGGTTGTTCTGTGATTCTGTTCTGTGATTCTGTGATTCTATAGGCATGAAGGTAGCCCTTTGAACATTTGCTGCAAACCTGGGGCTACAATAATTACAGTGACCACAGTATCTACCATTTTATTGACTTTATTATGAATTTTTGTTGCAGGAAGCTGCAATATACTTTCACCTGTATTGTGGTAATGCAAGTCACATCTTCTTAACATTGAATTGTTTATGGATTCTTTTCTAACCTAGCCCATTTTTATTTTTTAATGATTGTGAATGAAATATTTTGATTTTATACAAAGCATAGCAATGCATTGTTAAGACTATGCTGAATAAAATACTTTACATGGAGTTAAACCCCAACAGGTTTAAAGATTTGTCAGTTTGTTTTTGATAAAAAATAATTATGTATGTCTTCTTTGATTTTTCTATCACAATGGAGAACTTAGATCTTGAAATTGCTGGCTGGACCCTTTAGTCAGACTGTGTCAAGGACTTTATTTACCACTGTGATTGAAAGCTCTTTCCTTTCTGCCTTAGGGCTTCTATGCATAATTTTGACAACTTGCTCTTTATCAAAGAAATTGTGTCAATCTTTACAACTGCTGCTTTCCTTATTTATTTGCAAGGTTTGAATATCAAACTCCAAGTGGAAAGGAAAAGTCGCATGAAAGAAAAAATTCAACATAATTAAAAACCAACGAGAGGAG
This sequence comes from Coccyzus lansbergi, assembly GCA_033558105.1. Lineage (NCBI taxonomy): Eukaryota > Metazoa > Chordata > Aves > Cuculiformes > Coccyzidae > Coccyzus > Coccyzus lansbergi. The sequence continues at coordinate 1,730,683 of JAUMJK010000486.1, forward strand.
ATATGTATTTTTCAGGTCTTTACAAGCTTTATTCTGCACTCCTGTTTTTTGTTTTAGTTACGATTCCCTGAGATTCCTTTGGGCTGTGCTGATGCAATATTCTCAGAGTGCTACTTCATGTTCCACCAAAGCAGACAATTGTTACTGTGCTTTGTACGCATGTTGCCTTAAATCCATCAGTTGGGCTACTTATTTAGTGGGGCTTCTCGCTAGTCTCCCTGCTCAGGGCTCCATGACACCTTCACTACAAAGTTTCTGGTGAAACTAAAAGTAATATTTTTGTTCCTAAAATATCTTGTTTAGTCTCAAAACCTATGTACAGTGGTACTACCAGTGGTGTGATTAATGGGTGACTGGTTGGATATTCTGTGGTTGTAAGTGAGGAAAAGTTAATTGAGAACTTGGAGAAAGCATTGGTTTATGCACTGAGCATCCATGGATTTTATTCCAGCATTTCCTTCTTAAACAAGGATATATTAATGAATCAGGGTGGCTCTTGTTCTGAAAAAACTTCAAGATCTAACAGCCTGCAGGGCAGTCTAGATAATAAGTCATTTACCTGTAAAAAAAGATAGCTTGTCTATTGCAAGTATTCTCAGTCACAAATGCACCATGAGTTATGTGAGTTAATTTATTGTTTTTTCAGAGCACAAGCCTTGCAGAGTAAATTAGCCTGTATGGAGGTCTAATCTGCCATTGACTAGCAACTTCTGATGCCCAGACATGTAGCTGTGCTTTGAAAGCAACTTAACATGGAAGCATTTGTGGATGTTAGGTGCTCTTTACAGAAACAGTTGGGTTGTTTTATCATTACATATTTTGTGTAGTGTGCCTGTCTTGTGTAATACTTGAAACAACATTGCATGGTTATTAGTTTTGGTTTTGCACTTAGGAATTGATTTCAACAGATGTTACATAACTCTCAGCCTGAAATTTTAAAGTTAAATTAAAAACATGAATAAAGATGAAAAATTTAAGGGGCAGCTCACAATTACATGGTAGTAACAAGGTTTCTTAATTTATTGGACTAGCTTTACAAAGTGTATAATGACATTGATGTGCGTCTAGCATTAGTGCCATCAAAGAACATTCTGTGTATGAATCATATGTTCGATGATACTGTCCTTATTGTCAAAATGCATTAATAAAAACAATGCAGTGCAGAAAGCAGCTGTGGAAGTAATACAGCTGTTTTCAAACCTATTGAGGAATGTGTTACAATAACAACAATGTGAGTTTCTTTTCTTTTTGCAATCTTGTCCTGAAACAGAACACTAAATTTTTCTGTTAAAGGAGATGGGATGGGAAAGAGGAAAAAGCCTTCAATGTTACTAGGTACAATCTTATAAAAGCTTACTCTACCTCTAAACTAATATTGACTTAGACTCCATGTCTTGATGTTGATACCATGATACAAAACATCATTGCATCATCAGAAGGATGTCAGAGTTGTAGAATTGTCTGTAACCTGAGTTTGCTCATGCAGATGTGTTCAGATGTTTCCTTAATTTCTATGTATGTCTATACATGCACATGTGCTCATGTATATTTCTCAGTTTTTCATGCTGATGTCAGGTCAAAGCAAGTTTTAAAATCTAATATGTGGATTCTTGGGAAAAGTTGGGGATTTTTGGAGAGGGTTTTTTTGGTTGGTTGGTTGGTTGTTTTCCCCCAGTTCAACTTAACCTCAAATCAATATTGGATGAATTTCTGAAACATTTGTAGATTTTCTGGTTTTATTTTGTTCTTATCATACTCATTTGATATCCCCCTGCATTTCTAGATTGCATGCGCTGAGACGTCTTCTTGCTTATATATATCATGGTTGATTTATTAAAAGGAGTTCAAGGTTAGGTATTAGCAAACACTAATCATGCTTTCTTTTGCTGATACAGTATGTAGTTTTCAGCAGTGGGAGGAAAATCCCCTGACAGAATTGTCTGCTCTTTAAATGCCTCCCACACAGGGGCAACAAGGAGAGAGGGATTCTTTGCACAAAAGAAGCAAATCTGTTCTGACAGCAGCCAGTATAGCAGTGCAGGCCACACCGCTTCAAAGCTGTAATGCTCTCTCCCATCAGCATTACTTTTGGTGCTGCTGGGCTTTCTCTGGTCACTCCACAGGAAGAGGATAAATACCTGAATTCTCAAATATTTTCTATTGTTCACACTTCCTCCCAGCTCAGGTGAAGACATGGTGCAAATCTGTTATCTGTAATCCTCTCTTTCTGGCTTAGGCAGGTACATTTGTAAGGCTAGTCTGTTAGTGAGTGATAAACTGTCTCTGGGCAGGCAAATATGTGGCAGGTCCAGGACGTAAACACTAATAATGAAAATGTTTTTAACCAAATAGATGTCAATAATAATCTGTATTCACCTACTTAATAAAAAAAAGTTATTTTTATTGGGAGCTAGTTGTGATTTCCATTCTTCCCTTTTCCCTCTTCTGGGAGGAGAAAAAGATGTTGAGCAATGAAGCTGGTGGAGGGGGCTGGAGAACAGGCCTTATGAGGAACGACTGAGAGAGCTGGGGTTGTTCAGCCTGGAGAAGAGGAGGCTGAGGGGAGACCTCATTGCTCTCTATAACTACCTAAAAGGAAGTTGTGAAGAGGAGGGTGCTGGCCTCTTCCCCCAAGTGACAGGGAACAGGACAAGAGGAAATTGCCTCAAGCTCTGCCAGGGGAGGTTTAGGCTGAGCATTAGGAAAAAAAATTGTCATGGCAAGAGTCACTGGGCATTGGAACAGGCTGCCCAGGGAGGTGGTTGAATCACCTTCCTTGGAGGTGTTTAAGGCATGGGTGGATGAGGCACTGAGGGACATGGTTTAGTGCTTGATAAAGAATGGTTGGAGTTGATGATCCAGTAGGGTCTCTTCCAACCTGGTGATTCTATGACTCTATGTTTAATGACAATCAATTTTTTTATCAGTGATTCCCCCAGCTGTTTAACTAAAACATTTACAATACAAGCTACCAAAATCATGCAGTGGTCCACGCCTACTGGCTCTTGAAATCTTTGTAGTGAAGTTATCAAGGAAGAAACCTAACCTAATGTCTTCTGAATTGCAAACACTGCAGTGAGTTCACTTCTCCCCCTTCAGAGGAGGAGATAATCAGAAGGGTAAAGGTGACAAAACTTGTGGATGGAGGTAAAGAAAGTTTAATAGGTAAAGCAAAACAAGGAATTAATTCACTACTTCATGTTGGCAGACAGCTGTTCAGCCATCTTCAGAAAAGCAGGGCTCCATCACATGTAACAGCGACTTGGGAAGACAAATGCCATCACTCCAAACATCTCCCCTTCCTTCCTCTTCCCCAGCTTTCTATGCCTAGCATGTCCTCATATGGTATGGAATGTCCCTTTGGTCAGCTGGTGTCAGCTGTGTCAGCTGTGTCACCTTCCAGCTTCTTGTGCACCCCAGTCTGCTCTCTCGTGGTGTGGTATAAGAAGCAGAAAAGGACTTAACTCTCTGTAAGCACTGCTCAGCAGTTACTAAAACATCCCTGTGTTATCAACACTGTTTCCAGCACAAACCCAAAACATAGCCCACACAAGCTACTATGAAGATTAACTACCGCAACTAAAACCAACACAACTACAACTTCAGCTTATGTCACTTGTATGTTCTCCATTCACAACCTTCTACTTGCTTATGAAATATGAGCGGCACAGAGCATCTGTCTCCTTCACCAGCTAAGCTTTCTTAATATTGCTGGTAGCTTGAAAATAGATAAAATATGAAAAAAATAAAACCAAAACCCCTGTGTTTGAACCGTAGGTATCTGTGTGTAGCCGAGTATATTTCTGACCTTTCTCAGACCTGTGTATTTTACAGCGTCATTTTTCATTATTTTCAGTTCTATTGTGAATAGACTAGGCATCTCAGGAAACTGTAGATAGATATGGAGGGGCAAAAATAAGGGATGAAAAAGCTCTAATTAGGAGTTCATTATTACTAAACTATAAAAATGTAGAAGTAGAGTAAGCTTAATTGACGTGACACTTAGATTATGGAGGCTGAAAACAGCATTTATTTCCTTCAGTAGCAATAGCTGAGGAACACCAAGGTGTTCTGAACTACCTTCTGTGGCATATGCTCATACATAGAATAAATATTAAAAATATACGCAGCACTTCATGCAGTAGAAGTAAATGTGCATAATGTGTACATTACTACAAAATTGTCAGCTCCTAGTGCTGTTCCACTGTAGTGGAAGTGTGTGTGGCACGTCTCTTCTGCTTGGTTCTTGAGACACTTGTGCTTTCATAGATACAGGTTTCAAAGTCTCCATGTATTCATCCCTGCACTGTATCAACCTTTGGGTCAAGGAGGAGTATATCCTATTTTTGCATGTAGGTTTGAGTATTCCTGCACTCTGTTCCACTTGTCCTTTCAGTTCCAGTGGTAGGCACCAGGAACACCTACTTGTCTCTAGACCCATTAAATCAATATCTGCCTATACATCAGGAGTTTGGCAGGAAAATGTAACTACACTGGATGGAGCCAGCTTGTGTTCCACTGTTCAGAGATGTTACCTGCAATATTGTTTATAGCTCTTTTTAACTTGAGATCAGTAATGATTTGGAAATCAATCAGAATATGCAATATATTATAAATGAAAATATATTTTCTAATATCACATGAAAATAATTCATGTTTTCTACACAGAGAAAAATAATTCTTAGGGATTTAAGAGAGTGATTTCCTGTATTAAAAAAAAACGTCTAAAGCAAAGCTTTTTCTTAGCTCTGTCCACTGGGTAGAGCAATGTCGGTTGCAGTATAAAATTGTTATGTGTTTCAGTTTGCCTGCATTGTGGTTTAAATATACTTTGAAGCAGGGTTAATATATCACATTCTGTTCAGAGTTGTGCTGTTCATAATAGCAAAGTGACCTGTCTTTGTGCAGGGGTATTACCTGTTTGTGACACACCTGTGATTCTTTCAGGGCTTACAAAACATTTTTTGTTTCTGAATGTATTCTTTGAAAGTTAGCACTACTCTGCACTTTGCAGGTTTGCAATGCATAAAATGGATTTTTAACATTTGACACATAACACAAATAATATTTATTGTTAGTTTACATCATGATAGTGTGGTGCTGAATGCAATGAGAACTGAAAAGGGTAGGGTAGTGTTTCCTTTTTGTTTGCCTTGGGATTCAGGAGATGCAGGCAAGGAGTTTTTTTGGTTTGTTTTCTATTTCACACATTATCCATGTGCCTGGGCACTGCCTTTGAATTTAGGGTTTGTCTAAACCAAGATAAAAGCAAGTGTTCATGTTAAGTTGTTTAGACTTAGTGCTTAAGCTTTTGATCTGTAAAATTAAGATAGTTAATGCTGCCTTACCTTGTGGGTATTGTGAGAACAAATTCTCTAGTCTTTGTGTGGTAGAAGTATGTGGATAACTTCAGTTTTAGCTGTAAAGCAATTTTAGAATTATCTGGATTGAAATCCTATATGTTTTAAAATGTTTTTTCAAGGGAAAAATGTTAATCATTAAGAAAATGGTGGTATTCTTCATCTACATCTGTTTAAATCCAAAGGATTCTGCAGTTACAAAGTGCAACACGCTTATTCACTAGATGACACCCTGTGATGGAAATATAGACAAGACACGCAACATGAGATTGTGTGATGTATGACTGTAGACTCAACGACAGAGAGAGTCTATACCTGAATAGACTGTTTAGCTGTAATTGGTAGCAATTTACATCATAAAGAAATTAAACATCATTAGCAATTAAACATCATTATCTATACCACATTTTGATCTTTCTTGCTTGTAAATACAAAGGTAGAGCTGAGTCTTCAAGGTTTAGCAAGTATGTCCTGCCAAACACCCCACTGGATAGTGTAGTAATTATATTTGAAGTCTGGTTCCATTTGTATATTTTGATTACTATTGACTTTGAAACAAATGCCTCTCCTGTTTAGTGACTGAGGCAGGCTCATCAAAAAAAGTGGCTTGTGTCCCACGCTACAGCCATGAGCAAACCCTCTCTTCGCCCCATCACATGTATAATTCTGATGAATACATCAAGTGACAAAAATTCCCTCCTGCTGCCCACCTGACAACTCTTTAAATCTTGAACACGTGAAGAGACACCACCAACGTAATCTCTGAAAATTGTATGCCAAGAGAAAGTGCAGTACACCCTATCTCCTGCTTCTACCACAATTATTTCAAAAGATCAAATTCAACCAGAAAACAAAATACAGGTCTGTTTTTGTGAGGAAAAGAAAACTTAACCCAGTTTTCTTCCAAAGCATAGGATAGCATAAGATTCAAATCACAATTATGTTTTCCTACATGTTGTTTAGAGCTTTATTTGCAGTGTTTAGGGTTCTTTCTATGGTAGCAGAATACTTCCGTTCATTAATCCAAATACTACTTATGACTGTTGTACAATTAATCAGTAGCTGGTGATAAAAGTAATTGCATTATTCTGACCTCCATAATTTCTTAGCGCAGTTTAGGCATTTGTTATTGTTAGATAAGTAAGATCTGTGTTCTCAGAAATTATTCACTAGTGTATATACCAGTTACAAATATGAGGTTCTGAGTCATCTAAAGGGCATACTGACATGAAGTGAGAGAAGCATATAAAAGTTACTGCTGAAAAATAAACTTACTGAACCAGTGTTAATGTGATGTTCAGAAGCAGGTTTTTTTTGAAGTTTAGCTTCAAACATTACTTTCCCATGGATCAATGACTCAATGTTTTCATGATCTAGAACATCAGCTGTATACTGTTCATTATTTAATAAATAGAGTTATTTCACAGAGAGATTATAAAAGAAGACATAATTATACTGAAGTTAATTTTATAAGATTCAGATAACGCTATTTTCTGAACTGGTAAACTTTATTGCATATTATAATTATATAAAATTAATTATATGATACTAACCAAGTTATGGAAATCACCTCTCTTATATCTACCTTATCTGGTTGGTTTTGCTACTTGTTCCCCAGCCTAGGCCAGGCATACAATGTGATGTTATATGATTGGCTAAGACTAACTGTTCATGCCTTCTTCATGCTTATTTTTCTCTCAGCCAAGGTCTTTCAAGGACAGCCTCCATTTTCCTCTGTCCTTTAGCCTGCAAAAGCCTCAACAATTGACCCTTTTTGTTTTTCAACTAAAACACTCAATAATGTCCACAAAGTCAGCATCCACCCCATCTTTGTTGGTCGCTTTTGCTCCTTTCTCAAGGTACAGACTTACCCATTTGGCCGGTACCCATCGAGGTCCTTTATCTGTAACGACACAAGCATAACCTCTTCCCCAAGTTAATAACTTGAAAGACCCTTCCCATTTCTGTGTGTCTGTAGATTTGACTAATACTTGAACATCATCATGTTGACCTAATCTATCTGTCACTGCATGAAAGTGTTTAACAATTGGTGGTACTGTATATGACCCACTTAACCGTAAAAAATTCATAACATACAACGTTTTATGTAACCTATTTTGTGGAGATTCCCCAACTTCTCCTCCTTTTTGTTTTTCTAAAATTGATTTCAATATCAAATGAGTGCATTCAATGATAGCCTGACCAGTGGGAGAGTGGAGGATTCTGGTAAGATGGGTAATTCCCCATTGTTCAAGAAAGCATGAGCTATGAATGACGTAAACTGAACCATTATCAGTTTTTAATTTGTGTGGAATTCCTAAAATAGCAGAAGCTTGTCGAAAGTGAGTTTGAACATGCTGACTTGTCTCTCCTGTGAGAGCTGTGGTCCATACAGCTTGCGAAAAGGTATCTATTGAAACATGAACATACTGTTGTTTTCCGAATACCTTAAAGTGAGTCACATCAGTTTGCCATATTTGCAAAGGGCTTAGACCTCGTGGATTTACAGCTGGCATGGGCCCTATCGCTGAGCGCTGACAGTCAGAACAACATTGAATGATTGCTTTTGCATCTCCTCTGGAGATTCCAAATTGTTTTGCCAATGTTTTAGCAGATTGATGAAAAAAATTGTGTGAGAGTTGCGCCTGCTGCAAACGGTCTGGCAGTGGCACTACCCACACAGGTTTGGTTAATTTGTCAGCGAGAGCATTGCCTCGTGTTAGTTTACCAGGCAAACTGGTATGACTACATATATGAACAACATAACAACCATACGATCTTGATTGTAATGACCATAACAAACATTTAAACTGATTAAACAACATCTCAGTCTCTATATGACGCAAGGCTGACCTTTCTGTATGTTGAATGACCCCTACAACATAATGTGAATCCACTACAAGATTGACGGGTTTGTTTTGGAACAATTTAAAGGCCTCTATTACTGCTTGTAACTCAACAACTTGAGGTGATCCTGGACAAAAATGCTTTTTCCATTTCTGATCATCTTTCCACACTACCACTGCTTTACCTGTTCTGCCACTTCCATCTGTGAATACAGTTTTTCCTTCAACTGGATGTTCACAATTTTTTGGCATGCGTTCTATTTGTATTTGTTTTAAAAAAGTGATTATGTGCTGGATGTTGTATCTCTATTCTCCCTTCATATTCTTGTAAGGCAACTTGAATTGGTAGACTATTTTGGTAGCATCATTGTAAATAATTGTCTGCCATAGGTATAATTATACTTTCTGGCTCCTGACCACGAAGACCTACAATTCGTTGCCAACCCTTATTTTTTTTTTGGGGGGGGTGGTGAGGTAAAAATATCCATTCTAAAATCATTAAAGCATCTTTTACTGACTTGTCCCATTGGGCATTTATCCCTAAAGGCTGTTCCTTTTGATTACAAATGATGAATTGTATAGCTAAATCATAACTGACCCAATGACACGGTACTAAACTAATACACTCACCAATTTTTGGCTTCTTTTGTCAATGTTCGAGGGGCATTTAAATCAACATCTCCTTTCAGTAATTCAAATAATGGTGTCAACAGCTGATTATCAATCCCCAACAAGTTTCGAATTCAATTAATGTTACCCAACAATATCTGCACATCATTTAGTGTATTGATTTTTACTTTTAATCAAACCATTTGAGGTTCTATTGTGTGTTGTAAAATTTTCCATCCCAAATATTTCCATGGGACTTCTCTCTGGATTTTTTTCAGGAGAAATTTGTGACCCATATTGCTCTAGTCAATGTTGCAATGTCTTCAGTTCCACATTCAGATCTGCCTTTTCTGTTACCAAAATGTCATCCATATAATGATAGAAAATCAATTCTTTATGTTGATCTCTAAAACTGCATAGAGCACGATCTACGTATATTTGGCACACTATTGGCGACTTTTGCATTCCTTGTGGCAAAACAACCCAATAATATCTTTTCATGGGTTCCCTTTTAACATTTGGCACAGAAAAGGCAAATCTTTGTGCATCTTGATCATGTCAAATCTATTATTAAAATATTCCAGTTTTTTGTATCATTGTCGGTGAGGGGAGACCAGGTTGAAATGCTTCTATATCCTCTATAACTTCATTAATTTTCTTAAATCATGTAAAAGCCTCCATTTCCCAGTCTTTTTAGGTATAACAAAAATTGGAGTGTTCCATGGACTAGTAGTTGGTACAATACAATTTTTCTCTAACTGTTCTTGGACTAATCCTTGTAAAATGGCAACCTTCTTTTCTGTTAGCAGCCACTGGTGTACCCAAACTGGCTTTTCTGTTTTCCAATTCAGTTTGAATATCGGTCACCCATCAGTGGTCACCACTACAAATTTTTCTGATTAGTAACCAGTGTACGTCCCATTTGCCCCAAAACATCCCTTCCCATTAAATTCATAGGAAGAGGGGCAATGTATGGCCTGATTTGACAGGTAAACCTATCCTCTGTACTTCTTTGAATGAGATATTTACTTTGCATAGTTTCTGATACACCCCCAACTCCCATTAGGCCTCCATGGGGGTTAGTCAGTTCCCATGTTTTTAGCCAAAACATTGAAGAAATAACTGTGACATCTGCACCTGTATCTAACAACATATTCATTAACAATCGCTGCTCTCATTCCATATGTGTTACTGTTACTAACACTGTTGGGTTTTGAGCAGTTATTTGTGCCTCCCAAAAAAATTTGTTTTCATTCCTTGTAGAACAAAAACCTCCCTTTTCCCTGTGAACACTTTCTGCTTGACAGATTTGTGCCTTATAAGGTATTAATTGGGCAATTTGGCTCCTCTTTTCAACAGTTACTGGAGGACTGGGTGTCCACAACATGGCTTGAATTTGTCCTTCAAAATCTGCATCAATCACCCCCGGTAATACAAAAATTCTCTGTAATGTGATACTTGACCACCCTAACAACAATGCACTCAGTCCAAATCCTAATGGCCTGTGGGAGTCACCTGGAACACATTGTACACTGTTGCTCCACAAAGTCACTGTCTCTCTTGTGGAGAGATCCACTCCAGATCTGTTTGTCAATAACATCATGCAAATGATCAATAAAAGTCATATATAGTTTAGACGCATCTTGGCAAATACTAGAAAACAATTTCTCAGGCTGCCCCGTCTCCAGGATTGTCAGCAAGGTTCTGTACGCTGGTCAGGTTTAATCCCATAAGACATCAGGATGTAAACGTGCTTGCACATTCGGGTCTGACCACTGATCTTGTCCTGTTAGCTGTTCCATGGTTATAGCAAACCTGGGTCCTTGTGGTCGCCCAATATTCTCTACCGCTAGTTCTTCACAGATCTCGTCCCACTTTGATGCCCATAACAACTTTTGGGTCTGGCTTAAGACCATAGTCGCTAGCTGTTTACAATCCCAGGGAACTAGTACTTGTCTTAAAAACACATTCTCAAGCAATGACGGTGTAAATGGGGCTCTGCTGGAAGATGATGGAAAGGGGTTTGGCCGTCACATCCACCAGCTCCCTCAATGCCCTTGAAAAGGCAAAGAAGGCATTAAGTACTTCAGCCTTTTCCTCATCCCCTGCCACTGTTGTTCCTTCTGTGTCCAATAGGGACTGTATGGTCTCCCTGGTTCTCCTTTTATTATTTTTTAATTATTTTTAATTTATTATTAATTTATTATTTATTAATAATTTATGTTTATTATAATATATTTTATTTATTTATTGTTATCTTTCACAGACTTTGCCAACCTGATTTCTAGTTCAGCTTTGTCCCCTCTGATTTTTTCCCTACACAACCTTACATCCCTCCTGTATTCCACCCAAGAGGCCTGTCCCCTCTTCCAGAGCCCATAAACATTTCTCTTCTTGTTATCACTCAAGATCTCCCTGTTCATCCAAGCTGGTTTTTACCCCTACCGGCTTTTTTTCCGGAACACGGGGATGGCTTTCTCCTGAGCTGCTAGGATTTCCGTTTTGAAGAGCTCCCAGCCTTCATGAGCCTCCTTGCCCTTAAGTACTGTCTCCCATGAGACTTTGCCAACCAGCCTTCTGAAGAGTTCAAAGTCTGTCCTTGAGAAATTTAATGCTACTGTCCTGCTAACCACCTTCTTCACTTCACCTGGAACAGAAAACCCTATTATCTCGTGATCTCTTTGTCCTAGGCGTCCTCCTACTGTCACAACCCCCACAAGGCCTTCTCTTCACAAACAGTAGGTCCAGGAGGGCACCTTCCCTTGTTGGCACACTTTTCCCTTCAGCCGCAATGTTTTTAAACACATCATCCCATCTATGTCTATAATCTTGCTATAAGTGATACTGTGACTCAGTCCCTTTCTCAAATAGGGGAGCAGATGGATGTACAATTATGTTTTCACAAGCAGCTTTTTGAGGTTTTAGAGTGGGTCTCTTGGGTCTCACTACACTTTTCCTCTCTACCTCCGCTACTAATTTCTCCTCTTCATCTTCTGACAAACTCAACGAGCTTACTTCAGACATCTCCTAACCTTCTTGTTCTTCTGAATAATCATTTTGCATTCCTTTGCCGTTGTTTGTTTGGGTTTTGCCCCAGCTAAGGACTTCTCTGCTTTCAGTGCTTCTAAAGTCTCTAATACTAAGGCCGATATGGTTGCCACACACGTGGCAACATCATCTCCATGGGAGACATGTTTCCAAAGTAAGTCCCCTGCATGTTACCAGCTTTTGAGACCAAATGCTTGAGAGGCTTCTGTCAGAGCTTCATGATCTTTGAGCCATCTCAGTAATAGCTGCAGGGTATTTTTAATCATAAGTAACTCCTCGTTTTGCTAAAATATGCATTATCATCTTTACAATAGCTCTATCTTCTACAGATAACTGGGCCCCCATCTGTATTATGATATCTTCAGCTGATCACCTGAATTCATGATTCGGTGATTTGCTGGGCATAAGGTTGTCTGCTCAGTCCAGCTGCCAGATGATCGTTTGGCTGAAGTTCTCCCCCAAGCACTGGTTCCACAGATCCAGAAGCCTTGTAGACTCAACACACTGAGGTCACCATTTGAGGGGATTGATGTACAGACTACTGCCTGATGAGCAGAAGACCTTTATTTAGGCTTAATGGCTCCTTTATATATGTTAACTAGCAAGTTATACGATTGTTATACGATTGGCTAAGATTAACTGTTCATGCCTTCTTCATGCTGCTTCTTCTCTCAGCCAAGGTCTTTCAAGGACAGCCTTCATTTTTATGTGTCTTACAGCCTGCAAAAACCTCTACAGTGATGCGGGAAGAAAGTAATTGAATGGCATGTTAACCACTTGTGCAAGCTTCCAGTTTTACACAAAACTGTGCAAAATGGTGCATCGAGCAGTTCCATCAGATCTCAAGCTTTGTCTCTTGCTCATGACTTCTGATGAAACTAATATTCCATGCCAATTTTACCATGCCATTCAGTGGAGTCCAGGTCCTCTAGTAAATTATCTTTCTGCATCTTGAGTAGATGTTAAAATAAAACTAGTAGTGTAATTATTGCAATCCAAATATGCTGGTTACTGTCCTACCTTATTCTGTAGAATTGTCTGGAATTTTCATAAGTTCTTTGGAAGTGCCCAATATAGTGTAATATTTGTGAAGTAAGGCAAATCTTTTGTTACTCTATCTGTAGTATCAAAGACAACCTATTTATTTGTAGCACTGAATAACTGATGTTCACGTTGAGGAGGGAGATATTGTCTCCAATGAGTATTGATTTCAATCTCAAATTCCTGAAGCAATTGTCTAAGATGTTAAGGTCATTCCTAAAGTCTCACCCCATATCTTGTTGAGGAGAGAAATGCCACCTTCCAAAGCAATGAAGGTTGTATATAGAAATTTGCAAAGACAATGGTGAATGTGGTGTTACAAAGACTGAAAAATGCTGGTGCAACATAAAATCTGGAGGACAGTAGCTTTAAGTGCTTATGTGAATGCTTTAATTCCAAAATATGCAGTGTAAGTTTCTGCTGCAGCTTGTGGTATATATGGTAGCCTGCTCTAAAATCACGCCAAAAGGAACAGATTCTAGAACGTGAAGGTTTTGAAGTAATTCTCCTTTGTTTAAGATGAACATAAATTTTGCAGGTTTTAGTTCCTAGGTCTTAATTGAATACTTGATATAAATAAGACCCTTGTCATAGTATCCTTTCTTGTTTTGGATTCTAAAGGTTTCTGGATGAAGGATATGAAATCTAGCAATATTATGTGCAAGCCCTTTGTGCGTTTATTGCATTGAAAAAAGGCATATCAAAAAGAAAGATTTCTGTAAACACCTCCTATGAGGATGTTGCACATGTTCTGATGCAATTGTCATATATTTGTCTTTGACACTACTTTCTTACTTGTACTTTGTGGTGTTTTGTTTTTGCACCACGTGGCTATCATACTTGGATTTTCTCAAAGCAGTTTCTTCTCCCCTTGATTTACACTTAATAAATAAGTTTACAGGTTTTAGAATTTGACTTTTATTAAGGCAATAACATCTGTACTATTCTGCCATATTTTTTACCACTGTTGGCAATGTAGGAATTTTGGAAGCAAACTTTTGGGTGTGCATTTCTGTCTAACTTACGCTTCTTAAACATAGGTTCCCTTTCAGAATGGAGAGAAGAATAATCTAAAACTTGAGGGCATTCTTGGCTCTGCCATACTCTGCCTTAAAATCCTTTAAAAATATTACTGAACAAACTACAGTTAGTCCAAATGGATGAAATAAAATGATACGTCCTAACAAAAATCTATGATATGTAACTAGACAGTGTATTTTAGCCATTAATAATGAGGCTATATAACTCAATAAGAAGTTTTGCCTTGAAGGCCCTAGTGATCAGCATGTCTTGGGAGTTCAGAGGATAGCATTTTACTTTTTCTCCAAGATAAGAAGCTTGTCTGTAAGGATTTCCATCTCCTACATAGGAGATATTATCTGAATGTCTGTATGACAAATAAATACAGTAGATACCCACATGCACTAAATTCACAAGATAAACTGGAGCAAGTGTTTAAAGACATTTTAGACAGTCTATGGATGTTTTTTGCAACTGATTTGTTCACAAAGGTTTTTAGAACTTGGTACAACTGTTTTGATTTTGTTTGTGTTTGCTGTTTGGCATCAATATCTGGCTTATCACATCCTGGGCATAAACACAACCACCAGTTAACTAATCTTTTTTTTTTCCTACACATATGTAATGTACTTGAGTCCTAATTTTCAGTTTTTAATGGCTCCCTTCTAGAGGATGATCTAGTCCTGTGCCGATTCAGTTATCTGAATTAGGTGTAGTCATGATGAATAAATGAGTTTGCTTTCACCTGTCAATAATTTGTCAACCCACCTTTGGTAGAAAAATCACAGAGACAACTCAGAGCAACATACTACGGCAACTATCATGTAGTGACAAAATCAGAAAACAAAATTCAGTGGTTAAAGACAGAGGTGTAAAACATCAAAACCTTCTAGAAATTCACAGTAAAACCTTAGTGAAGAACTTGGCCTTCAGTTTGCTGAAAAACAGGTCTATACTTTGCATGAATGTCTTTCTGAAGAAACATGAAAGTTTATCTTTGCTTATTGGTACATTAATGGTCCTAAGGCACTAACTCAAGTACCTCTTTTCTACTGGATTCTCAAAGTTCATATAGATTACAGATGAAGAGATGCGTTCCCTTGATGTGTAGATTTACATTAAGGGAAACACATAAATGTTACATTACAGAACTAGTGTTTTTGAAGCATTTTCTTTGTTCCTTTTTAGAAAATGCCTATTATTTTTAATGTCTTTGATAGTTCAGCACACTTTTAGGTTAACAGTCTTTAGAACAATCAAAGTTAGACTTTTCAGAGAAACCAAAGCCTTGCCAGTGTTTTAGTAACAATGATTCCTGTATTTTAGAATTTTTTTGAATGGCAGCTGTCCTAAAGGATGTTCCAGAAAACTGCAAGTGAATTATTTTGAATTACTGTCTTGGCCCTGTGTAGATGACGCTTACTATGTGGAAACTGGCAGATGGGTATTAGAAGGCATAACTGAGCTTGCCAAACAGTTTAGAGCTCTCTACAGGGTAGAGATACAATATGTCCAATTTTACCACCAAACTAGAAACCAGGCAGATAGCTAATGCCCTTAATAACAGTGTATGTGTCACACAAGTGAGTTTCTTTTGGATTAACAAACTGCTGACCACACCAACAATGGTGACTTTTTCGTATTAATTTTCATCCTGGTTTAAATGGAATCATCAGACACTTTGCAGTAGGATGGATTTACTAGATTTTTTGGGGATTGCTTTTAATTTAGGATGGGGAAAACTTCCCAACTCAAAGAGGAGATAAACATCTATCTGTGAAAATGACAAGAAAAAAAGACTGTTTCCAGAATCTGATGTTGTCAAGTCAGTTTCCAGATCATTTGGCACTTTTGGGCTAGTTGTTTTCTGATATTATATGCAATTTAACGTTGCAGTCCCTTCTGGCAAAGTGCTTACATGTAGTTAACATTTAAGTACATGCTCTCCAGCATCTGTAACTACTTCCAAAACTGGTGAGCCAGTGGGAACAATCCAGGGGCCCCTTCCTTGTGCGCAAATGTCTAGTAGTAACGTGAACTGCATCACTATGAAAAATTATTTTGTCTGCAATAAGCCAGCTTGTAACCATCTCATTAGATAGCACCTTTGCTCTTACTTCTGTGATGGCTGAGGCAATTCTGTAAGGTTTTGATCCTGGGTAGAACTCAAGAAATCCTACACAGTTTTTACTGGGTGCTTAGATAGCAGCCTACATAGCTTGAGCAGAAGTGACAGAAGGGTATTAGCAGTGGTGTTACTTACTACCAAATTCTAGTGCTTAGATATGGATATTTTTTGGGCTAAATCCCAAAGAGAGAGGGAGGAGAAAGAAAGAGAGGGAAAATCCTGCAACACTGCAGCACAGAATTTGTAAGCAAATGTGTGTGTGCATCTGCATGCATATATATGTGTATATATAAAATATACAATTCTTTTGAGATTGGATAGAACAGTTGCCTCAGGAAAGTTTAATTTGGTTTTGTGTGTCGCATTATTTTAATGTTTTACACTAACAGAAGAAAGTTATAAAAGTGCTTGATCACAAAATCAAGTGATTACCAAGCTAATTGTAAACAGCTCTAGTGTTTCAAGATATCTCTGCTGATTTAAGGGTTGACTGCAAGAGTTTGTTTACATTCTAGTCCATACTGGTTCATGAGACATGGACAATCTATATCCTTGGGTCGTACAGTAATGCTCTTCTTCCTCTTAAGTGTATAAGAGTAAGTTGGCACCTAATATGACTACTGTCCCTGCTCTGGCCTGCAAATTTTCTGTCAACAGGCATTAAGAGAACCCGTGGAAAAGTTCATAACCAGCCTCTGTTCCGCCAGCTGCAATGTGAATTTGTTTACAGATTTTTTCTTCTCAGAAAGATGAATGACAGTGGCTACAAAAGCCTAGCAAATTTATGTCAGTAAGACCACTGCATAGATATTGCATTTGCCTTCCTTTGCGCTGGATAAAAACTTTTGACATCTAGATTTTCTAGGAACATATCCCCTGTTAGTATTGGAGATGAGGTAGTTAAAACCAGTTTCGGATTTCCAAGATGTTCTTTACCATCCATCACAGAAAAGCAACATTGGCATTGATCATCACTCTGATTTTTCTGAGAAAAAGAGCTCTGAAAAAATTTGAACAATGAATATATGTACATATGTACCAATTTCTCTCAAGAATATCTTGTGAGAAAAAGGTTTTCTGTCATCTGTGATTACTCAGTAAAACTGTCAGAAAATTGTGTAAAGTTGCTTACAGATTACTCCAAAGTAAATGGTACAAAGGTTGCAGAATCCAATCAGCAAATGTCAAAACCTAAGGATTAGTTTGGAATCAGTGAAATAAAGTTAATTACCAATCTCATTAATTCAGGTGATTTTAGGAGGATTGTCTCCATGGCAATGCAGTTTGTGAATAATTAGTAGGATAAATAGATTTGATGGAATACAATGTTTTGACTACTTTGTATTGGCTACTCTAATAGTGGCTGATGCTACTTTGTGGTTTCAAATTGGTCTGTGAACTAACAATCAAGCAATTAATAATTCTGTGTTATGTATCTGTCATTTTCATTTGATTCGAGATCATTAAGTAAAAACAGATAAGCAGCAGTGTCAAGGAAGGTAACGTGATGTTGTTTTGCCATGGCATACATTGAGTTTTCAAAGCACTGGAAACATTATGACAGAGAGAGATGCATATTAAGCAAGAATGGTGAGTTTGTGGTTGATATGAAATACTAGCTGAATAATCAGCACATAGTTGATGAATCTTATGTGCTCTTTTAGGATTTTCTAGTTACCTTAATAGCCTATTTATTCCTTTGCTTACTGCCCAAAAACATACTTATGTTAAAAGGATAGGATGCTAAATTTGTATGCTTGTGATTTGGGGATAAAGCTTGCTGTACTTTAACAAGAAATCCAGTTTTGATGGTCTGTCTGGAGACTGATGGTGTGTCTATCTGTCATTCTGGGACCTTCTGCCTTCCATCTGAATGACAACCCATTGTTCATCCCCTCTACTAGATTCATTTTCTAGGAAAAACCCTGGCACACCTAAACCCACATGATCTGGAGCAGAAGAAGCAGGAAAGAAAGAAGTCTTAAGTGTGATTCTGTGGCCAAAAAGATGCCTCTCCTCCTCCACACCATCTGCAACATCTCAGAATCACGCTGTTTTGAGTTACAGAAATCTGAATTCACTATCTTGGCCAAGTACTTGTTTTTGAGCACTTTGAATTACGACAAAATTTCTCACTTTTGCAGAGAAAAATGTTAAATAGAAGCACAAAAAGTTGACTTTCAAGATGTCAGAGCAAATACTCTGCAAGAAATTTGTTTGGTTGAAATTCACTGGAGTAGTGAATGTTTTTGTATTAATTTTGTCTAACAGCCCATGTATTTGACTCATTCTATTCTGGCTAGTAAAAGTAAACAAGAGGATACTAAGGCCCAGATGAGGATTAAAATTTATTTAATGCAGAGTAATCTGTTGTGTGAACTATCAGCAGTAGATAACTGTATGGATGCATTTTCCTGTTTTAAAAACAAAAAGTCATAAGGTGGCTTACCTTACTTCCACTGAGAGCTAGATCTCCTTGCACTTACCATGAAGCAAGACCATTGTGTTGCAGTCTGGTCTGCTCCTTATTGCTTGTACAGTCCTCCTGTACTACTGGGACTGCATAAAGTTGTGACTAGTCAGATAACAGAACACACATTTAGTTTGGGGCCATGTGCTGCAGATATTTGAACGTAACAAGGAGATTGTGTTTTAAACAAAATAGTCACGCCCATGACAGCAGCTCTTATAAGCCAAGTAGTGCATTAACAAACAGAAGTGATTTTTACACTGGCAGTGATACTGATCAATGATTGTTTTCCTACCATTGTGTGCTAAAAGGAGCTTTTTTAGCTTTATGTAGGCAACCATAGTCTTTACATTTCCTGTTAAAAATGTATCAAGAAACTTCTTATCCAAGCGGCAGTAACTATTAGGCTTAAACTCTAGGCCAGGAAGGAAAAGAATACATTTTTTCCCTAAGAAATGCTGTGTTAAAAGACATGTTATGTAAAATGAAGGACCAAAGAAAAGATACTGATTTGATATAGGGCCCTTTATAACCCTCTGTAAATTGGGCTTCTATATGTAATGACCTGCAGTAAATAAAGGGAAATGAAGCATGTGTAATATAATTTCTTTTACCTTAAGTAACATCTTAAATATTAAGTGTTCTCTATGATAGGTGGAGTGTTTACATGATAAGGTAACTAACAAATAAGTAGGTAGAGCCTAATTAGTTGCTCTAATATAAGAGAATAACTTTATTTGTATCTGGTTTAGCTGCCATAAACGTAACTGGTAAATGTTGCAGATCTTTGGACAACTGAAAAAATATTCTGCCTTTTAACAGAAGGATCTGATTAATGTCAGTCTCTAGACTTTTTGAATACAGGGCACAACCTCATTCTGTGATGAGAAAACTTTAGACAACAGCTAAGATATCAAATCAAACAGCTTAACTAAAAACATGCTAATGGCCAAATGAATTCTGTGTAAAAATATAAAGTAACGTTTTATAGAAGTAAAGACTAGTTTTAGCTTCAGTGAAAGCCATTTTTTGATCACATTTCTGTTGGTCTTTAATCCTTTCCTTGTGACACCATCTGTGTTGTGCTGTGATAAGTGTTAAGGCTCCAAATTCACGTTTATGTGCACACAGATGTGTATGTGTGGTTTAGGGACCAAATGGACTGCAGTGTTGCAATGAAAGTCATTGCACTATGGAAACGAAACACAGCATGGAAGACATAGGCAAAGAAGATGTAACTCTTTACAAAATATGTTTTCATCTGTGATAGTAAGTACATGTATTAGTAAATCTGTATTGCACAGATCCAGTGCTTTTTCAGTGGTATCTGTTACAGTCAGCACTTAAAACACTCAGTTGCTGAATCAGCTGAATTAGAACATATAACTGAACATCTCACCATCCAGAGCTAAATCCTGAAGATCAGTTCTCTCTTTCCTCTTCTGTTTTGCTAAAGATCTTTGCACTCTAGGGTTTCTGTGTTAATTAGTGATTGATTGTTTTCTTCAGTAGGCTTGATGCTTCAGTTTTTCATACAATTTAAGTGTAACTTTGATATTTTCTTGAGGAAGCTATGCGTTAATTGCTGAAATATGAAGTATTTCAGAGGTTCATAAGGAAAAATCAGTGTTTGTGTGAAAGCTGCCTTTGACATCACTGTACAGTGTTAGGCAATGTGGCATAATCCAAAAATACTGATCTGGAGCAGTGAAGCACATGTTTCCTCCCAAGTATTTTTACTCTTGTTACTAGATTATATGTCTATTCCTCTCATGTTCCCAGTTACAGTTTGCCCTGTTTTCCACTTAATACAGGCACAGTTGGCACAGGCCATGTTACTACAGGTTGTACTCGTATTGGCAACCACAGGTTTTAGCATCAGTAGTCTTGCTCACTGGCACATAATTTCAATCTACAGGAGCTCTCACTGGATTACATAAACTGTGTATTATATGTGGAACTCCTTGATTAGCCAAGGAGTGCTAACCCAGACTTTCACTTGTGTTCAGAAATTGAGTTACCAGACTGACACACAATATGGTGATTTTGGCTGACTGGGTAGAAGAAGCCAAGGAGAAAACTAGAGAAAAACTATTTTAACGTTCACATCTCCCACCTCACACTCCTTCAAAATGTTGCATTGAGAGCCAAAGTGCTGGAAAAAGTAATCTCTGCAATAACTGAAGTACAAGCCTTTGTATTTAGCATGAATGGTTCAACATCCTGACCTGCGGTCAAACAAATAATTATTTGCATGGATACAAATATTTGGCAGTGTACAACAAAGTCGATAACGCTAAAAAAAATTCCATCAAATTGAATTCTTAAGGACAAGATGGCATGATGATATCAGAATCATACATGGTAACCAAACATAAACTAAGTGTCTCTGGCATCAGCAATATGGATGTTGTAAATGAGAAACCCCATAAATATATCAGTATTAGTTATAATTCAATTAATTATAATAATTATATACAAATCAGATATAGTAATGCAGTAATATATTTATATTAATACAGTTTAATACAATGCATTTATATTCATACCTAAATTTTAGATCAATATAAGAATATACCAATTACATATAGTATAACAGGAAAACATCAGAAAATGTAACGTGCAAAACCCCCTTTTGTTGAATCTAGAAATAGTAAAGAAAACTAGACTGCATTAATCTCATAATCATGTTATTTTTGAACTATTACATTCTCCATAATGACTGTAAACAACTCCTATAATATGCCAGAGTCCAGAAGCAAGTCTAAGCAGACTGGAATTCTCAATCATCATTTTATGCTCTGTTAGATTTTTATATGCTGTACTAAGAAATGAGGAAGCACTGGGACTTCTTCCAGAAGTTATATCTGTGCTTCATTAGTTTTAAGGCCATTTATCAGCCTCATGCTTACTTGTAAAAAAAAAAATCCTTACACTCTGTGGAATAATAAAAGAAAAGCCCTCTTTACAATCCTGTATTCTCTTCTGATAGCATATTGTCTTCTCGCTTGATAAGTACAGATGCCTGGAATTCTGCAGGTCCAGGTTGAGGCCTTAAATATAATGGGCATTCACATAATTGAGAAGTTGCTGTGAAACTATCAGAGACAAACTTATTTTCTGAAACACTAGTGGCATTGTAAAAATTACTATTCCTGAAATAGAGATGATATTACAACTTCCTGAGTAAACATTCAGATTTGAGAAAATTATTGTCTGTGAGTAGAATACATACATTAGAAAAGCAATAAATGACTCTTCTTCAGTAAGCCACCACCTTCAATGCCACATTCTGTAACTATCTGTTCATAACTAAATATAGTGCACAATCAACTGTCTATGCCAAATGTCATAGCCATTTGCAGTGGCTGATTGTATTTTTCAAACATCTAATAGTGCTCACAATTAAGACAACATACAGTTCATTTTGTGTCCATTCAGGTCTGGGGATTTTTTATGAACTTGTTTTGATGGTCATCACTCACTATCTTTTGTCACTGTCTTTGTACAATGGAGGTTTATATGGGGTGGCATAATTTTAAGTTCTTGATTAATAAAAAATGTTGGAATGAAATATAATTACATAAAACATATACTTATAGCAACAATTAGAAACTGGGAAAGTCATTTTCCATAGAGAGAAAAAGACGATTTTTTTTCTGGAAATAGTTGAAAATCAAATTTTGTTTGTATTGGTTAATTGTACAATAAACAACACCGTTTCAAGAAAAAGGTCTTGTAAAACTCTGGTAAAACTTCTGGGTTTCTTCATATAAACTGGTCAAGCAATTTCTGGGAAGATCAAACTGGAGAAATGCAGAGAACTGAAAGATGATAAGGGAGATGGTAAAACTATATAGTTGACTCCAGTTTTCAGATAACAGGAAAAAATTAGCAACTTGATTGCACAGGTAGGCAAGAAATTGCACTGAATGCAAAAATAGGTAGCTCCATGCAGCATCAGCTAAAGTTCAGCATTATTTATTAGTTCTGACTCCAAACTGGCTCTGCCAAGCTGGGGTTAACTCCTGGGAACTCACATAGGCCCAGGTTGTCCTGCTGACTGTGTCCAGGGGCATCTCTGGCTCAAATCTGATTAGTTCAGATTGTGCTTCCAAGAAGATGGTGGGATTACTTTCTGTGTCAAGTTGATTTTGAATGCAGAGCAGACACCTGTGAGTTGCTGAACAGATCTTAGCTGAACGGACTCTGAGTCTGAATCTCTCTGGGTCTGAATAAACACTATTCCCCCCCTCCCACGCACTCCTAAGTATTTCACAAATCCACTGCTATTTGTTAAAAATCAGTTTGAACAGGAAATAAGCATTCTGAGGTTTCCTCTTCCTACGTCTTTTTCATAAGCTTTTAACTAAAAACTCCCTTCATTCTAAGGAAAATTCTGAAGAAACCAGGTAGAAAAGGTAAATGCTTTTAGCTATTGAGCTCTCCACTGAAATTCAGATGTCAGAATGAAAACTCTGAAGAACAGCAATTACACCAATGCATGCCCAGGATTTTGTTGCCCCTTAAACTCACTTGTCTTACTTTTTCAAGCACAGTTTTTTTAAATGGTTTTATTTCTATGAAAAAATATAATCTTTGTATTTTTGCTGATGGTTACTCAAATTAAAAACGAAAGTGCTGAAATAATTAAATGAAGGCATTCAGTGTTTTGACATTTGTCTCACTGTCTGTTCTGTCAAAGAAGAGAAAGATAATCCAAATGATTAGGTAGACTTTTTTTGGTCTGGGTGGAAGGTTTTTTTAATAGCTAATCATGTCAGAAATATTTCATGATGACTTGAGCATAACTGGCAACCATTATTTCCATTTTGTTTAATAGATTTGGCCCTGAAACAGTGTTGTAATCATTACAGAAAGATACTCTCTTCATTAAATGTAAGAACCCTCATGGATACCAACAGGTTGTGTATCACAAAGAAACGTGAATTCATCTTTACATCCACACAGTGAAGATAATTCTGGCGACAGATCAGAACAACTTTGTTCTGGTATTTTCCCTCCCAAATATATGAAAAAATTTCCTTTTCACTTCACTGAAGGCTGAGTTTGACACAGTCTCCCAAATTTTGACAGTTATAGGTAGTATACAGTACAACATGCTGTTGCTTCTTTTGATACAGACTTATTCTCTCACTGTCAGTGCACAGTGTTATAAACCTTATTAATTCATAGA
The DNA here is from genome assembly GCA_033558105.1 of Coccyzus lansbergi. Classification (NCBI taxonomy): domain Eukaryota; kingdom Metazoa; phylum Chordata; class Aves; order Cuculiformes; family Coccyzidae; genus Coccyzus; species Coccyzus lansbergi. The sequence continues at coordinate 1,754,402 of JAUMJK010000486.1, forward strand.
TGTTTTGTCCATTTTGTCAGGGAGTATTTTTCTGATGATATCACATTATTGCTCATTTGAACACCCTTGTGCTCCTACTGATGTCTATGACGCACTTACTGAATGCACTTGAATTGCTCCAGGCTCTTTGCACAGGGATTTCCAAATCTCAGAAGCCACAATGTGAGATGGTATCAGTTCCCAAGTCTGAAATTATCCTGAATATGTATTTTAAAATAACTATGCTACAGTTATTAGAAAAGTAAAATAAGAAAAGAGGTAAGGATTTATAAGTGAGTTTATTATTGAATGTATTTTCATTACCAATGAATGACATGTTAGAAAACTTACTACTTTGACAAGTATGGAAAGGCATTGAATCTTACATATTTTAAGATATAAGATGATACAGGTCAGACAATGTCTGTGTCCAGGTGGGTAATGTGCAACTCAGAGGGTAAATTTCTGTGCATCTCCTCTTGTTTTAAGAGAAATTGTATTTCTGTTGTACGGATGAATTCACAGAAATTTGTGAAGATATACATAGCATGTGACTTTGAAAAACTGTTGGCCACAGAAGAACTAACTGTACATAAATTGGGAAATTATCTTCTTGGTGTGGAACCAAACCAATAACCTGGTTCAACCAGGGCTGATTCTAGTTAAGACCATTCTCTGCCATGTCCTGAGAGGAAATTTTATATACCAAGATGCAAAATCAGCCTGAGTCCATCTGTCTTTCAGGAGGCCCAACATAACTCCATGTTTATCAGATTCTAGGAACAATCTGAATGGGGACACAGAGAGGATTATAGCAACAGCTCTGGAGCTTGTCACTGACAGCTCCAGCATGAAGCAAAGGGGGAGCTGTAGTATCTCTAGGTCAAGGAAGAAAGGAGGAAATCATGAAGGCAAATCCATATATAGCCTCTGTGCTGTGATATGAAACATTTATTACATGAATGAAGTAATGTTTAAGTGATGAGTGAGTCCTATCAGAACACTGGAAAAAAATTGTGCAAAGCTTCACACCCCAGCCTCATTAAAGAAATTATCTCCACTGGACCAGAATCCATGAATTCAATGGCCCTAACATCTCCCCTTGTCTCTACTGCTGGAGCCCCATGCCCTGGGTGGCACTAGGTGTAGCTCTAGCTCTACCTGTGTGTGCATCCAAGATAAAATTCGGCTATGAAGCTAATGCAGTACTCCAGGTGAGATGTCATGAGAGCAGAATATGAGAAGTCATTGACACTTCAGACTGCTTCCTGTGCCAAGATGACTCGACTTCTCATTTTCAGGACGTCAGTCCACTTTTTGAGGCAGTGGTAGAACATTCCTGGTTGTATTATCATTCTCTGAGCGATGCCTTCCCAATGTTTTTAGATACTCTATTTTTTTTTCCAGAAAGTACATAGTCCTCCTTGGCAAATGACATTTATAGTACTCTATACAGACTGTTATATATACTTATAAGCAAAAGATGCCAAATTTGTAACAATTAAAGGCATTCATACTCAAATGTGAATTGAATTGTCAAAATTCACATCCTTAAAGTCTACACTCCTCCAAAGTTACTTTTGCTCACATGCTGGTTCACTAATAAAGTCAGTATCTGCGTTGAGTAAATCATGTAGATTTTCCCCACCTATTGTTTTCAGAAAATGATTTAATGTAAAATGTAACTCAAAGTGAATGCAAGTGAATACCTCTGGTTTTCTCTTGAAATATATATTTTCTTGTTTTGAGTATGCTTTTTATACAGAGGTAAAAAATTAGGCTTGTAAATTTGACTGTGCGCTGCATATAGAACAGCAAAGTAACACTTGCTAATTTCTCACACATTGGGAGATTTTGTACAGTTTCCTGCTAGTCTTAAGTTGCAAGTCATTTGCATTACGAATAATGGATTGAATCCACACTAGCAAGAGTTGCTCAGAATAGCAGTCCCACAAAATCCTTTGGTGTGAATGAAATTAATTAGCTCTTGTCACTATTCTGCAATATGAAGGCACAGAAGAGTGGACTATAATGGGGAAGGAATTTTTTCTTCATAGGAAGAGCACCATGCTTTTTTTTTGATGCTTTCTGTATTGATAAGGCTTAATTCAGATCTTTAGGTAGTGGGAGTTTTTCTTTAATTTAACAGGAGGCATTTTAAATCACTTGCCATTAACTGTCCAAAGCCAACAAATTTTCAGTTGGAATCAGGTTGACCTGTTCTTATAATTTCTAAAAACAACTGTTTTCCATTCAGCAGTTTTGCATGAAAGGAAAAAGATATTCTGTGATGAAATGTAGAAAAACTTCCACACTATTAATAGAATTTATAGTACATTAAAGGGAAGATGAAAATAATCTGTTTGCTTTGAAGCTAGTGTTCAAACTGATGGTTGAAAAGGATGGCAACAAATAGTGAATGCTTATCAATTTATCACTTTATTCATGAAAGAATTAATTTATCTTTCCAATTAAACATTTCAGGGGGCAGCTGTAACTTACATATCTTAAGACAGTTTTATTTAAATACATTGGTTGGAGAGAGATAAGGTTTTTTCTCCACGCTATTCTCTCATCTATATGCAATATGCAAACCAAACGTAGGAATCTGGGTTTTCTTCTTTCTTTCTTTATAAGCAGACTTGGGAATTGGTCCATGGGTTTTGGACCTGGGGCAAATGCATTGAAAACTGTTGTAAGTTAACCCCAGCCAACAGCTGAGTACCTAAACACTACTTGCTCACTTCCTCTGCCCAAGCAGAAGGTGTGAAGAGAACAGGAAGAGCAAAAGCAAGAAAACTCACGGGACAAAATAAAAACACTTTAATAGGTGAAGGAAAGAAAAAAAGAACCTCAAAACCAACAAAACCACAAACAAGGCAATCGCTCATCGCTTCCTAGAAGAAGACTGATGCCCAGCCAGTTTCTGGGCAACAGGCATCTTGCGAGTCAAGCCCCTGTATCCCTTTCTTCCTTTGCCCCAGTTTTTATTGCTGAACTTGACATTATATAGCATGGAGTATCCTTCTGGCCAGTTCGAGTCCCAGCTCTGCCCCCTCCTAGCTCATTGCTCACCACCAGCCCATTAACTTCATGGGGGATATGGTAGGAAAAAAGAGTCTTCTTGCACTACCCTATGCACTGCACTACTCAGAAAGAGTGAAAACACTGTTGTGTTATCTACACTGTTTTAGCCACAAATTCAAAACACGGCACATACCAGCAGCTATAAAGAACATTAACTCCATCCCAGCCAAACTTAGCAAAAAAAGCTGAACTTAAATTTTCAGAACAGGAGAGTATATGAAATGTGCCATTAATTAGCATTTACATAGTTGAAGACTGTTGGAACTAGTTGATTGAAATCAGCTCAGGATTTGGTCCCGGATATCTTTTATTTATTACTTGAAGATCAAAAGTCATTCCATGACCACCTTGTAGAAAGAGCAATAGGATATAATCAATTAGTGGAATTAGACTTCTTAAAAAGATAAGAAGAAAAATATGTAGTTTGGTAGTCTGCAACAAGACTAATCACTAATTCATTAAAATCAGGAAAAAGAAAACCATAAAGACTGATTATTAAACAGTCATTTAGAAAGTTTCTTATACCTTTCTTAACAAGATTTTGGTACTGATCACTAGCTGAGCTTAAAATGACCGTGTTCTGAATTTTTATGGTAGTTGCTGTACTACATGAATTTTTTTAAATGAAAAATTTGCTAAAAGTGAACAAATACCTCTTGAGTTTAGATGTAAATTAATGAGAAGTCATTTATTTTGATGCTGTATTCCATAAAGGAGTAAGTGACAGTTTCTACTAGGTCTTCAAGGCAGCGTACTAACTGGATATGAAGTACTGCATATTGCTTGTATGCCAGTAGTAAAGTTCAGTTTAAAAGGTCATAGAAAAATGTAAGTAATGAAGTCTGGAACTTAAAATCTCAAGACCCTTCTCTTCTCATGCTGCTTAAACTTTGACTCTATAAATGCCTGCCTTCTTACTTTTAAGGTTGTAAGCTAACAAGAATATAATCCCACTCAGAACAGTTTGCCTTAACTCGAGCAAAGACCCAGAGAGTAGGTGACCTCTTGCCTGAGAGTTGGTACTGGTCACCCTTTTAAACACAAACACTATAAGTAGGAAATTGGTCTAAGTGGTAAGGAGGGTGTGGACTTCAACCTTGCCTCTAGCTACAGCAATTCGAACTCGCTCTCCAAAACAGCCAGAGGCCACTTTGGGCTTAAACACTTCATAGCACTGCATTTGAAGTACAGCAATTCTACTGTCTCTTGATGAGGAAGAATGAACTCCCAGGTTTTGACTTCTGCTGCTAGTGCTGTTTTACATATTAGAGACATGGATATAATGTATGCTTGGGCCAAAAGAATTATGTCAATCATAGCCGTTTACTAATTAGATGACTTGCATCAGCACTTGTTTTCCTTCTAAATGACTGCTGTTTTGGTTTAGAAATAATCATATTTTAAATCTGTTGGGTTTTACTTTTAAGGCTTCCATCCAAGAATCATTATAAATCAGATTTCATTATGAATTGGTTTTATGTCAACAACAAAACTCTATCGGCTGACAAGAAATGCAGGGATTTTTTTGTGAAAAGTGCATGTTCTGCCCAGACTGCACAACAGGCATCCTAGTCCTGTTTGGATTGAAACCAGAGATTTCATGCTGGAGTTCTTAAGGGGCTTTTAAAGATGTATATGAATTGTGCCTTCAGGCACTTCTTCATAGCTTATATGTGTGCAGCAAAAAAACCAATACAGGTTCTATTTGCCTATGCAAATTAAGTTCTCCTTCTGCTCAATATGGAAACAAGAAGTTCTGATATTCCTGGGTGATTATATGCTATGTGTTGTTAAGTGTGAAAATGTATCCAATCAGTCTTTAGTGTATATGTAGCACAGTTTGCCTTTTGTGTGTTGACAGAAGGCAAATGAAGTTGACTAGAAGTATACTAGTGCATACATAATTCTTGTTATCTGTGTACATTCTTTGGATTTTGTTGAGTTTTCTGCAAAACAAGGTTTACACAAGGTAAATACAAATTTGAGAAAATGCTCTAGCGTTGGATTTTGGTTTATTTGAAAAGTTGCCAGATAGTTTATGACAGGTTTTTTTTATGACTGTTGAGGCCCCTTTATAAAGTCTTTGTTACATTAATTATGGGATCAGTTAGATAACTAATTTCCCCCATAAAAGCTCCTAGGAGACAATAAGCATGGATTGGTATTATGTGAAGGACACTCATGTTTCAAACTAGAAACAGGGGCTGTTAGTTACCTAAAATAAAAGTAAGTTTTGGTGCTTTGTAGATTTATATATGATGTCTTCCCAGGTCCATCGATTGTTAGGAAAGGAATATGAGACTCCCATGATATGACTATTACACCCCTTTGCTATTATCATGTGAAGTGAATATCGAAAATGCTAACCAAATTGTCACCTATACTGCAACCAAACCAAAATAAATGCTTCGGAGAACATGAAACACTTTCTGAAAACCAGTATCTGTGCATATCTGTTGCCATGCAAACTATTCTACTCTGACAAAATCAACAAGCCATTAAGTAACTAATGTTTGTTTCTCAAGATGTATTAAGCACTTGGATAGGCAGAAAACTGGCTACAAAACACTCAAAACACCATGTGGTATGCAATACAAAACAAGCTTTGAAAGATCTAGTAGCCCAGAGAAAGAAAAATACTTTAATTCATGCTGTGATTGCAACACTTTTAGGGTTGTTCCGTATGACCTTTTTCTAGAGAAAAAAAGAAGACGACTATTAATCCTTCCTCCATTAGCCCTTTCTACCTTTTGCCATAATGCTACTGCTGATATCTTTTATTTTCTCCACATAATTGCAGTAATTCCTTTCAAATTCTCCAAGATGGAGATTCACTTTGTGTAGGAGACAATCAAACAAATAGTGTAGTATTGTCAAGAAGTCTACTGCAGACTTATACAGTGGACAAAACTGGTTTCCATGTGCCTTTTCCTCTAAAACTGAGGTAACGAACATTGTTGTTACATCTTTCTGAGACAAACGCATACTGAGAAATCAAAGAAAAGGAGAAGGCTACTTAATGTTCAGACATGATATTGGACATGATGTATACATTATAAGTGAAACTGATACAGTACATTATTAGTTTTTATAGGAAGTAGATGGAGTAATGGGCACATGCAAATTCTACTGGATTTTTAATCAAGAGTAGTCATTGAGGTGTATGCATTGAGCAACTATTATTAAATTTTATTTTCTAATCAAATAAGATACTAATGTCTGCTTGGTAAGAGTGGCATGTAGTACCTAATGTGGAGGCAACTGATTACCAGAGAGCAATTACATATCTGTTGATCAATACTACATTTGCATAAAGGAAGATGAGAAATTCCCCCTACATACATGGGTGATGGTTCGGCATGTCTTTTAGATTAATGGTCTGTTAGGTATAGGTTTAGTTTTATGTGTTCAAGAGTAATTATACATAAACAAACTTCATTGAAATTATGAGCACATAACTGCAGTGACCGTAAACTCATTCTGCAGAAGTTTAAAAAAGTTTTAGCCTTGTAGTGAGAACCCTAGGGCTTTGACTCATGAACTGGATCCTATGTACTGTCTTATTTTTAAAAAAAAGAAAAGAAAACACTTATGGAAATGTTTGGATACAGTGACAGTTCTTTTAATTGAAGCACTTGACTCCTGTTTCCTTTTGAATCAACTTAAACAATAAAAAATTCCAGTTCCAAGAAGCTAGCATAAATTATGTATCTGCATCTTTTGTGTTGACTGATTGCAGTTTTTGCTAAAATGTATCTTTTAATGACTTCCTGAAGTACCATTAGTGCATTTAAAAAAAAAGTAAAACTTAAAATTGAGTACAACTTTGAATCCCATTAAAACACACGTCTTTCTATCTGAGCTCTAGTTCCTAGAAAATCTATAAGTTATGGTTCTTTCCTGCCAGCCTGTAAAATGGGATTCTGGAACAGGTCCTCTGCCCAAGAACCTTCCCCTGGTGAATAAACAAGTTAAAAGATCCCAGTATATTCCAACAAATTTTCACTTGGGGAGGAAGGGAAATGCCAAAGAGAATGTTTGCCAAGAAGCAATAAACCCCAGTGCCGTGGTTCAGGGTCCTCCTCCTTTGACTGGGGGGACCCTGGCTGGTCAGTTTTTTGATTTTCTATACACATTTAATCATTTAATAAACATTTACCTTGCTAGCAACTCTTGCCTTGTTTTCTTAGCATCTCGGACCCTAACAGTGTGTTCTATTGAAAAATGGGGGATTTTGTTTGTTATGAGTTGCAAAAGTTTGCAAAGCTAGATAATACCAGATAACAGTTTTTCTAAGTGTTTTTGACTACTTCTTTGGTTGGACTGTCATTATGTATTGAAATAATATCGATTTGTAGCAGCTAACTGATAGTTAAACAGAACACTCAGATGGCTTTCTTTCTAAAACCTGAATTCTCATTATGTGATATTTACATCACCTGAAAGAGATACGTGTGTGTGTATAATTAAACCTGAAACCAGGAAGGCAACTATTTTTTCTTTAAACCAGGTCACTTACCTAAATCTTAATATTGTGCTAAATCTTTTGTGGACTGTGTAAAGCAAGTGTTTCTCCTGGGTATAAACACTATCCAAGCTTTTGCTTTGTTTTCAGGAATGGGAGAAGGAAGGATGCAAGGGATTAATTAACTGTGTTAATTAATTCAAATGACAACAAAAAATCCTGAAAATCCACAGGTCATGATAACAAAAATTATGGAGACATTAAGAATGTCATAACTGACACCTAAACCATAGCAAAACTGTTTGAAGAGCTAGCCTATATTTAACTAGGTAATGTATTTTAGTAGATGCTTATCCTTATGAACAATGTGTGATACATGAACGCCTCTCTCTGGGTATCTGAAGCCACAGATGCCAGATTTGGGCTTTGTAAAGTAACTCCTCTGTTGGTTCATTCTGTGAAATGTGAAATGCATTTCATTTGCCTTAATAACCAGTTTGACTCAGGGCTTTCGCTTTGAGTTATAAGCCAAGATTATTGCACTCATTCTTTACCACGAACATGCATAGTTGTGTGAGTGATAATATTTCAGTTGATTCTTCAGATATAGTACAGATTTTTTTTATATATAAGTTCTGTTGTGGTTTGAAATAGATTGTCTCCCACCTCCTGAACAGTGAATGAGTCTTGTCATGTCAGGTGTGGGAGGAAATCTCATCTTTAGACAATAATCCTATCTACAGATAGGACTAAATGAAGATACACATCTGAGCATATTTCGGTGAGCTATTGACTGACCTTTCATTTCTCTTTTACATCTTACAAACATCACCAGGGAGTTCCCTTTTATGTACTATTGTGTTGTCAGGCTTGACTAAGTTTTCATCAGAGGTAAAGAAGGATACCATACATTTTTAACTAAGCATTGAACCTCAATCATTTTTAATCAAATCATTGTGCTTGGAAAAGAAAGAACACACTTTGACAATACGTGCAGATTCATGCTCACACACATACTCCTAGAATTATAAGCTAACTCAAACTTAATTTCTTTTAACAGTTGTCGTGTATTCAGAGTCATGACTGGTTAATGTAATATTGTAATAACTGTATTTAAATGGTTGTAGTAATGTGGATCTAAAAGTGATTCCTGTTACATCTGTCAATTCTGGAGATGTGAACAACTCATATAAATGAAATCTGGGGGATAGTTATTAAGCTTCAATTATTACTCTTTCTTAAAATGAAGTGAGAACAAAACATGAGTGAACATGTTTTGCCAGTTATGTCATCAGCAAGATACATATATAAGAAAGACTTTCTGTTGTGAGAAAAACTACTTTTAATTAAGAAAAACAAGTCTAATGATAATTCAGCAATTCCAAGTTATTTATCATAATGAAAAGCAGTACCAGAGACAAATCAGTTCATGCAGATCTAATAGTATTCAAACCAGGAGAGAATACCCAGAAAGAAAAACTTGGGAATGCAGTAGAAGTATACAATAGTTCAACTAAGAATGACCCACTGCTAGTATACTTAAAATATCCAGTTCCTGGGATATTATACATCTTCAGCTCAAGTACAAATGTGAAAGCCAGAAACCAACCATGTGACCTACACGAGAGGTGTGTAGCCTGTCTCTACAGAGGACACTAATACCAACTCAAATAAAGTTCAGTAGCCAGACTTATACAGTAGAATGGGCCTTCCATGTCTCAATGAAAGGGAAAATAGAGCGAAGTTAATCCTGATAATGTGAGTACTTGAGAGAACAAGGTAGATATAGCAATTGCAGATAAAATTTGGGTATGCAAGTGTTTAGCACCTCCAGGATAATGTCAGCCTATAAAGAGCTATGAAGGTTCTCGTAGAGCCATTACTTTATTGTTCCAAATGAAGTCAAAGCTACTGTTGATGAATTCTCGTATATGATGTGGTTGTAAAATGCATTTTTATAGTGACTGAAAATGCTTGCTCTGCTTTAATATTAAGAATGAAACCAATATGTAATAGCTGCTGTGGTAGGCTACAGTTAACAGCTGGGGAATATGTCAAACAGCCCATATCTTTGATACTTAGGGTAACAACATATAAAGCATGGAAACAGTTCAAAGCATAACACAAAATATGATATAAAGAACTTGCTTTGTGTCCTAAGCAATGTTTGGATTGCATGGAATGGATTCAAATTATTGTCACCAGTACATGAACCACCACTTAAGAGAAGCACAAGAAATAATCAAGAGCATGCTGTGGCTGCATTGAATCTCTGTCTAGTAAACTGAGAGAAGAGAAACAATTCTAACTTTTGTACACACTGTGCTTAGGTGGCAGAGCACAGCAGGTTAAAACATGATGTCAAGATAAATGTGGACTTCCTTATCTTTTCAGATGAATTACTGTTCCTGTTACACGGACAGAAGTTTTAGGTTTAAGGAAAAACATACAGTATTACAATCCAAATGAAGTTATTTGAACAGATTTATTTTTTTCCTGGCTATATATTACCACCTAAGAAGAGGGGAACACCACGACAAAGGCAGTAATGTGGGTCCAGAATGCTTCTTGGATAGATCCAATGGCCCATCTTTTAAGGAAACATAGCAATTCTTTGCAAGAATAAAAAATTTCACATAGTTTATTTCTTTTGAAACTGTGTATGTCTGTGTCTGTTTTGTTTACAGCTGGAGAAGCTGTAGATAATACTTATTTTGATCTTACGTGTCCAGAAATCTCAATAATTCTCTACATATACAAAAAATAGTGTTACTGAATAGACAATACACTTCCATCCATTGCTTTGGATGCATTGAAACTGCTTTTATGAATCACAGTTCGACTCTCACCTATAAGCTGCTAAACATTATGTATTATTGTATATGTACAATATGTATACACCTATTGCCATTAATCAGTGCGGCATACTTCATATCTACCTTACGAAGAAAACAAGATGCGAAAATACTTGCTAGCACGTTTGGTAATATCTAAATTATCTTATTAAATTATCTTATTATTATTATTATTATTATTGTAAGTGGTACTCAGGAGCACGATATTCATTTCAGATTCTCGTGACAACTAATTTTTTTTCAGTTCTGTAAAATCTTTACTTTTATTCTACGCTTGAATTAGGGGTTTCTTTGAGAATACACATTAGGAACTGTAGATATTATAGATTAAAATATCACAAGATGGAAAATAATGCAAGTACCAAAATGGTCTCTAAATGAAAAATATTTTTACCTCATAACATTGTTTTGTCCAATTTCTTATTTTTATTTTATTACTTGTTTTTGGTGATAGACTGTTCAGTGTTTCTATAGATTTGGACACCTTGACTGAGCCTACTGGCTACCAAATCACCATTATATTTGCAATGTAGTGGTAAAATTTCAGAGAAGAAAACACTTGGTGTAATATTTGTAATACGGATTCTATTACAAGAGCAGAGAACTAACTGACAGCAGGAATTGTCTGAGAGATGATGAGGTATCATGCGTTCTTAAAAGTGAGTAATAACTATCCAAACCACTTGTTACTGACGTTCACATCATGTGAAGAACATGACAATACATAGGTCTGAATTAAAATTGCATAAGAGGTATAGTACTTGTACTGGTATTACAAAGATAAAAAAGGAGGACATCTGGTAGCCGAGCAAATTTTTCCCACTGATGACTCTGCATCACCGAGACAGTTTTCCTGATGGAAAATCCTTATGTATGTGGATTTGTGTGCTGTGTTTTGTTAGCGCATTAATTCTCATGTTGTATCTGTATTTCTCTCTATTGAAATGCTTTCAAATTGTTAATAAGGATACTTCAGCAGGCTAACATCTTCACCTATAGAACTACATACGGCACAGATTTAGTATAAACGTACCAAAGGTGACTCATTCCATTTCAGAATAGAAATTGCATTGCAGGACAGAGCAAATATTTTCTTAAAACCAGATATCCTCTAGTTTTCAGTCTGAAGTGCTTTATTTCATAACAAATCAACATTTGTGCATTTAGGCCCTTAGGCCTTCAGCAGACATTTGTAGAATGAGGAAAACAAATGTTTGGGTTATGCACAGTTAATAAAAACAGATGTTATTATCAGCCTACTTTATCCATATTCCACGTGCCAACATAAGTACTACTTTATGTTGTTTTACAATGAAGAAAAAGGAATGAAATTGCTAGTGTTAAGATGAAATGGCAAAAGTGTATAATTGGTTATAAAATAGAGTTTGACTTATGAAAAGTATGATAAATTAATACTTTGTATTAAAAGTACTTGGTTTGGAGAGATCTCTGTTCCAAAAAACACTATGAAGAAACCCACCATTCATTCAAAGGCATAGTTATAAGGCAGTGGCCACATAATAGGAAGATATCACTTGTATAATATGTCAAAATAAAACTGGCTAATTAATGTTGAATGCTCAAGTTCAAAGCGAGAAACAAGAGGTATGCCTTAATATTTTCATTGATGTAATCGGACATTCCTTTATAACCTGGTTAGTTAAGGCAACAAGGAGCATGCTTTTTGCCGAATGTACAGTAGGAAACATGGTTCGAATCCTGTTTACATTTGCTAGTTTCTTACTCACAGGAGGGAGAAGAACAACGAAAGTAACCCCTGTCCTTCCTCTGTTAGAGCTCTACTGACATTCTTTGTGATGTGAAATAGCTCTACCTTTTCTTCTCTGTTGCCTCCTTGTTATTCTGAATAAACATGAGCTCCTACTTTAATGATCTAGGAGCAAACCAAACAGCAGGCTAGGGAAGTGCTTCAGTAAAGCCAGAATAAGTGGTTGTCTCCTGGGATTGTTTTTTTTTTTAATTAATTCTAACGAATACTTTTTGTCTGGTCCTGAGGATATGTGTTTCTGACATTGTTTCACCATAGTTAACTTTTACGCAGAGTCCAATGATAACTTAAACCTGAAAAAATGAAGGATCTTTTACTTCATCTTGAAATGAAAATCCTTAATGCAAAAGTCATTGCAATGGAAATGAGAGTTTAGTTATCTAAAACCCCAAACAGAAAAGCAATGAAAATAAGGAAGCTGAAAGAGTTGCAAAATTGTTGGGAGATTCATAGAGGTGCAGAAAGATCTTTCCTCTCTTATCTATTATCTCTGTGGTTAAAATGATTGTCCAGTCTAAATGTCAGACATGAATTCAATTCCCTTTTCTACCTGAAGGGATTAGAAGTTGTACTTTTTATCTTCCTAGCCTACCTACCAGGCTGTGAGTAACTCTGAGCAAGCACTAACTTTGTACTTCCTATTTTGAGCTGTTCTACTGTAAAGTAGACTTAGTTACAAAGGCAGCTATTTTCAGCTTATTGCAACAAGGAGAAAATTAAATCATGACATTCAAGAGCATTGTAAATTTTTGTCTATGGGTAACTGCTTCCGCTCTTATGCATTTCATAGCTGGCTTGAATTAGTGTGAACACATTTCACTGAAATTTGAAGCTGAAGGCTTTCCCTCCATTTTCAGTCTTCCAGACCCATGTGCTGTGCTCCTGCTACTATTGTGGAAGACCTAGAGATTGGCTGACAGCTGGAGAAGGGGATATATCTCATTTTCTAAAATTTCCAAATTTGTTGTCATCCTGATAAGTCAATTGATCTTGCTCACCACATAAGCTGTGTATTCAGTAATGTTGATACAGGGAGGCTTGGGAACGCCTGAAAGAAAGGGTTACTTTCTTTTGGAGGAAAACATCTTACCTAGGCTTGGACGGGTACTGAAACTGCTGAGGGTGTGGCACAGGCTCAGGCCATGAAGTTTCTTATTTTTTAATAGAAGAAAGGTATTGTTTCTGTTTTCATTTCATGGATCAAGCTTGCAGAACCTGACTCAAATTTATTAACAGCTTTTGGAAAGCTAATGTCATATAGTTAACTGAATTTGAACCTCATTGCAAAATGATCATTAAGTACTCACTGTAATGTTTCTTACCTTAATCCCCTTCATCTTCCCTTAAATAACGTATATAGTATAATTCTTTCTTTACTCCCTGTTGCTTGCCACATCTAACATGTTAAATGTGGTGCTTTTCCTTTTCTTTTTTAAACTGAGAATTTGACATAAGTTTCCACTTGGATTTTGTGACACACAAGTGTACAAATTTGTTGCTCTATAACACACATTAATGAAAGTTTTGTAAGTACAAAATAATAACCAAAGCAATGAGCAAAACTTTCATAATACTGCCTCTCCCTAGGGCTTTAGGATCCCAGATGGGAGGATAATTCTTGTGGAAGGAGAGTACTCATTCCTGCATGTATATACTTACTGATCCAGTTTTTGAAAAATCATTCTGCAGATAACAGGAAACAATTTAACACTCAAATGCGTTCTTTGGAAGGGTGGGGAAAGGTGATGTTTTGATGAGGTGAGTAGCCATGCAAGTGTGTTAAAATAAGGAAGCAGAGCAGTAGTAATTGAGGCTGATGTAGCTCCACTTTCAATTTTATTTTAAGGGTGTAAAAATTACTGTTAGAAACCTGATTAGGTGAAATCTCCAGTAGGAGAAAAAGATAAATAAGGTATGATAAAAATTGCAAGCATGAATACCTGCATATAGATTACAATTAAAAGATTTTTTAAAATAATGTCAGAAGGGGAGAGGAGAATTTTGAACAATTTTTATTTCCTTTTTACTATTCATAAGAAAATGAGGAGAAACATATAACAAGCAGATATAACTCTAGAAAGCCTGTCATATTTTGATCTTTGGATTAGATTACAGGAACCAGAAAACCATGAGAAATAATTGTTTTACTTACTTGAGTGAACTCCATAAAATGCTGGAACTCATGTAATATGTTTGCCTTATGGTCAAGGTGATACTTGTTTAGACATTTGCCCATATGGCAACAGGACTTGACAATTCTGCATCTTTACAGTGGACTTCTTTGAAAAAGCTCAAGGCTTATACTTCCAGCTCAGACCAATATTTTCTTTAATTTCTAGATGTGTTTATCGATCACCATTATTAAAAAAAAGAAAAAAGAGTCCGTACGTCCTCTCTGTACTCCTTGTGTTCCTCAAGAGCATAGAGGCATACTTTAAAGTAGCCTGTGATGCCGTGAAAAGCCAAACTCAATAATCAATGCCCAATTGATTATCAAGCAGGTATTCCTTTAATAAATCGTGCCAGGGTACACATGGCAATCCACCTAATGTGTCCAAGTATTGAGGTTGGTAACATGATTTTAATACTGGATAAACAAACATTGAAATATTGAAATATTGGTTAAATATACATATGCATGTAGATTCTGGGAAAGATGTTACATGTCCATTGTTTTTCCAGGAACTTATTATCATAGTTAATCACCAACTCTCATATGCTCATCACAATTTCTTTGTGTCTTGAGAAGACTCTGATGGTCTTTATCTTCTTCCTCATTGTGTCATGGTGAGCTCAGGTCTGTCCATTGTTCCTGTTGCCTGACAGTCCTTTCAATACTTGATTTGTTCCCTGTTTCAACCAAAACGAAGCTAAATTTCTGTTACAATCACAGTCTTTATAACTGCAAGCTGGCCAAGATTTGATTCTTATTATTGCTTCACCTAACTCACTCCCTTAAGACAATGATTTAGAATCATAGAACAACCAGGTTGGAAGAGACCCACACCACATCATCGAGTCCAACCATTCCTATCAAACACTAAACCATGCCCCTTAGCACCTTGTCCACACGTGCCTTAAACACCTCCAGGGAAGGTGAATCAACCACCTCCCTGGGCAGCCTGTTCCCAGTGACCCCTTCTGTGAAATTTTTTTCCTAAAGTGCAGCCTAAATCTCCCCTGGTGGAGCTTGAGGCCATTTCCTCTTGTCCTGTCCCCTATCACTAGGGAGAAGAGGCCAGCTCCCTATTCTCCACAACTTCCCCTCAGGTATTTATGGAGAGCAGTGAGGTCTTCCCTCAGACTCCTCTTCTCCAGGCTAAACAACCCCAGCTCTTTCAGCTGCTCCTCATAGGGCCTGTTCTCCAGCCCCTTCACCAGCTTTGTTGCTCTTCTCTGGACTCGCTCCAGAGCCTCAACATCCATTTATTCTGTCCTTCACCTGGAACGGTTTATTCTGGTGATGAAGCCTTTATCAAGATATGTAACTAGCAGATGTGTTGCAGAGATGCTGGAAATTTGGTCTAAGGTGTATTTCCCATTTTATTTTGTTTTGGCTTTCCCACTCTGGAGCAGCAGCAGAGCATGGACAAGCCTAAGTTCAAACTTGGACATTTCCAATTGACATGAGAATAGCTGTATAACATAAAACCTAAAGAGCAGAGCTGCCTGCCATCGTGTGGTGTGTTCCCTTTTCTGTCCCTCTCAGTTCTCTGGGTGGAAGTGTAGATCTGATCTGATGGATCTGCTGGAGGGTAGGGAGAATCTGCAAAGGGATCTGAACAGGCTGGACTGCTGGGCAGAGACCAACGGCATGAGGTTTAACAAGGCCAAATGCCGGGTCCTGCACTTGGGGCACAACAACCCTATGCAGAGCTACAGACTGGGAGAAATCTGTCCAGAAAGCTGCCTGGAGGAGAAGGACCTGGTGGTGTTGGTTGACAGTAGACTGAACATGAGCCAACAGTGTGCCCAGGTGGCCAAGAAGGCCAACGGCATCCTGGCTTGTATCCGAAATGGTGTGACCAGCAGGTGCAGGGAGGTTCTTCTCCCTCTGTACTCTGCTCTGGTGAGACCGCTCCATGAATACTGTGTTGGGCTTCATCTGTTCTGGGCTTCATGACCACAAGAAGGATGTTGAGGCTATGGAGTGAGTCCAGAGAAGAGCAGTGAAGCTGGTGAAGGGGCTGGAAAACAGGCCCTATGAGGAATGTCTGAGAGAGCTGTGGTTGCTTAGTCTGGAGAAGAGGAGGTTGAGGGGAGACCTCACTGCTCTCTAGAAGTACCTGAAAGGAGGTTGTGGAGAGGAGGGTTCTGGCCTCTTCTCCCAAGTGACAGGGGCCAGGGCAATAGGGAATGGCCTCAAGCTCCACCAGGGGAGGTTTAGGCTTGACATCAGGAAAGAAATTTTCACAGAAAAGGTCATTGGGTACTAGCAGAGGCTGCCCAGGGAGGTGGTTGATTCACCTTCCCTGGAGGTGTTTAAAAGACAGGTGGAGGGACATGGTTTAGTGATTGATAGGAACGGTTGGACTTGATAATCTTGGGGGTCCTTTCCAACCTACTGATTCTATGATTCTCTGCGTTGAACTAACGGCTGAGAGGCTCCATTTTTGTACAGCTCACGGAGGGGAAGGGGAGAACCCGGACGATTATTTTTTTATTATTAATTTTTAAATAAACCTGCAAAGAAGCCTCTAACCGCCCAGAGACCCCAGGCTTCCAAACCCCAGGAGATTTTTAAAGGACGGGAAAAGAAGAAACAGGGGAAGGGATGGGATGGAGAGCGACCCCAAACCGTGAGGCGCTCTGCCTGCACCCCCTCTCCATCTTCGCGCGCCGCGGTGTTGGGGGAGGGGGCGGGGCGGCGGGGCGGGTGACATCATGGGGGCGGCGCCGGGCGGGCGGCAGGCGGCATGGGGCGAAGCCGGGCGGGTAGCGTGCCCCGCCGCCCCGGCACCCGGCTCCCCGAGGCACCTGGGCCCGCCGCTGGTGAGTGGGCGGCGGGGGGAGGGGTCCCCTACTAGGTCCCCGCCACGGCTGCCGCTCTTTTCCTTTTTGTTATTGTTATTATCATTGTTATATATTTTGGGGTGGGAAGCGTTGGGCTTTTTTCTCACCCTCCCCCCCCCCCCCCCCCCGTTGTTTCCTCCCTCCCCGCTTTGTATCATCATTATCATTATCGATTCCGTTCCCTTCTCCGCCGGTGGCGGGTGGGGGGCGGAGAGCGAGGTGCTTCTCCATCAGCTCATCCTTCCCAGTTCTGTCGCTCGCAGCCGCCGGCGCGGGGCAGCGTCCCCGGCCGCTCCGCTGCCTCTCAGCGTGCCGGGACAAATGAATAAATAACCCGAGGAGTTTCTTTCTCTTGCTCTCCCACCTTCCTCGGCACCGGTGCGCCCCGACCCCGCCGGGGACGGCTCCGCACGCTCCTCAGTTCAGAGAGCGGCGCTTCTCCCTCTCTCGGGTTTTCTGAGTGTGTGTGTGGCGTCTGGGAACAAGACGAAACCCGCATTAGGAAAAACCTGGCTGGGCAGTGTGGGCAAACTTATTTGTCCTTTGTTCGTAATCAGGTTTTCAGCCGTTTGTTTCTTATTTCCTGATAAGTCTGTGTATGGGAAGAGCCTTATCAAACGAAATAGTAAAAGCTATAGAATTGTGAAAGAAGGTGTTCAAGCTGCCACCACTGTCAGCGTGCCTTGCTGTGACTGGCCAAAGTGCCTCTTAGAGCTGTCACTTGGCCTTCCTTATTCCTTGATCCCATGTATTTTGCCCAGACTTATAGGGAGCACGAGCATAAAATTCCTTACCTCGCTTCTTTCCCATCTTCTGCTTTCTCATATTTGCAAATTGTGGTCTGGAATAAATGGAAAGGAGGTGAAATGCAACCTTATACTTTAATGCCATTTAAATTGTCTTGTTGCCTAATGGAAATTGTCTTGTCGCCTTGTGTTTCTCCTTCTCTGTTCGAAATACTGTGAAGTTCAGTTATCATCCTGGGTATGGAGATCTGCAAATCTGATGGTTGTTGTGCATTTTCCTAAGTCCCTGTGACAATGGCATGACTTGAAGTAAATATACAAACTGATGTACTGCCTGAGAGAATGAGCTTGTCTTGCAGAACGTTTCCTTGTTAATACTGAGCAGCAGATATGGACACTGTCAGAGTACTTCATTAAAAAGTTGGGAACTAATTAGCTGTTTCTTACAGCTAGAGTTCCAGATTTTAATTAGAGTTCCTGCCTTCAAGTTTAAACTGATTAAAGCGGTGCCAAAGCTATTCTGGTTATTTTCAATATTTGCTTAAAAAGAAAACAAACAAACAAACAAAGTAATGTTAAGCTCTTTCAACTTTATGTTGACAAACCAACTCTTCTGTTTAGTCCCTGACTGATGGGTGAGGGGTGAGAAGATGCACGTTGTGTCCATCTTATATTAGAGTGAGGAAGAAAACTAGTTAATGGCAATGAAGCTTTCAGGTTTGCTGTTCACAGAGCATTGGATTCAATTGAAAAATCGTAATTTGACAAGGAAAACTGGAATGTATTAACCAGCAATGTATGGCACTGGATAACCCAGGAGCAATCGTGTGCATTTCCCATGCTCAAACCATGTATAAAGGTGTGTTAGGAAGCATTATCCCTGTGTCTCCCAACAATACTAAAATCTCTGCTAGTGTCTAATAGTCCTGACCAAAGCTCTCATCCAAACTTATATAAAGTTGTCATGATAATTAAATATTGTCCTTAATTTCCTCCTCTATTAATTTCACGTGCATACATATGTCTTTATTCTGCTGAAGAATGGTTACTTGCTTTAGGCTTTTAGAATGAAAATTCAGTGTATGGCTCATTCACGAGTACCCAGCTATATTTTTAACAACTTTCTTACCCTTTTTACATGTTTGAGAAATTTGCAAATTGGTAATTCCTGAGGGAGTTGTTATGCTGATTAGACTTGCATAGAGGTTTATGCTGAATATTTCACAGCAGTCTTGACACTCATCATGGGAAGACTGTAATGTTTTTCTCACACTGCTAAACACATGTGACAAGACTTAGCAATGGGTGCTTTTAAAATACAAAAAAAAAAAAAAAGTATTTTTGGAGCATGCATACTAATTGAATGACACTCTTTTAAGGTATGTGGATGGGCAAAGCTAGCATTACTTGAAATTCTTCCATATGGGACTGACAGCTGAGCTTAACTGTGTGAACTTGCTTTGTTTCAATGTTTGACCCAGTCACAGCTGTGGTAATCCTCATGTCATGACAGAAAATTCTCATGTTCAAATATTTAAAGGATTTTTAGTAGTGGTAGTAGTAGTATTACATAGTGACTGAATTCTATGCAAAAGAAACTTTTCAAAACGTTTGGTGTTAATTTGACATCTATAGGCATGATTTGACATCATTCAAGGCACTCAAATGCTGTGGTGTTGAGTATTCTGCTAATAAAATCTATATAATTACATGTCTAAATGAATGCAATTAATTTTTTCCTTTTTGTTAAATATAGCTCACATGAAGTAATATGATCTCAGTAGAGATAATGAGATAAACTGTTGCCTTTGTGTTATTACTTTGTGTAGGGTTTGTATATGTGACTACTGCAATTAACTCCTTCATATCTTAATATCCTTTCATATTCTTCAGAATAACTGTCTGGCTTCAGACAACTGGCTTTTCTCTGTGGAAGAAGCAGATTCATGTACTAGGAACACCTGCGTGCAAACATTAAAGCATTTATTAGAATTTTAGAAGACTTTATTAGCTAGTCAAATCTGAGAAAAGTTACATGTGATCTAGGAATTGAATTCTCCAAATGTATGCTACACTTCCAATGTGAAAAGCGTGGGAATGGAAAGTTTTTCTATAGCCTGCGGAAAGTTACTGGAATAGTCTAGCTAGGAGATGAAATACCTGCTGGTAGTCTTTTCTTGGGCCGTGTGCATCTCCCTGTAATTTTGGTCCTTTTCTCCATTTTAGTTGCCTCTGGCTTCTGCTGCCACAGACATGCTTCTTTCAGATGTTTGTTTTCTATTTTTGCTGCTTTTTTTACATCACTGCTTGACCCCTTCTAGGTTTTCAACTTGAATTTTGTTTAGTTTATTTATACTATCTGTTCCTTAATCCATTTCATTCACTGGTGTGTAGCGTACACTACAGTAATATTACATGATTGAATCTGAAATAAAATCAGGATCTTGTTATGTGAAATTATATCCAGAATAGGCTCATCATCTTAATAACAGTGGAAATTCAAATAATGACTTAATAGAGGAACTTAAACCTTTTATGTGATGAGAATAACCTTGTTAATGAGTAACCAGTGTTAATGAGGTACATTATTTTAAAGTGAACAGAGTGATTACAGGCCAAAAAAGAATATTTTCCCCTGGACAGTATTTTGTCAGGTCACTAGTAATTGACAACTAGTCATACACTGAAACTTAAGTCATGTTAGAGTTCCACGATTTCAAAATAGTAGGGAGTTTATATTATTGCGTTATGTCTTTTCACAGCTCTCTAGGGTATTTCAACGCTACGTGTTTCATATTGTTCCTACTAAAGGAATAGTTTTGGGGATGCAAAGGAATTAAAGATGCTTCAGGCAATTGAACTCCAAAGGTGCTACTCTGTTGATTGTAGGACAGGTGTACAGGATTGCTTTTGTACTGTATTGCGATAGGTGTTGGCAGTGTTGAGCTGTGGAATGGTATAAAGTTATTTTCAGACTAGATGACTATTGGAGAAGTGGGTCCAGCCCTGTTCAATGTCTTCATCAATGACCTGGATGAAGGCATCGAGTGTTCCCTTAGCAAGTTTGCAGATGACACTAAGCTGTGTGGAAGTGTGGATCTGCTGGAGGGTAGGGAGGCTCTGCAAAGGGATCTGAACAGGCTGGACTGCTGGGCTGAGTCCAATGGCATGAGGCTTAACACGGCCAAATGCCAGATCCTGCACTTGGGGCACAACAACCCTATGCAGAGCTACAGATTGGGAGAAGTCTGTCTAGAAAGCTGCCAGGAGGAGAAGGACCTGGGAGTGTTGGTTGACAGCTGACTGAACATGAGCCAGCAGTTTGCCCAGGAGGCCAAGAAGGGCAATGGCATCCTGGCTTGTATCAGAAACGGTGTGACCAGCAGGTCCAGGGAGGTGATTCTCCCTCTGTATTCAGCACTGGTGAGGCCGCTCCCTGAATACTGTGTTCAGTTCTGGGCCCTTCACCACAAGAGGGATATTGAGGCTGTGGAGCGAATCCAGAGAAGAGCGATGAAGCTGGTGAAGGGGCTGGAGAACAGGCCTTATGAGGAACAGCTGAGATAGCTGGAGTTGTTTAGCCTGGAGAAGAGGAGGCTGAGAGGAGACCTCATTGCTCTCTACAACTTCCTTTCAGGTAGGAAGGAAGTTGTGGAGAGGAGGGAACTGGCCTCTTCTCCCAAGTGACAGGGGCCAGCGCAAGAGGGAATGGCCTCAAGCTCCACCAGGGGAGATTTAGGCAAGACATTGGGAAAAAGTTTTTCACAGAAAGGTTCACTGGGCACTGGAACAGGCTGCCCAGGGAGGTGGTTGATTCACCTTCCCTGGAGGTGTTTTAAGCACCGGTGGACAAGGTGCTGAGGGGCATGGTTTAGCGTTTAATAGGAATGGTTGGACTCGATGATGCGGTGTGAGTCTCTTCCAACCTGGTGGTTCTATGAGTCTGTGATTCTGATTTTACAGTGAGGATGATACTGTACATATAGCTCTTTTATAATCTTAGGAAAGCAATTTGTTTTTTGGCAAAAAGAGTTTGGCATTCAAGGCACTGAAAGCATTTATGGTAGCTTGTGTGTAGAAAGAATGTTCCTGCCTGAATGTTGTCCCATTACATTTGCTTGTCTGCTGCCACATTTCTTCACAAGTGTGTCTTCCAGAATTGACCTATGCATGTCTGTCCCAGTGGTCTATGAGCATGCCTGTCCTGGGGTGGTGGTAAGTACAAAGCGATATGATATCTTAGCTCATTAGCTGCTACTCAGTACTCACTTTGCTGAACTTTGTGCTTTGGAGCGAGGTAGTTGGCTGTATTGTATGCTCTGAGGGTCCCTCTGTCTGCACAGGCAATGCTGTGCAGGTGATTAGAAGCACTGGTTCTTTCTGAATCTACAAAAATGTTCTGTGAATGTGCACCTACCCACCCTGTATAAGAAACAAAGAAGGAAGAGCAAGGAAAATAGAGCTAGAGGCTGCTGTTGTTGGAAATTCTAAGATAAGGAAGAAAGGACAGTTTTTTGTTATATAAACTTCGTTGATAATGTAATGCATGGCGTGGAAGGAAAAGTATTACTGTAGGTTAGCTCTGTGCAGTCAATGATAGCTTGAAAATTATATGACTTGTGGAAGTTCTAGTATACAAGACTTAAATCCATTCTTTACATTCATTTAAAAGGGAAGTGACAGCTTGGTGTTTTTATAAAAAGTGAAACAAATGCTAAAACTTAATGTTAGGCAGAATTGAGTGCATTCTTGCAAAGATGTATGATATTAAGTTGACTGTTTAATTTATAGCAATGGGTTTGTGCTTAGTAGAGGAAAAACTGGTAGTCCAAACCATCAGAGTTCAGGAGAATAAAATACATAATTGAAGTCTGGCAGATCAAGGATGGCAGGATGTACTGGGAATGTTTCTGTGATTGCCCAAAAACGCCTGCAATCCAAGTTTGAACTGTTTGTGTCTTCAAATAGACTGTTATGTAGGCAAAATTAGATGTCGAACATGATTTCTGCAGGAAGGGAATGAAATATATTCAAATACTGGGCAGTGTTGGACGTGGTAGAAAATGTGGGGTACAAAATACTTCAGAATCCTGAAGAGCTTAAGTATTTCTAATCTGTTCAGCAGGTCAGCTTGAGAATCTTAAAAACAGAAACTTGTTTAATTTGTGCCTCAGAACAACACTCTCCCTTGTCTGTTTATTGCAAAATTGAATTCCTAAAATAGGATAGTCCTCACTGACTGATTTCTTGTAATGCTTTCTGTTTTCCTCAGAGGAACAGATTCTCTGTCCTTTTTGATGTCTTTAAAAGTATTGCAATTAGCTGCTCCCTTGTGTTTTGTTTATTTTTTACATCATTTTGCATTACATGGCTGTAGAGGGGATAAGCTGGGGCAAGGAGGCGGCACCATGGTTCTGCAGGAACTTATGGAAAAGGAGAAGAGATTCCGATTGAATGCAGTGAGGGAAAGTTGATCTGTCTTTGCAGTTGTAAAAGCAGCTTCCTTGACCTCCATGGCATGTAGTTTACATTGTGAGGGCTTGATGACTGCAGGTCTCCTATGAGATAGGGTTCTTCCTTCCCCCCTCCTTTCCCCCAAGGTGTTCTTCTTTGAAGTTTTTTCCAGATGGGGTTTTTGAAATACCAATGATGTTATGGAAGAAAGGGACTTCTTTAGCATGGAAGAAAGGTTCAGAGAGCGAAAAAATTATTAATACATTGATTCAGATGTAAAATTGATGTAACATGAGGCAGGCTAGATAGATACCTCACCCAAGGGACAAGATTTTGGCATGAGATCAAGTAGTAATAAAATAAGAACTCAGGTAGTATTTCTAGGTGATGTCAAAGTAGACTTTTGGAGCTGTCTTCTGACAGGACAAGGATGTGATAGGAGGTAAGAGTTTTAAGGAGAAGCCCAAGCCCAGGATAAGATATTGTAGGGCTTGATAAGTGTGATGAAAAGAGATTAGGAGAACAATGTGGATAGCAGCATTATACTGGTGTATTGCTGGAAATCATTGGCTGGAATCTATTTGTGGAGCAGGAGAATGCGAGGTGAACTTCAGCTCCCTACCTATCAGGGTTGGCTGAAAGCAGAGGCAGTTGCAGTGAGCTCTTAATTGCTGTGCTGTTCAAGGGCCTTGGTGCCATCAACTAGGTGAAGAAAAAACCGTTTCTCAGAAGTAGGCTGTGCAGTGGAAGCCCTACATTCTAGTACAAAATAGTGCGTAACAGGGCTAAATCTAATCATACTTTCCTGGTATTGGACCCTCATAGGAAAGGGACGATTATGGTTCCCAAGTGAAGACCTTGTACTGCAAAGTTTCCATTATGTGAAACTCATGTCAAGCTGTGTGACCAATCTTTGCCATGTAAATGGAACACAGACACATTCTTGTCGTCCACTCTGGTGGACAATATACCACTTTACCTCATTGCTGTGTCAGGCTCAGAAGGTCTGTGCTGCTGCTTTGGAGGAAAACCTAAAGCATGGCTCCTGGGTACCAACCCCCTTCAAATGTTGTTTGCTGTCTTTATACAGTGTTCTGGTCTCTTCTGTTTGAAACCCTTCTGTGAAGTGCAAGCGAACGCAGGTCAGCTAATATGTCTGAGTTGTTTTTCTGAGGAGCAGTAGTAATTTCAATGCAGTGGAGAAAATTCCTCTATATAACAATAATATCAAGTTGTCCTCTGTGCTAGTTCTAGATGTGGATAAACAGTCTTTAGTCAGCTGATGGATACAAGTTTTTGTGGAGACATATGGTTTTCTTTAAAGCTGATAAACGTTTTCAGTCCTGTAGACTTATGTTTGAAATGCACCCTTCTTTTTTTTTGTAGAGTACCTTTCTTTACATCAAACAGTAGAATCAGTGCCTTTGGTTAGTGGAAATCCCAACAGACATTATATGAGGTGTTGGATGGAAGATAGCATACCTCCAAAAGAGCCAGACTGATCTCCACGTGCCTTTCAAATGTTGGTCTCCACAGCGGTTTGGATGCAGCATTTGGTGGTACTGAGAGAACGGGACTGACTGAAGCAAAATTGCTTCAAAAAAGTTAAAAGCTTTTTGATAATCTCATGCAAGAGTAAAGAACTTGATTCAACTTTGCAGCTGTATATACTGAAGTTGGTAAAGTGAGTGACTTAAGGTAGGGTGAAGCATGAGAAATCAAATTCTAACAGGAGAAGTCTGTGAAAACGGTCTCTCTTCTGTAGTCATACACAAGGGAGGAGGGGAGAAGAAATAGCTAAGCCTTGAGTATTTTCTTGGTGGATTTATTACATGAGCAGTCTCTGCATTCTGAGAAACTGTTTCTGAATTTTTTCAGTCTTTTGAACTGCATTTGTAGTAATGGTCTGCTGATTTTATTCTGTCCTCCTGTGAAAAAATACAAACTCTATTCAGTCAGTAAGTGTTTGAAAACAGCCATGTTTTATCTAAGTAAGAAGGGTGCCTCAACTGCGTGTATTTCTCCTTGAAAGAGAGTGAAAGGCAGTGTTACAAAGAACAAATTTTGGCAAGCAGGAAAGAAGCTGAAGAGAAATGACAGAATGCGTAAGGGCCACTACTGAATGGGAGGCTGAGGAATTTAAAGAGGAAATGATAAAAAGAATTTTGTAGAGAGGAAGATGAAGTCAAGATAATAGAAAATGGAGAGAGGCAAACTAAAGGAAAATGAGCCCATAAAATTTGAGATAGGGGTAGGGTGGAAGTGAAAAAGGAGGGGAGGAAATATCTGGGATGAGGGAAGATTAATATGAAGGGGTGAAATGATCTGGATGGTAAAATAGCAGAAAACAGACAACTGAAATATGAAATTAAAGATGATCACTTTATGTAAAATGATGAAAGAAAAAGTTCATTTTAAACATGCCGTGTTTAACTTTTCAAGTGGCATCTCTTCCTTTGTGCTGGGGAGAATATTGGACCAGCCCCAGCAGCCCTTGTGAAGGGTGAGGTTGTCCATAGCCCTGTGCTCCTGTTCTAAACAGCAGTAAGGCTGAACATGTGTTCCCAGTACATACACACCTGCATACCTACACCTGCTCCATGTGCTGCACCATGGACACACATATTCCCCATGACGTGCCTCAGGCTGGTTCTGAAGGCCCCTTGGCCTGGCCTCTTTGGTGGCTGGCAGTCCCATCTCAGTTGCTGCATTCAGACCCCTAACACACCATGCATAATCAGTAGAGCCTTCTACTCAGAAAAGAGTCAGAAAGGATTTATAGAATCATAGAATTGTTTAGGTTGGAAAAGACCTTTGAGATCATTGAGTCCAACTGTAAACTTAACAATGCCAAGTTCATCACTAGGCACCACGTCTACACATCTTTTAAATACCTCCAGGGGTGGTGACTCAACTACATCCCTGGGCAGCCTGTTTCAGTGCCTGATAACCCTTTCAGTGAAGAAATTTTTCCTGATATTTAATCTGAACCTTCCCGGGTGCAACTTGAGGCCATTTCCTTTTGTCCTGTTGTTTGTTGCTTGGGAGAAGACACCAACACCCTTCTTGCAACAGCCTCCTTTCAGGTAATTGTAGAGGGCAATAAGGTCTCTCAGCCTCCTTTTCTCCAGACTAAGCAACCATAGTTCCCTCGGCTTTTCCTCGTAAGAGTTGGTCTCTAGACTCAGCTTCATTGCTCTTCTCTAGACGCGCTCCAGCACCTCTGCATCCTTCTTGTACCTGAATACAGTATTCGAGGTATGGCCTCACCAGTGCCATGTACTGGGGCATGATTGCTCCCCTATTCCTGCTGGCCACACTATTGCTGATGCAGGTGAAGATGCTATTGACCTTCTAGGCCACCTGAGCACACTGCTGGCTTGTGTTCTGCTGGCTGTTGACCAACAATCCTGGTCCTTTTCTACTGGGCAGCTTTCCAGCCATTCATGCCCAAGCCTATAGTGTTGCATGGGATTGTTGTGGCTCAAGTGCAGGACCTGGCCCATTGATCCAGCTTGTCCAGATCCCTCTGCAGAGTCTTCCTTCCCGCAAGCAGATCTATGCTTCTGGCCAATCTGATGTGATTTGCAAACTTACTGAGGCTGTAGGTCATGGATAAAGCTATTAAACACAGGTGGCCCAAACACTGAGCTCTGGGGAGGTCAGATTGCAGTGACCAGGCACAGGCCAAGGCCAGGCAAGGGAAACAACTTGCAAACTATTTGCATGTAACCGGCCCTTTTTTATCCAATTAGTCTTCTGTTTTCTCATTCTGCTTCTTCCCTAAATCATGTAAATCCATCCCTGTCCCTGCATTTGGTTGCTCCTGTAAACATCCCATAGAAAGTTCTGTGCAATACCCTAATGCTCTTCTCCTGCAACCCATAATTTGTCCCATGCCCCTGGTCAGTGACCCTACTCTGTCCAAGAGGAGCTGTGATGTTGAATGATTGTGATGGATTTCAAACTTGGGCGTTGGCACTAAAGTTCTCTCGGGGTAGCCCTAGGAGAGTTCTGGATGGAGCCTCCCTCCCTCCAAGTCTCTGATTTGTGTTCTGCCTACCATTCTACATCACTGTGGGCCTCTGGGTTTGTGGAGATGTGACTCTGATGAGCTAATTATTCCTGTGATGGACAGTCTTATTTGTGCTGCTTTGTTGGGGTGCTGATAAGCTTTTATTGCACAGTCTAACAGTGTACAGCTATCTTCATTTTCTGTGGGTATTGTTTTAGAGCACATGTTGGCTGCCTCCTTGTCAGGCTTTATGCTGTGGAATGCTAAATGTATTGTATGACTTGTCAGGTCTAACCAACTCAGATTTTTATTTTAAAAACTTAGAAGGGATTATTTTTCAGTTAAAGGTCAAGTCAGTAGCAATAAGCTAAGGTACAGGTTACAATGCTACTTAAACATCTGTGAGGAATCCAGGTAATGATAATAGTTACAAAACAAAAAACTGAGGGGGTGCTTGTGATTGCCTGTGGCAATATTGTAACTAGTGGAATGGAATTCAGTATTTTTCCAGAATTGCTACCAACATTTCTTTATGCATTTTTAAGAGCTTAGTTTACTTCTAAGACTGTAACCATTATAATTACTCCTTTTTAAACCACAATTAAACATATGCATGTTCTGCAAAACTGTCATTAAGACACACTTGAACTCATGAAAGATTTTTCAGTGCCTTTGGACTGTAGATGTAAGCCTGCACAGAGAAACTGTCACGCTGAGTTAGACCCTGCAAAGGGCATTGGTATAAGTATTACAAAGTTCATCAGATAAATTTCCAAGGGTGGGGATGGGGAAGCATTAAACATCTAAGTTTGTCTAAAGACTTGATTGCGTGCCACATTTTACACCAAGTGATTACAATCACCTACAGAAAAAGTCATAGAAGGATGGAAGTGGGAATCAAGGTGGAATCTCCATGCAGATCTGGTGGAAAGTGGAGCAGCTATAAATTAGACATTAAAAGAGCAGTATGCATTTATTAAGAAAGGGGGGAAAAATCATCAAGGCAACTGCTTATTAATGTTCTTGACATCAGTGTTATTCAAGTTCTTAAATGCTTTTGGAGGAAAGGATAGTTTTGTGCAGAATAGTAAAAGAAAATTAGAAAAAATATTAGGAGTTTACCAATTATACTAATACTAAGGAAGTGTGACAGAATTGCCTCAGCTATGCTTATATTGCGGTTTATATAACTAAACTGTAAATAAGATAATTTTTGATTTTAAGAAATAAAATGTACCTTCAGCCTTTTTTGATGTTTATCATATCATTAGGTGGGAGTTTGACTTCTTTGGTAAGATAAAACTTGAGAGGGCATATAAGCACTCTATAAATTTGTGGGGATAATCACAAGGACAAAATTACTTAAGATAGTGCTAATATCAGAGCAAATGACCATGTTGGCAGTGTATAAATTTACTCATGAAATTAGAACAGGGTTTCTAATTAATAACGTATCTCCCATTTGAAGGTGATGCACATCAAACAATATCTTACTCTGTTAAAATAAGGTCGAAGAAATTTACAAAAAAAGTTTTCACAAATATGATGAGATGCTTGCTGGAGTAAGAAACTAAATTAATGGAGGAAGGGCACTATTTTCTGTAGTATTTTCCTAAAATGAAACTCACATGAAGTGAACGCATCAATATAACGAAAGCATATTTGATGGCAGATGCACTTAATTGGTAAATGATGAAAACTCTTCTCTTGCCCTCTTAATCTATTTAAAATTAGGCTTCCATGATATAAGGCACTGGTCATTGTTACTTATGCCTTTTGCTGGTCTTTAAATGCCCTGTGATGTGTGCCAGTCTTTCAAGCAGAAATTTTTGAAGATTTTGGTACAGTTAGAGAACTGAGCTGGGAGGAAAAGATAACTGTTGAAGGCTGTTGGAAACTTTCATGCACTCATGTTTCAGGATAAACCAAAAGGATCAGTTCCTGTGCAAGGAATGTGTTTCTCCACTTCCTCAGAAGATTTATTTGCTTTTGCCAAAAGAGCAGACCTTGAAAACACCTGTTCTCCTGCTGGGAAGACTTAGAGTTTATTGGTTAAAACCTCTCCACAGTTTAATGTCTGGATCCAGGATTTCTCTGAAATCACAAACATTGAGTCATTTAGGCTATGGGAGATGAGGGTTTAAGCAGCAAGGACCTAGTGTCCAGGTGCTCTGGAAGAGAAAACTGTTTAGAATGAAGGGCCCTGTGAAAAAAAAGCTAGGAGTAAAAACCAACAGGGAATAGAATGAATGCAGAGAGATAAGTGCTTGATGAGTGAAGTTCCAGGAACGAGAAGTAATATTTACACTAGACATGAAGGCTGATGTGCTAAAAAAAAATAAAATAAGAATTTATCTGGTGTATACTGAAGAGGGGAGATGACTAGGAGCTAGTTAAGAATATCAGCTCAAACATGACCTGTGCAGCATGAAATAAGACAGGCAGGCAGGTGCCCAGCCAAAGCCAGGAGTAATCTGAGGTGCTGCTTTTGATGGCAGTATAACCAAAATGTCCTGTTGATTTGAATTCTTGATCCCATGGATGGTAACACCTTGACACCGTTACCTACTTTGGCTGTTACTGCAGACCCTGGTTGCCGTGCAGGTTTATTTGGTATCAGAACTGTATGACATTTTTATGTATGGAGATCTAACCCCATTTTATTGTGCATGGTGAATGAGGCAAGGAGTACTAGGGGAGAAGTGTTTTTCACAGAATCACACAGAATCACAGAACAACCAGGTTGGAAGGGACCCATCGGATCATCAAGTCCAACCATTCCTATCTAACACTAAACCAAGTCCCTCAAGACCTCATCCACCCGTGCCTTAAACACCTCCAGGGAAGGTGACTCAACCACCTCCCTGGGCAGCCTATTCCAATGCCCAATGACCCTCTGTGTGAAACACCTCTTCCTAATCTCCAGCCTAAATCTACCCTGGCGGAGCTTGAGGCCATTCTCTTTTGTCCTGTCCCCTGTCACTTGCGAGAAGAGACCAGCTCCCTGCTCTCCACAACCTCCTTTCAGGAACTTGTAGAGAGTAATGAGGTCTCCTCTCAGCCTCCTCTTCTACAGGCTAAACAACCCAAGCTCTCTCAGCCGCTCCTCATAGGGTCTGTTCTCCAGCCCCTTCACCAGCCTCGTTGCTCTTCTCTGGACTTGCTCCAGAGCCTCAACATCCTTCTTGTGGTGAGGGGCCCAGAACTGAACACAGTATTCATGGAGCGGTCTCACCAGTGCTGAGTACAGAGGGAGAATAACCTCTCTGGACCTGCTGGTCACACCGTTTCTGATACAAGCCAGGATGCCATTGCCCTTCTTGGCCACCTGGGCACACTGCTGGCTCATGTTCAGTCAGCTGTCGACCAACACCCCCAGGTCCCTCTCCTCCTGGCAGTCTTCCAGCCAGGCTTCTCCCAGTCTGTAGCTCTGCATAGGGTTGTTGTGCCCCAAGTGCAGGACCCGGCATTTGGCCGTGTTAAACCTCATGCCGTTGGACACTGTCCAGCGGTCCAGCCTGTTCAGATCCCTTTGCAGAGCCTCCCTACCCTCCAGCAGATCGACACTTGCACACAGCTTTGTGTCATCTGCAAACTTGCTAAGGGTACCCTCAATGCCCTCATCCAGGTCATTGATGAAGACATTGAACAGGACTGGACCTAGCACTGAGCCCTGGGGAACACCACTTGTCACTGGCCTCCAGCTGGACTTAACACCATTTCCCACCACTCTCTGGGCCCAGCCATCCAGCCAGTTTTCTGCTCAGGAGAGTGTGCATCTGTCCAGGCCAGAGGCTGACAGTTTCCGCAGCAGAATGCTGTGAGAAACTGTGTCAAAGGCTTTACTGAAGTCCAGAAAGACCACATCCACAACCTTTCCCTCATCCAGCAGCCGAGTGACTTTGTCGTAGAAGGCGATCAGGTTGGTTTGGCAGGACCTGCCTTTGGTAAACCCATGTTGACTGGGCCTGATCACCCGGTTCTCTTGTAAGTGCTTCATGATAGCACTCAAGATCACCTGTTCCATGACTTTCCCTGGCACTGAGGTCAGACTGACAGGCCTGTAGTTCCCCGGATCGTAGTCAAACAGTTAAATGTTACTCTGGAGGCATGGCTTATATTCTTTTCTACCCACATAGGTTCTGTTTGATGCTGGTCAAGAAGATTTACGGATGTTTTTTTCATTATGTATTTCTCCTCTTTTCTGCATGCCCAGATCTTAAAGTCAGAATATAATCTACAGAAGAATCAGATGATTGCATTTTAAGATGAAGGGGTTTTGGTGTTTATTTCATGTAGAGACTGTGCCAGCTTTACCTGTTAGCATCTGTGAATCTTTCTGAGCCAGGTATCATGTCTATATGTTTAGTAACCTTCAATATTATTCAGGAAATAAAATTACATTATAATGGATGAAGATTGGTAAAGGAGAATTCTACTCTCGCTTTTAAAGTGTGGGCTCAGACCTTGCTTTCTACTTATATATTAATATGAAGTAGCGTGAAGCTTACTTTAGTTCCCTTTCTGCTTTATTCTGTAGTGCTGTCGCCTCTGTAGGACCTTTGCAGGTGTACAAGTTTCACTTTTATTCCCTTGAAATGGTTATTATAGAGCTGGAAGGTTCTTCACACTTCAATACTGTATTGACTCTGCAGTTCTATAATAGCACTTCAAGCCTTATATTGTCTGAAATTCCTTGTGCAATCATTGCAGGTGCTGCTGCATCACTTAAAAATGCATGGGGAGAATGCAAATGCTTTACTGGAAACAGACAATAGGAAATATCTATCTCTTTCTTATTTATTTTTTTTCAAATATATTGTTCCTTTTCACCTTTAGTTGAATAAAAAAATGAAACCTATTTCTAGAGGTATAAATTACAGCTTTATGTCTCACTATTTTTACAATAATTCCTTTGAAGTGTACAAAACTTTGTCACTGCAAAGCCAATACATTACATTCTTCAATGCTGACAAAGTACTAAAAATCACAATGGGCAATTTTGTTTTTTCTGGGCTGATACTAGTAGTGCTGCTTTAGTCACCAAAGAACAAATAATATGAGAGTCATGTGACAATGTGATAACTCAGATCCTCTGATGTAAAAGTTTCCTTTCTCAATACTATAAATATAAAAAAAAATAATAAAAATGCTTAAAAAGTATAATTAATATCCTGTGTGGTATTTACATTTTAGGATGATTTAAATCACTTGCAAGGGGCAAAATGTAGAATCATAGAATGGTTTACATTGGAAGGGACCTTATGGATCATCTAGTTCCAACCCCCCTCCATGGGCAGGAACACCTTTCACTGGACCATGTTGCTGAAAGCATCCTCCAACCTGACCTTGAACACTTCCAGGGATGGGGCATCCATGACTTCTATGGATGTGTTCCAGTGTCTCATCACCCTCATAGTAAAAAAATCTCTTCCTAATAGCTAATCTAAATCTCCCCTTGCTCAGCTTAAAACAATTACCCCTCATCCTATCACTGCACTCCATGATTAATAACCCTTCCCCAGCTTTCCTGTAAGACCCCTTGAAGTACTGGAAGGCTGCTATAAGGTCTTTTCAGAGCCTTCTCGTCTCCCAGCTGAGCAGCCCCAACTCTGTCGGTGTGTCCTCAGAGGGGAGGTGCTCCAGCCCTTTGATCATCTATCTTCGTGGTCTTCTGGACACACTCTAACAGGTACATGTCCTTCCTATGTTGACGACTCCAGAACTGAATGCAGTAGTCCAGGTGAGGTCTAACGAGAGTAGAATACAGGGGCAGAATCACCTCCATTGACCTGGTCATGCTTTTTTTTTTTGGTAGATCCCAGGATATAGTTAGCTTTCTGAGTTACAAGAGCACACTGCCATCCCATGTTCAGCTTCTCATCCACCAGGACCTCCAAGTCCTTCTCATCAGGGCTGCTCTAAAACCATTTTCTCTGCCCATCCTGTAATTGTACTTGGTATTACAAAACAGTTGATGACTTGCAAAACTGACCGAGAAACTAGGCAGCTTTTGGTGGTGTTTAAAGAGGGCAACAGTTAACCTGACTGGATCCCTCAACTTTATAGAAATAAAAATGGAGTCACTGTTAATGTCTAAACAGCATGGTTAAGATCTTTTATCTTTATTGCTTTGGAACTTGAAGATATTAATAACATTTTGCAAAGACAAATTCTGTTGTAGAAATAAAGTTGTGTGGAAGAACACGTCCTATACTTTCTTAGACAATTTATAAAGTTGTTTTTGAAGGAAAAAGAAAGAAAGCAAAGCTAATGTGTGCTTAATCACCTAGGCTATAAGGTGATGAAATGAAACAGGGAAATTTAACTTAGAATTCACAATATTTTTGCCCTTTGATATTAAACAAACAATAAAATAAAAATTATGGTTATCCAGTTTCCTACCCTCCTTACCCCCACCTCGGTAGATTTCTGTAGCCAGCCTGTTTTGCATTAAAAAAGTGCTAAGCAATGCCTATTATAAACCGGGAAGCTTAATGAAATATTTACATGAATGCTTAACTAACACGTAACTTTTAAAATTTAACAGACCACTTGCTCAGCAGCTTAAATAGAGCAATCCTGTTTTCAAAACTGGTGTAATTATTAAAGGAAACATTTTGGATAGAGCTCCCAGAAAACTGTTTTCTCATCCTATTAATTCTTTTTAGTCTTCAAAAATAATATCTTGATAAATCGCAAGACTTCTGGAGGAAAAAGAAGAATGGGGATGGGGAGAAGGAGGAGAGTGGTGGAAAGAAGCAGCATACAAGAATGCTCTCTTAATATAGGAGAGTCAAGGTCAAATCTTTGGCATCTCCACCTTATTCTAATAATTGACTAGTTTAACACAATTTTTTTCTCCCCATGTTCAGAGCTGTCTGTGCTCTGCCTTGAGTTCAGACACAACATAATGTTGTGTTACTGTGACCATTATCCAACTTGCTGGATCTCATTCACAAGCCTGATTAGCAAAAAAAAAATAGCTAATGCCAGTCCCAGAGAAGCTTGTGTGTACTCATCCACACAGATGATGTGTACTGGAGAGGCATGTGCTGAGCTGAAGTAAACCTCAGGTATTGTTATGATCAGAAATATCACCAGCAAAACTACTGTTTTTTTTCATCCAGCTGTATAAATCTAGAAGTAGACAGGCATATCAAAAGAATTTTGACTATACCTGTCCTGGCAAGAACTTTTATTTGAATGAAATAGATACATCTTTCAGGGATAACATCAGACAGAGATTAAATACAACACTTTGTCTTGCAGAGGTGACAGTTTCTTGCCAGACACAGTTACTACATTTCCATTTTTGCATTTAAAATTGTTTTCAAGTTTGCTCAATATGTGACAGTGTTATGGCCTTTCCTCTGTGCTTTATGTCTAGAATGAGATGAGATCTGTGGAGTTACAAGCTAATGCTGTTTCAACAGCTTTCAGATAACACATACTCATTTCTTTTTAGGTTCACCTTCTCAGACAGAAGAAGACTGTAGAGGGGCTTCAAAATCTGAATAGACTTATGGGTTGGAAAAAATTAAATATCCAAATTTACAGCCTTGACAAATCGACCATTAAGCAGTAGATGTGAGATTACAAACAAATTTACAATTTTTTTCTGAACACCTAGTAGTCACTTCTGTTGTGAACATAAAAAAAGAATTTTTTTTTCTCTGCAAAATAAAAGCAGATATTCTTCTCAAGGGGACCTGAGAGGGCTGATCTTTTTCATAAATAAGGAATATCAAGTATCCTTCTACTAGATCTTTTTTTCTTTTTTGATGAAACAACAAGGGACATGCTTTCCATTTTTTCAATAGGATGATAGTTACTATCATATAGCTACTATGCTAACACCTGTAACTATATGGTAGTAGTAACTATATAATAGCAGTAACCACTGCAGAAAATTTATCCACCCAGTCAGTGCTACTCTTTCAATTGGTGAACTGTAGCAACCTCACCCACAATGAAGCCAAGTCTTACTCAGTTTTGAGGCTGGCATAAAACCAAGGACAAGCACCACACAGCTTGCAGGATGCAGTTTGAATATTTAATATCTTGAACTTCATGGTGCTGAAAAAGTTGATATTTTGCCACAGCTGTCATGAGTACAGTGTCAAACAAGGTCTAGTTTTGACAATGTTCAGGTTGAACTAACCTGCTGCTTATTTTTGGCATAGTATTAGTAAAGAAATATAAACCCATTTTCTCTGGCTTTCAGTCAGCATTTTAAGCTTAAGCTTCATGTTTTGTTCTCTAACAACTGTTACAAGGATTGCAGAACTGGCAGGTACTGTAAATACTCCGAAATAACAAATAGAAGCATTTTCATCTAGTGAAGCATTTGTCAGTTGTGAGCATTTCTGCTAGAAAGAATTGCTGGCATCCAATTAAGGAATTTTCTGTAACAAGAATGCCTGAATAGTTTTATATCTGAGTTGGAAGTCGATTAATACTGTGCCTTGTAAGGAAAGCAATATAAAATAGTTCATTTAGAGCTCTTTTGGAAAGCCTAACTGGACCTGCCAGTTTAGTCTAGTCATCTTTCTGGACTTAAGTGTTTTTTTTACTTACTGGAGGGTTTGAAATGCAATTTGGTGTTTATTGGGACTTTAACTGCTTTTGCCTTGATTCTCTGTTTTATCTTCCTCAAGTTATTTTTGGCTTAGAAGACATTTTCTTTCTGCAGTTTAAGGCCTTTTTCTTAATTTTGTTGACTTATGTACTGTATAGTGGTACATATTAATTCATTGCATTTGTTGAGAGCTTGAGCTCTCAGTTAGTGGAGAGCATTAAATGTGAGGCTTGTTAGCTCTTGAAAGTATGTTGAACAGATACCAAAGCCTTTTCCTTAAGGGGAAAGGATTGCCTGCCTATATATCGGTAATCAGTTTTGTGGAACATTGTGAGTGCATAGCACAGTTTCTGATTCGTGGCCCAAATCAACTGAGGAGAAAAATGATGTAAGGGCAGGAAATAAAAGTACTACTTGTAGGGAAAAATGTCAAACATTATCAGTAAAGATACTTTGTATTGATATTTAATTATTCCTCGGAAACTTTCTTATATGGTACACTGTCATAATGAAAGACTGAAGTCTAAGGTTTATGGGGTAATGGAGAACTGGTTTTGCAGACAGATGTCAAGAAACAGAATAAACATAGACCCAGCTCTCGGTTGTGGAAGTTTGCTCTAGATCAGTGTTTCAAATTATGAATAAAAGTCACCAGAGTAGAAATTCAACTGCATTTCCAGTGCCATAGAAACTGTATAGACAGGAAGGGCCTAGACAGCAGATCATGGAGAGTGATGAACATGTGTCTCTACAACAGGCTTTGCTTCCATCTTTACATGTTTCATTTGGCAAACATTATTTTTTTAGCAAGTTTGGCTGTAAAATTCCATTCTTCTTTATTAAGCAAAAATATGTTTGGTATGATGTGTTGTGCTGTTTTTGTAATTTTAACATTTCTAAAATGTGTCTGCAAATAATATTTATTATTTCTTTTAGTAAGAAGAAAAATTCTTAATGGAATTTTAAAATCCTTTTGCTAATTTCCACTGGATACTGTATTTTACAATTTATGCAAGATGTGACAAATCCCTATTGTCAGTTGAATCAACCTATGCTTGATTTTTTTTAAAACTGATTTCTGTTCTTGGGGAAGGGACTAGATAATCAGAGCTAGAAATCAAACTCTTTAATTACCACGTAACAGAGCAACACAACTATAAGTTCCTACAAAGACCATAACGCGCTTCAGTTCTTTAGGACTAGCTGCATGGGTTGAAAGATTAGTTTTTGATGGTCATCACCTTTTTGCTTCTTTGCTGAGATTTCCAGGAATGACAAATTTGTGCTCTTTGTGACAGTTTGACTTACCTTTATGAAACCATTTATAGAGATCTGGAATAGAAATATTAGGGTTGGTATGAATGATTTAGGGATGGAAAAGTGTGTTTAACCACCTGAACCAGCAGCAAAGGGGGTAAAAGAAAGGCCTGTAGTGATAGTGAAGAACAGCTCTCCAAGGATGCCGGTCCCAGGACAGTATTCCCAGTGGTAAGATTGAGGAATGCCTTATTTATGTCAGGCTAGAATGCCTGCCCTCAGAAAGACCCCGTGATTTGTCAGTGGAAGTTTTTCATATGTACTATTTCGTTTCCTGCTTGCCCAACACAACCCCCGGACTATATTTATTCCAAATGAAGAAGAACAGAGTAGGAAAAAACTTGGCCTAAAATTTATGGAGGCTGAGGCATGCAGGGCTCTGATGTGGAGGACCCTTCCACTATGACTTCTAGCTCCTAAAGGTTATGGAAGATCCCTCCAAATGCTGTGTTATGGTTGCAAGTTGAGAAGAAACATGATGAAGTCCTGATAGCTGGTGCTTTTTGTCCTCTTTGCACACTTGGGCAGGCATTTCTGTGTTCCTAGGTAAGCAGGAGACTGTGAATGCGATCTTTGGCAGAATGAGTATAAGTGGGCTATTTGCAAATGAGTGTTTTCCCCGTTTGGAACATATGATGTAAAAAAATCTGCTACAGTAACTTTCCCTGTGGTATCTAGTGCTTACTCATGTCAAGCTGAAAGTAAATCACTGTCCAGTCATAGATGGGAACAACCTTCAGTTTCCTTACTAACGTGAGAACTGCTGGTAGGATTAGGAAGTGTCAAAGGAATGAGCTAGGACAAATTACAGTTCAGCAAATTCTTGTGTGACACCAGACTACTAAAATTTAAACCATAAATGAAGAACAGGTCAGAGAGGAAACAAAAAGACTGGACAGTGTCTGTTACTGAGTATCTTGTATTGATTAGATTATTATTTTTTTAATATAGACATTTATTTTTGTTGTATATCAACATTACCACTGATAATTAATAAATTAAATAAAATTTAAAAATAGATAACGGTGTCAATATAGCAATGTAATATAATTCTACTGTTTTATTATATTTGTTTTTCATTATTAAGTTTAATACAGGGACATTTAAGTGACTATACAGGATCCCTAGATGTATCAGCATCACTTGAGATTAAGAAACCTTGAGAATGCCAAAGGCTATTTATAAAAGTTTGTTGTTCTTGGCCATTTTAGCACCAAAATGTGACACTGTCACTATCGGGTTCCCTCTTTTCTCAAGAGGCATATTATCACTGATGTTACCTTCAGACTAGATAATAAGCAGAAAATACAGAGAACCATTAAGGGGCAGCAAGAACAAACTGTTTTTATAGAGTTCAGACAGTTATGTCAGGAACAAACCTGATGAGCAAGAGGCATTTTGTAAGCCAGAAGAGTATCTGTGTGGCACATGCTATATTTTTGTGAGCTGTCTTTTGAGACCAAAAATTGTAAGCAACGAGATAAACATTTATACTTATGTATTGTATACTTACATATATGTACTGAAAATAACACGTGTTTTCAGTACATGCTTAAACCAAAGGAACAAATCAGTGGGGAAGACTGTATAAGAGACAAATAGACTTACTGTCTAGCAGTTTTTGTTTAGGTTATTTATAGTATGTAAAGCAGTTTGCCATTTACATGTTGTTTGTTTTGTAAGCTTGTTTACTGTTTAGTAAGTTATAACATAGTGCTTTTTGTGCCTAGAACCTATTTTCCAGGGTCTTGTATGTAGTGTAATTGACTCCCCAGAGTGAAAGGGGGAAATTCTTGGATGCATTTCTTTACAAAACCTAGTTAGAACTGTAGGAGGAGTAGAAGGAGAAACAGCAAAGTATCTACTTCTCTGTGACCCTACAGCTTGGCTAAAAGCTTATGTTGTTAGATCAATGAATACTTTTAATACAAACCCCAAAATTTTCCTTTTTTTTTTTTCTTTAATCTTTATTGAACCCCTTTAAAGTCATCCTGAGCTTTTGTTTGGTCTTTTTGGAAAAAAAAAGTAACTCATGAAACTTTATAGATAATGAGACTGGGTTGCAGACATACATTATTTTTTAATGACATCTTTTCCTAAATGGTTATGCAGCAAACCTGTGCCTTGTTCTGTGTTTTGAGCTCTTTCTGAAATTATGCATCTGGAACACAGTGCGGTAATTTAACTGTATTAATACTTGACTGGATTTTATTTTGTATAGAGATGTTTTGGATTTCTTAATTGCTGAGGGGGTATGCAGCTGAATCAGTGTGCCTGGAGTAGCAAGAAAATAATGCCTTATTTCATGCTTGCAGAAGTGATGCCTCAGGTGAAATAATTGTCTCTAACTTGTTTACAGAGAGAAGTGGTGTGTTAGAAACATTGACCTATTGACTTAAACGTAGAACTAAAATCTGTCTAATGAAAAAGCTGTCAGAAATGAAAGGTCATACAAAATGCAACGAATTTTCTAACTCCTCAAGAAGGATTTCTTAAAGTACTGTAATTCCCTGTTGATATGCCAAACCAGGGTGACATTTTTGTCACCATTCAGTGAACACAGTTTATTCATAGCATACATGCAAATGTAAAACTTCTAAGCAGTGGCTTATGGAAACAGTCCAACCTAAACAGTGTATTTGATTCCTTATGAAATATATCAACGTGGGTAAAAAATGTTATCATCCTGAATCAATTCAGTAACTGCTGACCTTGGATATATTATTTTCCTTCTTGTTTCTTAGCAACAGGAAACTTTTCTGCAGGATGACTATTTCATACCCTAATCTGTTTTGGAAGCTTTTATACCTAAAGAGGAACAGATGGTCTAAGGAAATTTTGTTTGTAGCAGTAGAGATAGGGAATGTCTATAGATTTTTTTTTCTTCTCATTTTATACCCTATTGTTCTGCATTGTATAATATCTTCTTGATGGTAGCTGAAAACTTCTGTCAGGAACAGAGACTAGAAAAAGTAGTCTTCAGATTCTATAGGTTTCTTTTTTATGCATGATGTAAGAAAGCATGTGTGCTCTTACAACTGTGATTGCATTCCTTTTACCAATTGTGAGAATATGTATTATTGTATTCTGTAAGCATTGAAATATGTCTGAGTAAATGAAGAAAGCATTATCTAAAATGCAATTTTGTTAACTGGCATTTCCCTCACTCTCAAAATCTATCATGTGAAGTGATTTTCTTTCTCCTTTATTATGGATTCCAAAGGTTCTTTATGTTTCAGTAAGAATTTATTTTTTTAAAGGTTATTTTTATGTGATTTGATGTTCACCTAAAATATAAGTCATTAAGGACACTGAAATGTAGAGCTCTGAAATATGATGTTGTGACTATTTTATTATTGGCCCAATGAAGGAATAATTCTGCTCTCTATTTTTCTAGTAGTATGAAGCTTCCCAGTTCCAAAGAAGCAGGTTGAATACTTGTGGGAGATTGAATTTCTATGATTGATTTCTGCGTGCGCTTAAACTTAGTATATGAACCTTGATTCTGACTTTATTGCAGTGACCTGCAAAGGACAGAGTAAGACCATGTATTCTCTTCTAACTCTTTCTTAAAGTGCTGTGTAGTAGCTTTCTTTCCTAGCTCCTGAGGTTCTCCATGCAAAAAGAAGTACCTCCACTCCATCAGTTATTTACTGTCTTGAGCATCATTACAAGATAATCCTTATAAATGCCTGACAATGAAGTTGTCTGGTTTTCTGTGACTGCTGGTTTGTCAGGGAGACAGTTCTTGACATACAGGTCCCAATTAGCAGGTAGAGACATAACATCAGTTTTGTGAAGAATGCTGCATATATATATATATATATATATATGTATGTATGGTGTCATTCTCTTGATGACTCATCTGGTGCAATTTTTTTTCTCCTTATTAGCCTATGTCCTACTTAGATTATTATCAGTCATTACCAAAATTATATAAATTATAGGATGAGATTGATTTTGATAACTTGCTCTTGAAATTTAATTTCTTATCATCCAAAGTTAAATGTGCTCAATAGCCTTTGTTAAAGCTCTTTTAGCTGAATAGCGTGGTATGAGGTTATCTCCCACCATGAAACCTCCTTGACATCTTTTGCTCCTATTGTCTTATTTGTATGTTGTGTGCTACCTTATTTTAGAAGCTAGCCTAGAAATATTTCAACCTGCAACTTTTGCTTGTTGTCTTTGTTTAGCTTAACTGAAGTAAAAGTCTTCTGACTTCCCACATTTTTACATGAAGTATTTTCAAATGAAATGAAAGTGTGGAGCTTTACTATCTTGTTTTCATCTTCAGAGAGGAGATTGTGGGTTTCGTTGTGCCTCTTTCTTGTATTTTAATTAGTTGGGCTGGATGAAATCTGGAGGTTTTGTTTTGACATATTCTACCCTATCTACCACCCTATTGCTCCTCCTCTAGGAGCAAAAAAACTCTGCTTAGGAACCTTGTGCATCTCCCAGTGTATCCTTCCAAGCCTTGAGTCTGTTCCAGGTCATACGTCTGGTGATGGACTGTTTGATCCAGAGAAGAATGAGATGTATTTTGAAAAATTGTTAGGGGGGCTATGGGGAGTCTCCTGTGAGAAGCAGGAAAGAAGATCAGAAAAGATAAAAGTAAGAAATACTTTGTTTTCATTTTTCTTCTTTAATCTTCACTATTATCTTTGAAAAGGAATGATAGGAAAAGAGAAAATACTTAATTCTAATGTTAAAAACAAAATATATGCTTTGGTTCTCAAAATCCGTCGTGGGAAATGGCTGCACATAGTTGCCTAAATAAGTGAATGGCACATTATCTTGCTTTTCTGTGCTTTTGTCTTTCTGAGAGACAGCTCATTAATAAAAGGAAAGGTAGTGAATCTTTTGAGTCTGTTATTATATCTGGCTCTTTAATGCAGAAATGATAGCCCTTCGTCAACAAATGATTGTATTTTTTGTTTTTTGCTTGACTAGGGAGATTAGCAGAGGAAGAACAACTCTTCAGTCTAAACGGAGTCTTGTCAAAACACATATGTGCTTAAATATTTAGTACAGAAAACACATCTGTATAGTGAGTGGCAGAGCATGTATACTCATCTGATATGTTGCGACTCAATAATAGACCTCAATATTAGGTGACAGTTTACTTTGATTTTAACAAGCATTGTTAGAACTGACTACTAATGAAATCAAGTCTATAATTATGTTTTTCAAAAACTGACTTGTGGCTAGGACAGGTGGTATTCTTATTTTATTTTTTTAATTTTTTTTTTAAGTAAAGCAGCAAATTTAAGCTGTTTTGTAAGATCACTTAACTGTCCACTACAGGATGCTACATACTGTTGCTAAGACACAAGATAAGTGGTTTATAGGCACAGGGTCCTCATTTCACTGTGACAAGTGATGTACATGCTCTCACCTGTCGGCTCACTGAACTGCAGTTCCTCCATTTGCTCTTCTGTTCCTCCTGTGTCTGGTCTGGCAGAGTCAATAAAAACAAGCAAGAAAACCTCAAACAACAACCAAACAAAACTGAATGAAAAACCCACAATCCCCCAAGAAATCCATAACCTGCACTCCCAAACAAAACACAATCAACCAAACAAAACTCCCCACCACAGAACAAAAAAAGTAATATCCTAAAAAGCTTGTTAAATTTTCTGTTCTTTAATAAGATGATAAATTCTAAATTAAAAATAGCTGCTGCATGACGTTGACAGTTTAATCTCTATCAATGTAAACTACAAAACAACCAGATCAAAATGCTAAAGAAAGGGAGAACATGGATTTATATCACTGTAGTGTCTGGAGCACATTAATTTTCTTTTAATACATTATGTTATTCTTTAAACCTTTTAATTCATAAGGTGACCCTTTCTTACTTCACTCATTTTAGATTTCTTAATCAGGAATATAACTTACTCCCATTGTCCTCTACAAGCAATCTGATGGCATCACAGTTCACTTCTTAATTTGAAAAGCTGGGTAACATACATAGTCACTTTTGCTAACGTACATCAGCATTTGTTAACTGTATCTTAATAGATGTCATTGTTAATGCAATTTAGGATTCTTAATTCATGGTTTGTCTTTCTGTATCAAGCAGACAGAAATTACCTTGGTCTTGTTGAGTGTTTTGTCCAGGAGGAATAATAATTGCGATAACAGTAATGCAAAGAGAACCCACTTTATTGATGCTCAGGTATATATTTGCTGAATTCAAGTTGTGTATGTTCTACATTATTTGAACGCAGTGTAAGCATAAGTTTTATCAGGATGCTATAAGATTTTTTCATAATTTGGTTTTAGCCCTCTCCCTCCCCAATTCTTCTTTTCATTTTTACATGACTTATTTCTCTATTATTGTCACCTAATGCAATATAGCCTTTTCTTTTACGAGTATTTGTGAATTTTTTTCTTGTTGTTCCATCTCAGATATAATAAATAATGAATTATTTGCGTGTACTCATGCCATATGATCTTGCCTGGTTATTTAGGTAATAGAAAACAAAATCAAAACAAACAAAAAAGAATATGAAATGAAAATGAGAGTATGTGTAGTTTGTCTGTAAAATTAGATGTGGCAACATAAACCTGCAAGCATTTGGTTTCCTACAGGTGTCTGTGAGCAAGTCTATCAGGTATGGATAAGCAGTGTTTTCCTGCTATAAAATCAGATCATAATGTTAATAGCATTTGGTGATCTGTTGTAAAGAGAAGGTTTATAATCCAAAAGCCCCCCAAAACTGTCTGGAGTATGATTCAGATTGAGTGTACCTGAGCTCTCCATTGCTGCCTATACCTTCAAACTTTCTGCATCTCGCCAATGTAAATGTAGCATATCTGTCAAACTCAAACAAACATGCTGGTTAAAGATTTTTCTACTTTCTACACATCCCATTCTAGGTCTGAGAAAACCATCTGAGGCGTTTTTTAACAGCTCATTAGACTTTTCAGAATCAATGCAACTCCTTACTCCACTCTCGTTTTTATCCCTGCATGAGATAAAAGAGATTGTTACTTATAAATAAGAA
The DNA here is from genome assembly GCA_033558105.1 of Coccyzus lansbergi. Taxonomy (NCBI): domain Eukaryota; kingdom Metazoa; phylum Chordata; class Aves; order Cuculiformes; family Coccyzidae; genus Coccyzus; species Coccyzus lansbergi. The sequence goes on from JAUMJK010000486.1 coordinate 1,798,713, forward strand.
GAAAGGGACACCACCTGCCCTGATGCTGCCAACCCAAACAAAAAAAATATATCTCCAAGCCATAACCATTGAACCCTGTGATTTACCTTACCAGCTTATTCTTCAACTATTTGACTTAATTTTTATTCCTCCTTGGGAGGGGGGCAAATCCAGTGCATCTGGCAGCTTTATTTTGTTTAGCTGTCATATTACAACAGTTGCTCAGCTATCTTCTGTGAACACCCACGACAGTAAAAATGCTTTAATTTTTTAAAATATATCAGAATTCACACATACCCACGCAGATACATAGAATATGGAGCTCATCTAATCATTCTTCTCAGTTTTGCTCCAACTTCCTTGAGATTATTCCTTTCTCCTTTCACTTTTAAGTGAATATTGATGGAAGGGATATGACGATAAATGTGTAGATTCTTGGCTTGTGGTAGCAGTTGATTTGTGGCTCTCCTGGGATATTAGCCAATACAAAGTTTGTCATACTTTTCACATCAAAAAACCTGAGAAATTTTGTGACAATCCAAATTTTTTCATAAGTAACTTCTTCCTCACAGCATTATGCAGTGTTTCTTGAAGTGTGTAGAGTGGGAGAAACATATGAAGAAATATCATAGAATCATAGTCATTTCAAGTTGAAGGCCTCCCTTGGTGGGCTGACCTCAGACAACAGCCGAACACCAGCTCAAGTATCTTGTTCACTTCCATTTCTTGTGGGACAGGTAGAAATAGAATGAAGGTAAGCGGATCAAGATAACTATAGTTTAATAGAAAAGCAAAATTCTGATTTGTATGCAAAGCAAAAAAATCATTCTGTAATCAGGTGGATGTCCAATCACCTTCTAGAAGTCAGTGTCTCTGTGTGCATAGTAAGTGTGGTAACTGTGAACATACCCCCTTCCTTCTCCTTTCCCTGAGGTTTTACTTCTGAACGTGGCATCAGATGATGCGGTAAGTATGGGTCAGCTGTCCTGGTTGTCCGCTCTCCCAGCCTCTTGCTCACCCCCAGTGTACTGGCTTGATGCTGCGCTTGCACAGCTCACTAATAATTAAAATACTGGTGTGTTACCAACACTGTTTAAGCCACAGATACAAAGCACAGCATGATAAGATCAGCTCTGAAGAAAATTAACTCTTGTGCAAAGGTGATTTCTGATCATCTAGTTCCCACACTAGACTGTTGCATGGGGCTGTTCTCTCCCATTTACAGTATTTTGCATTGTCTTTTGTTTATTTTTCTTTAGGTTTTCAGCTCATTTCTCCAGTCAGTTGCAGTCCCTCTGTAGCCCAGTCATATCCCCCAGTGTCTGAACCCCTTCCCCTCAATCAGCAGTGAACTTGCTGAAGTACTTTCATTCCATCACCCAGGCCATTAATGAAGATGTTATAGAATCATGGAATTGTAGAATATCTCAAGTTGAAAAGGATCCTTAAGGATCATCAACTCCCTGCTTGTCACAGGACTACCTAAAACTAAACCCTATGACCAAGTGTATCATTGAGACACTCTTTGAACTCTGACAGGGCTGATGCCTTGACCACTTTGTTAGGGATCCTGTTCCAGTGACTGATCACCTTCTCAGTGAAAACCCCTTTCCTAATGTGCAATCTGAACATCCCTTGGTGCAGCTTCGTTCCATTTCCTCATGTCCTGTCACTGGTCACCAGAGAAGAGAGGTTGCTTTTAATGATACTGCACAACCTATTCTCGTAGGGTCAGCAAGTTGAAGGCATTATGGGCAAGTTGAAGGTTGAGGTTTGCAGACTGTAATTTGTGTGGCTGCCTGAACACAATCTGTTACAAAATAAATGGCAACTTAAAGATTTAGGTGTCACTTGGGTTTCATTTGTAATGAAATAGTTAGAATTTCTAAGTTGTCAGTGCTCATTCTTTTCAGAGATACTGAATCCTTGGGGAAAGAGCTGAATAGTAGTAATAAGGACACTCGTAAGAAGAGGAAGGGGACTGTGAAAACCTCACAGCAATGCAACATTTCTCTGGGAGAAAGGAGTATTTTTGATATTTAGATATAATCCCGATTGTTACCTAAGCTTTAGCAAATCTCTGTGTTTATAATGGCTCTGTTACATTTGTTTTATTTATTTTACCAACTTTAGCACAGATATAAGCATTTCTGTAAAATACCCAGGCTCCACCTGAGCAGATTCAATTTATACCTGGATAATAGAGCCAGATACAGCATTTGTTTTGCCGATTCCAGATAAGATAAAACACTAGAATAGGATAAGACTGTTACAGTAATACATTTCCAAGATTTAATTTCCTACATTTTATGTAAAATTTGATTTAATCACTTTCATAATCATCTAAGCTTTGATTATGCCATTTTAAGCACTACTTTGTGTATGGGTGTGTGCACTTTTTTTTTTTTTTTGGCTTACCATTATACAATGGTATAGAGGAAATATTGTTTGGAATTTTTTCTTAATTTCCTTAGCATTTTTATTAAGACGTACTTTTATAAGTACTTTTTTTATAAGTACTTTTCCTCCAGTAGGTTTTGTATGACTTACGAAACACTTGAAATAGTATTTGATTAATTTGATGACATAGAAGGTCTTTGAAATAATGGATGTAAGAAAAAATTTAATGAGTAGAGAGGTGCTGTTTCTTTATTCACAGAATCTATTAGTCAGCTCCTTGGAGATCCTAACTGAAGGCACCAAAAGAGAATTTTTTTTCTTTTAGAAATACTTAAGTTAGTTACAAGCATGTAGCCAGCTAAAAATTGATGGGCATTCTCCTAGATCAAGAAAATTTTAATGTTCATTTGGCCTGTAGACCTAATAGATAGCTTAAAAGTGTGCAAAGGCTTGGTTTGCATAACTAGTACATAATTAGTTGAATTCATAAGCAGAATGAATATTGATAGATAACAGAGTGTTCAAGTATTTTTGGAGGAGAGGCTGTAGTAAATGTGGAGTGGTGGTAAGATTTTCAACCACAAAGTTGCCTATAAATCCCTCAGTCTTTCATTACTTGCTGCTTGTAAGATAATGGAAATCTGTTAAATACAGTATTCCTATTTTCTCTTAATTTGTTTTTTTGCACTCTGAGATGAAGTGCTTATTTTAATTTTGGGTTACATAGTAGTTGTATGCAAGATTTACTGTCCCCAGATATATTTTGCTTTCCATACAAATGGTTTCAAATATTGATATTAAGTCATAATTCACCTGATGACTACTTTGATTCCTGTCATGGAACAAATGACTGGGAAGAGCGTATGTCAGCTTTGACACCACCCCACTCGTGCACAAACTTGAGGAACATCTGCTGTTAGGGCTATTGATTTCTATGACACTTCACTGAAAGGTTGAGAACCATTTTGTCTCCACTTTATTCTTAAACTAGAAATTTCTTTCTGAAGATGATATTTTTTGTCATGTTGTAGCAATAGCACTAAGTTGCTGTATATGTATGGAGTCCATTTTAGATATAATGTGATTTCTAGGTGGTTGATCAGTGAGTACCAAAGCTATGTTTCAGATGGTAAGATGTGTGAAATTTTCATGCTTCTCTTGGACATGTGTGGTGGATTAACCCTGACTGGACTCTGGAGTCCCTATCACTGCCCTTCCTCAGCTGAACAGGGGAGACAGAAAAGGCTGAGATAAAGGCAGGGAGAGATTGTTAACCACTTACCATCATGGGCAAAACAGACTCATCTTGGGGAAAATTTAATTTATTACCAATCAAATCAGAATAGGATAATGAGAAATGAAAATAAATCTTAAAAACATTATGCCTGTACCCCTCCCATCTTCTCAGGCTTAACTCTACTACTGCTTTTTTGTACCTACTCCCCACCAGCAGCCTAAGGGAACAGGGAATGGGGATTGCTGTCAGTTTGTCAGTTCATCACATATTGTCTCCACATCTCCTTCCTCCCTAGAGGGAGCACTCCTCACACTCCCTGCTCCAGCATGGGGGTTCTCCTATGGGAGACAGTTCTCGAGCTTCTCTGACTTAAGTCCATTCTACAGGCTACAATTCTTGAGGAGCTGTTGCAGCATGGGTCCCATTCGTGGGGTGCAGTCCTTTAAGAAAATGCTGCTCCAGCATGGGTCCTTTGCAGAGTCACAAGTTCTGTAAGCAAACCTGCTTCCAGTGTGCACTTCTCTCTCTCTCTCCCACTCCACAGGTCTGGCCAGGAGCCTGCTCCAGCATGGGTATAGCACAGCCTCCATTTGGTATCCATGTGATTTGATGTGGGTTCCTTTATGGGTTGCTGCTCCATGATGATATATCTGTTCCATGGTTAACCTCCATGAGCTGTACCGCAGCAGAAGAATCTCTGCTCCAGTGTGGTCAGCACTTCCTCCCCATCCTTCTTCACTGACTTTGGTGTCTCTTGTTTCTATCATGTATTCTCCTCTCTCTGGCTGCAATTTCTTTTGCACAGTGACTTTTTTCCCTCTTAAACACATTATACCAGCAGTGCTACCACTGTCACTGATGGGGTCAGCCTCCATCAGCAGTGGGTCCCTCTTGGAGCCACCTGACGTGGAGTTTATCAGACCCAGGGAAACCTTCTAGCAGCTTCTTAGTGAAGCCACCATTGTAGTCCCACACTACTAAAACTCTGCCATGCAAATCCAATACGATATGCTTAGTAAGCAATAGAATAAATCTCTTCTTAGTCCATCTGTTAGCTAAGGGACTGCTGAATCTATGCATCTAGAACTTAGCAGAAACCTGGGTAACAAATAATAATAATACTTATTTGTGTTTATGTACATATAAAATTCTACCTGGCTTTGACTCAAAGCTGCTTTGACGAGCAGCTTTCCCAACATCTTTTAATGGGTGAAGTAAACCTTGAGTTCTGGAAGGCTGTCTCATAGATCATAAAGTTTTTTCCCCATGTTGCCTTTATCTTTCCTTTATGCACTAAAACTGGGAGGGAGGGGAAAAAAATCTTGCAAGCTTGTGCCAAAGAATAACTCCAAAAGAAGCCTGCTGGGTCTAGGTTTTTTTTTTTCTTCCCTCTTTTCTATTCTCTGTTTATTTATTTTCTTCCCTATTTTCAGTGGACTTTATATTTCTTTCCTTTCTGTCCTCACTCTCTCTGTCTTGCAGTCTGTAAAGTGACACAGTCCAAACTCATTTCCTCATGCTGTTAATTCCTTTCCCTGACATTTTATTGACTTTCCACTTCTTCTGTATTTGTTCCTGAGAATGCACTCGGTGATTATGGGTTTGGTTTTGTTTTCTGACTTAGTTATGAACCATAAGCCTTTTCTTAGGTTAAGTTACCAAAATGGTTTTCTTATGTGGAGGTGCATTTATTTTGTTAATATGATGGAGATATTTTCTGCAAGGAAAAATTTTTCTTGTTTATTCCTTCTCTGTTGGGAGATGTCGCAGTGACTCCCTTTGCATTTCTTGGCTTTCTGAGCAATTGTGCCAAGGCACAATTGCTCTTTCCTGGGAGACAGTACTTGAGGGCAAGGGAGCCCATGAGGGCTGGGAGCTCTTCAAAAAGGAGATCCTAGCAGCTCAGGAGAAAACCATCCCCGTGTTCTGGAAAAAAGGCTGGCAGGGGAAAAAACGAGCTTGGATGAGTAGAGAAATCTTGAGTGACATTAGGAAGAAAAGAAATATTTATAGGCTCTGGAAGAGGGGACAGGCCTCTTGGGTGGACTACAGGAGGGAAGTGAGGTAATGTAGGGAAAAAATCAGAGGGGCTAAGGCTCAACTAGAAATCAGATTGGCTAAGTCTGTGAAAGATAACAAAAAATCTTTCTATAAATATATAAATAATAAAAGGAGGACAAGGGAGACCATACAGTCCCTTTTGGACACAGAGGGAACAATGGTGACAGGGGATGAGGAAAAGGCTGAGGTACTTAATGCCTTCTTTGCTTCAGTGTTTAATTGTAAAGAAAGCTGTTCCCTCTGTGTAGAAACCCCAGAACTAGAGGAGCAATACGAGGATCCCATGGTCCAAGAGGAGGTGGTCAGAGCCTTGCTTACCCAACTGGACACCCACAAATCTATGGGGCCAGATGGGATTGACCCTAGGGTTTTAAGGGAGCTGCTGGATGTATTGGCCAAACCCCTTTCCATCATCTTCCAGCAGTCCTGGAAGACTGGGGAGGTACCACTGGACTGGAGGCTGATGTAGTGCCCATTTACAAGAAGGGTCGCAGGGAGGATCTGGGGAACTACAGGCCAGTCAGTCTGACCTCAGTGCCAGGGAAAGTCATGGAACAGGTGATCTTGAGTGCTATCATGAAGGACTCGCAAGAGAACTGGGTGATCAGGCCCAGTCAACATGGGTTTACCAAAGGCAGGTCCTGCCAAACCAACCTGATCGCCTTCTATGACAAAGTGACTCGGCTGCTGGATGAGGGAAAGGCTGTGGTCTTTCTGGACTTCAGTAAAGCCTTTGACACAGTTTCTCACAGCATTCTGCTACGGAAACTGTCAGCCTTTGGTCTGGACAGACGCACACTCTCCTGGATAGAAAACTGGCTGGATGGCTGGGCCCAGAGAGTGGTGGTAAATGGTGTTAAATCCAGCTGGAGGCCAGTGACACATGGGGTTCCCAAGGGCTCAGTGCTAGGTCCAGCTGTCTTCAATGTCTTTATCAGTGACCTGGATGAAGGCATTCAGGGTACCCTTAGCAAGTTTGCAGATGACACTAAGCTGTGTGGAAGTGTGGAACTGCTGGAGGGTAGGGAGGCTCTACAAAGGGATCTGAACAGGCTGGACTGCTGGGCAGTGTCCAATGTCATGAGGTTTAACAAGGCCAAATGCCGGGTCCTGCACTTGGGGCACAACAACCCTATACAGAGCTACAGACTGGGAGAAGTCTGTCTGGAAAACTGCCAGGAGGAGAGGGACCTGGGGGTGTTGATTGACAGCCGACTGAACATGAGCCAGCAGTGTGCCCAGGTGGCCAAGAAGGCCAGTGGCATCCTGGCTTGTATCAGAAATGATGTGACCAGCAGGTCCAGGGAGGTGATTCTCCCTCTGTATTCAGCACTGGTGAGACCGCTCCCTGAATACTGTGTCCAGTTCTGGGCCCCTCACCACAAGAAGGATGTTGAGGCTCTGGAGCAAGTCCAGAGAAGAGCAACAAAGCTGATGAAGGGGCTGGAGAACAGGCCCTATGAGGAGCGGCTGAGAGAGCTGGGGTTGTTTAGCCTGGAGAAGAGGAGGCTGAGAGGAGACCTCATTACTCTCTACAAGTACCTGAGGGGAGGTTGTAGAGAGAAGGGAGCTGGTCTCTTCTCCCAAGTGACAGGGGACAGGACAAGAGGGAATGGCCTCAAGCTCCGCCAGGGTAGATTTAGGCTGGAGATTAGGAGGAGGTTTTTCATGGAAAGGGTCATTGGGCATTGGAATAGGCTGCCCAGGGAGGTGGTTTATTCCCCTTCCCTGGAGGTGTTTAAGGCACGGGTGGATGAGGTCCTGAGGGACTTGGTTTAGCATTTGATAGGAATGGTTGGACTGGATGATCCGATGGGTCCCTTCCAACCTGGTTGTTCTATGATTCTAAGGCCTGCTGTATTTTTCTAGGAATGCTACAATTTGAATACAGAGAGTTGTCAAACATATGACTAATCTTTGCTTGCAACATTTCTGTTGTGTTTTGGCATTCATGCAGGTTTTTTTTTTGCCTGCATGTAATGTGATACATCTAAGTCCTCAGTACTGTTAATTTGCAGGAACTTTGTTTTGGAATTGTTTGGATTTTCTGATTGTATAACTCATAACACACTTGTCTGGCTCCTCTACTCGTTTATTGCAAGTTTTACTGAAGAACCCGCTCATCTTATCAAGGTACGATTTCACAGTCCTGAGATTGCTTTTTGCATACTTATACATGTTTTGTGTGTGTTCTGCACAATATATGAAAACATGAATCATAAACTCATTCAAAGCAGAATGGAATAAATTATTGTAGTCCAGTATTTACCGTGATGATTTCACTGGATGTGGTTAAATGGGGCTTTGAAGGAAGTTATTTGTCTTTGAGAATGCAAAAGATGTTAGAAGTTTAAAGACTGATCTTCATGTGAGTATAAGATGTCTATTAACCTTGCCAACTGCAAACTCATGAACATATTAATATACTGCTAGAATATACTAATGGAATACCTGAAGAGATGTCTCTTATTCTGTAAGCCATTTGCTTTTAGTGGAAAGCTGTGAATAATTCTTTTTAACCAGTTGTGAAGTCCTAGTCCTTTCTCTCAGGAAAACCTTTCCTCATTAATTTTTACAGATATGTAGCAGCTTTTCTATCCCTCTGAAAATGAAAGTTCTGTACTGCTATAGATGAGTTTTCTATCTCTGTATGTATTTCCCATAAAAATAAATTCTGTTCTTATTTCTTTCTACCTACTGATGTTATCTGACCAGCAAGTGTATGCTAATGGATTCTTGTGCAGTGCAAAGAACCATGATAGAGAACAATTTCCTGTGTCACCGTAATTTCTTACATAAATCTTGAATGTCTTAAGATGAAAGAAAGTTGTAGAGAGGAAGGAGCTGGCCTCTTCTCCCAAGTGGCAGGGAGCAGGGTGGGAGGGAATGGCCTCAAGTTTCACCAGGGGAGGTTCAGGCTGGACATAAAAAAAAAAAATGTTTTCTCTGAAGGGGTCATTGGGCACTGGCAGAGGCTGCCCAGGGAGGTGGTTGAGTCACTATCTCTGGAGGTGTTTAAAAGTTGGTGGATAGGTGCTGAGGGGCATGGTTTAGTGTTTGGTAGGAATGGTTGGACTCAATGATCCTGTGTGTCTTTTCAACCTGGTGATTCTGTGATACTATCTCTACAAGAAAATTATTGTTATTTCTCTGATTTATAGTATAACAATTGTAATGATTTATAAGAGCTGAAAAATTAGTATTTAGCTGTAGATGGATTCTGGAATATGTGCTTCAGTGAAACAAAGCGTGAATACTTTTTCCTAAATAAAAGTGCAATGTTTGGATTAATTTTAAATTTCCTTTTGGTCGCAGAATCATAGAATATTTGATCTTTGGAAGAACCTTTGGAGATCATCTAGTTCAATCTCCTGGCAGGGTGCAGGATCAATTAGAGCAAGTCTGAGGACTGTGGCCAAGAATGGAGACTCCACAACCAAATGGGCAGAGCCTGTAACAGTGTTTGATCTTAACGGCATGTCACCCAATGTTATGAAGTTGGACAGGGGTCTGTGCAGGGATCAGGAGCTGGGCTGTATTGATGATACCACGTCAAAACTGTTTCTTATGTGTAAGTGGAATTTGCTGATTTTCAGTTTGTGTCTGTTAACCTATGACTGGTCACCACTGACAAGAGTCTTTCTCTGTTGTCTTTAGTTCCCAGTATCAGGTTTTGGAAAGATGGATTAAAATCTCCTGAACCTTCTCTTCACCAAGCTGAACAATCTTAAGATAATTGTAAACTGATACAGCAGTAATTCCTCAGAATTGTACAGAAAAGTGGTGATTCTTAATATGGGTGATGGCAGGATATGAAGATTTAACTTGCAAACATAGGTAGAATTTTGGAAGAGATGCTTTGCTGCTGTATGTACTGACCTTTATAGAGGTTGACTTAGTTTGTAGTTGAGATCCAAAGCACTTGCACTTGAATGGATTATACTTTTTGTTGAGTCACAGTTCAAGTTGTGTGAAATGGAAAATACGTGATCTTGTATTTACGGAACTACTTTATTTTACTACTACTTTAGGGGAATCAAAAAGAAGAATAAAAATTGGTCCATGCAACTCATTGTTTTCACTGTCTGTGTCTTTATTTGGTTAGTGCATTTAGCTCCCATGCTCCCCTGGCTTCACCTTGTGTCATTACTTGGTTCGATGAGTGAGTTGTATTTTTCAGTGTTGCAATGTAGTTTCTGGTTGGATAACAGGCTGCTTTTGAGCTTTGGTTAAAATGTGTTTAAAATGCCCTTCTGGGTTAAATACATTTAACAGACAAATAATCTACATTGCATTCTTTTCCATCTCCTTATTGAACCAGTTCTTCCTGTATAGAGTTTGTTTTCTAGTCACACCATTCACCAAGTTCAACTTGCTCATTTGAGTCCAGAATAGTTTGGGAAAGTAATCTTTAACATTTTCTGAGGTGTTTAAAATTTGTTGGCAGTGATAATATGGTAAGAGTCAAATGTGATAACCCTGTGCCTTCCTTCTCTTAATAGTGTCATCTATGTAGAAAAATAATTAGAAAACTGCATTCTGGGAAAAAAAGATTTTATATTTGACTATACCATACTATATTAATGCCCCCCTTTTACCCTTATTTCTCTAAAGCTTTCTGCTAAATAGTATATTGGCCTTAACTTTTGGGAACAAAATGCCTCTGCATGAACAGCAGTAGAGTGCTTCGGGCCTTTACCATATGAACATTTCTGAAATGCAACCCGTTGTAAAATATTTCAGTTATAGTTGATTCTTTTTATACTGATCAAGGAAGAGGTCAAAACCTGTTAATATTTTTTTTTTTTGAGTTGCAACAAATTGATTTAAGTTCATAAAAATTTCTGTGTGTTTATTTCACCTTTTTCTTTTCTCCTCCCTTTTTTCCCGTCACTCTACTGACAGCTTTCCTGTCAGTATTCTAAGATAAAGGAGATAAGTAACATTTAAGAGAGTGATGGGGTTGAGAGTGGTGAGATCATTACAGGCGTGTATCTGTAGTAGCAAGTTATCAGTCTCTTCCCTAGGTATGCTAAAAACCTCACGTGAGTCGTGCTTGTTTATTTCAACTGGCTTGAAAAATATACTTCCAGGTCCTCAAGCCTCAAATTTACATGGGAATCGTCCTGCAGGTTATGTCCTTAGAGACATCTTGACTGAAACCTAGTCTTGTTTAACAAAAAAAATCCCCCAAACAACCCACTAATCTCTTTGATTACTTCGTTATTGAAAGGTGGTTTATAGTTGAAAAAGGTGAAGTAGACAGTGGTTTCTACCGAAGAGTAATTTTATGTTTTCTGTTACAGACAGTGATTCCCCCAGAGTTTAGACAGACTCTTTAAAATTGTTCTGTGGATAAAGCAAACTGAGGAGATGAAATAACGCATTCTTACCCTTTAATATAATCTAAAAAGAAAGTCTCTGCTGGCAGTATATTTCATACAAATAATCAATAGATAGAGTTGTGGAAGAATAAATTGATGTCTGATTACCTAATGCTTCAGAAGGAGAACACAAAGATACAAAGTTTGTTCTTCTAATTCATGGTACACTTTCACATGGGAAAGCTGCAGTACTTGTTACTATTACATAGTAGTTCAGAAAAAAAGAACATTCTCATGGTGTAATGACTTGTTACCCAACAGTTAATTCAAGTTAGGAAACTTTATAGATTAATTAAGTGTTAGGCCAGGGAATACACTGTTTTTAAGAGTTTCATTTTGTTGGCTAATTGTCACCGAATTTATCTTCAGAAAACTTTTAATAACATTTCTGCTCTTCCAATTTACTTTGGTTGGTTGGTTGTACTGTTTTCCACAAAGACATTGTTAGTTTTCCTGTTGAAGGAAGGAATAATTTATAGGGAACACGTGAAGCTCTGGAAACTGCTGAAAAGACCCACAGAGCTGAAGTAAAAAAACCAAATTAGACTTAATCAAACCAAACCAAAACACAGTATATAGCTTTCCTAGTATGAAAATGTTTGATACAACTCAGTTTGATTAGTTTTTTTCCAGAAATGTCTATGACTTGGCATCTCTGAAGTGCTATTGTAAATTAAAGAGATTCTTAACAATGTATTTCTAAAAATTCTTGGAAAATTAAGATCAGAGGACTTCTAGAGTATTTGTAAATGAGATTTTAAGTTGGTCTATAGCTTTCAAGATAATTAGTAAAGCAGCACTTAATTTCAAAACTTTTTAGGTAGTAGTAGGTTAGGAGAATATTGAGGTATCTAGCTTAGGTACTTAATTTAGAAGTTATCTTTCTCCAGGCTTTTTATATTACTAGGTACTCTGATTCAAAAATTAATGTGCGAGAGGATCTTGCTGTTGGGAAGCCTCCGTTATGCAACTAGTATGAAAAGTTTGTGTAAATAAAGTTATTGAGCACTTAACAGCTTTTGCATGTACTGGTAAGGTATGGTTCTTGCTGTGTTCAACAATAAAGCAACAAAAATTATCTTCATGTGACTGCAAAAAGCAACTACAGCACAGCTGTATACACAGATAAAACTTCATATAACCTGTCAACCAACAAGGCAGTGCTTCAAAGACTCGACAGATCCAAATGGGTTAGAGACTCTGATAAAACAGGAGAATGTTTATTTCAATTCAGATGTTTTAAGTTGATGTACCCAGCAATTCTGTCTGTTTGAGAGACATTAATGTCTGTCTCCATTTGAAGTTCTGCTCAAAGGGTAATAAATTCTCTGGAACAGTAAATGCTAAGTGTTTCAGGATGTAATAGTAATAGAGGCAAAAAGTGGTTTTCATGTTGTCCACAAAGTACTATTAAAATTGTTGATCTACATATTTTATAACACTTTTTTTTTCTGGTTTCTGGGAATCTGTCATATATGTGAGAGTTAATCAGCCCTCAGTAGGATTCTCACAGTCTAATTGTAGAATGTTTTGTGTTAATAAACTGGTTATTAGAGTGCTGTAATTGGCTAGTCTATGTTAGATGAACTAGCTAGAATATAGATGAGAATTCGTTGACTTTTTATTTGCTTACTGATAGACACTGTCTGGCTTTCCTATTAAACAAAAATTTGCAATATTTAAAGGGAAGCAGTCCTACTCTAAGTTACAGCCCTCTGGGTGTTCGTTAGTTCATGCCTTTATAAGTAACTAAATGTTCTATTACAATAAGAAATGCTGTGGGGAAGGATTGAAATGCATTTAAATTTTACTTTCTGGATGACTGTATGTCAAATACCATTAAAATAACTCCAGCAGCTCCCATCACTCACTCTTCTTTGTGCAACCTCTTAAAATGGAAATAATTATTTTTCTTTTCATTGAAAAAACAAATACTAGAAGTCTGTCTCTTTTTTTTTTTATTAGTAACATCTAACATTTCTTAGATTTCAATTTCCTTTGTTCACCACTGATAAAGTTTCTTCAAAGGATTTGTTCTTTCTCAGCCAACAAAGCTTCTGTCACTTAGGTTCTTGTAGTCTTGGCTACTTTATCATCCATATTCATCTCTGAAACATGTCTGAGGTGAGATGGTTTCTGTAGCTAGCTCCATATTCAGCTGCCAAAACTCTTTCCTGCTTTGTCTCCTGCCGTTCCTCATAGGCATTGTTATTGCCACAAAGTGTCACAAATCCCCTATAGCAGTCAATAGCAAAAGTTAAAGTGTTTATGGAAAATTCCAGTGGATTTTCAGAGGCTTCAGATTTCTTTGTATTCATATGATCAGTGCTAGGCAATATTCCTAGGAACTGTAAATGTTCATCTGTATGTACTGAAATTGATGATTACCACAGAACAGTGATGAGATGGGCATAGACTTGTGCAGGAGACATACAGCTATATGGCACGAAGTCTTGAATTGCTTTGCTATTTGAAAACAGCCCAAAGTCATGGTAATATATTGTTCTTTGTAAAGTTCATGGTGCTATTAGATCAGTTTGCCATTAAAATTGAAGTGTTGCAAATATGTAAAAGGAAAAAAAAATCTAAAATGAGCTGTAAGTTAGAATGACTGTTTTTGCATAGAGAATAATTTGTGTTTCATTCCAAGGCATTAATTATTTAGTTCAATAATTAAAGTGATTTAAAATCACATGAAAAAGGTTTTCGGGAGTATCACTTTAGAGACATTGTTTTTGAGATGTCCAAATGAAGTAATCTGTTGGCTGATTTCCTGATTTTTCACTGTGGAGGAAGGAGACAGAAGCCTTGGGAACCTCATTTTAAAGTAAATTTTAGGGAATGGTGTCAAGAGAGAAAATGTAATAGGCTTATACCACAGAAATGTTTTTGTTAGCACTGTGGACTTGGTGTAGAACGTGGACGGAAGGTCAGACAAGCAAATGAAAAACTTCAAAAAATACAGTTGGGGAAGTAGCTGAAGGGAGAAGATTTCACCATTTTTGATGAACCAGAGAAAGCAAACCAGAAGGAAAATGTAGTTTTCAAGACAGGCTGGCAGAGGGGTGAGTACTTCAGCAGAAAGAATGACAAAGGAGGGTAGACTTAAGAGAAACAAGCAATAGGGTTCAGTGAAAGAGTGTATGGAGAGGAATAAGGAAAGGTGTTACAAGATGAGAAACAGCCTGAGAATTTGGATAGTGCTGCTAGGTACGGTGGTGGAGTTACCTCTTGAGAATGTGTATATGGAAACATTTAAGAACTCAAATAAATATTACATGGTTAGGCAGCTGAGAGAAATCCCCATTTTTTATTTTTGGCACTATTGCCTGTGGGGAAAACTGCTGAAAAGTTCATCTTTTTGCATTCTTGAGATGAATTGTGGTACAGAAAGTTACTGGTAAACATTGTTCAAGCTTCTGAATGCTAACTGAGCCCAGATACTCTTCTGCACTTTTTTCTTTTTAGAGTGTTCAGTCAGTGGAGGAGCTGATTCTGATACTATTTTAACTGTATGTGCTCCAGATTTAAACCCTGTCACTGTAGATTTTAGTAGCTTCCATTCAAACAGTAGTGACATCAGGTCCAAGATAAATATGCTTTGTATACACCACAGGAAGCAGTGGAGTGACTTGAAGTTGCAGGGCTATCTGATTCTATGTTGCTTGCCAGATGAAGTTCCTTATACCTCAGAATGTTTCTGCTCCTTGTAAACGGAGTAAACCTTTGTAGATTGTTTTACTTGGCTATTACACATGAATCTTTTAGCTCTGCAGTGTTCTATATTGAATTAAATGGAAGTTAACAGTTTGAAATAAACTAATACACATGAATCACCTTGTAGTCAGTTTTGTTCCTGCTATTATGAAACCAAATTAACATTTCTAAGTGTTATCAATATTTCTAAGGAAGATAATTTCTCACCACAGCTTTTAAAAGTCTGAGAATAAACTTGATCATCTCTTTAAAAACATAGAAAACCGAGTGATTTACATATCTGAGAGGATCTACTAGGGGAGAATAAAGAGAAACAAACAAAGCTATGACAAAATTCAATCAGGAGAAATATTTTTTGAATGCTACAAAAGGAAAAATGAGTTTTCAGAGAAAACTTTATATACTGTGAATATAAGGATGACAGTTTTGCAATAAAAGAATAGATGAGTTAGATATGAATAACTATGATATGTAATCTCTATGATGTACACAATATTATTTCTGTAGAGTCATGACTTGCAATTTGTTTCAGATTTTTTGGGTGGTTTTGTTAGGTATCACATATTCCATGTGTTCTGTTCTGAGCTAAGGTACAATTAATTTTCTAACTTTTCAGCCAAGTCTTGTCTAACTAACTTCATTTTCTGAAAGTTAACATGCTTTTAAACAGTGTCTGTCTTCAGAAGTGATAATACTTAAAAATTCATGATTATCACCAAAGTAGTGGGGCACTGGTATGTACAAAGGCCATTGTTCACATTTGTGCCTGTGGAGACCAAGGTCATAATAGTCAAGTTATAGTAGAATGCTGTAAGTCAGAGGGACAAAAAAGGATTGCATCTGCGTGGAGAAGTGGACGAAACAGGTGACCCAAACCTGACCAACATAGTATTCCATTCCACATATAGCATGCTTGAGATAAAACAGGGGTATCATTAGGGTCAGGCCCCTTTCTTTGAAGGCTAGTGTATGCTACAAACCTGGCCTGTCCTTTAGCCCCGATCCTGGATCTGTGCGTTCCTGAATCCAGTTCCTGAGTCCAGCTCCTTTCTGCCACTCAGTAGGCCTGGGCCCTTTCCCCATACCTACTCTGCAGCATCCGTAGTGATGTATAGTCATCGGAGGAGGGGGGGGGGGTCTATCGATTCCATATATTTGCATATATTATATTTTCTTTTCTTATTATTTTCCTTTTTATTCTTATTGATTCATTAAAGCTGTTCTAATTTTAGTTTCCAGCCCACGAATGTTTGTCTCTTTTCCCTTTTCATGGGAGCAGGTGGTGGTGATTGGGCTCACAAGTGCCTGTGTTTAGTGACTGACTTCAGGGGTGGGGCCGAACTGTGACATATTGCTAGTATGCTGAGCTGATGAAAAATCTCCACATTGTCATGCTAAAAGTTATTGATAGAAGCCTTTGTGAAAATGTCCTTAATTAATATCAGAAGTGCAGTGGACTGTTCAGAAATAATGACTGAATCACGGTATGCATACTGCAAGTTAATAAGTTACTACAGTCAACAGAAGTGGGGATGAGAAGTGAACCTGCATCCTAATCTTGTGTTTTGTTATCCATTAGAGGTCCTGAAACTAGCCATGTCTGCCATTTTCAAGTTGTATAAAAATGTGCTGTTTGAATTTCTAGCATTTGGTAAATATCATTTGTGTGTTTTCTATATGTATGCTCATAAAACAATGATTGTATTTAAAATTTTGCAAGGTCAAAGCCAGCAATTTGAAGTTTTGATAAAGAATAAGAAAGAAAGGAATGTATATAGTGGTTATTTTTAACTCAATGTGTAATTCCAGTCAATATCATATCAGTCTAATTCAAATAAAATTGATTAATATTACTGAATGTTACATCAAGTCATAATGCCTAGGGAATGACTAAGGTTGCAAATCAGAAGCGTAGGCTGTTACTTAATGTGTAGTTCATGAGGTGAACATTAAATAGCACATATTGAAGACCATAGCTCATTATTTTAAAAAAAAAATTGTAAATCCTTCCAAGGAGCAGTAATTACACCAACTTGAGCACCACTTCTTTTCAAATTATGCAACTTAAAATATTATATTTTCTACTTTGAGAAATTTTTATGATTGCTTCTTAAAAGAAGAGAGGGTTAAAATTTTTTTTTGTTCTAACTAGTGATCTTGGGAATGTAAATTTTACTCTGTTAGGAGAAAATCTGGATATCTACTTGGCTTTAGCTAGAGGGTTCAAGGGACAGAAACATTTTTATCCTCAGCAGTGCTGGTAAAATTCGGCCTATTGATACAAACAGAAGGCTGAAATCTATTTCAGGGGTACATATCTTAAAGATCTCTGTTTTAGCAGCAAAGCAATGCAATACAAACTGCAAGAACATTATATAGTGTAATTTTTTTAATAGTGAAAGTGATTAATTTATATACTGTGAAAAGCAGTGGATTTGAAAAATATTTAATTGCATCCAGAGGGACCTTATACGTGAAAAAGAAATACATTTTTTCTGTTAGAATGTTAAATACTGATGAATGCTTCTGCATAAACTGTAATGCAGTATCTGATATTGTCATACTGAAATAAAGATAATTGCATACACAAATCCAGATGGCGTTTGAGATAAGGGGCAAACATGATCTTTTCAACCGCTAGTTTTATTTTTGTTTTTGTTTTCATCTATGTATTAAGCCATTACTTAAATGGAAAATTTCACTTGACGGTTGCTGCAGCAGATCTAGAACAAAGATGCTTCTTCCAAAAAGCCAAGTGGTCTGTCTTTTGAGGACATTAAACTGTAAGTTGAATGTTGATTTCTGCAAGACACAATCTATAAAGATATTTAAAGAAGTCCATTCAAAACTGTTTAATTTCCAGGTACAATTTAATAACTTAGTTTGGTTTCAAAAGCATTCAAAACCCACATACTACTTAGCTTTGTTTGGCTTCCTAGGAATACCTGAAATTCGTTATAGTTAGTAATTTGTGGAATCAAATTCCTTTTTCTTTTGTGTGTGTGTGTTTGTGTGTGAATGTGTGTGTCCATAAAATATTAAAGTCTTATGAGTTTTATAAATGACCATTCTGATAGGGATACTATTTATGCCTCCTCCAGGAATAAGTTTTTGCTTTCCTAAAATTGGTGAGAGACAAAATACTAAGACTTGTAGATTAACCAAAATATATGTTTGGCTGCTTTTTCAATGTTGAATTACATTAGTTTTTATTTATTAGACTGTTCAACTAATTTAGGAGTACAATAATGAAAACAAATCCCAAGAAGCCTTGGCACATGCAAGCTCCTAAACTTACACTGAAAAGTAGACAGAAATTATCCTGGTGTTTAGAAGGTAATGAAGTTAGTCTATGGTCTTATTCCTATTAACGTTATAATAAGAATCTATATGTGTTCACAGAAGGAATATCAGGTTCTCATAACAGAGAATTTTTACTTTTTGCAGACATATTTTTTAGCATTACATAAAACTCGGATGCATGTTTATTACCAAGATACGCATCTTCAAGATAACCTGCATTTCAAAGAGCTGTTTGGTACCCTTTTCCAAAGGGAGAATATCAACCAGTGAAAATAATGGGCTGCTTAGCAGCTTAAAACAAAATTTGTCTGAAAAGTGTTCAATATTTTTCTAGTATTTAGAGACAGCTCGGGCAATATAGTGAGAACTCAGAAGAAAATATTCTCAATTTTCTGTCACCGTCATAGAATCATAGAACAACCAGGTTGGAAGGGACCCATCGGATCATCGAGTCCAACCATGGCTCTAAATACAGCAACTTTTTATATTTTGTGTGAATTACACATACAATCACATGCTTCCCATGCAGAAACAGAATATATGTGTTCAGTTATTTGTTAAGACCAAAGGACACTATAAGATGTATTCATAGTGGTATAGGTTATGCTAGCAACACTTCTGACCCAATTCAAACATCAGTAAAGTTTGTTGAATGTTATTAGTTGTGAGATTCTGATCAGGTCTCAGGGTAGAAACTTTTACTGCCTTTTTTTTGTGTTGTTTCAACATAAAAGCTGTGAAGAATCATTTTAAAAATCGGAAAGCAGAAGATGTGTGGTTTCAGAATAGTTAAGATGCTGTGAATGAATTGTGAAAGGCTTGAAAGTGTTTAACTTCATCTTTTTATTACACTAATTTCTTCTGGGAATTAATGATGTACATTTAATGTGAGATGACTGCACTGTAGGGTATTTCAGTTAGTACTTCTAGAAATGACTGCCAGGTATAGAATCATAGAATCACCAGCTTGGAAGAGACCCATCGGATCATCAAGTCCAACCATTCCTATCAAAAACTAAACCATGTCCCTCAGGACCTTGTCTACCTGTGCCTTAAACACCTCCAGGGAAGGTGAATCAACCACCTCCCTGGGCAGCCTATTCCAATGACCCTTTCTGTGAAAAACTTCCTCCTAATCTCTAGCCTAAATCTCCCCTGGCAGAGCTTAAGGCCATTCCTTCTTGCCCTGTTCCCTGTCCCTTGGGAGAAGAGCCCAGCTCCCTCCTCTCCACAACCTCCTTTCAGGTACTTGTAGAGAGTAATGAGGTCTCCTCTCAGCCTCCTCTTTTCTAGGCTAAACAACCCCAGGTCTCTCAGTCGTTCCTCATAAGACCTGTTCTCCAGACCCCTCACCAGCCTCGTTGCTCTTTTCTGGGCTTGCTCCAGAGCCTCAACATCCTTGTGGTGAGGGGCCCAGAACTGAACACAGTATTCAAGGAGTGGCCTCACCAGTGCGGAGTACAGAGGGGGAATAACCTCCCTGTATGCAGTGTATCTTTATAGAACAGCAGCAGGCAAAGAAGTCTGGCCTCTTTTGAAAAAAAATATGGCAAACTACAGTGTGGTGGCTCTTTCCAAACACATGGGGGTGTATGCATGTTTTGTGGAATTCTAAATATATGTAATGCTGTGGTAAATTCTCTTTTGAAGCTTGTAATAACACACAGTAGATTAATTGCTTTAAGTGCAATTAAGATATGTAATAATCCATAACTTCTGGTATTTGAAGAAAAGGATGAATTTTAGGAGGAAAACAGTGGAGAAGCTAGGTACCAAAAGGCTGATTTTTACAGTGTAACTGTTAGCATTGGTGTGACAACAAACACATAATGCTCTGGGAAGAATTGTATGTTGGCTCTTTGGTGGAGGGGGGGGGGGCACAGGGCACAGTCAGTTCTCAAATCTGATCCTGCCGACCATTACAACACGACCGCAATATATCCTCACGAGGTTTAAATGTCAAGTGTTTTATCCAGATTTTATCAGAAAGATTTTCGTAAGTGTAGGATCAATATTAAGTTTTGACAAACTTAATGGGAACGAAGACAAAACAGGATGAATCAAAACCTTACTCTGTTCAGCAAATGACCTATTTTAACATCAATGACAGTGTACTTACAATGCTGCTTGACTTCATTGCCCTGAATCATAATGTACACATGAAATAAGTGAGTCTAGTATAGTGGTTTATGTAGATACTTTTTCAAAGCAGCTGATTCTCATGGTAGAATTGTTGGCATATTGTCCACATGTGCATAGCTTCTGTTGCTCAACCAAGAAGTGTGGATGGATTTTAAATCCTTGTCAATGTGTATTATTGCCACTGGTATATTATTGATATATATCCTGTTTTTACTCATTTGCCACAAAATCATCTTTTCCTCATCCTGTATAGCAGTTGTGAAATTTGAGTTGAAATACACTGTGTGTGAAAGCTGTGTGTTGGCTTTATTTGTGTAATGCTATAAAAATTCTTGATTGCAGAAGTACTTTCCAACTTGTAAAATATCTCTTCCCCAAAGACTGGAGGCTAGGTTAATTAACACATCTGTAATTGATTTACATTTGCAATGCTACCTTGATTAAATTCCTTTGACTTCATAGAGATGAGCTATAGAGGTTCAGTCTCTTGTGGTAGCAAGGAACAGTAATTTTATAGAGGTGCTGTAAGGATTACTGAGCTATTTATATTTAAATGGCTGAAGGTGAAAGAGTTGAGTGTAATTACATAATGGCAGTTAAACTTTTTCACTTTAATACTCCAGTGCATGAAACAAAAATTTCTGGTTTTCCAACTCATAGGTTTATCTCCAAAGATTTCCAAAACAGAGAAACCAACCAGTACTTTCCCCTTGCAAGAAAGTCTGCCTTAACGATAATGACTTCATTTCTCATTTGGTCCCAGGAGAACTGACATCTACAGTATTTGCAGCAGGACTGTGAATGAAAGTTTCTGACCACCTGCTCTCTGTAATTTGTATCTCTCTATGGTTCCCAGGCTATGTGCTGAATGAAGCAGGATTTGAGCAAAGAAGAAAAGTAGGCTTTTGAGCTATGGAGTCTTAATGTAAGAGGGCACTATCCTGAAGACCTTCGTAGCTCTAACAATTTATGGAGTGCTTCAAAGCTAGAAAGCTGCAAAAATAGAATTTAATCATTAACTCAAGCATTCAAAATATATGTATGTATATGAAATTAGATAGCCAACAATTGATAAAGTGGAGATTAAAGGTCACATGCCATGACTAACCTACATATAAAACTTCGTTCAATTGTGAAATTTCTTTTCCATAGAAAACTGATATTTAAAAAAAAATCATTTGAGTTTATGTAAACTCATTTTTCAGCAAGTATGGCTCAAACCAGTTTTCTAGTATTTTATCTTATTAAATGTGATCTAGAAGATTAGAATGTAAAGATTTTTTGTGCTATATAGTCTTTCTGTTAATATTTGTACT
The DNA here is from genome assembly GCA_033558105.1 of Coccyzus lansbergi. Lineage (NCBI taxonomy): Eukaryota > Metazoa > Chordata > Aves > Cuculiformes > Coccyzidae > Coccyzus > Coccyzus lansbergi. The sequence goes on from JAUMJK010000486.1 coordinate 1,820,252, forward strand.
TAGACAACAATATTCCTTACCCTGGATAGAATCTTCAGTTTACTTAAGAAATGTCTTCCTTCTGGTTTATTAGGAACTGCGTAACTTATCATTGAAAATGTATGTGTGTGAAGCTAAAGTGGTTTGGTTGTAGATAGCATATACAAAATTGGGTCACTCACTTTGGGTGCCAAAAGCTGTTTCAGTTTCATTTAGAAATCATAACAGGAACTTTTTTCTCTTCTTTGGTACCCAACTGAATGCCTAATCTATGGAATTTTGGCTAGCATGTCAAAGTGTGGTTTTGACCAAAAATTCTCTCTTGGGTATGAAAAATTTCTTATGTATAGCCTTTTCACTATTGTTCTTCAAACTCTGAGAGAAAGAGAATGCCATCCACAGGCTGAAGAGAAGTGGTATGGGCTAGCATTTTCCTGCATGTGGATAAAGCACACTTTGATTTGATTGCAGAATACAGTCCGCATGGGGCAGAATCTACTGTTGATGTAAGGGTATCCTCCTCTGGCATCACGTCTGCAGACAGGTGAGCTGCTGTTCTGTAATCAGTGACGCGAAAGAGTCACAAAGTACATCAGTCTTTTAAAAGCTAATTCTAAATGCAAGAAAATAATTTTGTAGTCACTACTACATCCTGTGTATTATCTTTAATACAAATAGCTATACTTTCAAATGGATGAAAGCTTACTGAGTTGATGAATTGCACAGTTTTCTGATAGAGTAATCTATTTTGCAAAGAGGAGGAAAACACGGAAAAGGTATCTTTCCCCATTGAAAAGAGTACTGGCAGACCAGTAGATCGTTCAAATTGTACTTCAGTTTCTGAAATGCTGGGTTCATAAAAGTCTAGCTACTATTAATGTTTCTAATGTTTTCTGAATGATATCATTATCTTGGCCTTCAGTTTTAAGAAGATGGCAATCCTTGGCTGGCAGCATCGGCACATTCTCATCTCTCTAAACACGTTTTCTAATTTTTTTTGAAGAATATATCTTGATTCATGTTCGCAAGCTGTTTGTTGTGTTTCAAACATGAAAATTGTTTGTGGGTGGCATACTTTTCTCTTATTGTGTGTGTATTCAGAAATCATCTGTCATCTGATTTAAACTTCAATTCAGCGCAGCATCTCAATTTGGAGAAAATTGGACTCTATTATAAAATACAATTGCAATAGGATTATGGTTTATGGTAATGTATGTAATTTATTGCTCTTATGATTATGCAACAGATTGTAGAGTAATGTTTTGACTTACTCCTTCAAAATTGCTTTGGAATGTGAAAATGCTAACATTATTCTTCTATGTGGGATTTTTTTTCCTTCAAAATTTTAAGGAGACATACAGTACCCTGACTTTCATGCACAACAATATAAGGAATTATCAAAATGTATTTGTTATTCTGAGATAAGTAAGCAAGGAATACAATATTTGAAGGGAAGAAAGGGAAGGTTGTTTATTCAGGAATGAATGAAGATCTTTTAATTAAGTTATGGAATTCTGACTGTTTTATTTATCATAATGTGGTACTTTTGCAGCATGCTCTTTAGAGATATCTTGTCTCTGAGCAGATTAAGTGCTAAAGTTATGAATATTCAAGGTTGTTAAACAACCTTCCTTTGTCAGAAGGAACTTCATAATACTTCACAAATATTGAAATATAATATTCTAATTCAAAGTTCATAAAAACTTCTAACTGTGCCTGCTGGCCAAGTTCATGCCATCCCTGGGATTCTGCATTCTGTTTTTCTGGATTTGCAGTTCTCACTTGAAGGATTTGGGCTACAGGTCAGCAAGCTCTTTTGTTCCAAAACCATTGTCTGATTCACTTGTGGCTGTTGGTTAACTGAAAGCTTTCCTATAAAGTGGACAACTGCTTCCTTTCTAGAAATGTGGTTTGCAAGGGATGAAGCTCTTATGAGATCTCTATCAGATACCAAATAAGGAGGCAAATGGTGACAGTCAACGTGGCTTCCTTAAGGGCAAATCATGGCTGACGAAGTTGGTGGCCTTCTAAAACTGGGGCTACAGCACTGGTGGAAAAGGGTAGAGTAAGTGAGAACATCTACCTGGATTTCTGTAAAACATTTGACACTGTCCTGCATGGCATTCTGGTCTCTAAATTGGAGAGACATGGATTTGATGGATAGACCACTCAGTGGATAAAGAATTTGTTGGATGGTTGCACTCAAAGAGTTGTGGTCAATAGCTCGACTTCCAAGTGGAGACTGGTGATGAGTAGTTATTTTTTTTTTTAAAAACAGTCTCAAATTTGTAATGAGGTCGATTCAGTATTTATTTCACCTGCTGACAACTTTAATTTTTCTTATAAGAAAGAGGGGTTTCCAGGAATTTTGTATGCACAAAGCTTAATTCTGATTTATGCAAATTAATTCTTAAAATCATATATTAAATTTTTGTTGTTGACAGTCCTCTGGCACCCTCAAAAGTTGTTGCTGGTACTCATGCAATCCTCTGCACACTTCCTAAAGCTGGTGTATGAATGAATAAATTATATAAAGTGTGTAGTTATTAAATTTTCATACAGCAAAGTCAGTGATAATGATAAAGCTATTGATTTGTTTGGATAAGTTGTTTTCATCATATGGAATAGTGCAAGGGAAGAATTTGCACATGAGCTTTGTTGATCCACAGAGCAAAACTGACTATTACCATGCAGGACTCTAGGTTTGCACTTCAATGGCAACATTGCAGATGGAGACAACAGCAGCGGGGTGGGGGGGGACGGGGACAGTGGTTGTCAAACCTTTTTTTCTCTGTTATCTTACAAAACATTTGACTGAGCAAAGGAGAAGCATCTGCTATATTGTTTCTCATAAAAGTTTTTTATTTTCTGCATTCCAAAGATTAAACTTTGAATTCAGCTTTAATAGTTTTCCTGATTATTTTTAAATTTTCTTGTTAATACCTACATGTATTTTGATAGGAATGGTTGGACTCGATGATCTGGTGGGTCTCGTCCAGCCTGGTGATTCTATGATTCTATGTCAGAATACAGTCCCATAGAATAATACTTCAGTAGGGATTCAGTAATGTTGTTGTCCATTTATGTTCACAAATATGTGCCTGCATTTTCCAGCTTTCCTATCAATTAACATTACTGTTCGTTTTCTGCTTTAAGAATATTTATTCTCTAAAAAAATGCTTCATTCTTTGTCTTTTCTGTACTAATGCTATTTCTACCAGGCTGGAAAACAAATGGACACAAGCAGCAAGATCCTTACTGAGATAACTAGAATTAATTTTCCAGTAACAGAGATGAGTCACATAGTATCTTTGCAATACATGCTTTTGTACCATAGTGAAGGACTTAGCTAATAAAACATTGGAGCCAGTTTCTTCATCAGTAATTAACCTAATCCTGCAGAATACCCTTCTTTAATAAAAGGAAACAGAAATTTTCTTTGCCAGTCTTTTTTTGTCTTGGCTTCCAATTAATTAAATTTATACAGATATTTTGTTCAGATCCTCTGTCTTTTTTTGTAAGTTGAATTATTTATTGCTTCATTGCTTTGCAAATTTTTTTCTTCTGCCATAAGCATTTGTCTCAAATCGGAAGATGTAACTACAGCTTTAATAGTGTCATTCAGTGTAATGGATTAAAAAAAAAGATTCTGAGGAAACTTGTGCAAGCAAAGTTATAATTCTTTGTGTTATTTTTCTTTACTTATCTAATGACAGCTCAAACAGACAGGCTTTAATATCTGTCTACAGATGTATCATGTGACTGTGTTACTACTTTGAGCATATTTCTTGATAAATTCTTAATATTGAGGAACAGCTTTTGGTCTAGAATAAAGGGCTAAAGACTGCATAAATGCCAGGCCAATTTACTGAGGATTTTTCGTTGTCTAAATGCTGCCTTTTAACCTAAATGTACGGGTTTTGTCATAGCCATTTCATTTTAGGGTTTTGAATTTGATTTATTCTGAGGCTTATAAGATTTTGTAAGATCCAGACTTTAAAAAAACCCTGAAGGATATAAAACTCAAAACAAACCTAAAACAACAACCAATAAAACTCCCTAGAAAAAAAGTCATCCCTAGAATAAAACAACTTTTTTAGTCTGGGAGGCTTGTAGTCTAAATGAGAGACAAATTGATACATACAGGTAAGAAAGAACAAAGACATAAGATGTGGTTTCATATACTCAGCTTGCAAAGCCTGTGACATCAGATTAAATCTTTTTTCCACACAGGGAAACCAAGGAGATCTGGTGTTGAGTGGAAAAAATACTTCAAAGGAGAGAGCTGCTAGCTTCAAAATCTTTTGGCCTCCCTCCTAAGATCATTCATGAGTAGTGCATACTCAGTCATTTCAGTGCCACATTCTCTTCTATTTTAATTGTTCTTGGTAGACTATGGTTTAAGGGAAAAAGAGATCAGTCTGACCATACAGAACAACAGTGAGGAGGAATAAACCTTAAATGAGAATTTGAGGGAGCTATGAAAGCAATTCCTAGGTGAGCATGTAGTAAATCATAGATATGCCTGGTGGAAGGGTGCTCTTGCGATCATCTAGTCCAAACTTCTGGCAGAGCTGGGCTATGGCCATTTGGGAAATATTCTCTCTCTGATGTTTAGCCCAAACCTCCCAAATGACAGTCTGGGGCTGTTTCACTTAGCTCTGCTGTCTACCACTACTGAGGAGAGTTTGGCTTCATTGTCTTTGTGCTTCCTCTTCATGCCAGTAGCTATTTTCTTGCCCCTGCAGTTTGCCATTCACCAGACTGAAAAAGGACAGCTTCCTCTGCCACTCCTTGTGGATCATGAGATCTGGTTCCCTTACCATTGTGATGATCCTCTGCTGAACCTCTCCATGTTGCTTTTGAAGTGAGGGTGCAAAAACTGGCAAAAAACCCAGACACATCAGTGCAGACTGTAAGGTGAGAATAAAGTCTCTTGTTCTGTGATCTGCACTGTTGCTGTTTAATGTGGTACTCAGTGTAAGTGCTGGAGAACAGGCCTTACGAGGAACGACTGAGAGAACTGGGGTTGTTTAGCCTGGAGAAGAGGAGGCCGAGAGGAGACCTCATTGCTTTCTATAACTACCTGAAAGGAGGTTATAGAGAGGAGCGGTAATGGCCTCTTCTCTCAAGTGACAGTGGACGGGATGAGAGGGAATGGCCTCAAACTCCACCAGGGGAGCTTTAGGCTGGACATAAGGAAAAACTTTTTCACAGAAACGGTCATTGGGCACTGGAACAGGCTACCCAGGGAGGTGGTTGATTCACCTTCCCTGGAGGTGTTTAAAGCATGGGTGGATGAGGTGCTGATGGGCATGTTTTAGTGTTTGATAGTTGATGATCTGGTGGGTCTCTTCCAACCTCATGATTCTATGATTCTATGATCTGTTCAGTCATTGGCCACTGGCCTACACTGCAGAGTTACATTGTGAAGTGAGGGCAGTGACTTCTTTCTTCAGTGTTGTGGTAGTTTTGAAAGTGGAGTGAAAGTGTTCAACAGAGGGGATTGCTAGATAGAGAGCATCACACTGAGTTCGAGTGAAATGCTTACATTTTGGAGAAGATAAGATTTAAAACTGCACTTCTGCCCTTCTTGGCCTTGCAAATACGATAACGTAAATGAATTTATAATTATTTTGAAATTATTTTATGATTTCAGAAACAAGAATTCTGTTAAATCTCTTGAGAATTGCTTGTAAGTCCTAAAGTTAGCACTATAGTCTCATGTGTGATTATATTCCATTCAGAATAGTCCAGTTAAGTTGCCAACAGGTATTTGGGCCATAAATGTAAAAGTGAAGGAATTTTTTCTGTTATTTGTCATGGAACTATCCTGCTCCCAGTGGAGGAAATAAAAAAGATATTTAATAACTGGCAGTGTAATGGAAGTACAACTTTGAATGCCATAGTACTAATTAAACCAACTGCTCTTGTCAAGGAGATGGCCTTCACTGTCAGTGCTGAAGGGAGTATTTCTGTTTGCAAAACACTGAAATTCTGGTGTAAACTGCTCAGAAGATTGTTTAACTTTCTCAGAAACTTAAATGATATTTTTTTTCTTTCTATGTAACATTAACTGTGTGTAAATTTAATGCTTACATTTTTCTTCCAATGAGATGCAGGCATTTGCTCTGTTTTTCTGACTCAATGAAGGTCTTCTGTGCCAAATGTTTCTCTGTGGGTTTGCTTGCTATCACTTGGTTTAAGAAAAACAGTACTTTTTTCCTGCAAACTTTGTTTCTGTGTAAAGCTCATTATTTGTTTAGCTAGGGTAGTGATTCACTGGCGTTCTAGTAGAATTCATTGTAGTGCTGCAGTGGACAAGGAGAAAATGTAAGCTTTGGGTTTGTGCAGTTGTTACTAGTTAGCTGAAATGTACTTTGCAGTGATTAGATTTGAAAATTAATCTTTTTTTTCATTTAATTATATTTTATTTCCATTCTTTTCTGAGCAGCTTTCCATTAGCTGTTATGAATTTACATTACTGAATTTCACTGTATTTCATGAAGAGATCCAAGTCTCATCATAGGCTTTCATAGGCAAAGCTTCTAGTGTGTCTTTCAGAAAGCACATTCAGGGTGCTTTAAGCAAAGGGGAAAAGCTCAGGTTGCATGTACAGGTAATCATGCTATTCTGTTATGATTTCTGCTGCTAATGCTACAAAGACACGTGTTGAATTAAATAAAGAACTTTATAAAGTATTTTACTATCTCTACTTTTAGTTATAACAACACCTACAAAAGTCTAATACTTAACTGCATTTTCTCAGCTTGACAGAGCTGTCTTTATGTAGAGCAGATCAAATACGTTCCCAAATACATACTAGAACTGAAGCTGTTCAGTTACACTGACTATATACCTGTTTCTGTTTACAGCACTGATGTGCTTAATTTAAAAAACAAACAAACAAAAAAACCAAACCAAAAAACCAAACAAACCACTGCCTGTAGGATTTTTCTCTATTACCTGTCTTTTCTGAAGTTCTTACATAAAAATTAGGTGTGTGAAGCTTGATTTGTAAGATCATTATCATATAACACACATTTTCCCATGTTGTTCCCTAGAGAGCGTTGTAAGGTGTTCATCTCACTATTAACCTCCACTCTCAAATTGTGACATAGCTTTTGGGAATGTATTTTTTTCTCTTCCTGTGAGTATATGCTGTGTAATACTTATCTACATTGATGGATGCGGGAGAGGCAAAATAAGGTGTATGCAGAGATAATCTTTCATTCCTTGAAATACTAAGTTTTCTTCCATACTTGATTTGTCAGCATTTGGAAATATAGTTATACCGTATAGTTATACTAGTCTACATGCTTTTGTGAGCAGTAAGCATGAATGGAAATTTGATGACTGACACATTAAATGGTAGGTAAAGGGCCATGTGCTAAAGTACCTCTTAGTTGTAACCATGCCCCTGCCCATTTTAACTCTGCAGTTCACTGAAGATCAGGTGGCCATATGGGCCTGTCATGCCTCAGGCTGTTGCTTCCTTGCTTATCATAGAATAGTTTGGATTGGATGGGATCTTTAAAGATCAGAAGTCACAGTAAGAGCATACAGGGAATCTAAGGCATGAAACATTGAGGAGTCTTTCTACTGATAGTTGGACTGGATGAACTGAGAGGCCTTTCCCAACCTCAATGACTTCTTCATGGAAACGTTGGCAGAGGCTGCCCATGAAGGGATATTCTCCCTCTGGACTTGGCCCTGGGGAGACCGCTCCTCAAATCCTGGGGTCAGTTGTGTGCCCCTCCCCACAAGAAGGATGTTGAGGCTCTGGAGCAAGTGCAGAGAAGAGCAAGGAAGCTGGTGAGGGGCTGGAGAAGAAGAGGAGCAGCTGAGAGAGCTGGGTGTGTTTATCCTGGAGAAGAGGAGGCTGAGGGGAGAGCTCATTGCTCTCTGCAACTCCCTGAGAGGAGGTTGTGGAGAGGAGGGAGCTGGGCTCTTCTGCCAAGGGACAGGGGACAGGACGAGAGGGAATGGCCTCAAGCTCCGCCAGGGTAGGGTCAGGATGGACATTGGGAAAAAAATCTTTCATAGAAGGGGTCATCGGGCAGTGGAACTGCCCAGGGAGGGGGTTGAGTCCCCTTCTCTGGAGGAGTTTAAGGGACGGGTGGACAAGGTGCTGAGGGACATGGGTTAGTGATTGATGGTAATGGTTGGACTCGATGATCCGGTAGGTCCTTTCCAACCTGATGATTCTATGATACTCTTAGCAGTCCCTAGAGCAAAACAGAATGAGTGTATCTAGAAATTTGAGTTAATATGAAATCTGAGCGTAAGGAGTGGTAAAGAACAGTGCTAGTAATGAGACAACTCTAATGAAGCATAACAGTAATTCTAGCCATCTCGTAAGAGAAGTCTGTCTGAAAATCATACCTGAGATTTTTGTATTGTGTCCAACTTGAAGAAGCTGAATCATTGAAGCTGGAAGGATTCACAGCATGTTTCTTATGGGCAAGGAATTGGGGATTGGCTGTAATAACTGGGTGACTCCTTATTCTGTTGGAGGGAAAAATCTGAGTAATACATGTGAGATATTTTAACATCCTTTTACATATTTTTTAGTGCCAATACTGCCCTTTATACTGGGAATGCGTTTTTTTTTTCCAGCTGTTTTTTAATTTTGTATTTGTTTTCTTCTGGAACCCCAAATAATTTGTTTACTAGTCTGAAATACTCCTTTTTTGAGGCTGTTTAGTTAGTTGTTAATTTTGCTTTTTTGTTTGTTGTTCTGTTGGTTTTGGTTTCCTGTGTTTGTTACTTGTATCCAGACACAAAAACAAGGTAGGATTGAGAGTTTCTCCTGTGGGTATACATAGTAGCTTTACATTTATTTCTTCATTGTCATTTAACATTTTCGATTCTGTCAGTAACTTGTAAGGGGAAACCAAATAAAGGATTTATAAAGTAAAAGATTTACTTGACTGTACACTCAGACATCAGCAGCTTGATTGTAATAGCTATGTTATGAAAGCCAGGATTGCACCTATGTCAGAGTTTCTTGAGATGCTCTTCTTACTGATAAATCACTTAGTTCTGGTATAAGAGAGGGAATTCAGATGTAGCCATTCAAAAGCAGAGCAGTGTTGATAGTACCTTAGCATTGTGGTCATAATCAATATGTATTAATAGCATTATTCAGAAAACCTTTAGTTTGCACAGGTCAGCACTGTTATTTTAATTTTAAAATGCAAATGAGAAAAGCGTAACAACAAAAAAGATTAAACCATAACTGAGTCAGTTGACTACAGGACACATTAAAGTTAAGATAGGTGTCTGATTTAAGTTACTCCTTTAGATGTCAAATTTCAGCACTTTCTTTGTAACAGGAGTAGAAAGACATGACAAAATTGCTGGAAAGCTGGCAACCAGAGGCGACTGACATAAATGTTCTCACTGAATATCATTTGTCAACAGGAGTAGTCTTTCAAGGAAAATGCGAGTTTAAGAAATTTTATATTAGTTTTTCTTAAAGCAAACAAAGCAAAAAAGTCCTACCCTGGTATCAAGACAGTTTTTCACTGTTTTTACCTTTGGCAGGAATGCAATTTTTATAGTTAGCCGTATTTTTTCATTACATTTTAGAAGTTAGATCTTTGCCAACCATTCTTCATTTTCATATTCCGTATTTCAGCAAGGAGATACTGTCTGAAGTTTTAGTTTTAGCTGACAAATGTTTTCAAGAGTAAAACCATCAGAAGCTATGTTGTCTTGATAGAACACATTTAGAAATGTAGTAAAATAACAAACTATTTTTAAAAGAGCCTTGCATGGATTAATTATTTGTTGCGGATACAAAATTAACAGGAAAGATGCAGAAACAGTTCTGGGAAGGTAGTAATTAGAGCCGTTTAAGTTATACCACTTCTCCTTACTGTTGCCTGACTTTTATGGCAAACTAGGTCAGTTTGCCACTAGTTCACCTAATCTGCACAATTCATTGTTAGTTGTTCAGCACAGTAGATGTACCCAGGCTCTCTGCATCCTGCATAACATTGCAGATTGAGAGTAGCAGTTGTTCTTCCATTAATAGTGAGAGATGTAAAGCTGTATTTAGCCCTGCAAAATAGAAAGTTAAAATGAGTAATAGAACAAAAGCCCAAATTAGATAACATGAATGTTAATTTTCCTAATTAAATTCAGTATCTTCTAGAAGTTAATTTTGTCTCCTAAAATGGTTAGAAGCTGAAGTGTTTAGTGGGAGAGCTTCTCCAAACTGAAGGTTTGTACTGGCTTATCAGCTGCAGGGAGTACTCTTGCTGTTGGAATGAAGGAACAGAAGTAGGGTTGCTTCCAGGGCTTTACACAGTGAATATCAATGCAAACTTTGTTGTTGTCCTGTGTGGGTGTTTCTTTGTATCCTAATCATCAACTGGTGCTATAGAATTTCTAGCAGAGGCCCAGCTCTGGATGGGCTTGCATTTAGTATGTAGTTTTGATTGCTGAGTTACTCCTCAATTTTTTTTTTTCTACTTCTATTTATTTATTTAATTCACTGAGGTGTATTCACTTTTTATCTTCATCTGAGCATAACATGTAATTTTAAATGAATGGATTTTTTGTTGTTTTCTTGTTTCTGAAAGCTACTCTTAGCCTGTTTCTCCAAGTCAGTTTCCTTTTAACTTTTAATCAAGCCTTTCTTAATAAGTGATGTGCACTATCCGTGTGTTTTCAATATGATGTCTTTCAGTGATGTGCATGATGTCTGTGGGATTTAATTCCTTTAGTAGTTCTTTTTATCTTCTTTTTGTTAGTCTCTCTCATTTCTGTGTCATTTTCCTTTTGGAAGTCGCAGACAACTGTGATGGATTTTCTGGCTTTTGTAACATCTGTAGGGATAGTGAATGTGAGCACGTTATTAGTGTGTCTATTCAATACTAAGTCTGGGACTGCATTTCTAATGGCTTCTCTCTCCAGCTCTCCATGAAATGATTATTGTAGTGCTAAATGCTTCATCTCTGCTTTGTGTCCCAGTGTGATACTTTCCTGATATGCACAGGCATCTGGCATTACAATTGTATTTCGTTCCCTCATTGCCTCTCCGATCTCTTTTAGTATGCTGTAGATGGTCAGTGCTATCATTCTGCTAAAGCGATTGATAATGCAAACCTACTTTGTGCTATTACATTTTGATCCAAGAACATTGAATGTTTTATTGAAATCTTTCTTCTTACCAAAATTTGGTCAGAGACCAAATAATTCCCTCGACCCTTAAAGCAGACACTTGAGAGCTGAGGCTATCTACTTGGTAAACTTCATGTGACTTAATACTCTGTTGTCATTCAGTTGAAATAGTAGTGTATCAAGAGCTAAGCCTTTTGTGTCTGGTCTACAAGGTGTGGCATTTCACGGGAGCAGTGGGTCAATAAATTACAGGATATTTTAACTGTATCCCTATTGATAACTGATTATCCATTTTCTTTCTGAACACAAACTCTTGCATGCATTGTGGACATATTCAGAAATCTCCTTTACTGCAATCATATCTTTGTAGATTCTGGTCTGAAATAGTACAGTTCTCTGAAGAATGTACGAGGTGAGAATGAATTGCATCACTAATTGAAATTAATAGGAGCTTCTTTATTGAGACATCTGTTGACCCTACATACTCTAGTTAAATCTGCATGTGTTTGTTCAGAGTATTGCCCATTCAGAATGTTATATTACAGCTAGTAATAACTGACTGGTATTTTAATGCTAATCTGTACTATTCAGCTCCTGGGTCCAATTACTTACTGTTGCAGGGATAGAGAATCAATGGTGATTTTTCTCCATCTCTCCCGTAGATAATATGTACTTACATGGTAGCTATTTAAAATTCAAAAAATTGCTCAGCTCCAAGAATAGGATGCTATTATTGACTACTTACTTTCAATATATATTCATTTTTGTGATGTAATAGCATACCTTTTTTGAAGCATGGTATCTTCAATAGAGATTTTTTGTTTTTCTAGCCTCAGTTTAAAGTATTGATAGTAATGACACGAACATTCAAATAAGATGTTTTGCTGAGAAACTTTGATCCTTTCTATGTAAGTGGTATTTTATCTATAATCAAAATCAGGTTTTTTGCATCTTTTTCTTTACTGCAAGACTGGTAAAATTAATAAAGTTTAGTTATGAAAATATTTTTCTCATCTAACTTTGTAGATAAGTTTTATGGAAGTACCACTTGGTAAATAATTCAGAAGATCTGCTGAGTTATTTTTACTTGAAATTCTACTCATTGCACTGATTATTGTTGCATTGAATGGCAGGATTCTTACATGGGGGCAAAGTAACCTTAAAATAAGACAGGGAAGCATTGATGGTGATGTTAAAAATCATACGTATAATATCTATGAGTCTTGTATAATGAATTCAAAGAATACTACTACTCGGCTTTTATAATATATGGCCCTTAACTTTATCACAAGTTTTGATAATAACAAGATATATCTATTAAGTGATTATAATCATATAATGTAAATATAGCCCCAGCCAGAGATTGTAAATACTGTAGTTAGTCTTAGAAGAACCAAGTGGGACAGAGGGAGAAAAGCGAATGTTACTGCTCTCATTCTTACACTGCTGTAAGACCACATCAGTTAGTTTTAAAACTGTGGCAACTGTGTACCATTAAAACTGTGTGATCAGTGCATTTATAGTCTAGATTAATCTGCAGGTTTCTAAAGTGTTGTTGAGGCTAAATTAATGATGTGTGTTCAGCTTTGTGCATATTAGACTTTCTGTCCCTGAAGTATGGTACTCAGTCTCCAGCTCCCACAAACAGAAGTATTTTTGAGGGATGCCTGAATTTAGTGACTGTTTCTTGGATGAGATGCCTGCCATTCAGCCTTCAGCTTTCATTATTTTGTCAGCAGTCAGTGTAATTGTGAATAATTTTTTTGTATTTACATGCTTATTTGATGTAATTGCATGGTACAGTTTTGACTTCATAGGTGTACAGTGTATTATTCCCAGCAGATTAAGAGTATTCTAAGTATAAGGTGTCATGCCCCAGATCCACAAGCTAAACACTTATGTCCAGGCCTTTTTTTGACCTGCACAAGTGATAGGACAAGAGGAAATGGCTTCAAGTTTCAACAAGGGAGGTTAAGATTGGACATTAGAAAAAAATTTCTTTGATGACAGAGTTGTCAAGCATTGGAACAGGCTTCACAGGAAGGTGGTGGAGTCTCCTTACCTGAGGGTGTTCAAAAAACATTTAGATGTGGTACTGCATGACATGCTTTAGTAGGCATGGTGGTGTTGGGCTGATGGTTGGATATGATGATCTTTTCCAACCTTAACAGTCATAAAAATATCCTCTGTATAAAAGAAGAGGAGAGTGATTGTCTTGGGGGATTCCCTTCTTAAAGGAACAGAGGGTCCCATCTGCAGACCGGACCCGCTCCAAAGAGAGGTCTGCTGCTTGCCAGGAGTATCAGTAAGGGGTATTACTAGAAAACTTCCGTCCCTGGTCAAGGACACTGATTACTACTCACTCTTAGTATTTCAAATTGGCATTGAAGACATGGAGCATAGAAAGCCTAAAGCTGTTAAGAGGGACTTCAGGGCTCTAGGGAAAATGATCAAGGGCTCTGGGGCACAGGTAGTAGTTAGTTCCATTCCAGTACTAAGGAATGAGGAACAAGAAATGAGGATGAAGAAATTGATTAATGAGAGGCTCAGGGACTGGTGTGAAAAGAGAGGCTTTGTGTTCTTTGATCATGGGGAAGCCCACGCAGTCCCAGGCTTTCTTACTAGAGGTGGGACATGCCTGTCTCCTAAGGGGACTAAAGCCGTCTCTGAAAATCTAGTTAAGCTCATAAATTGAGCTTTAAACTAGATGTGAGGAGGGAGGGGACAGAGGCCAGGCCAGATGGGAGTGAGCCTGGAGATGGGACTTAAGTGTCAAAGGGGTGGTGTGCTGGTGAGGACCACCAGTATATCACCACTAAGCATGAGGGGGTGAGTGCACCTGGGGATGGTAAGCGGGAAACTAGCACTGTGGCCTTAGTTAACCCAAGGACCACTCAATTGGGAAGAAACCCTATTATGAGGGCTGTAGGTTTGCCAGCCCAGCTGAAGTGCATTTACACCATGGGAAATAAGAAGGAGGAGTTGGAAGCTGTGGTAAGGCAAGGAGACTATGATGTTGTTGCCATTGTGGAGACATGGTGGAATAACCTGTATAACTGGAGTGTACCCATGGTGGGGTATAAACTCTTCAGGAAGCACAGGAAGGGCAGAAGAGGAGGCGGGGTAGCCCTCTATGTTAGAGAGGGCTTTGATAACCTTGAGCTGGATTATGGTCAGGAAGAGACTGAGTGCCTGTGAATAAAAATCAGAGGAGCCCACAGGCAGGCAGATATTGGGATGGGAGTCTGCTATAGACTACCCAGCCAATAAGAAGCAGCTGATAAGCAGTTCTATAAACAACTGAGAGTAGTCTCAAGATCACTACCTCTAGTCCTTGTGGGAGATTTCAGTATTCCAGATATTGGCTGGGAGTATAACACAGCAGAAAGGAAGCAGTCGCAGAGGTTCCTGGAGTCTGTGGAAGACAACTTCCTCACACAGCTGGTGAGTGAACCGACAAGGGACAGCGCCCTCCTGGACCTACTGTTTGTGAATTGAGAAGGCCTTGTAGGGGATGTGAGGGTTGGAGGACGCTTACAGCAAAGCGATCATGAGATGATAGAGTTCTCAGTGCAGGGGGAGATGAAGGAAGAGGTTAGCAGGACAGTTGTGCTCAACTTTCAGAGATCAGACTTTGAACTGTTCAGAAGGCTGGTCAGAAAAGTCCCATGGGAGACGCTCCTTAAGGGCAAAGGAGTCCAGGAGGGCTGGGCACTCTTCAAAAAGGAACTCCTAGGAGCTCAGGAGAAAGCTGTCCCCATGTTCTGGAAAAGTAGCCAGCAGGGCAAGAAAGCAGCATGGTTGAACAGGGAGGTCCTGAGAGACATCAATAAGAAGAGGAAGGTCTATGAGCTTTGGAGGAAGAGGAAGGCATCCTGGGTAGACTATAGGGAGGAAGTGAGAATGCAGGGAAAAGATCAGGAGGGCTAAGGACCAACTATAAATCAGATTGGCCAAGTCTATGGAAGACAATAAAAAATCTTTCTACAAATACATTAACAGTAAAAGGAGGACTAGGGAGAATCTCCAGTCCCTACGAGATGCAGAGGGAATGACAATATCAGGGAATGAAGACAAGGCTGAAGTACTCAATGCCTACTTTGCTTCAGTCTTTAATAGCAAGGAAAGTTGTTCCCTCTGTGCACAACCCCAGAGATTGGAGGAGCAGGATGAGGTTCCCAAGCTCCAAGAGGACTTGCTTGCCGGGCTAGACATCCACAAGTCTATGGGGCCGGAGGGAGTCCACCCAAGAGCTTTGAGGGAACTGGTGGATGTGCTTGTCAAACCCCTTTCCATCATCTTCCAGCAGTCCTGGATGACTGGGGAAGTTCCACTGGACTGGAGACTGGCTGATGTTGTGCCCATCTACAAGAAGGGTCGCAGGGAAGATCGAGGGAACTACAGGTCTGTCGGTCTGACCTCAGTGCCAGGTAAAGTCATGGAACAGGAGATCTTGAGTGCTATTGTGAAGCACATGCAGGAGAACCAGGCGCTCAGTCCCAGTCATTGTGGGTTCACAAAAGGCAGGTCTTGCCAAACTGACCTGATCACCTTATATGACCAAGTGACTCGGCTACTGGATGAGGGAAAGACTGTGGATGTGGTCTTCCTGGACTTCAGTAAAGCCTTTGACACAGTTTCTCATAGCATTCTACTTTGGAAACTGTCAGCCTCTGGCCTGGACAGGTGCACACTCTCCTGGGTGGAAAACTGGTTGGATGGCTGGCCGCGCCCAGAGCATGGTGGAAAACTGGTTGGCTGGCCGGGCCCAGAGCATGATGGTAAATGGTATTAAATCCAGCTGGAGGCCAGTGACAAGTGGTGTTCCCCAGGGCTCAGTGCTGGGTCCAGCCCTGTTCAGTGTCTTCATCAGTGACCTGGATGAAGGCATTGAGTGCACCCTTAGCGTGTTTGCAGACAACACTAAGCTGTGTGGAAGTGTGGATGTGCTGGAGGGTAGGGAGGCTCTACAAAGAGATCTAAACAGACTGGACTGCTGGGCAGAGACCAATGGCATGAGGTTTAACAAGGCCAAATGGCGGGTCCTGCACTTGGGGCACAACAAACCTATGCAGAGCTACAGACTGGGAGAAGCCTGGCTGGAAAGCTGCCTGGAGGAGAGGGACCTGGTGGTGTTTGTCAATAGCCGACTGAACATGAGCCAGAAGCGTGCCAAGAAGGCCAATGGCATCTTGGCTTGTATCAGAAACAGTGTGACCAGCAGGTCCAGGGAGGTGATTCTCCCTTTGTACTTTGCACTGGTGAGACCACACCTTGAATCCTGTGTTCAGTGCTGGGCTTCATGACCACAAGAAGGATGTTGAGGCTCTGGAGCGAGTCCAGAGAAGAGTGACAAAGCTGGTGAAGGGGCTGGAGAACAAGTCTTACAAGGAGCAACTGAGAGAGCTGGGGTTGTTTAGCCTGGAGAAGAGGAGGCTGAGGGGAGACCTAGAACTACCTGAAGGTAGGTTGTAGAGAGGAGGGAGCTGGCCTCTTCTCCCAAGTGACAGGGGACAGGACAAGAGGGAATGGCCTCAAGCTCCCCCAGGGGAGATTCAGCATTGACAGAAGGAAAAAATTCTGCACAGAAAGGGTCATTAGGCAATGGAATGGTCTGCCCAGGGAGGTGGTTGACTTGCCTTCCCTGGAGGTCTTAAAGGCACGTGTGGATAAGGTGCTGAGGGACATGGTTTAGTGTTTGGTAGGAATGGTTGTACTCGGTGATCTGGTGGGTCTCTTCCAACCTGGTGATTCTGTGATTCTATGATTAATGATTCAGCAATGTGCACTTGCAGCCCAGAAGGCCAACAGTATCATGGACTGCGTCAAAAGAAGCGTGGCCAGCAGGTCGAGGGAGGTGATCCTGCCCCTCTATTCCTCTCTTGTGAGACCTCATCTGGAGTACTGTGTCCAGTTCTGGAGTTCTCTATAAAAGAAAGATATGGAGCTGTTGGAACAGGTCCAGAGGAGGGCTACAAAGATGATCTGAGGGCTGTGGAGAATCTCCCATATGAGGACAGTCTGAGAGAGTTGGACCTCGAGAAGAGACGGCTCAGAGAAGATATTATTGCGACCTTCCAGTACCTGAAAGGGGCCTACAAGAAAGTTCGAGAGGGACTGTTCGCAAAGGCTTGTAGTGATAGGACTAGGGGCAATGGGTATAAATTGGAGAGGGTCAGGTTTAGACTAGACATTGGGAGGAAATTCTTCACAATGAGGATGGTGAGGCACTGGAACAGGTTGCTCAGGGAATTTGTGGCTGCCCCATCCCTGGAGGTACTCAAGTCCAGGTTTGATGGATCCTTGGGCAACCTGGTCTAGTGGTATGTCCCTGCCCATGGCAGGGGGCTTAGAACTAGATGATCTTGAAGGTTCCTTCATACTCAAACCATTCTGTGATACTATATTTGTATGGTTCTAGTTATCACTTAGTGTTACTATTGCAACGGAATGCATGATTGATGCACCGTAAGACATTAGAAGACATTTGAAGAAAAGTTTCTAGTTGATATGATAAAGGACTTCTTCCTGCTAATTCCTTTTTTTTTATTTCATTACTTGTCTGTCAAACTTACCATGTAGTTTTAGGACAGAGCATGAAACTGGTGAATCATGACTTTCTTTTCCTATGGAGGCATAAAAATGACCTGTGATCTGCATACCTGGAAATATTTCTCCTCGTTAGATGTAATGATTACTCCTTTCCTATTTCAACAATTGACACACAGTGCATTTATAAATAAGAGTTTCCTACAGTCATAATGTAATATTAGAAGCATTTGCATGGGGATTTAGATGAAGTGGTGAAGAAATTTTCTTAGTAAACTCCTGTTAATTTAGTGGAAAGTACTGCTGTTCTCAGGTGAGAAGCCAGTACAAGGAACTAGTATTAATATGCCTACTTCAACTAGTAGGTATACTAATATTTATTAAACAAGCAACAAATAAACAAACAAACAGCAACAAAAAATTGAAAAAAGGGAAAACTAACTTTAAATGCATAAGTTGACGTGACAGTTCTCCCTCTAGGTGGCTCTCTTGATGAAGTTGGACTGTACACAAAAAAACAAATAGAGAAAATTCCAAAAGTTAGTGTTTCTGCAGGATTAATGGGCAGAGGTAGCTTTTTCACAGGATTCACATTTGAGTTGACTTGTTCAGCCTCGAGAAGAGAAGGCTCTGTGGATATCTTATAGTTATCTTCCACTGCCTGAAAGGGGCTACAAGAAAGCTGGAGAGGGGCTGTTCACAAAGGCTTGTAGTGGTAGGATAAGGGGGAATGGGTATGAACTGGAGAAGGGCATATTTAGACTAGACATAAGGAAGAATTTCTTCACAATTAGTGTGGTGAGGTACTGGCCCAGGTTGCCTTTGGAAGCTGTGGCCACCCCATCCCTGGAGATGCTCAAAGCCAGGTTGGATGGGACCTTGGGCAGCCTGATCTAGTGGGAGGTGTCCTTACCTGTGGCAGGGGTTTGGAAGTAGATGATCTTTAAGGTCCCTTCCACCCCTTACTACTCCATGATTCTATATGCACTGAAGTTTACACAACAGCATATTCTAAACTGCTTTATTCTGAATCCCACCTATATCTTCTTTGTCATATATCTCAATATATATTCAGCCCACAAACCTGTGAGTTTTGAAAGGAAAGCTTCAGTTTCTAATTTTTATACTTAAAATCTTTCCAGTTGCTTTAATATGAATTGAAAGTGATGTGACTTTCTCTTCAAAGTGTATGACGTACTGTTCTTCAAATGTTTCAAGTGCTAGTGTTCTGCCTGAGTAGTAAATGTTTAGGTATGATAAGTGTTCCTCGATTTTCCCAATGCGTATATATTATTCTATTTTATGACTTTTTGAATACTTCAGAGTAAAACAGAGATTTATTGTTTCATTGAATAAGGAATTAGTTTTTTTTTCTTCTTTTCAAATACTTCAGGAGAATGTGTTGGAATGAATAATAGACATCAGAGGTAGAAAATAAACTTATTAAGTTGTAATTTGTGCATTCTTGAGTACAGCATAAAACTGTCTTGTATATTTATTTACTTTGTTACACTTTAAGTGTCTTAGCTGTTTCAACTACAAACTTTTAAACAATTTTTCATAGCCTAATAAATATCAATATATGGAAGTTTTCCTTGGCATCCCATTTTTATTTTTGTCCTAATTTCAAGCTATTATTTCTAATCATTGTAGCGGGCTGAATAACACACCATGCTTCTTGATATTTATGTATGTTCTTGATATTCTTCTTGGTATTTGATTATGCAGGAGTAATCCTTTCCTCCTACAATCATCTTATTTCATTTTATTCTGTGAGATAGCTCACTGCTTTAGTTTACTTCCTGAAACCTTTCTGTTCTGATGACTAAAGAACTAAGTTAGCTTTGTTCATTAATCTATCAGTGAAACTGTTAGAAGCAAAGGATACATACTGTATCTGTCCACTAGTGAAATACATTGGTTACTAACAGAGACCTTTGGGGGACCAAGTTGGACGTACACGTCATTGCCTCGCCTTAGTTACATTTAAAGCTGTAGTTGTGAAATATAATAGTTTTGGAAGCAGTATCCTGCGTGAGGAGGATGTAATCTTAGTGACTACACCACTGCTCTCAAAAAAAAAAAAGGAAATTGCAGTGAATCATTTGCCAAAAAGATACAATGATTTTCATTGCTAGCACAATGTTGTTTCTGAAACAGTTAGGAGTTTTAAATGGCACAACTTGCTCTTTTTAATAATTTTATGTTTCTTCTGGGCAATTATTTCACTACTCGAAAACCAGCTGAGATCTCTCTAGCCTAGGTGCTTTGCACGAGTCTAAAAGGTAGGGTTAAAGAAACTCTAGGTCATGAAGGATCTGTTTACTGCAAAAAAGTCAGATTTTTTTTCTGAATTAGCCCTTTATCTTAATCCTTACACCAACCCTCAGTAGGTTAATATGTAGGTAATGAGACCCTTTAGCAGGATGCTCTCCTATCTGTTTACCTTGGTCATTAAAATGATTTCTTTAAATGTGATCTCAGTATTTTTATTATGAAATATCAAGTCAGAATCTGCATCACAAAACTCTTGAGAATATTTCACAGCATTGATATTAATTTTTATTTGTAGTTGATAAGTGCAGTGGCAAGTATGTGAGTAAACTAACAGCAACTATACTTTTCAGAAAGCAACTTTTTTTGAACAATCCCTATGTAAGTATTTCTTTGACATGTAAATTATAATACTCTGGCAAAAGCCAAAAGCATAGTTATTTCCTGAAACCATGCACAAGATTTCAGATTACTCTGAGAACTATTGATTTTAGAGTTCATGAAGAGTGTCTGTAATCAGCATAGGATTTTTACTTCTTAATTAGACTAGTCCTGTGAGAGTCTGGCTTCCCATACAGTATGTTTATGCAACCAATCAGCCAGGCAGCAAAAAACAATTATAGATACTATCTTATTTTTTTAACTCACAAAGGAGCAAGACTGGAGCTCTTGCTTCTGTGATAATCAAAATGTAGTTCTGAATGAACAGAAATAAAAAAAAAAAAGAAAGAAAAAAAGAACTCCCTGAAGAAATCTGTACGCCACAAATAAAGGTCCTTGGCAACTAACACAAGATAAGGACAAAAAGATTCTTAGACTATGCCAAGACTGTGCCATCAAAAGCTAGCTACCTGCTGGACTAGAATGCATAAATTTTCATTTTTTTTCATTGAGAATTTATCAAATCACAACAAGCCATATGTGAGGTTTTGGTTTTGTCATGACAAGTCAGTCAGTCTGTTGTTGACATTAGAAAAAGTGCTGTCTATTTATAAATTTACACTTGTTCCTTACTGACATAAATGTTGGTAATTTAAATTTGTCATTAGTTGTCCTTGATACTTGAAGTGATTTGTAGTGAAACAGTAGATCAAACAGTATCCAGAACCTGATTTATTATTTCTTCCATTTACTTGGCTTTCCAATAGGCTGTGTTCATTCAGCATCCACTTGTGACTCAAAGATTTTGAGATCTGTGTTTGGTATTACAACTAATTGTCTTGACAACTGAACTGTGCATTGTATTTTGCAAACATATCATGGTAGTAGTTCAGGACGTTTGTCTGCCAAATATCTACTGTCTGTGGTTTATTATTGCTTTTTCTTTCCTTAGGGAAGGGGTTTGTGCATTGGCTTTCTTCTTGTCATTGATAGAGAAGACTTGCCTTTTTTGTTTTGCATGGTGCTTAAGCTGAAAGTTTATGCCAGTGAGGAGACAGTTCTGATAATTTCTAGGTAGGTAAGGAGTATATACATAGAGCCTTTAATAACTAGAAGACTTTAGTTTTGCACAGATAAACCTGTCTCCTGCAGCAGGCAATTCTACTTTGCTTTTGGAGTAGAGTTGTTTTCGGTTATTCCAAAGCTCTTTTACAGTCTTGTAGCTATAATTAAGCTAGACCACAGATCACCTCAAGTTGTGGGCTGAAACCTGGAAACCTGACACTTGATACTGTGCCAGATACAGAGCAGAAGACAAAATTTATATTATCCCAAACATAATTGATTTTAGTCTAAATAGCAGAACTCCAGCTGTTAAATTTGCCTATGAGTCGTTTTCAATTTATTATCTTTTTTTTTTTAATTGTTGAATCAGAAGGAAGGAATTACAAGGCAAAAGACCATCTAGGACACTGAAAGGGTAGGTATTTATTGCTTCTTTCCTTGTGTATGTCTTCAGGTTTCCTTTTCTTCATTTAGCAGTGATTTTTGTGAGGGACTCTTGGTAGTAGTAGGGTAAGTGTCCACCAGGTTTACTGAGTATTTTAGGAACTGAGGAGTCAGAACGTAGTATTTGGATGTAATATACTCTTTACCATATTTTAAGCAGCTTAATAGTCACATCTTATCATTCTTTTTCTTCATTACATAAACAGAATTTGGATGAAAAATAGATATTCCTACTAATAGTTGCACAGAGACTTTGAGAGTTTGAAACAAGAAATCTGACATAAGATACTTTTAAAAGGCTTAACTGTGAGCAATGAATTCCTCTTTAACTAAAAGACGTATGATGGAGGCTCTAAGAATTAGAAGCATTTTGTTAACTTGATGAGATCTACCAGTATATGATTCCAATATACAAAAAGTACACCCAGATGGCCATGTATGCCCTCTGTCATTGTTGCCTTGCTGTTTGGGTCATTGACTGGACTCTTGTCTTGGAGGCCAGAAGCATTCTTTTGCATTATAGACTTCATAAGCTTTTTCCATTAACGTTTCAGGTAGGTTGACCTTAGTTAACCATGCTACTGTGTGGCTTCTTTTCAGTGTTTTTTGTTTCTTCTCCTTTTCTGAAAAGTGTAATTTTTTGATTCTTTGTGGTTTGACATCTCTTCTGGGACCTGGAATAAGGTGATCATTTATTTTCTCAATTCAGTTCCATTTTGAGCGAGCTATAATAGGCAGACAATTTTCAGCCTTTACAGATGACGTGGAAAATGTGCTTGATGATGCGTCTTGGGGATATTTACTTAAGTGCAGCACAGTGATTGAGCTCTGAGATGTAGAAGTTTATATTTGAAATAATAATAAATTTGACTTAAAGGAAGACTGCTAGAAAGACAAAATAGGCAGTAAGATGGGCTTTTGAGTAGCAAGCAGGCTGCATGTCTGTGGGTTCAAGCTGGTGGTTAGGAAAGTATTCTGGAAGGTTGAAAGGGAGCAGCCAGGACTTTCTGGAAGTTCAGGCTTGGTCTGAGACCAGTAAAGAGGAACTTGCTATGCAGAGATTAGGTATGGAGGAAGAGGGCTGTGTGCAAAACTTTTTCTTTCTACTTACCCTTTAGAATTAAAAGTCTTTATTTCAATCTCATGCAGCTCATTTTCAAGAAAAAAAAAAAAGCTACATTATTTTACCTGACATCACAGATAACAAGCCTTATTTCTTCTTGGAGAAAGCATAGTACAGAGGCTTAAAGTTATATTATGATATATCTCTGACTTACCCTTTAAATATTCCCGGTGTATTTAAACATCGTAAGGAAACAAGCACCAGGTCCTCTGCGAGCTGCTTGTACGTAAGGTCATGTATCCTTCACCTTGTCTTACACTCTGTTTTGGTTTCTGAGGATGTAGATTCAGAAACAGTTCTAAGTCAGTAATACCCCAAAACTCTGGTTTTTTTCTTCTGTTACTTTCTTCCTTGATCCTAGAAAAAGGATTACTTCATTAATAAAAGGAAACTAGTGATGATTCAATTGAATTAAAAAAATCTAGTTTGAGTCATAGGTGGGAAGTAATGTTTCAGGAAGAGGTAGAATGGCTGTGTAATGAATGAGGGTCTGTAACAGGAAACAGCATGTGGGGGCAGCAATGTATGTGCAGTACTTCCTCATGTAGTACTTCCACAAAGCAACTTGCTGGGTGTTGCTTGACAACTAGGTACTATGAGTTTTCAAATTCATGAACTATGCAGAACTGAGTTTTCTTCAATTAAATATTAATTTAAATGCTCTATGAATATTCTATTCACAAAGCATCAAAACAGAAAGCAAAATGAGGTTATGGATGAGTAACATAACATTTAAATTGTAAAACAGTCTTCTCATAAGTGAGAAATATGAAATAAGAGGTACAGCTCATTTCACAGAGAATTACAAAGTTTGAGATTTTTTTTTTTTCAGATTTTGAGTGACATATAATGTCTGTTTTGTGTAGTGAATGAGAGTGGTTAGGATTGGGATTTATTAAAGGCAAAATTTACCAGGACTGAGAAAACAGCTGGTATTTGGAAAAATCTACACGCTGAAATCCAAGTGATAACTTTTTGAAATCATTTTATTGAAAGGCAATTGAAAAACAAATTACAGAATACTTTTTCATAAACCCCTCTTCCCTAGGTTATTAATTTGTTATTATTTTGACAATTAGTTGGACAGTAGTGGTGCTGATGAATATGAACATTACTTTCAAACGAGCAGACAACTGGGCAATAATGAGAGTCTAATAGTACAATTTCTCATAAAATCGACACTGTACAATGACATAGTGGATCTCAACAAAATACTGTGGGCAAATTAACTCTCAATCTAGGAGAGAAACTTCATGTAGGTTCCCTATTTTAAAGCCAGAATTGTTAGTTCTTAACAGAATCACAGAGTAGTTGAAGTTAGAAGGGACATCTGGAAATTGTCTAGTACAACTTCCCTGCTTGGAGCTCTCTGTCAAGTCATTTTTGAGATTATACAAGGATGAGAACTCCACAAACCACCTGAGCAATATTTTCCAATTTTTGACCAATCTGATAGTAAGAAAGGGGTTTTTTTTATTTACAGAAACTTCCTGTATTTCAGTTTGTGCCCATTTCCCTCTGTCCTGTGACTTGGCATCACTTGCAAAAGCCTGTCTCTGTCTTGCTTTTATGCCTCCCATCAAGTATTTATGAACATGCATAAGATGCCTCTGAGCCTTCTCTTCTCCATGCTGTCTGTCTGCCCCTGTCTCTCTCAGCTTCTCCTCATACAGAATATGCTTCAGTTCCTTAATGGTCCTTATGGCCCTTTGCTGGACTTTATGCCCATGTCTGTCTTGTACTGGGGGGAGCTCAGGACTGGACTCAGCACTCCAGATGTTTCTCACTAGTACTGAACAGAGGGAAAGGAGAACCTTCCTTGACCTTCTGGTGACAATGCCAAGTTGCTAAGGGCCTCCTTTGCTGTGAGGGCACGTTGCTGATGGTTAGCTTGTCCACCAGGACCCTTGGCCCACCTGCAAAGCTGCTTTCCATCTAGTTGTTCCCCAGCCCGTATTAGTGCCTGATATCATTCCTCCACAGGTGCAGGACTTTGCATTTCCCCTTTGTTGAACTTAATGAGGTTACTGTTTACTCTTTCCTTTAGCCTGTCAAGGTTCTTCTGAATGTCAGTACAACTTTCTGGTGTATCATCTACTTCTCTTAATTTTGCATTGTCTGTGAACTTTCTGAAGATCCACTTTGTGTCATAGTAATGAAGAAGTTGAAGAGTATTTTCTCGTGTGTTGACACCTGGGGTATGGCTTTGATGACTGACCTCCAGATGGATTTAGTACTGCTGACCCACTACCCTTTAAATTCAACACTTTGGGACAGTTTTTATTGTTGATTATTGTTGGTTTTAGGATGAGAACTTGGTCAATAGTAGCTGTCACTGTGAGCAAAGATTTTTAAGTACACATGTAAATGTGGCAGACTGCATACTGACCAAAATATTTTGCAGAAGTTGATAGTATGGTGTTAGTATAATTCACCTAAAAGGCCAATCAAGTGATGCAGAAACCTGGCTTCCTCAGTCCTGAGGCTTATGGGAAGTATTTGCAGCTACTTCGTCTGGCTCTATATCATCTATTTATCTTCAAGTGTGTTCTTGTTTTCATGCTAGGCCAGGAAATGTTAGAAAGGGAAGAACCCTCCAAGTTGATCTCTCTACATTGAAAAAACTTCACATCAGCAGGGCAGTGTCATCAGAAAAGCGACTTAAACAGGTTTTACCATTTATATAGGTGAGAAAGATTGCAAATGTATTAAGTAGGGAAATACATGAATATGTTGCAAAGTGCTGGGTTGTAACAGATGGCTTTTTGTCATTGTTATTCTAACATAGAATCCTGAAGTATGTTAACATAAGTGTATGGTTTTAAGAGAAAAGGGACAAGGTGATATTGCTCTGCACATGAAAGATCAGAGGATGAATATGAAAATAACCTCACACACTGTGATCTTTAGTGCTAAGTGTTGAACTAGTGATACTCTGTGACTAAAATTCTGATGTACAAATTGTATATATCCTAATAAGTGGGTGGATATAATGTTTTCGTAATTTCTTTAGGACTCTTTGCCTGTTAACATCATATCAGTGTAATCCAGATGGATTCTTGTCATCTTATGTTCTCTTTTGACCTAGAGAGTAGGATATACAACAGAAAAATTAAGTGTCCGGCCAGGCATCTGATCTAACTGAATAGAACAAACTGAATGGGATGCATTTTATTCTAATTTAAAAGATATATTTCAAATTATTGAATTGTTACCTTTTTTTTTTCTGTGACCATCACACATTTGGACGTTAGGATAGTTCCCATAAACACATCTGTGCTTTCATCTAAGTGAAAAGTAGAGAGAATAATTTTCCTTTGCATACTTGGAAGCTCATATCATGGACCCATGGATCCAACACTTCATTTGGTGAACAGATTGTTTTCTATTTGGAAGTTCTGCTCCTTAGACAGATGCAATGTGTACCTGTATTTTCTGTTTCAGTCAACAGACAGTAATTGGTGTTGCATAAAAGATTTTGGACAAAATTCAGAATTCAAGCAGAGTTCTTTATGGCCAATATTCCATAAGAAAAGACCGTAGGACCTCATGCAGAAGTCCAGTATATATACTTTTGTTCATTAAGGGACAGTAGTTAAGCATTCAATGATGTATCTGTTATGGACATGATGCTTGACTTCTAGACTGTGATCACTATGATTTATTTTTGTCATCTTTCAAGCTTAGGAGAACAATTGCTCTATGTATTTCATACTTCTGATGCTTGTGTTGAAATCACGTGAGGCATGCAGCCTCACAGTATAGTAGGTTCTGCCTACTATACTGTGGTTTAGGAACGTTTTAGGATTTTTTCTTCGTGATTTTACTGGAATTTGGAAAAAAGAATCCTGCTCACAGTTGAATTACCTTATATGAAACTATTTGAACGATAATTAAGTTTATATGTCTAAATTGTAAGAGTATAAGTAACAAGTCGTGCTATGGTTTTGGTTTCTGTACCATCATTCAGTTCCTTTATTTTCATTGTGGCTGAAAGTTTGCAATTGAGCAAATAAAATATCCAAAAAGAGACATTTGATTGAATGTGTCTTGCCATCTGCCAATCTTTTAGTAACATTTCATGGCAAAATTTCTGCACAAATCTTGAAATATTTTGCAAACTTGAAGCCTTTGGGGATTTATTGAATGTCAGGTCATACTCACTATATGGGCATGTAAAATGGTAACTATGGAAACTGCAGAGCATTGGAATGGAGGGTGAGGAGAGAGGTTTATGTGAAAGAAGCAATATCCTTGGACATAGGAAACATCCTCACAGAGGCTTCTTAGATGAAAATATTATATATATGTTTTATATGTTTGAGGTTCTTTTTGTATTCTAGCATCAAGGAAAATAAAATAATTCCATGACTAGTCCTCATCCAAGTTTATTTTAAAGGGATTTTAAAGAGAGGTTTATCTTGTGTTCCCTCATAACTTGAAGCTTGTGGTATATGTGTAGGGGTTTATAGGCATTGACTCCCTAGATTTTAATGGAGTGAAAACTGAAGCTATAAAAATATGTGGTATAAAGTTTTGGTGTCTCTTTTAGGTTTGTTATATAAATTAGAAAACATTAAAAGATCAGTTAGGAAAGGAAGGAACAGTAGTTTGTGAATTTTGAAAATACATTTAGAGTAAATGGTAAAGTTGCTGTAACAGGCATGTACAGAGAGAATGTGGTGCACTGTTTTGATGTGAAGCCTGTGGGAGCAGAGACTTAACCGGTGTTTCTGAAGTCATTCTAAGTTGTAGTGTTTGTAGAAGCTCTCACTGGATTTTGCAACACTTTTGAAAGCGCCTATGCATATTTCTATAGTATCAGACCTTCAGCTTTTCTGATTTGTTTTTTCTTCACCTTTAGGTAATTCCTGTTTTCTAAGCTGGATTTAATTTCTTTCGATTTGTCCCATCAGTGTTGCTTTCCATTACGAACCTTTGCAGCAGTATGACTGGGTGGAATAAGGAAAGTGTCTGTATTCCTGCTCTCCTCTCCTAAGACTATAATTCACAGATTGTATTGTCAGTATGGATATATGTACTTTCTTCTATAGCTGGAGTGGATAAAATTGCAGAGTCATTGCTGATCATGAAGGGGTTTGTTTTTTTCTTTAGTAGTAAGCTTTGGTTCTTTAAATATCTTAAATGCTTAGGATAAAATTGAATCTGCATCTCTAAATTTTGTCAAAATGTTCAAACCATTAAGAACATCCCTACCGTCCTCAATATGCTTAAGGAATAAATACAAGATTTTCATTTCCTGTTTAAAGAACTCTTCAACATAGACTAAACAGGTTGTTTATTACCCGTCCGTATTGCCACACAAAAGATACTGTAGGAACAAAGGTGTTTTTCATCTTTTGTGTGGGCTTGTCCAAACTGCAGTGTAAGTCCTGGTCTCGTTTGCACCTTAGTCTGCTGTCAGAAAGGGAGTGACATGATGAGGCTGAAAGCTCTTCTGTTGTACTGGTTTGTTGATGGCCAGCCAGCAAGCAGCACTTACTGATTTAATGCAAATGAGAACCAGTTTTGCTTTGAGATATAATTTGAGATGGTATTGGGTCACTCCTGATGGTAACTAACTTTTAAAATTAATTTTAAATTTGTCTTTTGATGTCCTTTTAACCTTTTGCTTTCTTTTGCTGTTATGTGTGCTGCATAAATATGCAGAAATTGCTTTTAAAAGAAATACTTGTTACCAGTAGTCGTTTTTAAAAAATCATGATTTTTTTTAAATCTCTGGCTTTGATTTTATGGTAGTATCACATCCCAGATTGAAACCAGCTAATGGATTTCACAGAGAAAAGGCATAGTTACTATGGCTACACAGCATCCTGAAAGCTTAAAAGGACAAAGAATAAATGAATACGGTACTGGCTGCTTAGCCATTTCTAGAATAGATTCTAATAATTAACAGCTTTATAATCTTTCAGACACTGTCAGAAAAGGGAGGATGTTAGTCCTTTATGAATTTGTATTTTATTTTTAGTTTATTTCATTACTTTTGTAGTGCTGTATTTAAAAAATGTTTTTCAAAATGTCCCCTGCTTTTAGCCACTCTGCTTCACGTATACCTATTGCATGTAGGGTAATTGACTGATTCTGATCATTTTATCACTGATATTTTTACTATGGTGCATTAAAATTTGTAGAAATCTATTTCTTCTGTAAAGAAATAAAAACAGAGTTATTGCAGTCTGATGAAAACTTGTAGTAGTGTACTTTTTATAGCTTTCACTGTAGTTTTGGCTGGATTTTTTTTTAAATTTTCTTATAAATCAATCTACATACTTAAGACAAATATTTTATATTAAAGAATAACAAAACACATGTGTGGTTAGGTCCATACAAATAGGGAATCTAATTACCAGTTTTTAGTATCACCTTAGTTATTTATTGCAGAAATGCTCCTACCTGCCTTTGCTTGAGAAATAAAATAAGTTAGAAATGATAAATGTATCACTGATTAGCTCAAGGGCATATTTTAATGACCTGTTAAAAATAATGCAGAATTAAATTTTTAGATTGCAATGCTAAGATGCATCTATTGTTCACCACAAATAGAAGTTCTGTCTACTGATAATTGTAGGCGGTGTACTTTGACTGGGGTGTAGAAGAAAATCATTGGGAAGGTAGCAGGTTAGCTTCTAAGTAGCTTTCTAAAGAGATCCAAGACAGAGGGCTTTTGTATTTGTATTCTGGATTTATCTGTCCAGTAACATATGCATATATGTATAAAGCAAACTGGACTTGTTGCACATGCAGCAGATCTGCTGATCTGTCCTCCTATTGTAGATCTGTCCTTTTCTCCATAGAAATGCCACATTTGCTATGTTAGACAATAGTGTCATTTATGTCTAAGACAGGAAAAGTAGTCTTTCTATCTAAAAATATCAGAATTATTGTACAGAACTTGACCATGCAGGCCAGCATCCTGGAATAATATGTAAAACCTAATTAGGTCAAATTCCAAGGCAGAAGAGAATTTCCCAGGCAGAAGAGAATGCCTGAGAAAACCTAAGAATTACCTAAGTTAAATGAATAACTGAAAGGAGGTGACTCTGGTAGGAAAATATTTTGGGGATTTCATCATGCTCTTTATTGTGTGGATGAGGTCCTGAGGGACTTGGTTTAGTGTTTGATAGGAATGGTTGGACTCGATGATCCGATGGGTCTCTTCCAACCTGGTTGTTCTGTGATTCTATGAATATAGCTACCTGAGGGGAGATTGTGGAGAGGAGGGTGCTGGCCTCTTCTCCCAAATGACAGGGGACAGGACAAGAGGGAATGTCCTCAACCTCTGCCAGGGGAAATTTAGGCTGGACATTAGGAGGAAGTTTTTCACAGAAAGGGTCATTGGGCACTGGAACAGGCTGCCCAGGGAGGGAGTTGATTCATCTTCCCTGGAGGTGTTTAAGGCACAGATGGACAAGGTGCTGAGGGGCATGGTTTAGTGTTTGGTAGGAATGGTTGGACTTGATGATTTGGTGGGTCTCTTCCAACCTGGTTATTCTATGTTTCTATGCAGTAGTTCTTAATTAGCTCCAGGTTATAAACTCTTACAAACTAAGGTATGGTGGTGCAGAAATGACCGAGAAGGTCTGATTATCTTTCAAATCTCCATAGGGCCTGTTTCTAACTGTTGCTGCTGGATTTGGATGAACAGATAGATCCAAAAATGTAGAACACAAATCTTATATATATATATATATATATATATATATATATATATATATCAGACTTTGAAACTCGAGAGGCTAGTTTTCATAACATAAGAAAATTCTTTAACTAATAGCTTGAACAATGCTTCTGTTAAAATTTCATACAGAAACAGTGTACTCAAGACTAAAACAATACTAAGTTTTATTTTTCTTTGAGTATTTTTAGACCTTTTTTTCAGAAGGTCTTCACTTAGAAATGAGTGTTGTACATCTCTGCTGCTTTTTAAGATAGGGAGATGAGGTTCTCAAGATAGATTCTCAGGTAAAATATAAATTACTTTCAGGTAATCACTGTTACTAGTTTTTTATCATGCATGAAAAGCTATTGAGAAATTTTCCTCTTGTTCATATTTCTTTGATCATTGTAAACATGAATAAAAAAACAATTAGATGGGCTCTTAATGATTTGTAGATCAAGTTATATAGCTAGTTGTCTCATAGTAAGGAGTCATTGTGCACTTTTCATTCCAAAACTTACTATCCAGCATAGTGCAATATTATTCTGTAAAACTTGTGCAATTTGTTTGTTACATGTAACACAATGATTTCAAAACTTTAATAAGTAAAAACTAAAAACAGGTTTACAAGAATGAAATTATAAAACCAATAAAATAAAATAAAACCTCCTAATTTAGTGGATTTTATTCATGGGCATTTGTTTCATTCATGTGGTTTTAGGGTCTGATGAAGTACTCTATTTATTACTTAGTTAAGTACTGCAGAAAAAGATGTTACTTGAAATTCAGGAGTGGATCAGTTAGAAGTGCTTTAGCAGAAGACTGGGACTATGTGATATTTGATGTTGCCATGGGAAACTGCTTTGCAGAGCATTTGCAGAGCAGATGGACCAAGATATAAACCCCAGATACAGGTATTGAATAGAGATGGTGTAATGTCCTGTGAAACCACAGGAATACATGAACTCAGATCTATGTCACATCGTTTTTTGATTAATCCTTTTTTTAATGGGTACAGATAGCTTAATTTTCAGAACAGTTCTTTATAGTGAACTTGTTTTGTATTCTTTTATGTATTTTATCTTATACCATTGATAAATAACTGTCTAATATGAATAGTTCAATGGTGAACATTTTCTCTAAGTTTTGAATTTTCAACAAATCAGGGAAAATGTCATTTTTTTTTCCTGCCTTATCTTATGTGTTATGCAAAACGAGTAATGTTCTAACTTCATGCTATGATCTGCTACTTATTGGGCTAGCATCTAAAGTTTCATCTAAGTACACAAGCACTATGGAATGGAAAAAATCTATTTTGGGAGTTAGAATTTTGTTAGTTTAACATGCTGTTGGCATGCTAAATGCTGCTAGCATTTCTAAAACAGTAAAAAGCAAAGAGACACACCCCACCCTGTTTAAGAGCTAGAATGTCTTTGTAATCATGTTTGTCAAAGATATTTGTTTCCTTAGCAATATGAACACAAAAGATACGTATGTGACTATACACATGCAACATGCCTTTGTAAGAGTATATATTATATATATGTATAGAAAACCACTGTATATTTGTTTAACGTGTATTCTTTGTTCTCCATGGCAATGAATACAATAGGCATGTTGTGTTTAATTTTTCTCTAAGGAAAGAGGTAGTTGAAAGAAGAACTTGAATTATAATTTGTAGTCATATCTTTTCAACAAATCAATTCCAAGCTTGTAAAAAGAAAAAGCTTCTTGAAAAAGAAAAGCTTAGTCTGCTCTCTTGAAGATGTATGATTTAACTGCTAAAGGATTCTTTTTCCCCAAAGTAATATGTTGACTATGAAAAAAAGAATTCTTTGCACTTTGCATCTACGGTCTATCTGTGCTTCTGTTCTTCATGAGTTATAAAACTTACTCCATTGGTTGATTTCTCCACATGCAGTGGAATAGTTCTGTGAGTCATGCTGTTATAAACCCATGAATGCCCACATAACTGTTGATGTTTTTCATATAGTATGAAATACCATACCACTCAATACTGTGCAGTTGATTCACATTTTTAGAGTGCATGTTAACAAATCTTTTGAGTGTTGAATAATATCTGTTTGTTTTCAAGTATATATATCCATTTGATGCATTTGTTGATAGTCCATTTTAAATATCATATGTGAATATCTGCCTGAAGTTATATATTTATGTATGTTCTGTTTTTTCAGGGAAAACTAGGAGAGTTAGAAGGAGGAATAATAATTCCTAGAAATAATTTTCTTGGGAAAATTTTATGGCTTCTGCAATTGAATCAGAGTTTCTGAATTTCTTCCACTGCTTCTAATCTGTGATTGTAAAGTTTTGCCATTAGTATCAGAGAGAACAAAGAACATGTTGGCATTCATTAGGCTTAGGGTTACTGTATGTTGTCAGCTTTCAACTATAACCTTTTTGTCTTTTATGTTAGCTAAAGCACAATGTGGTTGATTGTATTTTATTTTTTTTTTTGGTAACACATCATGGAGAAGAGATTTCATGAGTGATTAATTTAACTTCTTTTCAATTTATTTTAAGCAGAGGACCAGTTAAAGAAAACACTTCACAGAATCACAAAATTATTGAGGTTGGAAGGGACCTCTGGAGATAGTCCAATCCTTGGTCAAAGCAGAGTCACCTAAAGCACATTGCACAGGATTATGTCCGGTTGGGCTTTGAATATCTACAAGGATGGGACTCTGCAACCATCTCAGGCAACCCATGCCATTGGTTGACCATCCTAAAAAAAAAAAATTATGTTTACATGAGATATCTTGTATTTAATTTACTCGCTTTGCTTCTTATCCTTTCCCTGGATACCACTGAGAAGCATCTGGTTCTGCCTTCCTTACTCTGCCCCCATCATGTATTTATAAGTATTGATACGGTCCCTCTGAACCTTCTCTTTTCAAGGCTCCCATGTCTCTTGAGCATCTTTTATACAAGGAAAGGCTTAGTCCTTTAATTCCCTTCATAACTTTTTGCTGGGCTTGCTTGCATAAACCTCTGTCTCTCTTGTATTGGGAAGCCTGGGATTGGGCCCAGCATTCAGCATGGCTCACTACTGCTGAGAGGAAGGCTCACCTCCCATGATCTACTGGTGATACTCTTCCTAATACAGCATAGGTTGCTGTGGTCTGCCTTTTCTGTGAGGACACATTGCTGGCTCACAGCTGGCTTGTTGTCCCTCATATCCTTGTCTGCAAATGTGCATGGGATTATTCCTGCTAGGTGCAGGATTTTGCATTTCCTGTTGTTGAATTTCATGATATTACTGATTTCTCAGCCTGTCAAGGCGCTTCTGAATGGGAGCACAAGTCTCTGGTGTATCAACTACTTCTCTTTGGTTTGCATTACCTGTGAACTTGCTATTCTGTTCCACCTTCCAAGTTTTTGTTGAATTGTTAGTATTTACTTTCATATTGACACCTGGAGTGTGCCTCTAATGACTGTCCTCCAGATAGATTTAATGCTACTGATACATAACCCTTTGAGTCCAGCAGTTCAGGCAGTTCCCTCATTCTCTGTATATCTACTTTGTGTTTCATCAGTTTATCAGGGAAGAGGCAATGCAAGACAGTGACGGAAGCGTTATTAAAGATGAACAAGGTGCCATGTTCTGTCCTTGTCCATTGTCAACCTCAACATTCTCATTGTGAAAAACTATCAAGTTGGGTCAGATACAATTTCCCATTCACATATCCATGCTCAGTACTACCAAGCACCTTCGTGCCCTCATGTTTTACAAGATTTCGGGATTTTTGCCTTTCCCTTACCAGGGATTGAGGTGAGACTGTGGCTGGCCAGCATTTTCCTGCATCCTCCTTCTTACTCTTTAAAAGTGAGGGGCAATGTTTATATTCTTCCATCTTCAGAATTTCCTCTCCCCTAGTCCCTGTCACTGTCATCTTTCATGATCTTCCAATGACTGAGTGGTCTTATGATGATGTCAGCCAACTCCCTCAGTACTTGTGGGTGCATTTCATTATCACCCACATATCTATGTATGTCCAGTTTGTTTAAATGCTTCCTAACTTGATCCTTCTCCCTTGAGGGTAAATATACCTTGTTTCAGGCTTTCCCACTGGTCTCAAGTATCTGCAGTTGCTGAGGGGTGTTTTTATCAGTAAAGAGTGAAATGAAGAAAAAATTTTATATGTTGGCCTTTCTCATAGCCTTTGATACACATCTCCATTAGCATTCAGCAGCAGGCTACCATTTTCCATAGTCTTCCTTATGCTGCAGATAACACAAGTAGGAACATTTCCTCCTCCCTTTCATGTTTGTGAGCTATCCTACCCATGTATTTGTGATCCCTGTAGGGTTGCAACTCTCCAACTGTGCGCAGACCTCTTAATTCCACCTGTTCCCTATGCTGTGTGCAGGCTCTTTGGAGAGGTACAGAAGTACATTCATTTCCCAGAAAAGTTAGTATAGCTTTCCCCATAATTCTGCCTAGTAGACATTTTCCTATGTATGGGGGCACAGCTGAGCTGGGACCCCTGCAGTCCCCCTTTTTTTTTCCTTACAAATGTCTGCCTCTTCACATTGCTGTGTACTCTGTGTTGCTAACCTGGTCCTTCACTCCCTCACTTAATTGCTCATCATCCTTTCCTGCCCCTGTTATTCCTAGTTTGAAACTGTAATTACTGTATTGGCCAGTCTGTTGGCAAAAATGTTTTTTCCTGCTTAGGTGAATACCATCTCGTTAAACAATCCTCTGTCCTTGTAGAACATCCGGTGATCGTATAGAACTTAAAAACTTGTTGCCCACACCAACTGCACAAACAGCTGTTGATCCGGGGCATCTTTCCACTCCTTCTCGCACCCTGCTGCCTTTCTGGAAGTATTGAGAAGATGATTCCCTGAGATCCCATGACCTTAACACCTCTTGTCATGCCCCTCATTATGCCCCACAGTGATGTAGTCAATGTTTGATGCTTTCTTGATTGCTCATTGTGTCATCATTGGTGCCTGTATGGCAGAGCAGCAGAGGCTAACAGTCTGCAGCAGTCTTTCCGTGTTTTTGACTTTATTTTGTTTATTAAGCTTTATTATTCCAGAATTATATTCTGCCAATGCCATACGTGTTATCTGGTTACAAAAAAAACCTGCTCAGGGAGGTCAAATATTAATCTTTAATTAATCTCAAATCATTCTGAGAGTCTACAGAAAGGTAAATGGGAACCAATATCTTCTATAGGATTTACTAAAGGTTATTTAAGACAACCTTTCGAGTACAAGAATGTTGTTTTAGGTTGTGCCATCTGAAAGACACTGACATGAAAAACATTTCCAAAGCTTGTTTCATAATATGATTTGAGTTACTTTTGGTATATAGTATTTCAATGTAATATAACTGATTTTACATGTGTCTTGTTTCTGTTTGTTGTAGGAAATGAACACAGGAATTAATGTGAAAGGCCATGTGAAGCTCTGTCATAGCAGAAATTTAGTAAAAGATTGCTTTACCTGTAAGTTCTTCTTTCTTTTTTGTAGTTAAATGTTGAATTACATTCATGTTATTGGGAGAAAATGGTTTATGGTGGCATTTTGGCTTGCAGTTTCATTATGAAAACTCTACCAAGTGCCTTATGTTTAATGCCTGCTATTGTTAACTTGTAATATTTTAGTGAAGAGCAACCAAACACATTGCCTCTTCTATTAAAGTTTTGAATATAATGAGCAAGATTTTTGTGTCGTGTCATTGCATGTTATTCATCCATTGTGATGCATGCTTACTTTTAGCTTATTTTACAGAAATTCTTTTAAAAGTGAAGAAATTATAGAGAACATCCAATCCTGTATCAGAGTATGAAACTTTTCCACTGAAAATTTCTTCAACAAAGATTGTGCAGGTGCCTCCTGTGACTCAGACATGCTCTGGATTGGACAACTTTTGCAGTGTTATCAAATCACAGTGCTCTTTACAGTTAAGCCACTTGTGGCAAAGAATTTTCTTTGAGCTATAGTGAAATAATTTAATTTTATATACATTGCAGAATGAACCCCACTTAGGAATTTAAACTTCTGTTTTCATCTTGAGTCTAATTGTCTACGTCAAAATACTTAGGCAAGTGGGAGAGATGAATATGTCCTCCTACTAATAGTGCAAGAAAAATATTAGAAGATCCATTTTAAACAAAGAACCAGAAGCAATAGACTTATTTTGACTTTGGCAGATTTGTATAGGTAATGGCAGAGCTGAGAACAGAATTCAGTTCTTAGGTCCAGTTAAAGTTAGAATTTGAAAATAAACTCTTTGCTAGGGACTGGAAAAGTTGCCTACCTAGGTATCACATGAAAATACACATAAAAGGTATATCTTGAAGGAGGCTGGGAGTTTACAACCCAGAATTTAGCCAGTATATTGATTTTCTCCCTCTTCAATCTTACTTTAACTAAATATCATCTAGTTAGTATGTACCTGTAAGCATTAAGAGGACGGTATTAACAAAAATTTTGGATTGGATAGTAGCTATTTAATCCTTTTAAAAATAATTACTTCCTTTTTTAACTTATCTAGTATTCTATTTTAAAGTAGCAGCAGCTCATGTATCTGGACAGCACAGGTAATTAATTTTGGCATCACTTTCAAACAAATTAAAACTTGCAAATTCTAGTCTCCCACACTTCAAGCGTTTTATGAAGTGTCAGAAAGTGTTCTAATATTTATTTCTAATTTTCCCCCCAAATACTTATTTTTGTTAGTATTTCTTTACTCCTCTGGTCTAATTTTGTAAATGTTGAAACAGCCATAAATTAAGTGCAAATACAAGAAAGACTGTTAGAGATTAGCACTTCATTTTGTAAAGTAAAAAGTGAACATTATTGTCTTCATTCTATTAATATTCACACTGTGCTGGAAAAACTTCAGCAATTGCCCTGTGTTATCCTAAATGTATTAAAATCACTCAGATGATGAAGTGTTTCCTTTGGTTTTATCAATGAATTGTGAGGGGATATACTAGGATATTTCAAGGATACTTTTCTGATTAGTCAAGGAAGAAAGAAGAGATACTGCTGCTCTGATAATGCTGCCTTAATAACTGAATTTGTCAGATTTTCAGTATTATTTGGTAGTCTTAGCTGCTTTGCAGTAGTCAGGCAAGTGGATATCCAGTATTGCAACAGTGGCCCTAAAAATATCAAACAAACTGAAAAGAAGTAAGATTGAATTAGAATGGGTGAATTTATTTTGATTTCATCTTCTAATTGCTTTGTTCGTCTCTTCATACCTCTCTGAGAAATGCAAGGCTTCTGTAAGTATGTCTCTGTGTGTGTGTGTGTGTATGGGGGGCGGTGTCTGTCAGTTGTAGATATTTATATTTGTTGAAGATACGAGAACATTTATTGAAAAAGTATGGACGTAATTTTGAAAAATCTTAGATGAGAACATGGAAAAAAAGTCTTAGGATGCAAACTTTAGAGCTGCATCACATACTGAGCACTATAAAGTACATTTGTAGCCTCTCAGAAAGTGCATGTGTTATTTGGAGTCCTTTGAATATGCTGATTTCCATCTGATTTTATAGTGTGACTCCCTGTGAGGACAAAATAGCAGAAAATATGGGTGTTTTTTCTGACCCAAAATGTATAATTATGGGCAGTTCTGAAGCCTGGTTAGAAGACTGGCCATATGCAAGCATAGAGGCATGTCTTCCTCCCCTGGTGTAAGAACTCGTCCCATATCTGCTCCTTTGAAGTGCTAGTGGACCTCTTTTTTGGTGTGTAATATGAGCAAACATTAACGTACCTGTGATACTAATGGAGTGTGGGCATTAATAAATTATATCAAAGGTGCCATAGTCCTAAAATTCATTGCCATAATTCTTCTTGTTATACAAAGCATTCTGCTCTAGTATAGCTTTAGTTTTACAGAAGCATTGAAGATACTTATGCACTTGATATAAAAGTCATCCATGTGGAACCACACTTATAGGGAGAAACAATTTGCTTTGAAGTCCTGTAACTTGAGAATCATACTGAGCTAAAAACCTGTCTATACTCCTTAAACAGATTCGAGTGGGCTAAGAAACAGTCTTGTTCTTTAGGAAGTACAGGCTTCAGCCTGTTCTTCCCAAGCCTGTTGCTCCTGAAAGATAATGATCTGTCACTGGTCCTTAGCATTAGTAGACATTTATGCATCTGTAATCTGCACTTGAGGTGTTTTGCTGTCTGATGCCCTGGCAGTAGTGTGCAAAGGCTCTGCTCCATCACTTTGCCAATATGCTGACTTTGTGCTCTTTCTGCATCTGGATCATATGTGGTGCCATTATAGAGAGGAGGATGTACCTTTGCCTCTAGTATTATCTGTGCTGTTGGGACCTTAATTTCTTGTTTAATTGCGTGATTTTGATCATAGGCATTTGAAAATGCTAAGGATATCATTGATAATTACTGATGAGAACTCTTATGGGATAATCTGAACAGGAAGAGGCTTGTAAGCACTGATTAGATAAACATAATAGCAGTTTTTTTTCAGATTGACATCAGTCAATACAGATTACTTTTAAGTGTTGGATGTACAGTTTATCATTAAGTCTGCCTACTTTGGTGGGGTGCTTCAGAGAGAAATACTGAGACGAGGAGGAGAAAAGGTTCTAGAAACTGATTGTAGATTTAATAAAGGCCTAATAAAATAGGTAATAAAATCTTGTCTGTTTGGAATAACTTCTGACTGCCACTATATGAAGGCCAGAAGGAATAACATGCCTTATTTAACCAATTAAATCTTACTTGGAGAACTGCAGACAAGCAATTCTGTTTCTGTTTTCTTTGAATTCACTTTTGAATTGGTTCTCGATAAGTTAATGAGCTATGGCAGCAACTCTGTATTTGCACAGATGACTGGACTGACTTATTTGAAATCCTCCCATACACCTCTATATTTAGTACTTGACCTAGTCACTTCTTGTTAAGGAAGTGGGTCCACTATCACACAGGCATGTCTCAAAGCAGCATATATATGCAGCTTCCTACTGAAGGCTGCAATTCATTTTATACTTCACATATTTAAGATGAAGAAAAAGGATGATGATGATGACGATAATAGTAATTTCTAAACAAAGGTGAGAATCACAGAATAAGGCACCTTAAAGATTTTTCCATACGCCCCCTGCCATGGTCAGGGACACCTCCCACTGGACCAGGCTGCCCAAAGACCCTTTCAACCTGGCCTGGAACACCTCTAGGGATGGGGCAGCCACAACTTTCCTGAGCAAATTGTGCCAGTGCCTCACCACCCTAATTGTGAAGAATTTCCTCCTTATGTCTAGTCTAAATCTGACCCTCTCCAATTTAAAACCATTCCCCCTACTGCTATCACTTTTTACAAGCCTTTGTAATAAGTCCCTCCCCAGCTTTCTTGTAGGCCCCTTTCAGGACCTAGAAGGTCACTATAAGGTCATCTAGGAGCCTTCTCTTCTCCAGGCTAACAAGCCCAACTCTCTCAGTCTGTCCTCATAGTAGTAGTGCTACAGCCCTTTGATTGTCTGGACCCATTCCAACAGTTCCATATCCTTCTTCTGTTGAGGATTCCGGAACTGGACACAGTACTCCAGATGAGGTCTCACAAGAGAGACCTTGGCCTGCTGGCCATGCTTCTTTTGATGCAGCCCTGGATATACTTGGCCTTCTGGGCTGTAAGTGCACATTGCCAGCACGTTTTGTGACTCTCATCAATCAGTACCCCCAAGTCCTTCTCCGCAGGGCTCCTCTCAGTCACATCATCCCCCATCCTGTATTGAAATTGTGGCTAAAAATGAGAGAAATCATTAGATTTTTAACCATGAGATAGTTCCAACATATTTGTCTCAAATTTTTTGCTGGAAATATTTCCATACTCTTTATTGTGATATTGATTGAAATATTCCCATTAAACATTTAATTTATCTTGTAGTATTCCAAATAAATCAATCAGTATTGTAAAACTGGCTGTTGTGTTACACAGACAAGTAATGATATAAGTTATTGAGATTTGTAGATCATAGTGACAGTTACTTCATTATGATCAGTTTTGTAATTATTATATTTTTTATTGTAAAAGGAGTTTGATTTTGTTCTATTAATGTTAGCTGGTGAAAAAATAGGAAAACAGAAGTATTTTTCTACCTGTTTTTTTGTCACAACTGGATTGTTCTGTGTTCAGCTAATCACCATCAAAAATAACATTTCTGTCCTTTGCTTATGAAAGATTGAAATGTTAAGTTTCTTAATATGTTCCGTGTAAAGTGAGTAGTGGTATGAAGCCTGTTTCTATATGTACAGCAATTCCTAAATGTGATGGCCACTCATTTTGATACAAGTTTATCAGCACAAATGTTTCTGTTTATACAGACAAAATAATTATGTATTCCTCTTTATGAAAGTTATGTTTGCTGGTGCATGAAAACAGGAGTTCATAATTTTCTCTGAATACTTCCCTTGTTGGATTTCTGGAGCACTTATCTTCCCCCACTAATCATCTCATGCCCTCAGAAAAAAAGATTGGAAATACCTTCTTTTGATTCCACTGAGAATACACTTATATGGAGATCCTAATGAGAGACCAGTGCTAGTATCGCACTACTATAGGTGAAACTAACGCAGTTGGAAACCAAAAAAACACACTACCAAAATCAGTTGTAAGAATTTAAATTATAGAAACTGGTGAAGAATAGCACAGATTTTATTGTTGTAGAAGATTCCGAGACTCTAGATCACATTAATTTCCAAGGAGTGTCTTGCACAGCTCTAATTAAGGTTTCAGTGATCACTGGGGATGAATCTTCCTCTGCTCTACTCATACCTTTGTGATTTCTTTCTGAACTAAACTCGAACTTGAACTTTAATCTCATATGTTACATGGCACGTGTTTTTGTGTTGGCTTCTGTGAATATATTCAGGGAAATACAGGTTTTAATTGTAGCATATTCCTGATCATAAGCTAGAACAAAGCTGTATTGCAGAGTAAAGAGAATGGAATTATTGCAGTCTTTTGTCTTTTGCTTCATTACTTATGTAGATCTTTTAAAAATAAAGGATATAGCAAGGAATATGAATTGATTAATCTGAACTGATGGCACTAAGAAATACAAGATCTGTCTTTGCTGTATACTTTGCTGAGGTATAATTTCATGCCTTTTCATGTCCTTTCATATGGACATAACTGTAATTTGCTGAAGGTGAAAAACTATAAATAAAAGACACAGATAACAGAAAAAATTGATTGCAAGGAATTTTCAGGAACTGAAGATAAAGAACTCTATTTTGATGAATAATAAAAATTCTGAAGTCTAGTGGGAGAGAAGGGAAGGAATAGTACAAACTGTAAAGGCTTCTGACTAATACTGTTTATTTTTTAAAATAATTTTTGACTTGTCTAATGTTTTACAAATTCAGTGGAAGACAACTACTTAGTTTATTTTCAGTGTTGTGAAAAAGAACATTAATTAATTTTAGGATTCTTTTTTTATCATTAAGTTTCTGGTTAATTATGTGTGGGTTTGCAGAATGTGTGGGTAAGAATTCTAAGTGCTTTGATTTCTCTCATTTGTCATAGAATGGTCATAGTATATGCTTCCAAATTATGCAACAAGATTTGACTTCACAGCCTCCCTCAGACTGAGCTTACATTTCTCGCTCTTAAGGGTGACTATCTGATTATGCTACCAAAGTAGCTGGGAAGGGAAGAGATGAGTACAGTTATATAGCCTGTCACTTATACTTCACTTGCTTTTTATACTTGTTGAATATTACTCTGCAATTAGTCCATTTGCAGGAAAGGGTACCTGGGATTAAAAACCAGAGAAATTTGTTTCTACTGAGTCTGTTGCAAATAGTTGTTTGTCCTGCAAACAATATTAACACATGTTAAAGCAAGAGTTATAACAATCTTAGAAATAAATGCAGAGAGGATTCTCTTTAGCTTAATTCGCACCACTAAACAGGTACAGCATTTTTACATGAGCTATAGTATTGTAATGCTTTATGTCTGCATCTCATAATATCTGGCTTCAGGCAAAAAATTCTTATTTCAGCTTCTCAACAGATGAAAGGTTCAGCTTCTCTATTGATAATCTGCATGCTATGGAGGGATTTCATTGTTACAGAGGCACAAGATTTGCAGCAGGACCTCTAGAATGCCCGTAGAAAGACTTTCACCTCTGTGGTGCTGTGTGAGGCGTTTGATCTGACCCACTGAAAGCAGAACACTCTTGAGAAACCTTATATTGATAGAGAAGCAACTTAAAATTTCTTTCTTCATGTTACTTAGAAGTTTGTATGTCACCAAGCATTGTGTTTCCCTCCTCTGAATGGAGGTCTAAGGGTGACCTCAGGAAATGTCATTCTGCAGCATCATTCTTGCCATTCTTGTCTACTGGTACAGTCAGAGGAATCATAATAATTGTGGCCCTCTCATGCTTCCATAAAGTGAGAGATGATCAGTGTTTAGTAATGGACTAACAGAAACATTGATTTGTGTTCTGATTCATGTGTAAATGATCTAATGATTCTCCATTTTTACTGCCAGTTCGATATTTTTCTGGAAAAAAAATGTTCTTGGCTCTAAACTTGAATGGAAGAGATGAATTCATGATTTCATAATTATTTTGATTACAATTTATCCTTGTAATCTATTTCAGGTAAATGTACGTTGCATGAATCATACAAAATTACTAGCTATAAAACAGAGTTATACTGTCAAGAGGTCCTTTTGCTCTGAAAATAACTAGTTTTCCATTAATGTTAGGTCTATGTAGCTATAAGGTTTGTTTGGTTTTCTTTAAATCGTGTGCATTTTAAGAGCATTGCCTTTCAACTATGCAGTAATCTCTGTTAAGTTGCCTGTATTTTTAGATTTTGTGTGACCTTTGCACTCCTCGGCTTTTATGTATCGTTTGTATACAGCTCTTACTTTGTTTCAAAGTGACCCTTTGAATAAGCAGAGGGCTTATTTAAGCAGAAAATAAACTGAAGAAGGAGGTCATAAATGACTGTCAAACTGACAGAAGGGCAGTGGGAATACTGATATGTCTCCTTTATATGTTTCTATTTTTGTAATCAATCATAGTAAGAAGTCATTGTAAAAGCAGCAAGCAAAACTTGTCTATGTTTCTCTCTGCAGCCTTCTGTTAACTAGGAGCTAGTGAGTATTAGCAGCTTGTGGATTTTTTTGCTTGACTAGCCTGGCAGTGTACATAGTATGTATTATACAGTGCTGCATTGAAGATATTGAGAAAACAAGGTTTTGTGCAGCAACGACATCTCTCGTTTCTAGTATTGTGTA
This sequence comes from Coccyzus lansbergi, assembly GCA_033558105.1. Taxonomy (NCBI): domain Eukaryota; kingdom Metazoa; phylum Chordata; class Aves; order Cuculiformes; family Coccyzidae; genus Coccyzus; species Coccyzus lansbergi. The sequence goes on from JAUMJK010000486.1 coordinate 1,864,151, forward strand.
GCTGTTGAAGGAGCAATCTTGGGCCTTTCCAGGTTCAATCATCTTGTAATTGATGGTAAAATTGGAAAATACTGCTGTTAGATGGTATTTATGTGTTTAAATAGCTAAAATATATAGTTATAACTGTAAACTGTAGCTTAAATGTGGCCAAAATTTCTAGCAGGTACAGCCTTCAACATTCCTTGGTTGTCTTGTCCTCTAGCTGAGCATATGTCTGGTTTTTAGCCTCAGGCTTTCCTACTTCCATGCGAGGCTTCCTTGGCAAGGCATAGAGCATATATGTAAGTAAGAGGGGAATGGTGGATCTCATGAAGGGACATCTGGGGACCATTATGAAATCCTGTAGTTCACAAATAGCTTATATTCCTTAAATCCTCACCTGGAACAATGAGTGTCCTGAGGGCTAGCACTTAGCAATTTTTAGAATGAACACTGAAAATTTAGGTTACCATGACATCAATCCTTACCTGTCTGTCTGCTGTCGATCAATCAAAAGATCTGCTTTCAATGCCACTTATATAAGATCATGTAGACTACCTTCACAGATCATGGTAAGAAACACACTTGCACATGAAGAGGGGCTTCTTATCAGGGAGTGTGGTGTTAGTATGAGGGGGAATGGTTTTAAGCTGAAAGTGGGTAGATTTAGATTAGATATTAGGAAGAAATTTTTTACTGTGAGGGTGATGAGGCACTAGAGCAGCTTGTCCAGTGAAGTCGTGGTATGTCGCATCCCTAGAGGTGTTCAAGGCCAGCTTGGATGCAACTTTGAGCAACCTGATCTAGTGGTAGGTGTCCCTGACCGTGGCAGGAGAGTTGGAACTATATTGTCTTTAAAGGACCCTTCCAACCCAAACCATTCTGTGATTTATTCTACGATATCCACAGTTTCAGATAGTTAAGTTTTAAAGGTAGTACTCTCTACTTGCAGGTGGTGCCTTCTGAACAGATGAACTAGACTAAATGCTTAGATAGAAGACACAAATATGTGTGTGTATGTGTAAAGTTGGAAAGTACTCTTCCTGGAATGTTTTGCAGCATTCACTCAAGATTTCCTGCTAAAGTGAAAACTTGCATTGATAAACTGGTTTGTGTAAAATGTCCAGAAAGTTAATTCCTGAGGCAAAGATAACATTGACTATTTAATGTTAATTTCACTGAGTATGAATTGTCCAGACATCTGTTTTAATAGAGGAGAGTAGTTGCTTTGGAGTGTAGACCCCACACACTTTAGTGGCTAAGGTTAGATGGTGTATATACTTTTCCACTCTTTCTCTAGCGTGTATCGGTCAAAGAAAGAGAATTACAACCACTTCCATTTTGAAGTGAAGTTGGTTTCCATTTTCAAATGTTTGATTGACAAGGCAACAGTACTGCACATGCTAAAGTAGTAGGTTACGTTATTTATCATGATTCATTTTGTCTCAATTGATATTAGAAGGAACGAAGATCCTTATTGGTTTCCTAACTTCTGTCAAGAGTGTATCATTGGGTGCCTAGCTGACATCTACTCAAACACAGACATCCCTGAGAAGGGAGAATAGCCAAGTCTTCTGATATGGAGAAGGGGCACAGCTGTGACAATTGAGGATTATAGCTTAAAAGATGCTGTGAACTATTTTTGTGTAAGATGCCGTAACAATGACATTTCCTGAAAGATAACAAAAGGTGACTAGATTGGTCACAAAGAAAAGCTGAAAGCTGAAGTTCAGTTCTTAAGATAGCAGAAGTAAAAATGAAATCAAATTATGGTGACCTGAAAGTAACTGAGATTTTTTTGTTTTGGAAGACATTGTGTGTATTTTCTTTTAAATTGTGTTTTTGTCATTTTCTTCCTGAGTAAGTCACACTGTTTAAATGGAGTTAAATATACAAAATAGAGGAGCCCTATGCATGGGTGGAAAACTGGTTGGATGGCCAGGCCCAGAGAGTGGTGGTAAATGCTGTTAAATCCAGTTGGAGGCCTGTTACAGGTGGGGTTCCCCAGGGCTCAGTACTGGGTCCAACCCTGTTCAATGTCTTCATCAGTGACCTGGATGAAGGCATTGAGTGCTCCCTTAGCAAGTTTGCAGACGACACTAAGCTGGGTGGAAGTGTGGATCTGCTAGAGGGTAGGAAGGCTCTGCAAAGGGGTCTGAACAGGCTGGACCACTGGGCTGAGATCAATGGCATGAGGTATAACATGGCAAAATGCCGGGTCCTGCACTTGGGGCACAACAACCCTATGCAGAGCTACAGACTGGGAGAAGTCTGTCTCGAAAGCTGCCAGGAGGAGAGGGACCTGGGGGTGTTGGTTGACAGTCGACTGAACATGAGCCAGTAGTGTGCCCAAGTGGCCAAGAAGGCCAATGGCATCCTGGCTTGTATCAGAAACGGTGTGACCAGCAGGTCCAGGGAGGTCATTCTCCCTCTGTATTCAGCACTGGTGAGGCCGCTCCTTGAATTCTGTGTTCAGTACTGGGCTTCATCACCCCAAGAAGGAAGTTGAAGCTCTGGAGTGAGTCCAGAGAAGAGCAACAAAGCTGGTGAAGGGGCTGGAGAACAGGCCTTATGAGGAACAACTGAGAGAGCTGGGGTTGTTTAGCCTGGAGAAGAGGAGGCTGAGGGGAGGCCTCATTGCTCTCTACAACTACCTGAAAGGAGGTTGTAGAGAGGAGGGAGCTGGCCTCTTCTTCTAAGTAATAGGGGACAGGACAAGAGGGAATGGCCTCAAGCTCTGCCAGGGGAGGTTTAGCCTGGATATTAGGAAAAAAAAAATTTCACAGAAAGGGTCATTGGGCACTGTCAGAGGCTGCCCAGGGAGGTGGTTGATTCACCTTCCCTGGAGGTGTTTAAGGCACGGGTGGATGAGGTCCTGAGGGACATGGTTTAGTGTTTGATAGGAATGGTTGGACTCGATGATCTGGTGGGTCTCTTCCAACCTGGTTGTTCTATGATTCTATGATTTAGGCTAGAGATTAGGAGGAAGTTTTTCACAGAAAGGGTCATTGGGCATTGGAATAGGCTGCCCAGGGGGGTGGTTGATTCACCTTCCCTGGATGTGTTTAAGGCATGTGTGGACAAGGTACTGAGGGGCATGGTTTAGTGTTTGATAGGAACAGGTGGACTCGATCTGGTGGGTCTCTTCCAACCTGGTGATTCTATGATAAGCAGAATTATAATGGATCAAACAGGTGTAAAAGGAAGCCATGATTTTCTTTACCTGCAGTATTTCTCTCATTTGCAATTTTTTTAATAGTACGCATAAAGCAATTCCCTATGGTTTCACCATAAGTATTAATTTTGTTATATCTGAGATATACATTTCAGTACAGCTGTAATAATGATACAGTTATATTATTACAGTTATATTATTATAAAGTGGAATGATGCTTTGTTAAACACTGTGAAGCAGGCAGATGTGAACCAATCTGTAGAGATGTATTTATAACGAGGGATAATTAAACAATATTATTTTATTAGCTTTTATAAGTCTCGCCTGAGGCCTAAATTTGGGTTTTCTTAATATATCCTAGAATTGATATTTCAACAAAATGTCTAGTTGTTTTCTGATACTTAATGTCCTTGTGGCTTTAACTACAACATGCAGCTGAATTCTTTGCTCTAATTTTATGCTTTATGAGAACTCTAGTCTTTAACAATTGGTGAATTTTCTTCCTTACTGTTTCATCTAATAGGCTGTTGACTTCTACTCTTGCAGTTCTTCGTCTACTTTTTGTATGTATCTTTCATTTCTTTATTAATTTTTGTTCTTCATCATTCATCTCTTCCAATTAAATGATCTGTCCTTTTTGTCTGTGTTTCTGCAGGTAAAAGTCTTTTAGATTCCATACTGTTTAGGTTAAACTGGTGAAGTGAGAGTGTCATGGTAAATATTTCTGAACTTGTGGCAGGTATCTGTGTGAAACTATGACAATTTCCTCAAAAAATTAAGAGAACAAGTATATGAATAGTTTTGGGGTTTTTTTTGTCAACATTGTTTTAGCATAGTTTTTGCCCATTCATAATCTTGAGTCTCCTTTCCTTTTATTGGTTTCACAAAGCGTTGATTGACTATATTAGGTTGTACTTATAATATACTTACTCTGTTTATGTTAGAAGAGTCATAGCAATAGTCTCTCTTGTTTATTGCAATAAAAGTATGCTAATACCCATGCTTTGTTGCTTTCATGATTAATTTTGTTCTTTGAATGAAAGAAAAGATGGTGTTCACAGACATAAGTTGAACAGTGTTATTTCTGCAAAAGTAGTTAAAGTTGGGAAGGGTTATAAAGATTATTTAAAATTGGTGAATTTGTTCCCCTTTTGTCATTTTTAACAAAACGTGTCTGTTTATGTTGATATTGCCTAAAATTTCTTATTTTAGTAAGACTAGGTTTCTAATTTACTAGAGAGGATATGCATATAAAAAAATATTCTTTTCCTATAGGAGGAATGCCTACTGTCTGAACGTATAAAAACACAGAGGTTGAAAATAAGGTTTTACGCTTATAGCATTTTCATTAAACATAGCTTTTTTTTCCTCCATCCTTCTTATGCCTTGTGCAGCTTACAAGGGAAGTTGTGTTAGTTCCCTAGAAAAAATAGTGAATACTGGTTAAATGAAGAAATCTCAATCATAACTGAACAGGCAGCATATGGAGGCAGACAGTCATACGTGCGTCATTCTCATAGTCATCTCATGTGTTGAGTAAGCTGAACTGTGTAATTCAGAGGGCCCTTCTCAGCTTTTTGTTACTCATGTAGTACCAGGGACTTACACTCAGGGGACAGTGGGGGATTTCAACACTTTTTGAAAGCAAACCATTCCAAAATTGCAACTGTAGGGTGCTTGATCTAAAACCATATTTGTACTTGCTGTTAATTGGATCCAGGAATGGACCTCACAGCATGCAGAAAAAAGGGAAATTTCATCTTTGCGTCATGAATGTAATGAAACTCTGGACCTGGTGCCCCTAATAGCTGTGGCTTAGTTGGTGCAATCTCGTATCTTTATTTAAGCTAGCAGGACAGCAACATCTTGGGGTTGTGAGAAGAATTTCATTCTTAGCTGGGTGACAGGACACAGCAAAGCTGCTTCATTTGGTGCTTTGTGTCCCATAGACATCAGCTTTTTAGTCTTTCTGGTAAATGTGTGTTACTGTAGTGTTATTGTAGATCTTCATCTCTGTTGTGTCGCTATCATTGAGGGCAAGTCATCTAATGAGGGGTCATTTTTAACTTAATTTTCTATCTGAAATGAAAGTTTCAGTGGGATAAGAGAGCTATGGGTTTTCAGTTAATTTGTTTTAAGTTTACTCCTTAAGCATGAAAAAGCCACTGGGATGAGATTTAGGTGATTAGTTACCTTTTATAGACTGCTGAGTAATATTGGTGAGCAAGAGCCAACTAGAAAAATACCTACATCTATTTATGAGATACAATGTTATTCAAAGTCAGATGATCCTTGAAATACTAAGTGTTTATCAATGGATGGTATTAGAAAAAGTGGTAGTCCACGCAGAATGTGCTTCATTAGTTCTTGTGAATATTTAAAGGTGCAGGCTTTGTTCAAGGTATGTTGAGATTCATTGTCCTGGGAAACATGGAAATGTTATGCATCCTTTCCTGAAGAAATTTAACAGTATTTCCCCAAGGAATTTTGACTGAAATGGAGATTTTGCTAACTTTAGGAAACACATGGTTTCCATTTAATTAAATACTTGTATATTGGGTCTTTACTGTCATGAAACACGCTGGAGATGTAATGTGTCTTTGATATGGTAAGATCAAAATTTCACTGACTTTTGTTTGAAGAAAACCAAGGACAAATCAAGAAACTCTTTCAAAGATACTCAATGTAGAGTAAAGCCATCAGCAAGTGAAAAGGATACAATTTTCAAATACATTCATAGTGGATTTTTCCAAGGAATTTGGTGCTAAATCACCTTTGCAGTTTAGCAGGTGCTTTCAAATAATTTAGACCCTTCAGGAAATCCAAAGCCTAATCCCAGTTTTAGGCACTAAAAGATCTTTAGGTGCAGAATTCAGAAATGCTCTCCTAGAAAAATGTTGATTTCATTGATTGTGAGTTCTTTTTTTGCCTTGCAGATAGCATTTGTTTCTAATGTACCTATTAGATTGGCATAGTATAGTCTAATAGTGATATTGTCCAAAACCTTTGATTATTTTTCCCCAGGTTTTTTTTGCCATTTTTTGCCATTTTTTAGAGCTGCTTTATAACTTCTTGATTTCTTTGTTTTATTTTTGCTATTTAAAAATATTTACTTCAAAGTATCTGTTTGATTTCACTACGCAATTTCAAATAGTTTTCCACTAGTATATTCAAAAAATTTACATCAGCACCAATGCAATCTCTAGTTACTAAACCAAATATTTTTATGCATTGAAGAAACAGATTTTTCACACGTTACCTGGAGCTAGTGTAGAATGGTCTGTTATCTGCATGAAGTGTTTGCTTTCCAATGGATTCTTCTTCTGTCTGCCTTAATAACAGTGAAAATGTATTTCCTGCTTACAACATTTATTATTAGAAAACGGGGGATGAATTTTACCCTGTATTGAACATACGTGAAGAAAACAGTTGTAAGAATTGTCTTCTGTCCTTTACCTTTCTGTTCTACTCATTATATACTGGTCAGAGGCTTAAAAGTATTTAAAAAATGTTATTTTACACCCCAAATTGCTAGGGAGCCTTAGAGCTGTTCTGCTGTAAAAAAGAATGTGAGGATTGCTAATGTAGTAAGATAACAAAACAAGATAAACTTTTTATGAGCATTTGATGTGAAGAAACTGGTTAGTTTTTTGGCATGAAGTGGTGGGTGGTAAATCTTGTTTCAATCTTGATGACCATTAATTTAGGCTTTTAATATCCTCTTCTTACTCTGTCAAAGAATACAGCTTTTCAGTGAGAAAAGAAAGAAAAAAGTGTATTTGTGTCTGAAAATATTCTTGGGAAGGATGACTTCGGAAACTGGAAAACAACTGTAACTTTTTTCCTGGTTATTTTTTATTGATATTAGCAAATCATAAAAATTAGTGATAACCGTGTTGTACAGAGAAGCTTGGCACTTCTGCAGTACTTACTGGGACTTAAAGGAAGTGTTACTAGGATTGGGTTATCTCAAATTGGAGTTTTCTTCCAGCACTTAAGTACTGGTGTGATTATAGAGCGCAGTGCTTTTTGTAGTACCCTCACATTGCGCTGGAGTTCACTATAAAACTTATTCCTTTTATGTCGTATTGAAGAGTATTCCCTTTTTTTAATCGAAGTTTGAAAGAACAGGTAAATGTATTAACACATCATGTTTAATCTTATCTTCCAAAGAAAAGCATCCAGGCAGAGGTAAGATAAAAGTATAATCAAATTAATCTTGCACTGTTTAGAAATGGATACCACAAAGAAATACATGATTGAAATCTGTGGTAGAGTTGTGTTAACTGAGGATGAGTGCTCAAGATACATAATCCGCAGTAATACATAGAGAGAGTTTCAATGATTTTCCTGTGTGTTTATGTTGAAAGGTGCTTTTCCTTTAGGAAATAATTTTATTGTCCTTCTTCTGCCCACCCCACCCCCTCCATCTTAATTACCACTGTTACATGCCTAGTTCCATGGAAAAGTAACAAACAAAACACCCCCCTGCAAAACTCTATATTTCTTAATCAATAAGCACGATGTAAAACCCTGAATGATTCTTATTTTAGTATCACTTTTCAAAAAGTGTTCATGGGGTTGATAGCAACCACTGGATCCTTCAGGAATTTGAAGGATTTGTTTTCTTAATCTAGGTCCACTACATTTTCAAGTGTCTTATTCTGATAGTAAACTCAATGTTAGTATGATAATGTCCACCTAAGTGTAATAACTAGTTACATAATTAGGCAAGCATCATAATAAAAAATTATATTTGATTAGAAATTAATATCTTTTTAATAGTTATGTGGTTCTACTTTTGGTGTAATTCCACAGGCTTTAGGTAAAAATATAATCTTAATCTCATATTTTTTGTTTTGTAGTTTAATAACACTTTGGAATTCTCTGTATCCAGAGAAAATAAAGAGCTCTGAAGAAGAAAAGGCTTACGTATGTGTAGGAGAATGTTGTATCACACATTACCAAACTTAATTATCTTTATTTAATTAGGAATGTATTCCATGTTTGTTAAGGAACAACCTTTTTTTATTTCATTAAGCTTCTCAGAGATGTAGAGTTTTAACCAGGGAATGTGTTTTGTTTTGAACTCAGCCAGCGACCCCTGTAAAAATGTTTAATTAACTTTTTACCAATACCAATAAAGTTCTATTATACTCAGAAGGCTGGATGAGCTCCCTCTGGTGGCTCATTTACATTGAACTTCTTTATTTAAGGAACTGTTTACTCAAGTGAACGAGGCTGCAGACCCCAGGTATCAGTCAGTCATCAGTTCCTTGTGGGCTTAGGTTTTAATTGAAAAATTGAAAATTTGTTAACAAAATAATTAAACATGTACTGAGTAACAAAATAAAAATAAAACTGTATTACTTCCTTCTAAATATAAATCACACAATAGGTAGTGGCAGAAATGTAGGAGTGGCACCCATGTATTAAAAAATTACCTACTCCTAAACTTAGGACATATTTGGATCTTAAAGGCAATTGATTCAAACTATGAAGTTTGTGTTTTTAAAATGGCTTAATCTGTTGCTGAACTACAGTTTGAGTTAAAATGATTCTTGGTATCAGAATTCATTTGAGCTATTTCATAGCATTAAAGGGAAGCAGAATACATCTCACTTATGTGTAGTCTTAAAATTATGAAGCCAGGAGACTTTGTGGGTCAAAACTACCAGCAGATTTAAAGTGAATTCACCATCTCTGTAAGGTTAATTTCCACAGATCCTTTCAACCTCCATGCTGTTGCAATTTAAATGGATCCTTATCATACTGACAATGAATCACCCTCTCCCTGAAGCAGTGGGAGAAGTTTCAAAGCCAGACAACGTGCAGACTGAAATTAAGGTTAAAAACTTTGCTCAGTATAGAAGTTCTCTTTTGTTAAACTGTTTTCAGTAAAGCTGATTACAGAATAGAATACTAAACAGTTAGAGAAATTATGATTCTCGCAATATGACTATTCAGCCAAAGGTAAAATTCTGACCAGATGTTTCTCAAAGAAGGGAGGAGGGAAGGGGTCGCAGATGAGAATAGGAGGTAAATGGCAGTGTTTTAAGTGTATGAGATAGAGATGTAAAATAAAGACAACAATGCAGTATAATAACCAATTAATACCTGTAGGAAGTTGAGAAGAAATATGTTATAAAAAGTGGTTTGAATGAATATTCATTTGCATTTTTTAATTAATTCTTGAATTTTTCCATACACTTTAAACATTCCAGCTGTTTAGATTCACAAAGCAAATAAGGCATAGCAAACATGGAAGGTCTCTAACAGCAAACTGTTAGAATTCATACAGGCAGACTTGGTTGTAAGATTTTATTTTTGATCACAAACTGTGCATGTGTCTTCATTCTTTGTTAGATAATGATTGAGAACACAGTTCATGTTACCTATTATATGCTGTGCACATGAATATCTGTGCTAAAAACAAAGAAATGAACTTGGTCCTCCAGTCTAATAACATGTAGCAAGTAACAGAAGCGGGTGTGTTAGCAAATAGTAATTTCCTATTCTCCGTGTTGTGTTTCCTACTGTGTCAGAGTTCAGCATCTCCTTGATTTTGGGGAACACAACTTTGAGAAATAAAAAATTTAATTTTTGAGGCAATTACTGGTGTCATTTGTTCAGAGTTAAGAAGAATTGGAAATAACTCACTTGGTGCACCCTGGGGCTATGTTTACATTTTTGCAGCTGATGATAATTAGCATTTTTCAGTCCTTTGATAAGAAATATGCTGATCTGTCTTTTCAGTCTGTGCTCCTGGCTGCTACCCAACCTTTTTCTGCTGTTCTACCATTGCCATAACTGTACTGCTTATACTACTGAACTCCATCCTGCTTCTAATGCTCTCATCTAGAAGATTGTCCAGATCTTCCTTTATTACACCCTGGCCCTCTGTGTTGCCCAATAGCTTTGAATCTTAGCCAAGAACCTGAGCCTGCTTTTGTGAATAATGGTAAAATTTAGTATTGTGGGATTCAAGTTTGCAGCATTTAACCTAAAATTAAGCAGGTGGATTCCCTACTCTCTGCATTTTAATGGCGTTAATGAAGATAATTGGTTTTAACAGCCAGGGACCACATTTTATCAAATCTACTACTGTTCTGTCATTTCATATCTCATTTTCATCAAATCTAAATTTTAGCTAAGTAAACTTTTATTTGATGCAGCGGGCATATTTTAATTCAGTTTCAGCTGTTAGTGTTTGGGTTTTTTTAACTTGCCTTTTGACCTGTAGTCTTCCATGACCTTGGACTTTCGGATGTTCTAAAAGTGCTTAGGTGGTATATCTGCCCAGACTGTAAAAGTGGAAAACAGGTTCTTCTATGATCACACTGACAGCCTCTCCATGGAAGAAAATGAAGACTTGTGCTTAGTAGTGCTGCTATGATGTGTGATAAAGCATACTCTTCTATGAATGGCAACAGAGAAAAAATTCAAAGACAGTAATTTGAAATTTTAAGTTGATTATTTCCTTCCAATACAGATCTATTCATTTTACATTTTGTGGTACTTCTCAGCACTTCGTTCAATTATTAAGCTAAAGGTGGACAAAGAGGAAATCTATCACATTTCCCCCAAGGATCTAATAACATGATGACTACATTCAGGTCTATATCAACTCCATATAGCATTTAAAAAGTGACTATGATCTTTCATCTTGCAACCATTTGTTCTAATTTATGAAGAAGTCAAGTTCTACTATCCTCTTTTAAACAGCTTTATATTTTGCTTCTCATAAGTCCTCACATGAGTAAGTACTCTTCTTAAAACTCTTCTACTTCTGAGGCTCCTCCTCCATTTGAAGATAGCCGTAGTGCAGTACAGTATTGAAAGCATAATGGTCCAGATAGCAGAGAAAAACAGGTTTACCTGTACAAAGGAACAGATATCTAGAAACTGGTCCATGCTAAAGACATCTTTCATATTTGCCTGAATTCCATGGCTAATTTTGTACTCTATTACTGGGTATTTTTTAACAGTGAGGGACAGGAAAACATCTAAAGGAATTTTTCATTTATCTAAACATTTCATTTAGATATAGTGTCATGTAGCTTGAGGATGCTGTGAAGCCCATAGGACTGGTTTACATCAGTCTTGTTTGGTCTGCATTAGACAACTGCTAGCTGCACTTTCAGTTTAGATATTAGGTGCTTCTGCTAGTTAAAGTGACTGTACTTCATCCCAGTTGATCATTACCTACTGGACCTATCCACTTCCACAGCTGTTTGATGATCCAACTCACTTCACTGTACCTAAGGTGTGAATATAAGACAGGCTGAAAGTTGCAACAGGTAGCTTGCACTTAGGTTTCCTTATATTGGTGAGATTTCTTTTTTCATTTTTCCTCCCAAAACTTTAATTTGAACAGTAAGTACTATTTTAAGAGAAAGAAAAACACATTAATTATTTGTTAGTGAAAGTAAGCTCCTTTCTGACTTTTACTTCTTAGTTTAGCATAATAAATTTTATACTCATTGTATGTGTGGGCTTTATTCTGAATATCTGCAGAAAACAGAAAACTTGAATTATATGTGTCTTACAAGAATTTTTATGGATATGTGGGGTTGTGTGTATGTATGTGTAAATAAATAAAGGCTTCTGAATGCATACTGGTATATAAACTAAATTTTTAGTGTACTGATACAGTTTTGATAGCCTGACGGCAAAATTTCATTTAATATTGTAAACAGGATTCCTTTCTTTAGAACCTACCTATAAATTCGTATAAAATCTGCCTCTTGACGATGCTGCTATTGTTTGCAGTTTTTACATGCTTTACCCTTTTGTAATTTTGTGCAGGTCAGAGGTGAAAGGCTCAGTTGTTTTGATGCACATGTGAGTAACAGAGGGGAAATGGAGTAGATCCTTTGCAGAAATTTTGAGTTACAGATGGCTTTTTACTTTACACAAGTATATATCTAGTACTGTGGTGTGTCTAAGTGCAATAATGGAATATTACCTAGTCCAACCACTTTTCATAACATTTTGTTGTTTTCTTGTGTTTTTAAATCAATTTGTTATGAGAGGAAAGGAGGTAATGGAGTAATTCTTCATTAATTTCTTGTTAAGGAAATTATGGTTATATAGATGGTGAAGGTAATATATAGAGGTGACTCATGAAGTATACACTGGAAGTATAGATTTAGAAGTCAGGTAAGATGTTTGGAATATATAGGAAGCGTATTAGTAGGTCTGAAAAAATGATGAGAATGGAAAATCTCAATTAGACAGTAAAGGGAGTATAGTGTGTACAGTGTATGTAACTTCCCTGTATTATTTTTGAGGATATGAAACTCATTCCTAGATTTCAGAGCTATAGACTGTAGGATTATACCTTTTTGTACACTGTACATTTATAGGCAATATATCTTCTTGACCAGTAATGTGAAGTCCAACCTTCTGACTTCTAAGCTTTTGGCTTAAAGATCATAAAATGGCTACAGTATCTTTTATCTATGATTTTATGTTGAATAAAAAAGGATTAGAATTACCTATTCCTTGTAAAACAAAGCTTTATTGATGCAGGGAAAATTATTATTATGTTTTCTTCAATTCAGGTCTTGCATATATTTGGTATTCTGTAAGCAATGGCAACAAGCCAGAGTGACTATATATATACTACTAGTAAGCTGGCAGTACACTAGTACAGTGTTTCCTTGTAATTGTGTTACGAAAGGGGTTACATCATGTTTTTTCATTCTTTTGCTGGTGCTTACATCACCATGGTTAGACTCGTAACCAGAGTTGATCAGATTCTCCTCTCTCTTCAGTGCAATAGGCTTGTGAAAACAGACATGGTGAGAAGAACATTAATTTAGAATAAAAACACTGTGCGTCTGTGTAGGATTAGAGTTACAATCCTTTCTGTCACCCGATTCTTCTGGAAATATTTTCAGAGCTGGTTTACATAGTGAATGTACATGTTGTGAGTGTAAAAGAGGATATAGTAGACTTAGAGCCATGAGCAGAAAGGATAGATAAAAAGACTATACATATTGCAGACTAGAGAAGTAATACAGGTTTTAGTCTTCAGCCAGGGAGCAGACCTACATTGTGAAACTCCAAGAAAACAATTTCTTTTGTCTTAGTTTCCTTCATGGTCACCAGGGTTTGACTGAGGGGAATATTGGGTGACTAAAAATTGTTGAAACCTTCGAGTTCTCTGAATTGGAATTAATGGAATTTAAACCATAGGAAGTTATTTCTCTTTTCTGTAGTTAGTTACTTCAAAAACTGTGGATTATATTTCTGTAATTTAAATCTATTACTGATCACCCACCCACATAGCTCTCTTCTCTGGCATTTCATTTTCACCTACTCCAGGTCACTAATTCTCTTCTGTTATTGTTATCCCTTTGAGACTGAAAACCCACCTAGCTGCTTTGCATGGCAGGTCTGTACTTCACCAGAGCAATTGTCACACTGTTACTTGGATGAGGTGTGACACTGAAAGGCTGAGTCTGTGGATGGCACATTTGCCAAAATTAGCATTGCTAAGTAGAATAACCCATACTGATTACCGTGGGAAATGAATGGAAACCACCATATTTTCTAAGAAGTGCGTGCATATATATAAAAAATATAATATCACTTGATTTACAATAGGATTTTAATAGAATCTTCATAGGTACTTTTATAACTTAACAAGATCTGAGTAAGCAGAGTTAAGATCCTGTTCACCATGGGAGAGAACAACAGAGGTCTAACATGAAGTGTACATATTTCATCATCCTGAAGCTCCAGTCAGGCTCATGTTTCCCATCCTCTGCTCTCTTTTGTAAGAGGACTGTGTCCAGCTCCTGGTGACCACTCTGAGACCTATAAGGAAGTGACCAAAGGGGACATAGGATCCTGAAAATCTTTTTCTAATGTTATGAAGCACTTCGGGACTCTGGGAGCCCAAAACACATTGAAAACTGAAATCAGTAGTTTTGTTGTTTCTGAAAGATGGTCTGATATTGTACTGCTGTTCTGAGATCATAAGTGTGTGAACACCCATGTGAAAACATTACTTTTCATAATTCCATATAGTAAACTCGAAAAAGCAAAGAGGGAGCACTAAACTGAAATGTGGGACAGAAAAATGATCTCCATCCCACCTCTGCTGTGGACTTTTAAGGTATAATTTTGGATATGTCCCAACATACCTCCCCAGCATCTTCCAGCAGCTTTGTTACCACAAAGCAGTGGTGCTCTACATTTTTCAACATATAATGGTATGAGGTTTGATTGTTTTGTCACTTATTTTAGCACTCAATGTGGGAAGAGTCATGTTCAGCATGTGTACAGTGAGGGTAATCACACGTTAATTTGAAATCTCCACATGGTAAAGAAGTGTAATTAGTGAAACAATTAAGCAGAATGTGAAAATGGACTGACTTACTGGTAAAGTATACCTGTCACTTTTGATACCTTTTTTTTGTTAAATACTTTTTAATCACATAGGCTCGCTCTGTGGGAGAAGAGGGGCACAAAACTTCATAATTTTAAAAGGAAATAAGTACCTCACACCCTTTAAGGTCTTTATTCTGGCCAACTAAAACAGATATACACAGGATTAAACAGATTACTGGCTAATTTAGAAATCTCTGACTTGAATCGCATGTTCAAACAATTTGAAATGTGGAGCTTTTGCACAGTATCAAAAAGCAGGTTGACTTTTTAAAGCTTAAGTAGACAAAGAAACACACTAAAGGAAAGCTCCATTTTAATACCTCAAAACTATTAGTTTTCTGTCAATGTTTTTATCAAAGAGGTGATTATGACAAGGCAGAGCCAGGTTTACGGATTCTTAACCCAGTTTTTCATCAGAGCAAGGAAAAGTGTTTGTAGCTTTAAAACTTTCTGTTAAGCTAATAAGGAATTTCCTTTATGCTTTTCCTTTATATAGTTTAACAGTTAAAGTTTACCAGTCTGGTAATGGTATTTCTTGTCTTTGAATACTGCTAAAATAATTTTTTTGTCTTACAGCTGTATTGTTAAGCAGGGACTTGTCTTTTACTCCTGATTTATATTCACAATTCAGAAAAACCTGTGTACTTTGGAAGCTGTTTAAGCTTGCATTCAAACTAATTTTGAAATATTAGAAAGTAAAGAGGGAATAAGCATGTAATATACAACTAAAAGCGTGTAAAGGAGCTGTGTAAGTGGCAACAGACTTAATTTTATATTTTTCAATCTGTTTCATGACCATGGATACACATAAAATACAGATAATTAATATTTAAATATAAAAATATGCATATATACGGGCACGTGTCTTGTAGTATTTGTAAATTTAGTACAGATTATGAATCTTTAATAATGCATTTGATAAACTGTTATGTTAGAGTGAATGAATATACTTTAGTGATATAAAACTGGGATGGCAGCATGAACCAGATTGTGAACTGTGTTAGCTCAGACTGAGAAATAGTAACCAAAGTAGTAGAGCAGTGAATCAACAGTATTTAAATCCTCTCCACACGGCTTTGTAAGAAAATCCAGGCTGTATATAATGCCATTATTTCTTATTAGAATTCCTAGTGCAACCATATGCAGCTGGAAATAAAGATGATTTATTTCAAGGTGTGGATAACACTTTTTTTTTAAAAAAAATTGGCAACATATTAAAACACTGTTGGTGTTTGCTCTGTTTTTTCCCCCTGCTTTAATCCCTCTATTATTTGTACAGTGCTAAGAATTTAACTTCTGCTTACATTTTTAATATTTATCAAGAATAGTGTATTTTTTAAAGAAATATAACAGCTATGAGCTTCCTTTCCTCATATCTGTTTCTATAATGCAGCAAATTGGACATTGAGCTATAGTTTTGTATTTTAGGGGAGATGGTGCAACAGTTTTCCTGCGTGTTTTGCTTCTTGTCACTGAGAAAACAGAAGCTGTTGAGTGGTAGAAGCTCATGTAAATGGCAATTTTGGAGCACGTATGACTACCATTAAAGGGGTGTGTGTGTGTGTCTGCCTTAGGTTTGTCCTGCTGAGCTTGCTTCTGGTGATATTTCAGGAGAAGACGAGTGCAGCAAAGGGTTAACTTTTTACTATCAACCTTAGAAAAGAACATTTGCAATCCTTCCCAGTCTTGTCTTCCTTTTTACACCTCATACACTCACTGCTGCTCTTCTCTTCAAGGCAGATCCTTTGACCTAAGCAGATTATTATAGACACATGAAGGACACAGCAAGCTATCTGTGCTTTTAAAGGAGGAGATTTTGGCTCCAAAATAGGACGTTAAGCTTTTCAGCCTTATGCTGCTTTACCTAGTCAGCATGAGGTGGTGTCTCTGAATGCTTATTGGACTCTGTGGAATCAGATGGGAAACAAAAGCAGAAGTGGCAGCTGCTGCAAATGTGGGAGCCTGTGCCATGAGAGGGAAACGATTGCTAATAAGGGCCTGCAAGACCCGGGTTTCCTTGGTTTCCATGACACTTATTAGGTAGCACAGAAATTCAGTTGTCTCCCACAATGCTCTTGGGGGATAGAGGGGTAATAGGGTGTTCCAGGGACACAGCAGAGGAGTTGTGACTTGCGGCAACTCACCACTCTAAGCATGTGAAACTCTCTGGATTATTGTGCTTTACTTCGCTTGCTGTTTTACATTTGTGTTTGCGATTTGCTCTGCTTTACTTTTTTCTTTTTTTTTTTTTTTTGATGGAAGAAGACCCAGCCATATGCTACATGGTTTCTCAGATAATATTTTCCCCTTTTTATTTAGACCTGAGCTTGGCAAAACAAGGATATGAACAATTATACAGGTGGGCTACTCAGGGGGAGTGAAGATATAAGGCATCCAAACAGGTATTGGCAACCTACACCACTGTAAAAATGCCCCTCCAACAGATTTCTGTAGTTCCAGCACGGGAGACTGCCAACAATGGGAGAAGTTCAATGGGCAGAAACAAAGAGAAGAGCAAGGAAGTTGAGGTAAGAGAAGGGTTTTGATTTGCTATGGTAGGACGAGTCTGCCTTGGGTAACCAGTGGGTTTGACTGCTCAGCAGGATGCAGCATGCTATAGCATTACACAGTACGCATAGGTGCTGCATGTTATAGCACACTGAAGTGATTTTCTGTGACAACAAATCAGAGTTACAGAAAAAAAGATGGTATTTTGACAACCAAAAGAAAAATGAAGCAAGTTGCAAAATACATTAGGAGATTTTAACATTTTTATTTAAATGCATGTGGTCTGCTACTACAGACAGTCATTATGCCTTATAAGCTATCAAGTAGCACTTTCTTTATAAAAGGCTGGATAAACAAGTACTTTTAATAAGACTTCTATCTCTGTTCAGAAACAACAAAAATACCATGCTACAGTCTGTTTTGTCTAATATGCATATGTTATTCATAACAGATGTAGGCATGAGCTATGATTTGCTCTTTATCATAACTCAAATTGCATCATTGTTTAGGTTTTTTATCCCTTGTCTGACTTTCTTTGATTCATAAATATACAAAAGTGTTTTCCCATCAGTAAATACCATATCCTGTTGTTTTCCAGTTAAAAAACTATAGGTTCATACTATATTAATGGTTAGAACAAAAACTGCAGAAAATCTGTGCACCTTTAATGGTATTTTTACCTGTAGGAATTTCTTTTGCTATGTATAGATCGAATACACATCGTGCAAGGCCAAAAAAACCCAATAAAGGCAACCCTTCACATCTCAAAACATAAGTAGACTTTTTCTAGATGTAGCAGTAAATGCACATAATATAGACATCTGCTTTTGGCAGATGTGTTTCTTGCTTCTGTGGTATTTTGTTCACTCTTGCTGTATGGAAAATAAGGAACTATTGAGAAAACAAACATGATATCTACTAAGTATCTAAGAAATAACTAACCGCATCCCTGAATATAGTACTGTTTTAACTTCCTTTTTGTGGTTTGTGTGACATAGTTTCCAGAAAATTAAGTGCAACAGATATAACATCATAACATCATGTCTATGTGATTGTGAAAAAGTATTGATAAGCTTGCGTACTTTTTTTTTTTTTTAAGATGCCTCTTTTGATCAGTATCTCATTTTGACAAATTCATTGAATGTGATTATTCTGATTTTTCCTTGAGCACCAGTGTATAAGCAGTATCCTTCCCTGAAATTAGTCTCCAGTTGCTTCCTGGTAGGACTGTCATCAGAGTTCATAATGGCTAGAAATTTATCTTCTGAAATGGAAAACTTTTGCTTTGGTTTTATTCTTCCATTGATTGGTAAAAGATGGAGGTTTAGGTGGAACTATTCTTGGTATTGAGACTCAAGATGTGAAAAGTAGCGGAATATAACATTACCTATCTTAAAATTGTTCTCTGGCATCCTTGTTTTAGTTTGAGCATTAGAGTTAACTGAAGAGTACATGCAATATTCACACAGGGTTGTATTACTGTCATAGTTAATTTAGAAGCGCAAGGGAAGTGTGGAAGTTCTGAATTTTAAGAATCGTCTCATGTATTTTCCAGTGAGGGCTGTGTTGCACAGAATGGTCCTCACAAAGGGAAATTTCTTTGCTTGTGCTTAGTGTTTCTGACTGTGTTGTGAGGGTCTTCTGATTTAGGGTATCCACTGATAATATTTTCTGGTAGTACCTATACTTCTTCTGCCTTTCCATTAATAGGCATTTTGAGCTGAAAGAGCTAAATAAAGACATTAAATGGGCTTTCTAGAGCAGTGAGAACATGAAACTTGTTCAGGTTGAGGGAGACATGAAAAAATGAAGTGTCTGAAAGGCCTCCCAATTGCCGTGATAACAATTTTTAGGACTGTATGCCAAATTCTGTTATTGTTAGAGAATTTTATGTAATGTCATTATGACTACTTTAAAAATGTGTGGAGAAGAGTTCTGTCTAATTGCAGAGCTTGCTGCAGTGAACCATTTCCAAGTTCAGAGTGAATTACGTAAATCTGGCTGAATAAAGAACGCCAGTTGCTTATGATCCATGATGCAACTTATTCTGTAACATTTTTCAGTGACTGTAGTTGTTCACAGATGTGTTTTGCCTGAAGGTTTTAAGGTCGGTACAGTTACAGATGATTGCCAAATACTGGTCTCTTTTTTAAGAATACTAGTATGTGCAGCATTAGCTATGGTCCACAAGTGCCTATAGTGGATGTCTGGCCACAGTTAGGAGTACCAGCATGCTAACAACAGTTAGCTTTTTAAGGCTTTATTCCTCTGCAATGTCCTTTGTGGGAGCATTCCTGTAATTTTAGGGTGATTTCCCCTCAGTAATTGGTGGAAGGCTTAGCTAACAATGGATTTTGCATCTAATTTAACTGTAGAACTTCTTAAAGTGTAGTCTTACGATTATATAGGTCTTTTCCATAACAAAACACCAAATATATTAATGTGTTGTTATAACCTGTTGCAGCAGCTCTGCACTACATTTCCACATGCAGGTACAATCTTCCATTAGTTTGTTTCACTGATTTTAGGAAGGCTACATGTTTAGGCCAAAACATTCAATTGAGAAAATTGTATTTCTTAGTCTTTTACTAATGCTATTGGAGAAAATTGTTGCTGAAATGAATGTCAAATTGTAGAGTATAGGATGCATTCACAACATTATGTGGAGTTTTTTAGTATTCAGTAGTTAATTCAACCTCCTTCAATACAGGAGAAAAATCATGAAGTGTAGAGGGAAATACGTAATTGTGTTTTCTGATGAGGAAAAACTGGGTGTCTTCACAGAAGAGTTTGTTAACAGAAATGTTGTTAAGAAGAAATTAAGTCAGTAACTCCAAGTCTGTTAAGTTTTTGAAAACATAGTCTTCAGTGCCCTGAGACCGGTGCCATTTTAATATATGCCCCCTATTCTGTAGATGTATAATATTTCAAAAATTATGCTGGACTTCTGGGTGGTATTCTTTACTCTGATAGAAAAGACTAAAGAAATATATGTATTTCCTGAAGGATATAGTTGATGAAATGCCTATTCTGGCTTCTAATGTTATTATTTTTCCACACAAAGGGTCATTGGGCATTGGAACAGGCTGCCCAGGGAGGTGGTTGATTCACCTTCCCTGGAGGTGTTTAAGGCACAGGTAGGCAAGGTCCTAAGGGACATGGTTTAGTGTTTGATAGGAATGGTTGGACTTGATGATCTGGTGGGTCTCTTCCAACCTGGTGATTCTGTGATTCTGTGATTTATTTGTGAATATACAGTGTAAGATTCATATGCGTAAAGTAGCCTCACATTACATTGCCTTGTATACAGACATTGTTTATTATTCTGAGGTGAGTTAATTACAGAAAGAAGGTTTCATACAGCAGAGAAAATTGGACAGGGCAGCTGAGTAAGACTTAGCAAAAAATTAACACTAACCTTGAGTCTGCAAGGATTATAGTATAAACTGCCATGATTACTGTGGAAAAATAAACTTAATTGTTGTAGAAGTAGTAGGAGTATGTTTATAGAAGTCAGCAATAAATGTCATGAGATGGCTGAGAAGATAGTCCTTACTGCCAAAGTAAGATTTTTCCCTCGTGTTAGACAATATACTTTTTCAGTTTAACCATTACTTTTCAGAATGTGTTACTGGGACAATTACATGCTGTTTTAAAAAGAACTAACATAATGAACTCTTGTCCATGAGTATGAAATAGACATAATGAAAAATTAGGTCTGTTTATCTGAGCATAATCATTGCAGTAAATGCAAGATATTTTAGTAAAGAAAGCAGTGACAGACACAAGTTAGTCTCAATATGGTGATTTTCCAAGAATTTTCCTTAAAAGAAGGTGGTGGTGGTGATGGAGCTTTTGGAGGCATTCATATGGTAATAAGACTTGCTTTTATAGTCATGAGTCTTATGTCCATTAACCCAAAACCAGTATCCCAAAGATTTTGCAATATTTGATATTCTGTCATTATTGTTCACTAGCAGTGAGTTTGCCATGTTATTGTTGCTTTGTTTCAAAGTTTTGATTCTTTGCAGAGGAATAATACTGCTTCTAACATACTAATAAAGGGGTTTTTTTCTACTTATGCCTACTATATTTCTATAGTCTTAATATATTTTGGTTTTCTGACAAAGGTGGTGATTAATATTAGTTTTCTTCACAGAACTTAGTAGAATGTAATAAAATGCAGGGAGGAATTTTCTTTTTTTACCAACACATGCAAAAATACAAGTGTTGCTACACTAATTTTTAAGTCTGCCCGATTAAATATCTTTCTTTTTTCCTCTCAGATTCTCACTCCTGTGTTATTTGTACTTTGGCTTGAAATTTAATTCTGCATACACCATGGTTCTGTGTTGTGAAAGAAGCACTGGACCTCTGGTTGCATTTCAGCCATGTTTTCATGTTTTGCACCTCAAAGGCAGCAAGATAGCAAGAGAGCTGCAACTTTTGAGGCCTTAAATGTTATCAGGGAAACAGAGATTTATGGAGAGAGTATTGTAGATTAGATTTGAGCTGGCTGATTTTGCTATACAATTAAGTACCTTAAAAAAATCATTTGAATGTGTTGCTCAAAATTATTGGTGCCTATTTATTGTAAAAATAAAAGAATGAGGGTTTTTTTTTGTAAGCAGCTCTTCTCTTCAAGTCAGAATTGAGACTGAAACCAAATACTTATTTAAAATGCCACATTACTGTAGCTGCTAACATTTCTTTTAAATGCCAAGTGGGAATTACCACTAACATTTACCTTAAAGAGTGCAGATAGCCTAGGAAACATTGATATGCTTTTTAAGGGAAGAGGTGGTAGCTGAGTTTTTTTGATGGGAATAAGTTGTTTTACACTTATCTATGTTATCTCGCTTGTTACTTGCTTAACATTAAACTGACGTAATCACTGTTGAAACACTTCTAAAAACATACATTTTCATGTGTGCTACAAAGAAAATAGTGGTTTCTCATTTCTGTGAAATTATTTTCATGGTAATTGTGAAGTACATATAGAGATATTTGATACTTGAAACCTGTATGTAATTAATGAAAAAAGGTAAAGATTTTATGTGTGTGTTTCTAGTTTTTTTTTTTTTTCTTATTACATTACAACCTTAAGTCATGCAATCTAATGCATTTATTTTAGATGGGGAGGCACACTATTTAGTGTAGTTAAATTTTTTTAGTGGCATTTATTACTTTGCCAGAAGGTAAGATCAGAGTAACTCCTAGTATGTGAAAATGTCAATTATACCAGTGCTAATAAAATAGCAGATATTTCTCTGGATGGCTTGAGGCATGTGGTACAGAGAATAGAAACCATAAAATTGCAAGAAATTGATGAAATAATTCTTCAGCTAGATTGCAGATGTTTGTGGTTCTGTTGCTTATTAACATAATTTCTCTTATTTAAGTTTCGTAATTTAACAGATAACAGATACAGTCATTTATTACCTTACATAAAGGTAATTTTTTAATTTTTATTTTAGGAAGTGTAAGGCTGTTTGTTTTCAAGTATAGCTGCCTGATAGAAGTCATATAATTGCAGTCTTTTTAGGAGGTGTAATTTTTACTCAGCGAGATGTGGAGGTGGAAGAATGGAGAGGGAGAGCTCTACCGTGAGTCGGATTACTAATTTACCATGACACATTGCTTTTCTTTCCTAATTTCTTTTAATGTAAAGCTCATATTGGACAGAATGTTACATACAATATATGACGAAATCTGTAATATTGTATATTGTTGATACTATATGGTATTTTGCAAAAAAACGTGGAAAGTTATTCTTTTCTTGGCACAGTTTGGACTTCTATGCTATGTTTGTGTGGAAGTCCACCTGTATCTGCAGTTATGACACTTAGCGCTTCCTGTTGAAGTTTTTCTGTGACTTTTGTGGTGATTGTTTTTGTATTTAATGATTCTAATTGTCCCAAAGCATAGCTGTAATTGAGTCTGTGGTGTGCTTAGAATTCTTTAAGATGCTTTAATAAGTTATGCTCTTTATCAGCAGGTTGTTATTTTTATTTTGATCTCGTATGTAATTCTTCTGACAGGCGATTTCATGACAGTGACAGAAAGGGGAAGTGTTACTTAATACAGGCAAGGTTTGTTATAATAATTTTGGATCCTTTTTCATATTACTATGAATAAAACCCATTGCTCTGCTACAGTAAGTAAACAAGAGATTGCTTGCTGTGCTTTTATTAGCATGCTGTAGGATAATGCCAGTTCTTTACAGGCTGCTTTTCCTGATAAGATTATGTGAAGGCTACTGGTTGCATAGCCTGATTGTCAAGCTTTTTATGAAAAGACAGTAAAAACATATTTCACCAACTTTAGTTGCTGTGTATTGACTCTACAGCAAATACTAGTATTGATTTAAAAACTGGTCTCTTCACTGATAAAGGATTTGAAGCTTAAGATTCCATATCTCTGTGGCCTTCTTCCTCTTTATGTTGTACCCAATGCTTACAATCTGCTGGTGCATGTCTTCTGATGCTGCTGAAGTTTGACTACAAGACTTAGGAAGAGAGCTTTCACAATTCCTTTAAATTTAAATTCCCAGTTGCAATAAAGTGACAGTTTGGGCTTGTGTGTGTATTTTCTCTTTCCTACTCTAAAGTGGTTCTGAGTTTAAAATATTAGGCTTCAGATTTCATTTAATTTGGATTTCCTTTTAATGTTAGTCTGTGATTTTACAGAGGAAGCGTTGCCATGTTAATAAGTTACTGTAAAATTTTCCTGCCAAATTGTGTTTTTTAAACACAAATGCAAACCCCTGATAAATCAAAACACACACACACACACACAAATCCTTCTTTTTATGTTAGTGGTTGTTTATCTTGTCTTCAGTTATAACCTTCCATGGCTTATTTTGTTTCGTGACTTAGGTCCTGAATTAGATTGAAGCAGTGACTGCAATTGAGAGCATTTCTTGAATGTGTTGTAGTACTTAAACTGGTGGCTGAATGGGGCTGATCTGAAACTGGAAACAATTTAGGAAGCTGCAAAATGGAACCATTTTCACTGTTACAATGTTTTCCTTCTAGGGGGTGACAATGTTGCACATACAAGGAATGACTTTGTCATCAATGAAGCCTGTGTTCTAAAGACTAATTTTAGAGAGGTTCTCTCATATCTTGACAGTGTTTTAAAAGGCACCTTCCATAGTTACATATACCCACCAAATCTTGTTTTGATTAAAGACAATTTTCAGGCACTGAAGTCATCATAGAGGCTCAAATTGCTTGAATATACCGCCAGCTTTGCAAAACTTAGCGGAGCTAACCCAACGGGGCTATCTGGTTTTGTCTGAAGCAAGTCCTGTCCAGTTTTGTCTGAACCTAGCTATCTGAACAAGAAAACTTAGAGGAAAAAAGCCTATGTATTCTGTTACATGGTCAGCCCACACATAGAATGATGTAAAATTATTATTTACAGTAATATTTAATTCTTTTACATAACAATAAACAAAATAATACTGAACTTGGCCTGATTTTTTTTTCCTAAGGCAGAGCAGACTTTTCAAACTTGAAGGTTTATCTCAAAGATACTTTGAATTTAGCTCATTCTTGTTCTGAAACTGAAAAATTGTGTTTTGTATAGTGCAGACAACACTTTCAACCTCTATCATTAACTTTGGAAGGGAAAGGGTGTTCATTATATGTGACATCATTGAATTGCGTATTAGAAATGGAGTTGTAGTTTACATGTGTGCGCACTTCAGAAACTGCTCAAATGATGTGAAGCTTGTTTATTCCTCTCTTATAAAAGGAGAGAGTTATTCTCAATCTGCCGAATTTGGTACCTGCTGACAGCTCAGTGCATCATTTCAGCACAAAGGACAGCGCCCAGGCTCTGCCTCGGTCCTCTCCCATCCCTCTTTGCCTTTCCCCTTCTTGCAAAGGCTCTTCCTGCCTCTAGAAACTTCTGTAAAATACACACATTTCTTAGCTCCTATTTAGTATATACATTTATAGGTTCATTATTTTGAGATTTCTTCTTGGATATCATAATTCCTTTCAATACGAAGATTTTATATTGCAGAGTGTAACCCTACTTTTAATGGGAGTGTAAACATCAGCTTTTTGATGTTCAAGGGTGGGATGATTTATCTTCATTAAGAAGACAGAGGATGGTTCTCAGTCTACTTTGAATTATTAGTAGATCACTCAGCTCTTCTTCTAGGCTTTAAATGCACAAGAGTAGTGACTTCATTTCCCCATCAACACCCTCTTCAGAAGTTGTGGCATCAGGAACAGTATGCAGGCAACAGAAGCATTTTCTTGTTCAGAATACACTTCTTAACTGTGTCCATATTGTGGAATGAAGCATTTCAGTCATTAGCATGAAATCTATACAGCCATTTGACTTACTTATTAGTCAAATTTGTCCATCTATGTAGTGATTATATGAATAGAGAAAGATGTAGATTATATGAATTATATGAATACAGAAAGATGGGATTATTTTACTAGCAATAATAGGAAAACTATCTCTTGGAGCAAGTAGATGAATTGTCTGGATCCATTGCCTTGTGATCCAAAGAAAACCGTTTTTTTTTGTTTACTCACTAGTTGTATTGGAGATTACAGCTGTATTGGACTTGATGATCTTGGAGATATTTTCCAACTGTAATAATTCTGTGATTCTATGATCTGCAATGCTGGTTTTTGAGTCATTATAAGGAGGATTGAATTTGATGGATGCCTCACAGTGCTCTAACTTTTATTCTATTCCAGATGTATTTTTCTGTGCATTCATTTTCCTCATGAGAAATTAGTAAGGCACAGCTCCTTCTGCTTTTGTAGAACATTCCAAAATTCTCTACTGATGTCCACTTTATAGGGGATATGAATGCATTGTGTTCTTTCCTGTGGGTGGATCCTGTAGGTATAAAGTTTCCATGGATACAATAGACCCTTCGTCTTTTACAGTTTCCACATAATCATGTTTGTAGTATGCATACAGTGCAACTTGGCTCAACTTATTTCTTATGTGGAGGCTCCTGGTTTTTTGCCTTTTAAAGTTTTGTTTAAAACACAAATGTTAAATTACTTATCCATTGTGCATTTGTTGTGCATCGTTGAGAATTGAGACTATTAATTTCATTGTCCATTACAAATTTCTGAATATTAACATGTAAGAACTAAAATCATAGCTTAGAAAAGGTTGGAAGAATAATGGTAGAATTTGATGCAGAACTGTTAAATCTTTCATATAAGTGGTTGCTATTTATGGCCTCCAAGATATAACTTCTTATTCATGTACCTTCTTGTTATAGTACCTTTTTGATTATCTGAGTGTCTGCAGATTTTCTTTAGTGATAGTCTTTATTGTTTATTTGATCATAAATCATGTTATTTGTCTTTTGTGTATTTAAGAGATAGGTATTGTAGAAAGGCAATAGTTTCATAAATTATTTTTCAATTCTGGTATTCCAGTCAGGCTCATGGTGTTCATTTCTGATAGAACTAAAAGTAGTAGTTTGCTCATGACAATGCTGTTAATACCAAATGTGCAAGGTGGGATAAAGAATCACTATGTTAAAAATACTGGGCACAGATTGTCATTCTGAATTTGTCTACTTCAAAATATTTCAAACTGAGAACAAAAGCCAAGTCATTCAGAGTGGTTTTTGTATGTTTTCAGGTTGTGTTATTCAGCTTCTTCTCTGCAATCATCATTGCAAGAATGTGACTTTTAGGAGAAATTTAGTGTTCTTGCTTAATTATGTGAATCTCAGAATAAGTATTGCATTCCTTACTTCCAGAGATTTTGTAGTCCCAGTTTCTGCAACCAGTCAGCCTGGATTGAAAATTTTGAGTTTCTTTGAGATTTCAATATAGAATTCTCTGTTCTTCTGAATTGCTTGTGTCCAGGTGTTATTGGAGAAATATCACAGAATGAATATACTCTCTGAAACTAATGTAACCTTTACTGTCAAATAGCTAAGCTCAAATGAATAGATTATAACACAACTGGGAATAGTTACTCTGCTATTGCTATTTGCAGTACTGTTCACAATGCTGCCATACACAAGTGATGAACCTGTTTTGAGAGACTTTGAGGTATCACTTTACTATCCATTCTGGAAAAAAATGGTTCACCTGCAGTATTTTACTAAATTATTTTTTCTTGAATTAAAAAAGAAGAAATAAGCTGTGATTTAAACATCTGATGGTTGGATTGTTAATTCATACAATGTTTTTGCTAAAATGACTGCCTCAGATAATATATGTATCTGTGTATGATAATTAATGTGCAGATAAGTCAAGTGCAGGCTAAATGTTAACTAAACCTTTTATCTTCACCTGACATCTTTTCTGTTCTTTTTTGTTTGTTTTGCCCTCGACAGTCCTACACTAGACTTGATAATTTCTGGTGTGCAGAAGCATATTTTGTTTGCCATTCACTTTCTGGCAGAGTAGCATTTGGCACTATGTAGACTAAGAAAAGTAGAACAATTAAGAACCAAATGCTCTACTTCTACTAGTACTAGAAGTAATACTCAGTTTAAAATAAAAATAAGCAAACCCCACTGCTGTTATACCTATTCTATGAAGTAATTAGTCAGATTATACTTAGCTTGGAAATCAGACATCATGACTGCAAAATGGGTTTTATATATCCTTGTATTATTGATAATGAACATTTCGGTAATAATGAAAATGATAATACAATATTATTTTATGGAAGTACAACTGGCATTATGTGATATTCTGTATGTGCCAAGCTTCCAGCACTTTGTAGGGTAATCTTTTGACTTACTGCTCTATCTAAATCCCAAAAGGTGTATTGTTGTATTTTTTTTGTTGTTTTTTGTGTGTTTTGTTTGGGGTTTTTTATTATACGTGTTTTTCTTTTTTTCTTTGATGGGCTTTGGCCATTTTACCATCATTGGTATCTTAGCTTCATCTCATGGGTCTCATAAGTTCTGGCTGCCAAGCACTGTATGTAGGAACTACTTTGGTCATAAAAATAGTTTTTATAAGAAATGTTAAGTTAGTTCTGTGCTAAGGGCATTTTTATATGGTGTATGGATTGGTTTTCTGTCTGTTTCTGCAGTTTGTAGGGTCTTGCCTTTCATGGTAATCCCAAAAGAGTTTTTCTAAACCTTGTGATAAAACTTCTCTAAAATTGTATCATATTGAGGCTGTCAGAGGTGGAATAGAAGTACCTCCAAGGTAATCATTGGTCTTTATGAACAGTGTTTACTTATGAGTGACAGAGAATCAAGTTTTGAGAAATTTGAACCTCATAAGAAGTCTTGCCTAACTTTACTGATTGTTTGATGTAAAAAGACTGGTTTGGGGAAATCTGGAGGAAGGGTGGCTGTTCAGGGACACATTCTATTTTATCCACAAAGCAACAGGGAATATCTACCAGGTGCCCTTGTAATGTCAGTTGCATTTTGTATAGTGTTAGGGCCACCAGAAAACACATGAAACATTGGCCTTCTCTTCTACATCTGAAAATAACACGTCTGAATAGCAATTATTTGTCATGTGTGTAAAATTGTGGATATAAAACCAGCAGAGCATGTCACTCTGAAAATCAATTCTGAACAATTTGTGCACCATGTAGATGCTCCATAAAATTCGTCTTACACAAAAGGAAATAAATGTATGGGTCATAATGAAGTGTGCAACAGAAGTGCATTTAATTGTGAATTTTTTTATTCTGTGTAAGAACAAAAGGTTTAAAGCAAAAAGCTAACCCCAGTTCCCCACTGTGGTGAGCTGAGCATCTTGTCAATGTGGCCATACTGATCATGTTATCACTATGAGTTTGTAGAACTGTTATTAACATTGGAGAGCAAGAGTCTGCAACTTGAAGATGCCAGATGAGTGAAGTATGTGCATGTGCCTGCAAGCATCCAGCATCTGACTTATACATGTAGAAGTCTCTGGCATGGGTCAGAGAATACAGGAATTATCTAATGTAATTACTTTTTTCCAGTGTCAGGGGTATCTGAATATATTTCTGTTAACATTTTGGGCTTTGTTTGTTTGTTTGTTTTAATGTGAAACCCTATCCTGAAGTAAAACTGAAATTGTGCATAAAAATGAAACAATAGACTGATCAAATGTTTAAGAATAGATTGAAAACTCAATTTCAAACATAAAAGAATATTGAAGCTTGTCATCAAATGTTTAGATTATCTGCATTATTTTTCTTAGGGTACATGGAATTGTTCTGTGGGAAATTGTTTTAAATAGTTGTTTTTTACTCGTTGTCCTTAGGTTCTTCATGACTGCATAAAACTTATACTTTTCTTCCGATCTGACTTTTAGAAATAAAGCTTCATGATACTGTGTATGTTCTTAGATTTGATGTAAGAGATTCAGTGAGGAAAATATGTTCATATGTTGCATATGAAATATTACATAGCTGTTAAATGCAGCGTTATATTACAGCATGCAGCATTTGCAAAATTTTCAGTTAACACTAGCTACCACTCACTCAGTATGTGATGTCTTTTGACTGCACAATTTTAAATGAGAAACCTATAGACTTGAAATAGTGAGAGGCTGCTAAGGATACTTTATTGTAGCATTTGACAGTCCAGTGTTTCCCACTTACCAGGAAGATCGTTTAAAATGTGATGATGGTAATATGTATTTAAGCTTAATGGTTTTTCAAGAAATGTTTTATTGCATTTTGAGGTTCCCCCAGAGTACAATTTTTTATTTTTATATAGTAGAAAATATTAATGTGGATTTAGCATGAGGAAGTTCTGCACATAATATAGGGACCATCTAGAGAGCTAAAAATAGGTATTTCTACTGGGGAATTTAGGATAGGGTACTTGCAAGAACAGAACTGCACCATATTATAAAACCATTTAGTAAAAAAGTATAAAACAAATTGCTAAACTGGATGGCTGTAGTGGGTTGAGGGCAATTTCTGTTGTAAGATTTCTTTTCTATGAAACTCAAACATTGTGAAAGGATGCACACAGGTCAAGGCTTCTGCCCCTCTGGCCCAGGTGATCAGTGCCATAGGCTGGGGTCAGAGGGCACTTGATCTGAAGAGTCCCTGTGCCTGAGTCCTGGCTTGCAGCTGTTTTCTTTTTTTTTGAGTAGCCATGTGTTCCACTTCAGACTCAGCCTTCTGCATGTTTTCTGGCACCGACAAATGGTTTCCCACTGACAGGCACGTTTCTTCACTTTTTATTGGTTTCTCTCTTAGGTGAGCAGTTTAAGCTGCCAATTACTTCATTGCTGCTTAGCCCCCAGCTACTCTCTGACTTTTTCCCACATATCTGGAGCCAATTAGTGATTATTACCTGGGTTACTATGACTTTCTCGCCTCTCATCATGAATATGTTACAAGGACATAAAGTTGTATGACTACTAGCAGTTTAGTTGCTAGCAGTTTTGCTGAACTTTAATTGTTTGGCCTAAATGCTCTGTATTGTGTCACTGTAAAAAGATTCAGATATAATGATACAGGTTAGGGAAATTGCTTCATTTAATCATGTTAAAGATTTTAAACAAAAACATGCTTGGAGTTCCTAGTGTTTGCTTACCTTTTATCAAAGTTTTGTACCAAAATTTAGCCTTTATTTAAAAGTTTATCTCTTCAGTTTCTGATTTCGTTTCAGTATATTGGCTTTCCTGATAATGCAGTCCATTTTATAGCACTATGAATGATGAGATCTACTCTGTAAAGTGTAAATTACTAGCTGATAAAGCAATACCTATAGACCTGTAATTAGTTAATGATAGGTATTATTCACATTTGTTTCCTGATACAGATCTCTCATCTGAAGTGCTTTTTTATACCCAACTATAGTTTCACATTTTTCATTTCTAGAGTGGGACACCATATTTTCCATTTTGTCTAATCATACAGTTTAACACTGTTTTCTTACCCAGAATATCAGTTCAGGAATTTATTTGACCTAAACCACGAGAGCTTTAGTTTTGTTGAATTTTGAGGGTTGGTACTTCAAATTTTCAAAATCTGTGAGACATAAAAGATATTGACTAGCATATATTGTATCTAATTCCCCTATCCTTTCTTTCCTCTTTCCAGTAAGTACTGGAAAATGCTGTAGCAGTAGACTAGAAGTTAGCAAATGCTTGGTGTTACACACATTTTATTTAATTTTTTGTTTTCTTTACTAAAATCAGATGAAGAAGTTGTAAATCAAGCGTATTAAAATTCCAAGTGTACAGATCAGTGCAGGGAATACAGGCTTTTATTTTTGCTTCATCAGCCTCCCTACTATTTTACACAAAATCTTACTGTTAGGGGTTGTGACTTCTAAATTTGTTCAACTATCGCTAGTTGTAGAACTTCCGTCTTGCTCTCCACAGTTTATATTATTCAAAAACTTTAAATATGTTCTGCTTTCAATATGAAAAAGACCATGACGCTATTTAAGAGTGAACAATAAAAACTTAGTTGGTCAGATAAACCAGCAAAATTTACAGCCCTAATAAACAGGAGAACACATTTGAGAGGCTGATACAGGTTTTATTATACTACATTAGGAATGTAGAACTGTAATCCTTGCAGTAGTTCCTTACCATGAATCAGAATCACAATAAACAAAAGAGAAAGCGATTTTGGTAGTTTTGTATACTTTTTAATACTATTTGTTAAATATGAAACTTACAGTCGTCTAGATAGGCAAGAGAGGCATAAAAGTTAAAAAACCCCAAAAAAATGTGTGAGTTCTAAAGACCTTTAAAAATCTCTGTTTTCTGGCGTAGCCATAGCAGTTTGGAGATGCTTTATATTATTATAAAAAGGCATAAATTTTCTTTTTGTTTTATCCCTTCTTAGATAGTAGTGAACTGACTTCAGCAGATAAGTTCTCCAAACATAACAGTAGTCTTTGTTGCAGAGGTAGTTCTGAATGTAGATTATATATTGAAGGGGCATACTGAAGGGAATTTATAAGCAGGAAAATCAGTGAGAACCTACTCTAATTGATCTGTGGTAGCATATTTCCAAGAAACTAGATTAGACATAATTATCTTTGTAGGTTAAGCAACCCTCTTATCCCCATTGGTGTGCTTACATAATATACATTTTAATACCATCTCACAGTAAGGCTGCTGATAAACCATAGAAGATGTGCCAGTTCCTGTTGCCTTTCTTTCTCAGAAGAGATATCACTATTCCTGGAAATACAGGTTTTCTTCCTCATCATCTTTTTGATGTAGCTTGTTATGAGCAGTTGTAATTTTCCAGCTAGCTTGACCTCAGGTGTTTTGTTGTTCTAAAGGAAGATAAAAGGTGATGTGAACAATTGGATGTTTTCCCTTCCTTTGGAAAGAGGGATGTGCAGCTGATGTTATCTAGTCAGTCTGCTGATGGGAGGAGAAGAATCGTGATTTTTTTTTGTTTGTGTGAAGAAAAATGAGCTTCTGTGAGTGGAGAGGTATTGCATATGTAGAGTCTCAAGGTAATTGTAAAATTTTTGCATTATGTTACCGTATAAACACTACTAGGAAAACAGCAGATTAAGTTTTGACATTCAAGAAACCATTAAATCTTGTGACTACAGCTCTTACTAAGTGTATATTAGAGAAGGAAAGTGTTTTCTCTATATACCCAACCTGCTTCCATGACTGAAACACTGTCAGAAATGTGTGAACTTCTTGAAATGCCGCTCAGTGGAAGGATTTTATTTTTCATCAAAACTGCCAGTGTTAAAAATAGGATCTGGCAAACATGAGGGCTTTGCAAGTGCCGTCTCATTTTGTTTCATCTCTCTTGCTAGGGTTTAACCTATTCAGAAGCTTTTGTTTCTGTTTTTTTTTTTTCCACGTCTGAATCATTTAGAGGAATAGGCTACGCCAGTTACCAGGCAGTTGGGAATGAACTGTTCCCTGTACGAGGGCTGAAGGCTCGGCTACTCAGCTGAAGTGCATTTACACCAACGCATGCAGCATGGTGAATAAGAAGGAAGAACTGGAAGCTGTCATAGGGCAAGGAGGCTATGATGTCGTTGCCATCACAGAAACGTGGTGGGATGACTCATATAACTGGCGTACAGCTATGGTGGGGTACAAACTCTGCAGGTGGGATAGGAAGGGTAGGAGAGGAGGCAGGGTAGCCCTCTTTGTAAGGGAGGACTTGGACACCATTGAGATGGATTGTGGCGATGAGGAGTTTGAGTGCCTGGGGGTTAAAATCAGAGCAGCCCATAAGAAGGTAGATTTTGTGCTGGGAGTCTGTTACAGGCCACCCAGCCAAGGAGAAGCAGCTGATGAACTCTTCTACAAAGAGCTGGGGTTAATCTCTAGATCAATGCCTCTTCTTGTGGGAGACTTCAATCTTCTTGATATCTGCTGGAAGTACAATAGAGCCAAAAGGAAGCAGTCTAGGAGGTTCCTTGAGTGCGTGGAAGACAACTTCCTTGCACAGCTGGTGAATGAACCAACAAGGGAAGGTGCCCTCCTGGACTTGTTGTTTGTGAACAGGGAAGGCCTTGTGGGGGATGTGGCAGTAGGAGGACGCTTAGGACTACGTGATCATGAGATGATAGGATTTTCTGTTCTAGGTGAAGTGAAGAGGGTGGTTAGCAGGACAGTAGCATTAAATTTTGAGAGGGCAGGCTTCGAACCCTTTAGGAGGCTGGTTGGCAAAGTCTCATGTGTAGAGAGTACTTAAGGGCAAGGGAGCCCATGAGGGCTGGGAGCTCTTCAAAAAGGAGATCCTAGCAGCTCAGGAGAAAGCCATCCCCGTGTTCTGGAAAAAAAGCTGGCAGGGGAAAAAACCAACTTGGTTGAACAGAGAGATCTTGAGTGATATCAAGAAGAAGAGAAATGTTTATTGCCTCTGGAAGAGGGGACAGGCCTCTTCGGGTGGACTACAGGAGGGAAATGAGATTGTGTAGAGAAAAAATCAGAAGGGCTAAGGCTCAACTAGAAGTCAGATTGGCAAAGTCTGTGAAAGATAACAAAAAATCTTTCTATAAATATATAAATAATAAAAGAAGAACTAAGGAGACCATACAGTTCCTATTGGTAGCAGAAGGAACAACAGTGACAGGGGAAGATAAAAAGGCTGAGGTACTCAATGCCTTCTTTGCCTCAGTCTTTAATTGTAAAGAAAGTTATTCCCTCTGTGTACAAACCTGGAGCTAGAGATGCAGAAGGAGGCTCCCATGATCCAAGAGGAGGTGGTCAGAGCCTTGCTTGCCCAACTGGACACCCACAAGTCTATGGGGCTGGACGGGATTCACCCAAGGGTATTGAAGGACCTTGTGGATGTGCTGGCCAAACCCCTTTCCATCATCTTCCAAAAGTCCTGGGAGACTGGGGAAGTTCCACTGGACTGGAGTCTAGCTGATGTAGTGCCCATCTACAAGAAGGGTTGCAGGGAGGATCCCGGGAACTACAGGCCAGTCAGTCTGACCTCAGTGCCAGGGAAAGTCATGGAACAGGTGATCTTGAGTGCTATCATCAAGCACATACAAGAGAGCTGGGTGATCAGGCCCAGTCAACATGGGTTCACAAAAGGCAGGCCTTGCCAAACCAACCTGATCACCTTCTATGACAAAGTGACTCGGCTGCTGGATGAGGGAAAGGCTGTGGATGTGGTCTTCCTGGACTTCAGTAAAGCCTTTGACACAGTTTCTCACAGCATTCTGCTACGGAAACTGTCAACCTCTGGCCTGGACAGGCGCACAGCCTCCTGGGCAGAAAACTGGCTGGATGACTGGGCCCACAGAGTGGTGGGAAATGGTGTTAAATCCAGCTGGAGGCCAGTGACAAGTGGGGTTCCCCAGGGCTCAGTGCTGGGTCCAGCCCTGTTCAATGTCTTCATCAATGACCTGGATGAAGGCATTGAGTGCACCCTTAGCAAGTTTGTGGATGACACTAAACTGGGTGGAAGTGTTGATCTGCTAGAGGGTAGGGAGGCTCTGCAAAGGGGTCTGAATAGTCTGGACCACTGGACTGAGTTCAATTGGATGAAGTTTAACTAGGCCAAATGTCGGGTCCTGCACTTGGGGCACAACAACCCTATGCAGAGCTACAGACTGGGAGAATTCTGTCTAGAAAGCTGCCAGGAGGAGAAGGACCTGGGAGTGTTGGTCGACAGCTGACTGAACATGAGCCAGCAGTGTGCCCAGGTGGCCAAGAAGGCCAATGGTGTCCTGGCTTGTATCAGAAACGGTGTGACCAGCAGGTCCAGGGAGGTTATTCTCCCTCTGTACTCCGCATAGGTGAGACCGCTTCTTGAATCCTGTGTTCAGTGCTGGACCCTTCACCACATGAAGGATGTTGAGGCTCTGGAGCAAGTCCAGAGAAGAGCAACAAAGCTGGTGAAGGAGCTGGAGAACAGGCCTTATGAGGAACGGCAGAGAGAGCTGGGGTTGTTTAGCCTGGAGAAGAGGAGGCTGAGAGGAGACCTCATTGCTCTCTACAAGTACCTGAAAGGAGGTTGTAGAGAGGAGGGAGCTGACCTCTTCTTCTAAGTGATAGGGGACAGGACAAGAGGGAATGGCCTCAAGCTCCACCAGGGGAGGTTTAGGCTAGACATTAGAAAAAAAATTTTCACAGAAAGGGTCATTGGTCACTGGAACAGGCTGCCCAGGGCAGTGGTTGACTCACCTTCCTTGGAGGTGTTTAGGGCATGGGTGGTCGAGGTGCTAAGGGGCATGGTTTAGTGTTTGATAGGAATGCTTGAACTCGTTGATCTGGTGGGTCTCTTGCAACCTGGTTATTCTATGATTCTATGATCTGGAACAATATTTCTTCTATAAAACAAGAGTACAAGAACTGCTGCCTGGCACTGAAATAAAAAAATTGCATTCATGTTTGGGTATGTTTTGTGTTATATATTTTAGACCACATGTTTTCCTGACATTCTAATCTACACTTGTTGATATGGCCAATGGCCAGAATAGTGATAAAGAGGCTATTAGGATGAATTGTGTTCGACTAATGAGGAAGGACTAATAAAACGTTTTTTGATTTAAAAAGCAAGAACAACAAAACTTATAGTGACAAAACTCCCGCTCAAACTGGCTACATTTTATTCTTAGCACATTTCACTAATTCCACAACACCTTTGAGTGCTTATTTTAAAAGCAGTCTTGGATATGCAGTCTTCCATGATAAGTTCTTCCAGTATGTATTCAATAGCATATAGATGGTCTTCTCCCTTGCTGAGCTTTTTGCAAGCCAAACTTATTTGAAAGAGTGTGGATTAGCAGAGTGTAAATCATTATTAGTAACACCTTTACAACTTTTGTGTTTATAACTTCATTGGACATGCTTTAGTGTTTGATAGGAATGCTTGGACTCGATGATCCGATGGATCTCTTCCAACCTGGTGATTCTATGATTCATGAGGCCTTCTGAGGAGAAGTGCTGAAGTCCAGGATCTTGATTATACTGTGATAATCTTGACCTTTTTGTCCTTTATGGAATATGTATGGTTACTTAAGAAGCAGCCGAATTCTTGTAGACCTGAACAGAGCTTTTAAAACCAGCTTTCTTTTTGTACTTTTCTGATAGACTGCAGTGTAGACGTATACTATTGATAGCAGTAGCTAGTGATAGTCCTGGAAAATATGGAAGAATTGTATCACACTTCTAAGTGTGCTGAGAAGGATTGTCCTGTTCCAAAAACATCTTGAATAATAGCTTGTGTTTTTGAGGAGTTTATTTGTAGCTATATGTTTTACTTTGTGTTTGAATGACTAAGCTATACAATAATCATGATGGTAATAATTGTGTTAGCTATATTTTTTTAATCATCTTTAATTCCCTGCCATTGATATTCACGACTGTATGAAAGCAGCATGGACTTATCCTATCTTAAATACAGAACACAGAAACCAATATACAGAAATATCTGTAAATGTTATTCTTAATAGTTAAACCCAGTTTAAAGCCCTTGCAATGCCTCTTAATCAATTGCTTACCATTTACTATGAGGTCAATATTGATTGTGTGAACTTTACATAGGCAAATGTGATTAGATGCATGAGTCCAACCCCAGAGCTTACCTGTAATTGTTCCTTCAATGCATGACTGTATGGGTATATTTCCTATAGTGTTTCCCAGCCTCTACTTGCCCCCTCCCTTACAGCAATTTATGATGCAATCATCTGTCACACAGCAAACTACTGTTGTTTCACAAATCTCTCATTTCAGCCCCAAGTTTTTCTTTGATTGGACTGTAAGCTTATGTCCACTGAGTCTTGCACTTGAAGGCAAGTTCCTTATGTTTTGTTTCCGTTTAATCATTTTTAATTGCACAGTTAAGACAGATGTCTATACAAAAAAATAGGCTTGATTCTTGGTTTTGTGTCCAATTAATATTTCTTTGCTAAATTCCAAACACTTTTATCTATGTGTAAACCAGTGGAATGGCAAAGATAGGAAGAAAGAACATTCTGTTTTGTGTTGGGGTTTTTTGGATGATACATGAGAAGACAGCAGATCATATTCAAAGACTAGACTGATTCGTCACATTTGTATTTGGAAAATTTACGTAGTATTCAACAGCTGAGCCTACTGCACCATTTTTGTTGCCGCTAATCAGAAACAAATTGTTGTATAACTTAATTTTGTACTACTTAACTATTTACTTTTTGATACTTAACTGAGAAACTTGCCATCTGAATATTTTCAATAGTGAAATATCTCAAGAGGAGAAAGTAAGAGGTTTTTTTTTTAAAAAAGTCACTTTCACTACAGGATTGGCTTGCTGCTGTCGGCATGCCAAGTTTGAAACCAGATTGGAAATTAGGGAGTGTGTTACAGTACCATTGCTGAGAATAGATGTTCATCTACTGCTGAGAAAATATTAAATAAATCCTTTATGGGGAGTGATAGAGGAACACCATGGAAAGCACCTATTAAATGTGATCACTAAGTGAAAACCCATGTGCCTCTATTTTTGGACCAGTCAATTTTTGTATCTTCCATCCTCAGTTACATATATTTGCCATTCCTTACAAAAAACTGGCTAATACATATTCACACAGAATATGCTATAAATTTTATCAGTCTGTTGAAGTATTTGAAGTACATTTATAGTCCTAGTATTAATAAAAATATTCATTGCAGAAGTAGCTACACTATTACTAAAAGTGCCTCGAAAACAGGTTTCTCCTTAGCTCTGGTTATTATTTTTACTCTAAACTGTCATCTCACTGTGCACTAGCAGAGAAGTTATATCTTTTTGCCCTTTGTTATCATGCTGTGCTCATCCAGGAGTGTGAGTTTCTTTCTTTTTAACATAGATGTGGGCCTAGCCATGAGTGTAAAGAAGAAGATAGTCAGCATATGCAAAAAGGGAGAAATAAATTTGATCAAATGCATTGTTCCTGACCGTTCTTGATTCTTTTACAGCTGGGCCTCTTGGCAAAGTTTTTTATTTTCCAGAAGAGATTTCAACTTGCTCTTCATTTCAAATTTTTCTTCTCACCAAAGATGTGCTTTCCTACCGAATCTCACCCTCCCTCTATTGCCTTTGAATTTGTTCAAAAATATGCCACAAGAAACTGCATTTCATTACTTTTTAAAAACATGAGTGAAAGGATTTCAAGAGAAGGATGTGCAGAAACTGAGTATCAGCTCAAAAGTAAATGTTTCAAATAATCAAGTCTGCCTCAAAGAGCAAAACATTTACAGTTTATAAATTGTAGCTTTCCCTAATAGGTTTATTACGATACTGTCCCACTCATCACAGATGTTCTATTTTAGTTTGTTGAAATTAGAATAGCTGGGTAGAATGTTGATTTCTAGTCTTCTGTTTTTCAGAGACTGTCAAACAATATTACAGTATATAAGACTGATGCTTCTAATATTTAGAATGATGTGCCAGTGCTAGACCTTCTACTGTGTATTTGCTTCCAGTCCTTTTATAAAGAGAGTTTTACCATACTTAATGCTAACTAGGGTTTCTCAGTCTTGTGGTTATAGTGGAGAGAATATGGAAGTCTCTTTGCTCAAAAGTTTGTTCAGACAAGAAATTCTGAGTCCTATTGTCAGATAAGTTCCTCCAAATCTTTGCTATTAATTGCATAAGTATGACTTTTTACTTTGTTAAAATCCATGATTCTCCAAATCATAGAATCATGGAACAACCAGGTTGGAAGAGACCCATCGGATCATCGAGTCCAACCACATGTCATTCAAATGTCATGTCATGTCAACCAAATGTCATTCAAATGAGTCAAAGAGCTACTGATTCACATTATAGGAGAGAGGCCAAGTAACTTTTTTTAAATCGCATTATCTGTTTTCAATATTTGAGGTAAGGAAGGTGTGTCAAATGAGAGGCTATTAAGATGACCTATTAATTTCTAACTTATGTTCACAGAAATGCTAATTCACACAATATTGAAGAAAATTGTTTCACTCTTGAAAAGAGTTTGTGTTAGAAAATAATTTTTCTTAACATGAGCTGAAATCAAGCATATGACAGGGGAAGATACAGTTATATGGGCATATTAGTCTGTTTTGAGATTAATGATCCTCTCCTCAGAAGATTATAATATATGCTATTCTTTGATCACTGTCAAAAAAATGAAACCATCATATATTCCTTCAGAAATTAGTGGTTGTTTCTTTTTTTGGTGTTTTTGGGGGGTTGATTTTGTTTTGTTTCAGTACTGAACCCTAAACTTCCTCTAAAATTCTGTGATATCAGATATCTTTAAAAGTTACTGAAGCTAGAGGCTATTCAGACTGGTTACTGATTTTATTTCTTTTGCTAAGCTGAAAAATTTCTTGACAAACTTCATTGTGTGGTTGTGTTGGGATTT
This sequence comes from Coccyzus lansbergi, assembly GCA_033558105.1. Taxonomy (NCBI): domain Eukaryota; kingdom Metazoa; phylum Chordata; class Aves; order Cuculiformes; family Coccyzidae; genus Coccyzus; species Coccyzus lansbergi. The sequence continues at coordinate 1,903,957 of JAUMJK010000486.1, forward strand.
TTTTTTTCATTTCTTAAGCAGATGTTTGTCTTCTATGTGAGACATAAATTGTAGGATGTGGTAGAGGTGATGAAGTTTGCATTTTTCATAGCCTTCAAATATTGTTGTAAAGTCACCAGCTGTTTTCCCATGGGTTTATCACTCAATGCCCTACTTACATGATCCTTGAAACTCTGAGAATGACAGATTTCAGTGAGTCTCTTCTTGAACCAAATAATATATATTTGCTTAATTAGGTGAAACATAATCCTGAAATATGAGATTTCTATTTTTTCAAACTCTTAGAAACCCTTCTTAAATGCATAAGCCCATATGTTCCTCATGCTGTGCAAAACTGTTCAGGAGGAACAAAGCCAGTTAAAAATTCAAAGAAGTGGAACCCCATAGCTGAAAAAGATATGTAATGTTGAGAGTTTACACCAAGACTTCAAACTAGAATTAAGGAATAAAGGCAATTCAAAGCCACCAAACTTTAAATTTATGTTGGTGACTGGAGGATTCCTGACAGCTCAGGTCAGATCTCTTAAAGACATGTCATAAACTGGCAAGGACAAAATGAAACAGCAAGTCCGCCTTTAGGCTTTGGAAATTATGTACAGGACTGCTTTGACCTGAATATGATAGGACTGGAAAGAGATGTTATTCTGAGACAATTTTTATACTACTTTTTTGCAGTATAAAATACTGTGTGTTGAAGAGGTAAAAAACAGAATAACTGTACATAACTATGAAACACCTCTCAAATTAAGTTTATGGATGTCACAAGTTTAAAATGAAAGCTTTAATATTAATAAAAATGCCATTAAAGGATAAATATTAATATATTTTCTGCAATAAGAGAGCCAAAGAAAAAGAATAGTTGAAGGGGGAAATATCCCTTCCTAATTCTTGCCCCATCCAGTCCCAGCAAATTTTGCTCATTGCATAAATCCTGGAGTAGTATTTATTAGAATCATTTTCCTGTAAAAGGTATACAGAAAGGAAACAGGTAGGCAGCTGTATTTCTAATCTCTATGGTTACTGAATATGGATTATGGACAATTTTCTATGTGTTTATTTAATGCTATAGTGAAACCAATGAGGAAATTAAAATACATTTTTTGAAGAAGGATCTGGACAGTACAGTAAACATTGTTTAACGTTCTGGTTCTTCTCCACTGTGTTAAGTGTTTATTTTCCACTGTGTGTATGAAATAATTCAAGGAAAAACAGTATATGACCCTAGATCTAGTAAGGTTAATGTGCACAGATACAATGTTATAATAAATTAGGTGTTTTTTTCAACTTATTGTTTGATTTGTCAACTTCAGTGACTTCCTTCAAGTGATACATCCTAATTTTCAAAGTTGAAACAGCATAGTGTAAAATCTTTAGTCTCGCTTTGTTTCACAATAGAAATAGCTCATTTATTGCTGTCTGCAGTTGCTTGTCTGAGACATGTTTTTGTCCAAAACAAAACTTTACCTAGTGCTCATGATTACTTACTTAAACATCTTTTTCAGGAAGCTACGACCTAAAATTCTTTGAGAGGCCAGGTAAATAGTAATTTCTCTTCTTTGATCATTGACATTCCACCAAGAGCTGTTGACATTCCACCAAGAGCTCAAAGAAGCAGGATTTGCCTTTATGGAATTCTACCCATTCTTTCCTGTTAGACTTAGCTCATTCTGAAGGTGCCTGGCTTAATAATGATGAAGGTCATTGCTGATATTTTTTATGAAAGATAGCCACATCATGAGTTGCTTAGGCAACCTTCAGTTCTTATGTGAAGCTAAAGAGTCAAGGCCAGATTTAATCCCTCTGTGAATACTAGCTGATCAAGACTATACAATGTATAACCTAAAATATAACTGCTAAATAGTATAACCTAAAAATTACTGCTAGGTTTTGTTTGTTATTGGTATAGTAACAGTTCACTTTTAGAAGTGTTGTTTAGTAAGTCTACTTCAAATGTTCAAACCTAATTAAACCAATTTTCTGTTAAAATGAAATTTCCCATTTTTAAACAAACTGTAAGCATAGTTTATGGGTATTTTAATTTATGCTTGTTGGAAACTAGATTTTGCAATATAAATATTTAGATATTCTGTGGCTTCAGAATTAGATTAAGCATATGACTGACATTTAGATTTGTGAAAACAATATCTCTGTGATGATTTATTGTACAAAGTTCTTATGACAATTATTTTGTTATCAATATGTAGTTAATCAATTCTGAATATATGATTAGTTCAGAATGTACTAGAGAGGCTTTTGGTGATTTGATATGGTTTATTTCTATAAGTACTTAGAAATGTTTAAAATATCCTAATTGATCTTAACTAAACAGTCACAAAACAGAAGGATAGACAGCAAAAGAGGCAGTGGAGCAGAAGAATCTGTCTTGTTTGTGACCTACCAAGCTATCTTGGTTTGGTTCTGGCTAATTTATGTAAATAAGAAGGTTGACCTGCTGCTTCATTTTCAGAAGAATATTTAACATATTTACCTGTTGTTTGATGAATGAAGGTGAGAATTTAAATAATCTGTATGTATATAGACTGAATGATTAGTCTAAACTATTGTCAGGGAATTTAAAGTCATGCTGTGCTGGGAATACTACTGATGCTCTGTGTTAATTCTTGAAAGAAAAATATTTTAATTTGGAAAGCCATAATTCCCACTAGTATATCTGAATTCCTCTATGATAGAAATCATATGTCAAATATCTTCCTTCCTAAGCGGAGGGACAAAAATGAGTGAGCATGAAATATTTCATGTTTTGGCTAGTAGACTGTTTAGTATAACTATTTCATTCTACTGCTGTGTATTTCACTCTGGGAGCCTGTGATAGCTTTATGCTGACCTGATAAGTTGCCTGGACCTATTAGTGGCTGTCAATAAAGTATTTCTATATAGTGTTTTAACATTTAACTAGACTTATGTAATCAGCATCCCTTGACATTACTGTGTTAACTATACTAATTAGTAAACCACCGTAGTGTTTAAAGTGTGCACTTGACATTTTTCTTCTTTGAACATTTTGATTATTTGACAGTCTCCGAATGTGGAAAATAGACATCTCACTACATTTTTCTTTCTTTTTTAATTTAGTTAGAGGCAATAGAAAGGAAAATGTGTAATTTTCACACTTTTAATACCATGCCTCTTCGCACATGTACTGAGTTTACATGAAGCAAAACATATTTTAATTCCCAGTGTTGTTTCTATTTCAGGGCTTTTTGGGATACTTTTGTAACTTTAAGAACTACGTGATGCCTTCTGTAAAACTGTAAAAAGTATTCCTTTTGTGGAAGAGTTACTGCTCTGCAGAAAAGGAAATTTGAGATGGCACCTTCATTCCACATTGCAGCTCATGTGGGCTTTTTACTTAGTGGAAAATCAACTTTCTGGCATTAAATTTTGCATATATGGTAACAGAAAGAAGTATTTCTTTACAGAAAGAAGTATTTCTTTCTGTCTTATGATGGAACTTGCATTTAAATGTCATTTGGGGAAAAAAAAAGAAAAGAAAAACTATATCAGTTTTGCTTGATGAAGTAATCTTAGACGTTGGGTAGAGGTATACTCTTAGTGCATGTATGCTTCCTATTAGAGTGCAGGTATTTCAAGACAAAATTCATAAGCTTAGTCTGTACTAACAACAGATGTTAACACTAATCAAACTGCAATCCCCTGGGTTGCCAGTAAAGGCTTAAGTAAATATATTTATATTATAATATATAATTTTTATAATATCTATATAAAATATTTAAATGTAATTTTAGGTAATATTTAAATATATAATTCTAATATATATTTACATATATATAATTAAGCCTTAAATAAATAAGCATGTCTGAATTCAGTGTAAAATGTGTAAATGTCTGAATAAAATTTGAACTTAAAGGAACTGAAGAAAGGAGACATAACCTTGGAGTAGCTCAAGAGGCTAGTTTATATAGTAGAAATGCTGTATGTTGTAGTGATTGGAACAAAAGAATATGTGGGTTGGTGCTGGAGGCAGAAGAAGCTAGAGTTAGTAAATGAAGAGGGAGAAACTTTCACAAAACAGAAAAAAACCCCCAGTGCTTTGTGGAAAAGAGCCAAAAAAACAGTCAACCAGTGCAAATATTTATGCACAGGGGAGATTCTGTGTCAGTGAATTACATCACTTCTCAGGGCTGTGGAAGATTTGGTTCCAGATCTTTTTGGATCATAAACATGGTTACCCTTACAGATGAATTTAATGCAGGTCATCATTGGTATAAAATATCTTTGGATGACTAAGACTTGTCTCTTATACCTCATTTGTAGAAGGGAGGGAACGGCATGTTAGTCTCACAGAGATGATAAGTAAGCAAATAAATTAAGATTATGAGTGCTGAGGTATTATGGGGCATGGCTACACTAAATCCGTGAAGATAACTCATTAAATGACACTGCAGAGCTCCTCAAGTCACTACTGAGTTTACTTGAGAAGCTGTGTGACTGCTTAAGGAGGTCTTGGGCACTGTGAGATGGTTCTTGTGAGGGCAAAGCTTAAGGCTTAGCATAGAGCAGTTAAATGGCTTTTAGAACACCACCTTTGTATAGGTCTGTGTAGCTCACATCCCAAAACTCTGTGGGCATCTCTGCACCATGCTATTCTGTGTACTATTGTCTCAACTTCAGTGCCAGTGTTGAGTGTAGCCTAAAAGAAAGCAGTATGGATTGTAGCAAAGTCTGAGAATGTTGTACTGCAAGTTTAAGTGCTTCAGAGGGTTATCAGAGGAAGAGATCAAGCCTTCTGGGTGGCACAGGATGAGACTTTGTTGCCTGAGCTGCTGCACCATAGCCATGACTGACTTCTAAATCTTTGTGTGTTCAACTAGTCACTAAAGGCAGCCAGGGAGCAATGCTGTGCCATAAAGCATTGTGCTTGTCTTCTATACTCCCAGATTCTCAGTTTTATACATTTGTATTTTATCAGTATGCTTGGTAATGTCTTCTTTCTTTGAGGTTCTTTGGAAATAATTTCGAGAGGGTGGATACCTATTTTCTGCTGAGAGTTATTTTGGAATAGAAGGAAAACTAATGCTGTGCTTAGTTTTATGCTTTGATTAGCAAACAAACAAATGCCACATCTTTGATTTTTTTAATTGTTTGTGAAGAATAACATGTTATAGATGTATTGTGCATGTGATCTGTGTGAACTGTAGCTCACTGACAACCATCAGAGTTGTGGTTATGGTAACTGCATGACCTGCATTGTTTTCATCTCACAAAAAAGCAAAACTCCATATTGCCTATGGAAAAGAATGTTTAAATCATGTCTGGTATTGTAATGTTTTTGTTTTACTTAACTGTCACTGCCATTACTTATTTGCCCTCATATTTAATTATGTAATTTTATAAGACACTATTGTTAACTTGGTTTCTGGCTGTATTTGGCTTATTTTTATTTTTAATAAATACACATTTTAAGGAATACAGTCTTACCCACCAATACAAATTTCTAGGTATTCCATGAATGGGAATTGTCATGAAATAGTTTATTTGAATGGTATTTGTCAGAAAATTTGGAGTGATCTCTGGAAACTGGGGTGTAGACAGTGATACTTTATATTATATTGGAAAATACTTGTTAAAATACTTACTAATGTTAAGTTGTATGCATTATAATAAAGAAAATTCTGTTAAATATTTTGAAGACTCATGTTGCCATCAAGGATTAACTGAATATACTACCTAATAAGTTGATATACATGCCAAATTAAGTTTGATTAAAAACTTGTAAAAGATCTGCTGAAGGCAGAAAATTTGGATTCCTTTTTAGCAAAGATTAAATAAACTTATTAAATAGTTGTTACTGCTAAACTAACTGAATACACTATTGCAAGCAATCCTTTTTTCATATCTCCTCTGATGATATATATTGTCAAGATCATGCCTTAAGGTCTGACCTCTGCTAGGAGGGAATCTTGACAGATGGCCTATTTAGGATAAACAGGATTCCGCTTATTTAAGTTATAAATAATTACTGACCTACTGACCTAATGCTGCGATTACTCGTAACAGCTTAAATAACTAGTCCCTTACATAAGTAAAGTATATGTTAACATAAAAGGTAATAATTATGTGAATAAACATTTCAATAATACTACTCTGATAATTTTCAACTGCAATTTCCAGAAAAAAAATACAAAACTAGGCCGTAGAAGTGAATGTGTAGGTACAAAATTATGACTTAATAGGTGAAATAATACTTTATTTAAACGGGATTCTCATGAGACATTAATAGTTATGGTGGCATAATTACTGGAAACAATTATTCTCATCTCTCTGACTGCTGTCAAAAAGTAAATTAGGAATTACATGGAGAAATTGAGTAGGAAAGAAAAGAGTTGAATTATGTAGTCCTTCTAGTTTTTATGTTTGTAGTTAACTTAGTGAAATAAAGAGAATGTTTTGCTGAATAGATAATAAATCTGGAGAGGTGCCAGAAGATTGAGTAAATGTCAGTATGGCACCATAAACTGAAATTAGTAGAATTCTTAAGAGCATTTGCAAATAGTTTCAAATTAAGCCTGAACCTAATTTACCATAGGACTTTTTTTAAAAAAAAGTGGCAAACAAAAACTTTAAATAATATTAAGGAAATACCATTCTAAAGTATCAACGTATTACTTATCATTTGATAAGCATTTATTTAATGGCAAACTTTTATGCTATGTTTTTTTGGGAAATAAAGCACAAAGAGTCTAAACCAAGAATGAAACATGCTTTTACAAATCAGTAGTTTCTAAGCAATAGGATTTGCCTTTCTTTCCAGTAGTGATGACCAACATCACGGGAGCTGGATCCAAACTGAGCATGAGGTTTCTGTGTTTAACATTGTCAAATAAAGATGGTTTATGACTGCCCAGAACATTGGATTTGACAGAACTTCTGTTAAGAATACTTTTCTGAAAAAAGGTAGATACTTCCCTTGGACCATGCATGGTCGTAACACACTTTGACATGTGTACTGCTGGAACTTCAGTCAATTGAGATTGAATGTTATTTTCCCTTTGTTCTTAAAAACTCATTTAAATTCAGTATTAATTACCTATCCTTTGAAACAAGGGTGTTTGTCTTTCAGACACCTAAACTTTATTGGATTTTTTTAAAAAAATCTACTTCTGCTTTCATATTTTAATTCAATAGTGAGCTCTGCCAGATTCAAAGTGGATTTTATCTTACAAAATAAATATACTCTTCTCTAAATAAACCACATAAAAGTGAAGACTTTTCCTTTTGCATATGCATAATAAAGTCCAATATATTCTTAGTTTAACTTCTTATGCCCTGTGCATTCAGTTAACTGCATGCATGCACTAACACTGTGAGAGAGTTAATGCTTTATCTTGTGAATTTTTTTGCTTATTACATTTTATGCTTTCTCCATGGCTTCCCCAAAGAACTTCTGTCTGCCTGTGGTGCTTAGTATAGTTTTAACATATAGACTTACCAGTCATGCCTTTCTTTTTGATTGAAGCTTTGGTTTAAGCTGCTTGACAATCATGTGTGGTTAAATATATGCAAACTCATAGAGAAAAAATATGTACTTTTTTCTTGTTCTGAAAACTATATTTGTTTCAAGACCATTCTCCTTTCTACTTGGAAGTCTGATACATCTGGAATTTACACAGAGGTGTCCTGAGGGAAGGATTAGGCACCCTTTTACACATACTTGTAGGCAGGAACTTGCCAGAGGCAGATATCTGTGCATTGCTCTTGAAAAGTCTGAGGACAATTCCATGGAGATGTCTGTCCTAGGGTGAACAATGCCTTCCCAAGAAGAGTAGTTGTGATATTTAAATATGGAATCAAGATTGCTTATTAAAATAGTTAAAAAGCCCAAACAAACTAGAATTAAACTGCATAGGCAAATACAGAATAGGCAGTATCTACCTGTGTAAAAATTAATTTTTAAAATATTAAAACAGTAGCCATACATATAAGTTTTTGCTTCTAATTTCTCAACATTTTTGTCTTGCAGTCTTCACAAATGCAAAGAGTAGAATTACAATGCTAAAAATTTACCATGTGGGAAAAAATCTGTCATGGTTTCTGCAAAGAGCCTTGAGTGATTTAAAATTGTGTTCTGCTTTAAACAAGAGATACTTTCCATTGTGCCAAAAAAAAAAAAATTATGCATGACTGTAAAGACAAATATCCCCACAATTTTTCTGTCTATAGTAACCCAAAGCTCTCCTTTTGAAAGCTTTCAAAGATTTCTTGTCATTCTTTGCATGTAACGTTTATGGAGTAGCTAGACAAATTAATGTTTGCCTCAATAATTTTTGTACCAGTTATCTTAAACGGATTTCTTTTCAATGATTGGACTGTTTTAAATAATGAGTGAAATTTGGATCCTTACTTATGACAAAAAGGAACCAGAGTCCTCAGGGGCTAAGGACAACTTAAAATACATATTAGTGTTACAGAAAAGAATAAAACATAGGATGACTTTAGTTGGAAATGATGATATGGTTAATTATGGTGCATGAACATCAAAGCAGCCCCTTTCATAGTCCCTGAAAATTGATTGGATAATACAGGCAGTAACAGTGTGACGCATTTGGTAAGCATAACTAAGTTAAATGACAACTCTGCTTTGCCTTTACAGCTAGGGGAAATGCATTTATTTGGGCATAATTTGGTTTACTCTTGAAGTAGTGCACTAGAAGCACTTCTGAAGTCAGTCATTAATAAATTTGACAACATGATTGAATTTGGATTCTTACATCCGCTTAGCGAAGAGGAATGTGATTGTGTACATGCAGTAACTATAGAAGGAAACAGGTCTTTTGATCAATACCATCAATTCTAGGTGTCAACGTAGTGATTTGTGGGCAATTGTGCTTGTTTTTTGATGGTTTCTGCAATTTTCTTTAATGAGGCTAGCACATGATGCAAATATTTTAGTGAATTGGTACAGGTACCAGCCTGGAAGATATAATTTTTCTAGTTTGACCTTTGAGGCTACTGAGATTGCAAGATACATTAATTAAATGCCGGACTCATTTGTTTCTTATAAAATTATTCCTCAGGTTGGAGGGGTAGGTGGTTCTTGGCACTTTCAATAAGAAAAGAATTTTTACAGACATTTATTGTGTGTATGAAGCAACTAACTTTTTTCCACTGACTTGAAAGAGCCACCACTGGATTGTACTGGACTGGAATATTTTACAGCTGTTGGCAAGATCGCGTTTATTTTAATATTTTTTTTTTTATTCAGAGATACTTTTAAAGTTTGAGGTTGAGCTTCTCATTTCTATAAATATAAATTTAGAGTAATTATGCTGTTATGCTATGGCTACACTGAATTGTTCTTGTGAAATGCAGTAGTCATAGGATGCTATTGACTCACTGGTTGAGAAAAGCATATAGTTCACTTGTGACACAAAAATAGCACAAGCTTTTAGCACTTTCTAGTGCACCCAGCACATGAATTTATATTCGTATTCAAATTAGAATAATTGATTGCAAGTCACAGCTTGATACGACTCAGAGAAGAGGTACACTAAGAGCAGCAGGGACTGTATTTCTGTTACCAGAGCTCATCAATTGAAGACTGTTTTGCTTTTCAATATTCCTACAGTTCTACTCTTGGAATATTTTGATGATCTGCCAAGTCATGCAGTGTGTTTAGTTGTTGGACAAATACCATCACTTTGATTGCTGTTGGGGATCTTTCATTACAGATAACAAAACTATTCAGCTCAGATAATAAACACTATGTTTTGTGTTCAATTTCTTGTTGTTTCAAGGTAACTGTTAGATCCTGTTAAGGACCAACAAGGTGTAACTTTCTCATATACTTCATCTTAATTCAGTCTTTGTTGAGGCCTTTTGTTACCTGAACCAGATTATATTCCTGAATTCCATACTAATTCTTTTCCCTTACAATGAACCTTCTGGAGGCATCGTGCTTTTATTTCATAGATCTGTTTGATTTTAAGGCATTGTTCTTAACTAACTCCTATTTACTTAGTATTAATATCATACAAGATATCTTTGTTTCTATAGTTCTCTATGTCCCTTTGCTTGCTTAAATTCTAAAAAAGAACTGTCTCATCTGATACAGTATGACTAAAGTATTTTTTTATTTTAAAACAAATGTATTAAGATTTTTTTTTCAGGCAATGCATTTAAGGTGATGGTTCCTTGATTCTATGAAGAAGTGCAGAGTATTTGTTTCACTTGTGATCTGTACAGTGGTAGTCATCATTTTGACTCTTCAGAGCAAAAAGGAGTTGCAAATGTTCCATGTAGTTCTGCACCCCAAATAGAACAGAATTGGAATGTAGCTATATGACCCTCTGCCTTTACAGGTGATATAGAAAGGTTTGATTTATCATTTACTGAGGGATGAGGGTAGTGTCGCTCTTTGTAATATTCTCCTCGCAGGTCCTTGTGGGACTGTTACCACTGGCAAATGGCATGCACCGATCTTGTGTATGCACTCTGCTTTCTACCTGTGGCTAAGGTAGACTGTGGAGCTCTAAGCTAATGTGTTTTTAAAAGGCTGTAAAACTTGGAGAACATAGACTTCTTGCTAGCTGACATTATAGAACATACGCTTCAAATCGTTAAAATGTCATATACCTGTCTTGACTGCATAGAAGCTCGTAATGACTTCAGGTAGTTACCTTTATCATACTGAACCACAGCTGTTGCCTGGGGTTTATGGTTCTTTCTCAGGTCTAAGTACCAGGAGTATCCAGCTGTGCAAGAGTCATTTTATATAATATTCCCTATACCAAGCTGGTTTTTTTACTTCATCTGTAATCAAACCCAAACTGTGGGGTTTTTTTTAAATAATCTCATATATAATATATGGAATTGTATTGTCTCCACCCAAAGCATGAAGAGCACAGGACTCTAGAGATGGTGGAGTTTACCTTACTTGTCTACACTAAACATGTCTCTGGAAGAATTTACTGTACATTGCTTTTAAAAATGAACTCTTTGGACTGGTATAGCACTAGAGTGCCACAAATCACTCAGGAGGAGGATGTAAACAATTCTTTTACTAAACAAGGTGCACACCCTTAAAACACTGGATACAAACCATCACACAACCCACACTGTATAGAGCACTAACAAGAAACCGCAACAGTTGAAGTTACCGGAACACTCCCTCACTTAGCAGCACCGGCAATACGTAGCAATCTACTTAACAGACCTGAGAACAGTATAGAGAGTTTGCTACTGCCCATGCAGAAGCAAAACCAAAAACCAAAACTGCCAGCAGCCCACTGCAGCCATACGTGTTGCAAGGAGGAAAGGGAAAGCAGAGTAAAGGAGAAAAGATTATAGTTTACAAGGTTCTAGTGTAACGACATGAGTTTCTCTGTTGAGCTGAGTTTGGAAGGTGGTCACTTCTGAGAATCACCTACTTCTAGACATCATTTAACCCACAGGATGCCTGTCCATGCAGAGGGTTGGAATAGATAATCTCCAAAGGTCCTTTGCAACCTCAACCATTCTGTGGCTCTGTGATTCTGATAGGCTTAATGCCTTTTTACATATCAGCGGTAAAGCAAGTGGTACCTATTTGCCAAGTTTCAAGTGCTGTCAATAAATGGTGCAGCAACAGCTCATGCTGTTTCATCCAGTTTAACAGAGTTGACTAGTGTCATACCTGATAGAATTCCCCTTCTCTTCTTGTAAACTCCACTTACTGGGCAGTATGTGAAGAACCACCATGACAGGTTCCAGAGCAGGAGAAGCAGATAGTTTATCTTATTTTGAAAAGTCTAAGTGATACTGTAATAATTTCTGCTTGAAATTTTGAATGGAACCCAGGAAATTCCAGAAACATCAGAACAGTTTTGAAAAGACTTTTTACTTTCTCAGAATATTTTTATGTTTCCATTTAAAAAGTCTGGGGGAGTGGGTCTAGCTCTATTTAGAAGTCAGTCTGCAATATAAAAATTACTGGGAATTTGAAGTAGAAATTATGTAGATCATGTAGAAAGTACCTGGAATATGCAGTAGAAGCTTGGAAAAAAAAAATGTGATTATTTGCCTCATATTAAGTGTCTGTCTTACAAAGTTGCTGAGTAGGACATGCAACTGCTTGTCCTGATACTTTTCCCAGTTTTACTTATATGTACTTCATGATATGTTATATATGCAATGAAAAACATTTAAAACATTGATTCTCTCTTTGTATCTGTATACAGATTGTTGAAATGCACAAGTTTTTCACTGGTACTTCCTTTACTCTTAAAAAAACTAGTTTGGCGTGTAAAGTTCTGGTCATTGTATTCACAGAATTAAGGAAGGTATACACTCTTGGGGGGCTTGTGAGAGAGCAGATACTCTGATCCAGTGAAAATCATAACTACTACTAATTTGCTGACGATGAATTTAGTGAGTGCTTCAGTTGAATTTCTCACTGTAGAGCCGTTACTGGGCTGTACTTAGACCCTGGAGTTCTTGGAAGCCAACAACTGAAAACTTTTATAATGAAAAAATTGATTGGACTCTGCAGGTGGTTGACAGGCTATGTGACAGTCTTCATGACACTCATGGCTTACCTCATGTTAAGATATCAAGAGACTGAAAAATTAATAAGAATCAGTTCACCAAATCACTCCAATGTGATAAAGCTAAGGCTACTTTCCACTTATTCCTTACTACAAATTCCACGAGGTTGTGTGGAGAAATACAGCTTTCTGCATTTCATTCTTCAAAATTTATGTATTAATGGTAAGTGTGGAAACAGTAGGGCTGTAGTTTGACTGAATCTGGTAAGATGCAGGCCTACTATAAACACAAGTGTGTCCTTGTGTACAGCACAGAGAAGTATGGCAGAAAAAATAAACCTACTTTAAAAGCATGTAGTATTCATTAACATAAAGTAGACACTACTTTTCCCTGTAAGATCTTTAGCATTATTGTAGTTACATTCCAGATCTATTCAGTCTAGTGTTAACTTCATTTGGACTACTAGGCACTCAATCTGGTTAATCCTTTTCTTATGTCTCATGATGTTACAGAATAAACATTTTAAAATAAAAAAGTCATAAACAACCAGATTATAAATTGCTTCAGATATTGCAGAAACAAAAGTACTCCAAATTATTTTTTGTAATTAATTAGCAAGATTTTGCAATGTAATTAATTAGCAGGGTTTAGCTCTGTTGCATATTTCAAATGAAACGTAGATTGTGGCACTTTAGAAATGTTTATGGAGGTTTCTTACGCTTAAACCCACCAATTTGGTAGTGCTGCATTTTCAGATTGGGTTAGTGTTACCTAAATAACCATCTTGTTACTGTTGCACTTGAAAAAGAAATTCACCTGCCCTTGCAGTTGGCATGTAACATTTTTTGAAGGTGTTTGTATAGTACTTTTTGCTATTTTCAATATATCTCAGTGTAATACTTCAAGATAAACCAGATGTGCTGGTGTGTGGGGGCATGAGGACATGCGCGTATGAGTGTTTCTACACTGTTGATTTGTATTTAATATTATCTACTACTTTAGGGCTCTTTCTAGTGGTTTCAGGAAACATGGGGTATTGCGTCCAAATGTTATAAGGTTTTAGAAATTATGCTAGTCTCACAGTTATTTTGTAATAACATTCTTTAAAAAAAAAAACACCTTTTAAGTTAAAGCGACAACTTTGATGATGAGAAGGCACTGAATTTTCTGACACAGAAATAGTATTAATGTGTGTAAGCTATGCTGAAAGGTTTTTTTCTAACCTGCGTGGCATAACCCCTTGAGTACTTTAAATAAACATGTTCTTCTAAAAGTATGTTTATTCATTCGTGTAGATATAACTTAAAATACTGTTTTTAAAGGCATGCATCCAGAGACGTGCACACAATAAATTCAAATTGTCAATGTTTCAGGGAATCTAAATTATTTTCAGAATTTCAGAAATTGAGAAGGGATAATTGGAAGGAGAAAATGTTGGGCTGGTGCCAAGCGATAGCTCGTAACCCTCACAGACTTCCAAACAGCACAAGAACACCCGAGGTCTCAGGTGATACTTCAAATAACTCTACTTTGGTGAGTGAAAAGTTGCATTTCATGACTATGGCATGTGCAGATGAACTTCGGAGATGTTAACTTCATTTTTAAAAATGTAACGTTTGCCATCAGTTGCATTGCCTCAGTGTGTGAAAGTTTTTAATGTTACAGCTACTTACTTTTTCCATTTGCTATTTTTTTTGTTTTTTATGTTATGCATGGTCCATGCTAACTTGCATGCTATATGTATAAATCAATATTGATGTTTTGTGAATGGTAAAGTCTTTAAATAGGAAATATCCTGATATGAATTACTTATATTCACTTTGATTAATACAGCTGGACATTATCTAAAGGTACCTTTTTTGCTCTTTACTCCTGCTTGTAACAGGAACAAAGTATAACATATCTGAACTTGTGTTAGCGAGATGGATTTCAAGATCATCTTCGCGTGTATAACATGATGTTGCAAGAGATGGTTGACTTTCTGCATGCAAAGGTGTTGATAGGAGATGCCTTACAATGCATATAGTGCAGTTGTCATGAGTTGTATGAAGTTAAGTCACTCAATGAAACCAATTTAATCCTTCAGTTTTTGTTCATTCAAATAAGTCTGTTTACATCAGTAGACTTTTCCAGGTGAGTAAGAGAACTGGTACTTGTATGTAAAGGCCTCAGGCTTCCCTGCATGTAAGAGTAAGAATTGTCTATGTACTTGTTTAACTGTATTGACTTTTTCAGACTACAGCAAAACTGATTAATTGAAATACATTCAATTAAATATGCCTAGTTCAATTTAATTTTTAAGTTTAAGAAAGGCACAGCATTTTCCTATCCTAAGAAGAAAGAGGTATCAGGAAGTACTGCCCTCCAGTTCTTGAAACGTGGACATGATAACATCTAAGTAGAAAGGGGAATAATTGTTTATAACCACTGATGAAATGTAGTATTCCAAAGATTGTGAAGAGAGTTATAAAAGAAGAGACAATGGTCTGTCTGAAGTTCTGGTGAAAAAAAACTCCTACTTAATATGGCAAAATTACCTTGTTCAGTGGTAGATTATATAGAATCTAAGTTTCTAGTAAGGAAGAGAATGCAAAAAGACAGCACTAAAAATTGCAGATTTTATAATTTACTTTGTATCCTGGTTTATTATTATAGCTCACTTTCATCTGAAATTCTTTTCTTTTGGAGATATTTAAAAATTGAGTCATGAGAGAAGAAGTTTCAAGCATATTATCCCTGTATTAAATTACTATTCCTATTACTGTTTTCTGATAAAATTTTATTTATTTACTATTAATATTCAAGTATTACTCATAGTAGGTGATAGCTGTTAGGGAATTTATACCTGTGAAAATTTGCATGTTTTTATTTTTGTTTGACTGCTAAGCAACATTTAATTCAGTTTGATATTCTGAAGATAAACGCTTCAGTCAATCAGATGAGATTTAGAAATGATGAACTGGGAATACAGTTCATAACAGTTGAATAAGTAGAGTTATCATGTTTTAACCTTATTAGTAATTGTGAAAAAATAAGTTTGCCTGAAGGTGTATACACAGCATCTTAGTTGGTGAAGTGTGTAGGAAAACCAGGGATGTAAACAGCTAGGGAAGACAGCATATGTCCGTTAATGTTGTGATTGGCTATAGAATAATAATCTTCACAACAGGAAATAAAGCAGTGATAGCTCTTAAGGCCTGTCAAGCTTTCCTCTTATTTTCTTCACTTCTTGTTCTGTCAATTGTTTCTCTTTCTAACCTTCACTTCTGAAGTAAATGGCACTCAGTATAAGCTTTTTCTGGCAGCATCTTTCCAACTTGTGGGCTCTAAATTCAAAATCCTTATTTTCCTTCTGAATATTTAAAACCTGAAATCTTGTTTCAAATCAGCTTTTGTTTTATTTAGTAGCCTTAGCCCTTCAGTGCTGAAAAAATATAGACTTTGGCACTGGCAAGTAAGACATAAGAAACAGATGATGATAAATTATATAATATTTGTTGTAAGTGTACAAAGCCACTTCCAATGACATGAATTCAAGTCCTTTCTGAATTAAAGGTAATTTTTCAGTGCATTAGAGCTTCTCTGGGGTCTTTATTCTCTTAGTGGGAGTTTATTTGTTCTGTCTTGTGAGCACAGTTGTGGCAGGAAGAAGGAGCTCTTTGCTTCCTTAGAATGTAGGTGGCCAGTCTAGTTTTGGTGGGAAGCAAACTGTAGTGTACAATGCATCTTTTTTTCACCTCTGCTTTATGCATTTTGTGTACATTTCTGATTCAGGATAATGTCTTTCTGTATTTCAGAACTTCAGCTAAGGCTTTTCAAAAGAAACTTTTCTTTCCCTTTAAATATACCTCTCCTCAAAGCGGTCATTTCACAATACCGCTTTCCCAAATGGGGAATGATCTGAAAATTGCAAGTATGTCTTACTGACTTTAATGGAAAGAAATCGTTTTCTCTCTTAGTGAAAGAGGGAAACAGGCTTGTGAAGTAGGAAGAAGGCTATGATCGTTAAAAAATTGCCTTTTTCATTAAGCAAGTAAATGGAATACTGAACAGAAATGTAGGAAAAATAAAGAATAATTAGAATTTAGAGAGCTTAAGAAAATCAGGTATGCCATTTCATTTTACTGGATATTAAGATATTCTAGCCTCAACCAAATGAAATATTGCTGAAATACCTCAGCGAAACTCAACTAAATATTCTTGGAAACATTTTTTCATTATTCTTTTCAACTTAATTATAATATTATCCCCAGGCTTTATCAACTTATTCTACTTTATTTGAAGATTAAAGCCTTTGTGTTCAGTTTTAGCTGCAGTACATGAAGATTGTATCAATTCAAGTTATTATTGATCTCTATTCTTTTCCATTCACTGTTTTTAATACTTATTTTCCCATTTAACTTACTTTCTTGAAAATTTGAGTACGTGGGTTTTTCCCCCGAATATATTTTTTAATTGCTTTCTAGCATGTTTCCTTACTTTTCTATTTCATGGAGGCTTCATCTACTATATTTATCTCTTCTGAAGTAAGTACTAATTCAGACAAACATGGAGATTTTCATATTGTTCTCTATAGGTTTTTGCTTTCCTTAAATTCAGATTAATGTGTTTTCATTTTTCCCTTTTCTCTGATTTTTACTAGAGTTGGGGAAAGAACAGTAATTGATCTTGAAAGCTTGTAATTATATGTAATAGTATTTGCGGCTTTTTGTTGTCTGAAAGAATAACAGATATAATTGAAAATGAACCATTTTAACTTCTTTCATGAGTGACTTGTCTCCGTACTGACAGTATCTATACTGTGATTCTGTACCAAATGTATATATGGTTAGTTCAAATGATTTTCATGGAAATATGTAAATATGTATTAACATTGATTAAGCAGTTTGACAGAAGCAGCTCTGTGTCTATCTTTGCTTGGTGTCTTGTGTTTCGTGGGGCACCAGTTTAGAACTTGAGGATTATCATAATGTGTACTCTTAATAATTCTTCTCAGGATATGGACTAGTCCTCAATTCAGTATGTCATGTTAAATACATGAAGCTAATGGGAACTAAGCACATACTTAATGCTGATTTGTAGTCATTGGTACATTCAACTTTTCCCTGTTGTCTTCCCCACTAGAATTAGGGGTGCATATATGTGGAATTATAGTCATATGAGTATCTAGGCAATTTATGTTTGTATATGCAAATGAAATTTAGAAGTCATGGCAAATGATCAAGCATCTGATTTAACTCTAAGGAAGGATTTTTTAGTAGGCAAGCAAATTATACCCTCTGCTTTTTCAAGAGGAACTAAAATATATTTATCAATTATTTGATTGACATAGGCAGATCCCAGATTGCTGCATCTGATCTATAGATGTTGGCTAAGCAGGTTAATAGTAGACAATGGTCACTCCAAAGTATAATTAAAAAAACAATGGAAAGTGGTTTTCTTGTGCTTTAACCTTAGCAGGCAGCTCATCCCCACACAGCTGCTTGTTCACTCACCTATCAGTGTGATGGGAGAGAGAAGCAGAGGGGAAAAGTGAGAAAAATCATGTATCGAGAATAAGACATCTTAATAGGTAAATTAAAAGTTGCACACACACAAAAAAGAAAACAACAAAAAAAAAAACCAGCAAGGAATTAATTCACTCCGTCCCATTGGCAGGCTGGATGCTCAGTACTGTCCAGGAAAGCATGACTTTCATTATGTGTAATGGTTACTTGCAAGACAAGTATCTCTGAACCCATCTGAATGTTCCCGCTTCATCCTTATTGCCCCCACCATTATATGCTGAGCATGATGTCATATGGTATGGAACATCCCCTTGGTCAGTTGGGGTCAGCTGTTCCAACTGTGTCCCTCCCAACTTCTTGTGCATCCCCAGCCTAATTGGTGGTGGGGTGGTATGAGAAACAGAAAAGCCCATGGTATAACCTGTGCTAAGCGATAAATAAAAGTTCCTTGTGTTATCAGTACTGTATTCATCACAAATCCGAAACATAGCAACATACAAGCTAATGTGAAGAAATTTAACTCTGTCCTATCCAATACCAGCACAGGTTTTCGTCTAGTAATGATAAACTGAGAAGTTGGGGTTTAACTATAAGTTCTGCTGACTGTATGAGAGTTCTGAATAGTGTAAGAATTTATCACTAGATGATCTTTAAAGGTCCCATCCAACTCAAACCATTCCATGATTCTGTAATCTGTATCTAAACCCCAAAATTTAAACCCAGAACCAGAAGGATCTCTTGATCTGAGCTTGAAGTGTTCGGCTGCCTGGTTTTCATGAAGGAAATGTAATTCCTTGCTCAGTGTCCTGTGAAATGGGATCCATCTAGATTTCCCTTAACAGTTCAAAACTGTTGTTAATCTGACAGGATTTGAGGGGATGTTTAAGATCTGTGTTTTAATTTCTTATAAGAAAATTGTGGAGTTTAATATTCAAAAGATAGATGTGAGGAAGGAGTAATGATATAAGTTGGTCTCATCTGAATTAATCTTCTTATTTGCATAACTATTAAGTAGACTTATTAATTAGGCTACAGAACCACCTAGGAAATCCACAATGCTATGCCTACAAAATTCTATATAGAAGCTGCTTTTGGAAACCTAGTACTAACTTTAATATACTTACCAAAGATTGTGCATATATGAATCAAAATTGAAGGTAGAGATTGTACAGAAATGTAATTTCAAAAGAGCATAATAATTCACTTAGCATAATAAATTATATGCTATTTAAACCTTTTCTTAGTGTATACTTCCAGAAGAATAAAAATACAGCTGGGTGCAGCACATTTAATTACACATTGGAAAAAGAAATTGTTGAGACTACAACGTTTTGTGGTTGAGGCATCCTGCTCTTGCTTCTGTATCAGGTAGCTATGGAATCACATACTAGGTCTGAATAATTGTTTTTGTAGGGAAAAGGAGGATCCTAAATATCTCATAGAATCATAGAATCACCAGGTTGGAAAAGACCCACTAGATCATCGAGTCCAACCATTCCTATTAATCACTAAACCATGCCCCTCAGCACCTCATCCAACCGTCCCTTAAACACTTACAGGGAAGGTGACTGAACCACTTCTGTGGGCAGCCTGTTCCAGAGCCCAGTGACCCTTTTGGTAAAAATTTACGTATTTCAGCTGCGCTGATTCCTTCTATTCTCCTAGTACTGAGAATTTCTGTCCCAAGTAACCAGGTTTTTCTAGTCACATTGTGAAACTTCAGTAGCATTTCAGTTAAAGCCAGCATTGAACTGATATTCCTGGGCTAATACTCTTGTTGTGATTGTTCATTGTACTTTTTGATATACCACACCTATTTTTCCTTCCTCAGATGCTCTAAGGCCCCTTGAGAAGAAATTTAATTAGATGCGTGTTCATTTTTAGTATTTTACAATAAGTTACTTTTTAGCTTTTTATTTAGTTAGTATCTCTTAATTTTATGGTATGGAAACTTTTTTGTGATGTAGACATTCCACATTGGGCTCATCATTCCGCATAATGTTTCATGCTCCTCTGCAGGGCAATAGTTTTAGCTGTGTTTTGCTTGCTACTTTACAGGGTCAGTTTAAACTGTCAGGAGCCTCCTTAGCCATGTGGCCTCAGGACAATTTTATTGATTTTCCTTATATTTTAAACCAATTAACAACTGTTACCTGAGTTTCCATCACCTTCTGCCTCATAACACCACGAATATGTTGTAAGGATGTGAAGTTGTCAAAGAGTTCATTTTTGCTTGTTTTCTGTTCATACATAAACCAATAGAGCAGCGCCAAAGCTTTTGGGTAGGTCTCTCCCAGTGCTCCATTTCTTCCTTAGTGCATACCAGCATCATTTAATAATTTAAGAGCAGGGCAGATGTGAACAAATTTTATGTATTAGAACAGTGGTTTTGGTTGAACTTCCCCTATGACAGGCTTAAAATGATAGTCTTCACATAAATGATTTTAATTTCAGTTGTGAAAAGGGTGACATACTTCCTGAACAAAAATGGAGACCACACAGAAAATTATTATTACTTTGCATTTATAGAAGCAACTTCAAGACTGGAGGGGAAAAAAGAAGTTTTACTGAATGCTGGCTTCTGTATCAGTAAATATTAGTATTAATAATCATAATTGTTATTGTTATATGAAGATTTTTTAAGCTTTTTTTAGATTTATCACTTACATGACATTGATATATTTTATAGTTTTTAAGTGTCTGGATTGCAGATACTTTTTTTAGTGGAATTTTCAAGAAATTATTTTCTGTAGATCAAATTTGATAGGAACGGTTGGACTCGATGATCCGGTGGGTCTCTTCCAACCTGGTTGTTCTATGATTCTATGAAATTACTATAAGAAGACATTGGCTATAAATACTTGTTAAAAATCTGTTTCTGTTCAGATAGAATGTATTCAATCCTTTATTCTTTCCCCAAAATATTTCATATACCTTGTTTCTCACAGCAGTGTGTTTTCAAAAGACTGGTTCAATCCGTTTCATAGAAATTAGTATTTATTTCTCTTGTTTTATAGTTGAAGCTGTCTCATTAGTCTGTTTAACTTAGGAAAAAGATGCATTTTTGAAGTGCAGTATTTAAAACACATTAACTTTTATTTTTGGAGAGACGAGTTATCTCTCAGTATATTATTCTCTTTCACATACCTTTTGACTGAAAGCTCAAGAATTATTTTTCTAGCAATTTTTAATATGACCATAAAAATCTTAGATTTAAAGTGTGTAAAACTCCAGGTTATGTAATGTAGAACTATAGATACTGAAACAAAGAGATTACCAGATCACTATTCAGTTTCTGACTGGAAAATGAATTCTAGAAAATGAGAAAGTCAGACAGGGCCAAGTAATTAACCTAAACTTTTGATAAGGTGATATGTGTTATTCTCATTTTTGCTCAGCGAAGCCTTCAGTTCCATGATTAACTGAACATCTGCACTGTAATGGGGAAGCCCAGATGACAGGAAGCATCAAAGAAATGTCTCTACTCATTCATTTATTGCCAGAGTAATACCAGGAAGGAAAGCTATGAAAGCATATCAAGTTAAAGAAAATTAAAAAAGAAAAAGTAGTAGTGGCAGATGATTCTACAACTCTGTCTTGTGAAAAATCTAATTATGTGAAATTGCAAGTTTACATAGTATTATTCCTGAGCATCCATATTTTTTTGTGTGGTATTTTGCAGTGCAATACTATTTGAACTACACAATCTAGAATCAGCATTAGGATAGGCTTTCTACTGTGATAACTGCCTTGATCTGTGCAACTCAGTCCAAGAGGTAGAAATCTGTAGGCATAATTTACTTGAAATTCTATACCGATATCATTTGCATGATTAGGGTGAAGTATGTCCATAGAAGTTTGTACAGTAGCAGTTTAGAGCATTGATAGAAAAGGATAATAATCAGGATATTCCTCATACATATATTTATTTCAAGCCTGATAGTTTAAATTGTACCTAATCACATAAGTTTGTGAAGTTTCCACAATAAGATTCATTCTATTAAGTGATTTACTGCAAAATGTAGTCCAAAATACTACAAAAAATATTCTTTTGAGGAAAACAGGGTTGTACATGCATGCATAGAAGGCATTTCATGCATTCCTGTGAATACATAAGTTCTGCTACAGACAGAGGTTGAAGAAGAAAGCAGTTAACCTCAGGGAGGTTCTGAATGCTACAAATGATTTGGTGTCATTTTTGGCGCACTAGATCTCTGTGGCTAGCTCTTCTTTTGACACAATCGTGTGTTGATGTATCGTGGAGCCATTTCAGCCCACGTTCAGCTGTGTGTTCCACCCACCATCTGGACTGGTTTTCCTGCAGCATGAGTCTGCACATATCAAGGGCTGTCTTGTGAACACCTAGCTTGTGTTGAGGTGAGTTTGAATCCTTGCTGCAGCTCTGTGGTGTCCTTCCTTTTGTTTAACAAAGGTGTGCTGTAGCACAAGAATTTGAATAGGATCTTGTGAAATCTGTGGTGTGTATGTGTTTCCCGTTCTATAAGATTTGATGGAGTACCGAACTAGGAGAGGATCTGGGGGAGAAATGAGGTCATCAGACAAAAGTTAACCTTTATAAGCTTATTATTTCAAACATTCTGTGTGGGAGGATTCTGAAATCTAATGTTATCACCCTGTTTTCCAATTGACAGTGTCACTAGATATTTGCCATTGCAACTGCAATTATGGTGTCTTCTTTTCAACAAAAAACAGCAACAGAAAGTGCTGGAATGATGAACCCAAGCAGGCAAAGGATCAATAATCATTGTATAGGTTAAACTGGTTACGTGTACTATATGTAACTTCTGTGACTTCAGCCTCATTACTGTGACCTAGTAATCCTGTAGAGATCCAGCAAGACCCATTACTTGGCTTCTCAAAGTGTCCTGAGGCCCAGGCAAGAATCAGGACTCAGTGGTGCATCTATCCTTAATGTCAGTCAGTCCATAACTAGCATTTTCAATATAGCCATTGTAAGCAATATGTAAGGGAAATGTGTATATAAGGGGAAAAGGTATATTTTGGAAGAAAAAATGGTTGTAGAAAATGCTCATTTACTGATTAATTTGAACTTCTAGTATTCCTAGACAAAAAACCCCCTCCAAAACAAAGAAAAAATTCAGTCCCTACAAAATATCTCCAGGCATGAAGATCTACTGCTTATACTCACAGAGAAGGTGTTGTGTACAGGCTCTTCCTAGTGTAAGTTTGGGAGTAGGCAGAATAAATCTATGTGAAGTGAAATTTATCATAATGAGATCATTGATTCAGGGGGCATGTTGATGCTGGTTTATCCAAAGGACTCAAACTCACTGTATACAAAAACTACAGTGGCAGTATGGATGCTTCAAAGGGCTCTCAGAGTGCTCCGTTGGTAATTTTTAAGTGTGATGCATCAAAACCATGTACACAGTCTTTGTGTTTAGTGTGGAAATAAAATATGTAATATATGATTTGACCTATTCAGATTTAGGCATGCACTCTTCTTGGTAAGTGACACTAGTTTAGACTACAGTATTTCCTGATGCTAAAATAATTATATATGTATTTTTTTTCATTATGGAACGCAGAGTTTATTTAATCATGTTGATGTTTGTTTCCTCTGGGTAATATTACTTCAGAATGTGCTAATTGCTTCTTGAACTCTTTGTAATCTATAAATATTAATGTTCGTGAAATATTAACAACCAAAATGAAATGCAGAAAAATGAGCAATTCAATTAATCAATTTAAACTGATTTTATGACAGCATAAATAATTACTAAATTGTCAAAACATCAATAATGATGCCTGTTGAACTACAGTAGCATGTGATAGTTTGAATGTTTTATATAGACTAAGTATAATTTCCTTCCTGTTTCATTGCTGGCGTAGTTTAAGGCCATTTTATTTAAAACAAAATCTTGAAGATCTCTGCTTTTGGATAGCTAATTCAAGATACTCTTGTCATTTATAAAGATGTGCTAATCTTAGTAACTTTAAAAGGCTAATGATGTTCCCCATCTCTGAAAATCCTTTTCTTTAGTCAAAAGAGGTGTTTTCAAAAATGTGAACCTAAAAACTGCTTTTAAATAATTATTTTTTTATTTCAATAAAAATAGGCAGGCTTTCAGAGGAGCAAGTTTAAATTATATGCATAGAATATCTGAAGTAATGCGTCTTAGAGTTTGAAGGTTTATCAAAGAACAATTTTTAGTTATAAGGTCTTATTCTCATAGCATCAGAAAATCTGCCGTTACTGAAATCCTGCAGGAATGAAGGTTCTACTCTGTCAGGAATTGTTTGAAATAATGATAGGATGATTCAGGCAGAACTTTTTCTTTTTTTTTTCATTATTAATTCAAAATAATTAATGTAAATCTGTTTTCTATAGTTATGAAGAGGTGATTTAAAGGCAAAAAAATCTGCAAAGTGTAACATAAAACTTTGCTTTAATGCTTTAAATGACTAAAAAGCTTTTTGTTTTAATGTGTACAAAAAGTTTTCTTGTACTATGGGTTGACTTAAGAAATGAGTCAAGCAAGGTCTGTTGTGACAGAACAAGGGGTAATGTTTTTAAACTAAGGGGAGAGTAGATTAGATTGGATATAAGGAAGAAATTGTTTACAGTGAGGGTGGTAAAACACCAGAACAGCTTGCCCAGGGAGGTAGTGGAGGTCTCATCCCTGGAAATATTCAAAGTCAGGTTGGATGGGGCACTGAGCAACCTAATTGAATCAAAGTTATCCTTGCTGTCCTGCAGGGGGATTGGACTAGGTGACTTCTAAAGGTCCTTTCCAATCCAGAGCATTCTGTGATTCTATGAAACACTAACTCTAGTAAAGTATGATCTGTTTTTCTTTTTAAAAATTCATTTCAGAAGAGCTTTCTTATTGAGTTCAGATATGAAATAATTTCAGCAATATATAAGAAATCTTCTTTGTGACATAAGCAACAGAACTTATGTTATTGTCTTCTATTTTCTAGTTCAGATGTTTCCAGTTTTCTTTTAGAAGGAGAAAACAAAGTGGAGCACTGCATTCTTGACCCACTGCAGTATCACATCACTGCTCCACACTGTCCTTTCTCACACTGAACCATGGAAAATACCGTGATTTCAAATTGTGTGTAGCTGCAGAGGGAAAGGCTGTTGTGTGGCTGTTTCTACCTACCATTATTAATACATTGCTCTGATTTTAAACTGGCACAAAGATCCTGTCTGCCACCCACAATTTCTTTGGAATTAGCTAACAAGCTGGAGGTTAGATGTACGTAGGGGTTTGTTTACAACTCAGTATTTAGTATTTGAAGAATCATTTGCAAAGAGATAGTTTTTAAATAATGTCTATTACAGTAATGTGAGTTAGTGCTCTGGTCAGTCAATACCCATCAAGGAGAATGTGTTTCTTATCAGCTTCTCAGATGCATGAGATGTACAATTAGCTTAATAATTTTGTATATTTATTCTCAGCTTAAAGCATTAAGTAAAGCAATAGATTTCTTGCAAAGAAAAAATAATTGAAAGGAATTTATTTTTGTGTGTGAGAAAATTCAGTATGCTTTGATTATCTTTGTATTTAGGTTGGGGGAAGGCATTTTATTAACTGCATAAAGACCACCAGGGTGCAATCTCTTTATGCCTGTCTATATATCAGTGCATTCAGAAATGAGTAGCAAACTATCTGCATTAAAAAGTATGTTTTGGGCCAGAATAGACTTTAAAAAAAAAAAAAAAAATCCCTGCAAGCAAGGTGCCTCTTTTGTTTTACAAAAATTTTAGTTATCTAGAGATTTCATATAATTAAGAATTTTTTTCTTGGGGACATTGTCTGGGGTTTTTTTTCATTCTGTGTTTCATTTTATTATTGCATGATACTGGTAAATTATTTGCCAAAATATGTATAAATGTGGAAGACTATTCAGAACTTCCCTTTCTGCTAGGTCAGAGGAAATTAGATCAAGCTCACCAGTGACACTTTTTAATAGTCAAAGCAATATATTGGGATGAACGTGACTCTACTTGTATGCCTTTGTTCTAACTTGAGAGACTAGAAACCTGGTGTTTACATTTTCCTGATTATGAGCTTGTATTTTGCTTTAACGCAGATTCTCCTTCAGAGAAATAAACTAAAAAGTATTCTGGCAAGCTTGTAGACTTACAGCATAGCCCTCTTAGGAAAAGTAAATATAATTCCTAACATAATCTGTTAGAAGTTCTTTAAAAAGTTAATATATTCACTATTACCCACTATTATTTAATTAACATAATGCACTTTTGAGCATTTTAATGCTTTTTTATATTAGAAGCTATTTAAAATTAAAAACGGATGGAAGAGACTCCATTGAATTAACTCCTTTTGTGGCTTTATTTAAAATAACATGTAAAATGTATTTGTTTTCATTCAATATTGCTAAGAATGTAGCAAGACAGTTCTCTAATACAGTTTAGTAGCTTCTCTTTTTCTGCAGAGACAGTGTAGTGTCTAATTTGATGCACAGCGTTTTGGGGTTTGTTTTTTTTTTTTCCCCCCTAATTACTGCAAGAGCTTATCTACTAAATTAAATCTGTATTGCCACAAAATTGTAAGTAGTAGTGTAGGTGTTCTTTCTCAAACAAGCAGACAACTCTGAATCTCTGCAGACCTTTAGAAGAGGTCTGGAAACTCTGAAATCTGATGTCACATTTCATGTTTCGTGATTTTTTTTTTCTTTTTCTGTCTGATTATGCATTCTACATAAAAAATAAATTTTATAAATTACATGAGATAAGAAAACCTATGATGCACAGGAATACTGTTAAGATTTTATATATTTATCTATTTTACTTTTGCCAAAACATTTCAAAAACTCTTCATTTGCTTTGGACTGATCGCAACTACCAGAAAATGTATCTGCTTCGAGATATATTAGCTCATTGTTAATATGAATAAGCTGTTCCGTAGATCAGCTGAAGCTGCGTCAATGGCTACTTCATTAATATTTTTATTTTTTGGTTAAAAAAATTAATTAGACCATGAGCATTTTTATTTTGATGAAGATTCATGGCTGATTTTGATGATGCACCCAACTCTTCTTACCTGAATGGTCCTCATGGTTACAAGAGGATTATTCACATAGTAATCATAGTAATTGATACTCAGACAGTTAAGATGAGAAATCTAACCAAATACATGCATTATGATACTATTAAAGAGAATATTTTTCAATGGATAGGATAGCTAGAGATATTCATAAACATAATTCTTAACAATGATTTATAGATAGTGTGCCTCTAACATATGTGTGTACATGAGTTGAGGGATGAGAAAAACTAAATATACTTGGACCTACTTGAAGTACTTTTACCATTTTTTAAATTCCTTTTCCTTATTCCTTTTATCTCACTCCTTGGAGTAGGAACGAGCACATTAACAAAGAAGTTAATCTTTGACTGTTACACCACTATGAGCTGTGGTCTTGTCAGTTCTTGTAACACAAGTAAAC
This sequence comes from Coccyzus lansbergi, assembly GCA_033558105.1. Taxonomy (NCBI): domain Eukaryota; kingdom Metazoa; phylum Chordata; class Aves; order Cuculiformes; family Coccyzidae; genus Coccyzus; species Coccyzus lansbergi. Next base: position 1,931,430 of record JAUMJK010000486.1, read on the forward strand.
CTGGGCCTAATCAATATTTAGAGATCAACAAAGGACAGAAAAAAAAAAAAAGCCAGCTTTTCAGAGATGCTGTTCTTGTGCGGTTTTTAATTTATCTTTTTCAGGTTTGTGTTTTAAAAATGCAAATTAAGAAACTTCACTATTCATCATTGTATTCTTGGATGCACAGTAGTTAGAACATTAATTTCCTTGTTCTCATGTTAAGTAGTGGATAAAGCTTTTATATGAACAATTAAAAGTATCCAATAATACCTAGCATGCAAATAGATTTATAAATCCAATTGTTTACTTCTTGCCATAGCTACAGATGGAATGTTTTTAAATGAGACTGTGTATTATATAAAGTAAGCCATAAATTGTATTTTTGATGTTAAGGGATGCTGTGATATGACTGAGGTTGGTATTATTCACTGTAGTCCTAAAAGTGAAATATTATGCTGCTTTTGGAGCTGTTTTTCTGTTTTGTTGAAATGTTGACAGAGAAAGCAATATTGAAATTAAAACCTGAGAGCTTTACATCTTGAAATGGTTCCCAGGGCCAGATTCATCCAAAACCCAATGATTTGGATGGTTACCAAAGAATAATATAAATATCAGTACTTCTGTGATACATTCCTGGAATCTGAAGAGATATACAGTCAAAGGTCCTCTTCATCCATTAGGTTATCATAGGGTTGGTTTTAGCCCTTGATAAATGTTTTGTCTTTTGTTAATTTCACCAGTTGCATGCCTGTTAATATCGATTGAATGTTAACTTTTAACATCGACCAATTTCTCTGGGAGAGTTACAATATTTAATTACTTGATTATGTGAAGAACTGCTGCTTGTTACTACTATTAATGAAATCCCTAGGCTCTTACTTAGATGCATATCTAATAAATAATCAAATCTGATATGGATTCTTTAGAGAGATTGCCCTTTATGTCTCCTTCATAGTCAAAATTAAAGAATTGGAAGAGTCCCTAAAGGCTGTTTCTCAAGAATTTTGGGACTACTGTGTGAATTTTGCAAAGTCAAAAATCATCATTACTTATATATTGTCTCTGAGGTTATGCATGGTCAACCTTTGACTGTCCCAATTAAAGAAATTAAACTAGGTGCTTTAAAACACCTGTCCTTGTCAAAAACCTAATGACTATGAAATACCTTCAAAAGCATTTAGAACAGAATGCTACTCCTAACTTCAGGTTTTCTGGCAGTAGATTTCTAAATAAACAGAGCAGGATGGCATCTGTCAGCATGTTTATGGTTGCTGAAAATTCAATTGAATGGAAAAGCAGAAGGCAGCTTTAATTGTTCCATTTTGGCAGATCCCACTGTTCTCCACAGTCTTGGTGCTGTGCCTGGTCACTTCAGGAATGAGAGGCAAGGACATCGTGATGAGCACTCGAATGCTCATCTGGGATTCCCATCCATAAATGTGCATGTTTGGCTTTCAGCTTCATAGAGGTTACTCTTATGTTGCTTCCATTATTGTTTGCAAGGGTAGAAAAGAACAGCAGCTTTTCGCAAGCTGAGTTATTGATGGTTGAGGAGTTTGAGGAAGGAACTGGAAGTTTGGTGTAAATACACATTGATGAGTTTAGCATAAATATAAAAAAGGAATGCATATTTGATTGTTTACTTTGATGTGAAAGTACTGAATGTGTTTGGAGGATGGTTTCAGAGTAGTATTTTTTCATTGATGATGCTTAGGCAGAAAAGTTCTTGGAATCAGGGCAGAAGCTCTTGAGCAGTGGTTTATTCTTGAATACTGCTTCTTGAAAAGCTTTCTCTCAATAGATGCAGATAGTAGTTCAGTTCATAATATTGTACACAGATAAGTTCTTTAGGTACTTGACAGCAGAAATTTTCTAATCAGGCATCAGCAAAGGTTAAACTATAACGTATTTCTACCTCTAGACATATCTTCCATGATTTCCGAACGTGGAGCTATATTTGTACAAAAAGTGTTGCTAGAGCAGATACTCTCTGGTTGTAAACTCAGCAGTGCAGTATGATCACACATATTTCAAAAGTAATTGATGGGCCTCACAACCTGATTTTGGGATACCTCAGCTAATACAGTTTTTACAGTGTGCTAGATTCTTCAGCACTGCACAGTACACTTAGCTAAAAGTCAATTTTTTATTTTGGTATGAGGCAGAATTTGGACAATAATTTATGCAGGCTGTCTGCAATATCTAAGCACTATAAGACTTGCTAGGAATTTGGCTTTCTGCTTTAAATCCCAAAGTCTGATTTAAATCTTACCCTCAAGTTTCATTTCAAAGTAGTTATTTTTCTGCCTGACATAGTTACATGTGAAGTAGCCTTTCATCTGTCTTCATGAATTATGCAGACAGCTGAGTTATCATACAAAGATGGAGAAGTCTTTATGTTCAGAAGCTTTAGGGGAGTCACGTTACTGTCATTGGAAACTCTCTCACTGGAAAATAATAATTAAGTTTTTTGATGTGATTTTAATGTGATGAAAAGCTAGAAGGGTGGAGATCAAGACTTACATCTGTGAATAGGGAAAGGACTGAATGCAGTCTATATGTGAGAGCAGCAGAGAGGACTGTCAAGTTAGTGTTGAAGCTAGGACTGCGGGTGACCTGTTTGGTTTACACTTTTAACTTATTTATCCCTGATTTGGAGTCATGATGTTTAATTTGTTGGCTAGAAGTGTATAGGCAATGAATACATTGTCACAGGACAGTTTTTGTACAATTCCGTGTTTATATTATTAATTATGCGTATTCTTAATTGTGCAGGTCTTTAGTAGACTTGCATTTGCTTGGACTTGATGGTCCAGTGGGTCTCTTCCAAGCTGGTGATTCTATGATTCAGAAGCGTATTTTTTATTTATTCTTTCTATTAGTTGTGTGAATATTTAATTGTATCTTTTTAGTATCTAATAACAACTGCCTCAGGTGTCTTAAAGTAAGATTTCTAAGTGTGATTGTGCATCTTTAGAAATGAGATGCTTGGATTTTGTCAGACAAGCATTTTTGAAACATTCAGTCTTGGGCTTTATATACCAGAAAGAATTTTAAATGAGCTTTTTGCTGTTCTATGTCACAAAGGCATTAGGATGTATACATGCATTTTTTACCACTTATCTATTTAATAGTTTACAGTTGCGAATAAAGTGTAGGGTTTTTTTAGTTTCTGTAGTTTTATAATTATTTAATTGTTCTGTTGTATGCATACTATCCTGAAGTATGTTAGGTTTCATCAGTTCCAAGTTGAGATGGCAAGGTTCTTGTTAACCATAATACTAATTTTCTCAGGTGTGCAGTAAAATACTAGATTGTAAACAAATATCAATTCCAGTAATTTAATGAGTTTTAAAAAATATATTGGGTTTCTGTTAAATTGCTAAATATGAACACATATTGAGTAGTTTGTGTATATGAAAATGAAAATGTCTGCACCACAGTGTATATGAAGCTACTTCGAGCTGTGTGATAAAGTACCTTCTATTTAAGGTCATCTTTAATTTAAAAATAACGCTATAACTAGATTTTTAAAGTATGTATTCCTTTTCTTTATGATTTCCCTTATCTAATGCTCAAATACTTAAAGGTAAGTTGAGGTACAATTTTATATTGGTTACAATTAATATGGAATTTACAAGTCTCCCATGGCACCAGCAAGAGCATCTATGTTCTGAAATTCATCCATTAAAATAATGAATAATTTTGCCATATAATACCCTACTTTTTGAAGCTTAGTCAGCAGAGGAATTGGCAGAGTGCCAAGTACCTGGAAATTTTGAAGAGGCAAAAAAAGCTTTTTGCAAAAAGTTATTCTTAGTCGCTCTAAAGATACCCAGGCTATTTGCCTAGGGATCAGGGTATGTGAAAAGTTGTTAATTTTTTTTCCTTCAACAGCTGTTGACTTCAACATAGATCTGAGACTTTTCAGGGGACACTCATGTTCCAGGCTCCTGACAGTGAGCTGGCATAGAATTCATAATGAACACTGGTGGTGTATTTACTAGAAGCATGAGCGTATCATCAGGCACTTTCTGTTAATTCTTATATTTGCAGTATTATGATGACTTTTTTACAGTTACGTAGTTATATAGCCATGCCCACATTTGCTAGCGAAATAAATGGAACCAAAATGATAGACAATTCAGATTATTCAAGCTGAGGTTTTACACTGAACATGTAGGTTTGCATTAAAGCTTTTGATGCTGTTAGCAAGTTGAATGGGAATTTTAGATGTTATTTTCTGTATTATAAGTCAAGTCTGAAAGAACAACCAGTGGCACCATTGCATTTTGTTGATAACAGTAAGCAGAATGGTGAGCACAGCACGAGATAATAAATTAATGTTCAAATCTTCACGTGTCCTGCATTACAATCCACATCACAGCAAGCTAGTGGTGTCAGCAGAACCTTTTCCAATGTTGCAGGTATGTAACCAAGATTCTCTTAAAAAAGATGAAAACATGTTTTCTCCTTGTCTTTTCATTGACCACCTAGAGAAGACGTAGGATCAAACTTGCACATTCCTTTCAGGTGCTGTCCCTTGTCCTGCAACCTTGCTGCATTTGCTTCGTTTAGGGCAGACTAAAACATGCTTTATTTCAACTTTGTCCTTGTAATATGTTGCAAAGTCATCACAATGTCATGTCAGCAGCAGATAGGCAAACCCATGAAATTAGCTGAATTAGATTATTTGTCAGAGATTGTAATTTTGATCTTATGCAAGGTTATAGGGATGCTGTGATGTATTGGCCACTAGGCATGGAGAATAGATAAAATTTGGAAGGTAAAATTTACTTTGTTGATTACAACATTACTGTGCTATCACAAATTAGTGTTTCTCACTTAATTTCTAGTTTAGCTTGGTGAATCAATGTTCTAACAGTATGGCAGTCCCATTTTGTTTTTAATCGGGTGCTCATCGTTATACCCAAATCAAATAAGGAAATCCAGTGATATAAACCGTTACCACACTAAACAGAATAAACAGAGAAGAGAGTTTAGATAGTCACTACTGTCCTATGATACAATTTTTATGGTATAGTTTGTAACTTAGGTATGTTTTATAATAAAATACTAGTGGTGTTAGAAAATCGAAACAGATTTATATTGATGTTTGCAACATTTTAGAAATTTGAATATAAATGTGGCCTAGGCAATAAGATTGTGAAAGTGATACAGATTTTGGGGTAGATTTGTATTGTCTATAATTTCATGTCAACTGAACTGACAGCTGTAGAATTGTCTCTGCAGTACAGAAATGCTGTGGAGAAAGAAGAAAATTGTTTTCCATGAATAAAATGCATGTTTTCTTTATGGATGAAGATTGTTTAGTGAAACCTCACACACGGGCTTTTAACTGCCTAGTTTGTCCCATAAGTTGAATTGAAAATAATTCTTCAAAGTTTTACAGTAATACCAAAGTATAAAATTTACTACAAACAATGAAGAGTAAGTCTAGTTTGTCATATTTACTAATATGATGGTATTTACAAATAAGCAGACCAGAATTAATTTTTTGCCTTTTAATGTTAAACTTCTTAGAGTAAGATTTGAACAACAGAATAAACTGGCATTTTCAAACAATAGGGGAATCAAGGTGTCGTAGTGTTATAAAATTTTAGTGACAACATCTTGGAGGGTTGTCATGCCCTGGATCTGTGATCTACACACTCACGTCTGGGCCTTCTTTTGACCTTCACAGCCAAAGAAGGTGGTTTGTTTATTTGTGGCACAATCTAGAGGTTGGCAAGGTCATTCTCAGGGCAAAAATCAAAAAGCCAAATTAACTTTGACCAAACTAAACAGACCAGAAATTTGGGTGCACAGTTGAGATATGGGGATGGAACTTCCCAAACTTGTGGAGAATTGATTTCAGTCTGTTTAGATTACAATCTGATCCCTGAATAAAGCCAAGGTCGCTTGGATTTGATCCAACACACTCCAGTCAAGAAAACACAGTAAGATAAATGATATATGTATATATGGAGAGAGGGAGGGAGAGAAAGAATCACTATTTCAGTGGGCAACAGCAGTTCCTTGGGAACACATGGTCAGTGCAGCAGCAGCAGCTTCTTCGAAGCAGTATGGTCCAGGCTGGTCCAATTGGAGTGATGGGCAGCCTCCACGTGGCTCCTTGAAAGTTCTTTTATAAGGCCAGTCCATGCCCCCTCAGAACATTTTTTTTAATTATTTTGTTTCTGTCAAGATAAAAGAGGAAAGGGAAACTGGTTAACTAAGGAAAGGAATAACTTCTGCTGGCACTAAGAGATTATTATTAAATTAGTATAAAAATAGACTACTAATCTCAGATTTGATTTAGAACCAGATTTGCATCTTGGATACAGTATGTAATTTTGTATAATGTCGCTGAAGAATGTTCTTATCAAAATATCTAACAGTAAAAAATGTGGTTTTCTTGCTGCAAACTGAGCTATTTTGCACAGTTCAATAAAAAAGAGCATCTAAGCTTTCAATTGAAACTTGAGCTCCTGTGTTTGAAACAAAAAAATCTCAATCCAGGCATTTGTGTATTCATGTCAGCCTCTGCCTTACTTGTACTGCATTTTGCATGTTACATCTTACTAAATTTTTAATAAGCTGTCATGATACATGTAGACTGAGGTCTAAGAGGGCAAATTTCATAGAGTTGCTTGGGAACAGATGACAATAAACTACTTGTACTATTTTATACTTCATAAGAATTTCAAAACTGCAGTTTGGGAATTTTTTTTTTCCATTGGAGGTATTGTGCAGGCAATTCATTATTATAGGTATCGGCCAAGCCTGAAACAAAAATTTCCATTTTGTTGCCATTAATACTTTGGAATTTAAAAAAAACACCCTATTTTCAGTGGAAGCAGATGCCTGAAGAAAAATGTTTTCCCTACTAAGCAACAACATTGATAAAAATGAGTTACTGTCTCTAATGAAACTACAGAACATTCTTTTCAAAATAAAATATATGTCTAGAAGGGACCTAATCTATTGAATCCAATCATTCGCTGTTATAATTTTCATGATATCCTTTAATTTATTGTCAAACAGTTATAGCTTTTCCTTTCCATACTGGAAAATGTTTTTCTAGCAATTAAGAATCTTCTACATCTATGCTGAATTTAATCTGTGGATACTTTATAACCAAGTATTTTGTGCATCTGACTTATCTTGAATTTTTGCGTCTCTAGTTATCTGCTGCAGAAACATTTATGCATACCAGCTATCCCATCTCAGCCATCATTTTGCTAAACTAAACCAGTCAAACTGCTTAAGACTCTTGGAGACTAGGCTTTCCATTCTTCTAATGATTCCACTGACCTTTCTGCCCCTGTTCCACATGCAATTAGTTTTTCAGATCTGTCTGTCCTTGTACGTGCTATTCTAGGTGTGATCTCATCAATGTATAGCAAAATGGTGATAACATTTTCCTGATAATTTTCAGAAAGTGTTCATCTTTCTTTTAGTGTTTTTTAAGAAAAGAATTATAAAGAAACCTGTTATTGAAGATTTTGGATTAAAAGTTGCCCTATGCAAAATACTACGTTAAACTGTGTCGTTTAATAAGAAGAGCAATTAACATTTTTATCTTGAAAAGAAGGAAGGATGCGGATTAATGAAGTAGTAAAGTTTTCAGCTAGAATTTAGTTGTTTTGCACAGAATAAATTGAAGCTAAAAGTTCAGTAAGGAGCTTTCATGTTACATGATATACAAATTAAAATCTGGTACAAAGCCGGTTTGGTTTTTGTTTGTTTGTTTACCACTAAAAATACTGGAAGTATTAATTAGGTTATTACAGCATCCAAAATTAACTCTTTCAGAAAAATAGTCAGTGTTCTGTTATGGATTCCTCAGAGAAATCTTCCTCAGGATTAATAACTATATTCAGTGAAACTAAAAGTGTCAGAAAAGGTATATTGAGTATATATTGAAATAATGCTGCGGACACTATTATGACACCATGCAAATCCATGGCAAACTCTTGACAAAAGATCTAGAATGCATTATCTATTTCCCAGGAACCATCTTCCCATCACAGAATCAGAGAATCACAGAATTAACAGGTTGGAAAAGACCCACCAGTCGTCAAGTCCAACCATTCCTATCAAACACTAAACCATGTCCCTCAGGACCTCGTCCACCCGTGCCTTAAACACCTCCAGGGAAGGTGAATCAACCACCTCCCTGGGCAGCCTGTGCCAGTGCCCAATGACCCTTTCCGTGAAAGATTCCTTACTCTTTCCTCTTGTCCTGTCCCGTGTCACTTGGGAGAAGAGGCCAGCTGCCTCCTCTCTACAACCTCCTTCTGGTAGAAGAAAGCTTTCACTCCCTCTGCAGTAAGAGCCAGGCCTGATGTGTCTCACTTCCCACCTCTCTTATCTGAACCACTTTACAAAAAATCATGGTTCAAAAAGATTCAGATCAGATCTTGAGGCTTGAGCACAGTTGTTTATGCTGGGGGGGTGGGGAGGTGGAGGGGTCGGGGGAGGGGGTGTGTGGAGAAAGAGTGGGAGGAGTTCAGGAAGAAATAGTAACCAAATAGGAAATAACAACTCATCCCATTACTTTAGAAATAAGGCTCAGTCCTCAATACATATATTGTTTTTCAGGTCTTCCATATTCCAGGAGTGGGCCAAGGAAGATGCATGCAGAATTGCTCCAATTCACCCTTTAATTTTTATTCCTCTCGATGTGTTTGCAAATAGTTCATCATGGGACCTTGGGCAAGTTTCTCAAAGAAGTTGTGGATGCCCCGTCCTTGGAGGTGCTCAGAGCTAGGGCAGGCAGGTTGGAACTAGATGATCTTTAAGGTCCCTTCCAACCCAAACTATTCTATGATTCTATTCTAAATACTGGATGACATAACAAAGTATTTTGGGAATATTAGAATTTTCTCACAATGCAATATTTTCCATTCAGAACTGAGTAACAATATAAAGATGTGAAGGGTGGAAAAATTTAAAAGTTCCAGAGGGGATGAGTTGTCCAAAAGAGTATAATTCAGTTCTCAGAAGGACAAATGTGGTGCATCCTACGGAGTGCAAGATTTCATTTTATGCTTAAACTAATTATTATCATTTTACCAGTACCAATATGTGGAGATCTTTCCTTGCCTCGCATGAAGTAAATATTCCCCTTCTTCATCCTAGACAAAACCAAACTTTGAGGCAATACAGATAATTAATATTTGTCTATATTTTTGATAGTCCCCTGTCTTGCCCCAAAGGCACTGAGCCTTTGTATCCTTGTGTAAATGTTTACTTTGAAGTCTCTTTTCACCTTAGGTGTTTGTGGGGCTGTGAATCAAGACTCTTAAGTCTGTACAACTAATGCAGATCAGTTTTTATTTAGTCTTGTTCTCATTTCTCACTTGTTCATTCGGTGCCTTCAAGTTTCCTGTACAATACTCAGTGTAGCTTCCAGTGACCTATTATAGCACTAATCTAGTCAGCAAGGTTTGCAGAATAATTATTCTCAGGAGTCATAGAACATTAAGTATCCATGCAATCTTCCTCTCTCTCTCGTTTTGATGGTAGCCTTTAAAATTATATTCCCACATCACTATTTAGCATCTGATTTCATTTCTCAAAATGTACCTGGCAATTCTTTACTAGGTTTCTGCTTATCTGTGTGATAATCCTTCCTAAAATGTCTTTATAAAAGGTTGAAGTATTTAAATAAACTTTGCTGGAACTTTTGGTAGATGAGTTAGGTGCATTGAGAAAGGAAGGAGTTACTAGTATGCTATGCACTAGTATGCATATATATGACATGGAAACTAGAATGAGAAAGTGAAACCTTTATTCTTGATTATTCTGACCAGCAGCAAGCAACTCATTAAATGATGTATCTGATGATACTGGGCTAAATTCAGGCTAGTTCAGAACTTTTCTGGAGTGGAAAGTAAAGTTTTTCAAAGTACGCTATGTTGAAATAGTCCTGCCTAACTCCAACAACAAAAGTATTTCTCCTATTCAGAACAGGGTGGAACTAAGACTCTTCCTTTCTTCCCCATCCCTCCTTGTGTGTTTTTAATCTCTTTTCACTAACTTCTGCATTGTAATCACAGGAATGTTATAGAAGTTATTATATACCTCATATTAGCTAAATGTTCTAAATTCTGCTCAAAGTTTTAGATATTCCTTGCTGTTCCTTGAGCGTAAGACCTGCTGCTGACAAATTTTTAGGTACATGTTCACACTGTGAGTTTAGGATAAGAATTTATGTAGACAGCAAGAACATGCTATGTAAAGTTAAACCTTAAGCAGAATGTGCAGAGATGCTAGCTTTGAAACTTTTGATAAAAAAATTAAATACGAGTATGCTCAGATACTATCATATTTTTCTTGCTACTTGTCTAATATAGGTATGCTGGCTTTAGGCTTTTAATTTTTTTAATTAAGTTTTTTAATTAAAAAATTTCCCTTAGGAACAAATTGGACAACTAGCTTAATACAAAAAATAGAATTAAATATAATCCTAGTTATGTTATGAAGTGTGGTATTTGTAACCCTCTTATACGTTATATAAATTATCAATCTATGATTCACCTCAATTTCACATCTGCATAAATAAATATCTCCGCAGTTGTCAAAGCTGTTGAATTTCCGGGAACTTGAAGTTAGTGGGAGCTATATAATTCACTTTACATTTGCAATGATATCTTCCAGGACCGAATTCATGAAATGCTGTCATATGTAATACTGTACAGCAGCTCTATTGAGTAGTGTGAAATGTTCTCTTTTATCTCCATCTTCATAATTGAAATGATAAATTTCACTCTTATAATTATCCAGTTTATGTCTATTGGAGTCAGAAGGTCCAGATGAAGACAAACTAAAAGCCTGTGTAGCCTGCTGTGCAATCTCAGTAGCTAATTGTGAATGCTATGAGAAAGGTATGGGAAGAGCATAAGTTGTTAGTGTGTCTCCTCAGAATATTCTTGTGGCATCTAGTAAATTGTAGCTCCTGGTCAAGAAGTAATTTTTTTGTGTGTTCTCCTTGAACGAACTTTTCTTCTGCAATGATGCTCCATTGCTTTTTGATCCTCTGTAAGCTTTAAAAGAATTCAGATAGGTTCATTAAACATTAACCACTTGTGATATTTATTTTGTTTGGAATCTATCGCCAGGTAGTTTGATTTGCGGTCATCTTGTTCTGGCAGACTGAAAAATAGTTTCCTGTTTTCCAGGCCTCACGATTTTTATAGAATCATAGAACAATCAGGATGGAAGAGACCCACCGGATCATCGAGTCCAACCATTCCCACCAATCTCTAAACCATGCCCCTCAGTACCTCATCCACACGTGCCTTAAACACCTCCAGGGAAGGCGAGTCAACCACCTCCCTGGGCAGACCGTTCCATTGCCTAATGACCCTTTCAGTGAATAATTTTTTTCCTTATGTTGAGCCTGAACCTCCCCAGGTGGAGCTTGACGCCATTCCCTCTTGTCCTGTCCCCTGTCACTTGGGAGAAGAGGCCATTACCCTCCTCTCCACAACCTCCCTTCAGGTAGTTGTAGAGAGCAATAAGGTCTCCCCTCAGCCTCCTCTTCTCCAGGCTAAGCAACCCCAGCTCTCTCAGCCGTTCCTCATAGGGCCTGTTCTCCAGCCCCTTCACCAGCTTTGTTGCTCTTCTCTGGACTCGCTCCAGAGCCTCAACATCCTTGTGGTGAGGGGCCCAGAACTGAACACAGTATTCAACGTGCTCTATCATGTTTCATCTCAGTAGTCCCTCCTGTAGTTTGAATGGCTGTAGTTTATTTAGTTGTTTCTTGTGCAGAGGTTATTCTGTCTACTGACCATACAAATTTTCCAGCAGACTTCTCATTCTTCATGTGTTTGTGGGAGGGATGAGAATACCTATGAAAGTTTATAACTTTGGCAAATTGTTGCTCACAGGCTTTCAGGTGGGTTTTTTGGCCCATATCTTTTTACATCTAATCACCCAGAAGGTATATTTCTTCATATTTTCATCACATGGTCAGAATTTCATTTTTTTTATATGATTCCTTCGCAGAAGTATATTCATTTTTGCAGTGCTAAAGGGTACCGGATGCATGTGAGAATCTACCCAGGAGTCTCAAATTTTGAAGTCTAGAGCAATATGTAGATATTAAGGCACAAAAACCCATCTTGTCTAGCTGCTTCATGAGCCAAGATGCAGAATTTCACCTTGAAGAATTTGAGCTCTAAAGGTGTGTTATCTTAGAAAAGTTCATAGGTATTCATGGTACTATTAATTTCTCTGCACTTTTGAATATATATCTGAACAGTCTAGATTGATAGTATGTTTTTGTTGTATCTGAATGGGACTTGTTAGTGCTAAACAAGATACAAAGTGCTGCAGAGAGACCCATCGCTCAACAATCATTTTGTCAGCTAAATACAGAGAAAGACCTCAAAGAATTTTTTTTGCTTGTCTTGCCTTACCTAGTGAAGTGTCTGACAGGAAGCTTAGAGTCGTGATATAGGCAAAGAAGGCAGATGGTCAATGGTCAATAAGAAAATAAAGTTTCATGTGGCCATGCTGTATTTGCAAAGGTATGACAAAGGCAAAGAAACTTGGTGAGGAGAGTGTATTTTTGTCTTTAGGCTACCCTAACTATACAATATACTGTATCATGAATTTCCTATATAGTGGTTGTTACAGCAGGGCTGACAGTTTACAATACATTGAAAATACATACTTAATAAATTAGCAATTCAACACTTATGTTCATTTGACAGCTGTGATTCTTGTCATAATCAGTTCATTGAAATAAATAACTCTGAAAAACAATGCCTTTTTGTGTTGGTTCTGATTTGTTTCATTTTCATTATGAAAAATAGCTTGAGCTGTTTATTGTATATTCTGTATCCTTTAAATGCTTTTTATAGTGCCTGAGAGTAAAAGAGGAGAGGAAATTACCCTTAATTTGCCATGTTTTGTTAGTTGCCAAATATATATAAGCTTGTTGCCATGGTGATTAGTGCACAACTTGGATGCCTGACTAGCTCCTGGTAAAGGGAGCACCTTAATGGATTATCAAGTGAATATTTGGCTATATTAAATAGCTTAATGAACTACAGGGATTAGAACACATTTATTTTAGGATGCAAGGGAAGTTATTGATATCCCAAGACTTACTCTCAGATTCCAGTAAGTACTTGTAAAAGACTTGCAGCTTCTCCTTCTGTGCTCCTGTTTCATGTCATGTTCTCTCAGTACCACAAAAGAACACATACGAATTATATTCCTTGGGGAGGTGCACTGTAAAACTGAACTGAAAAGCTTATGTAAATATGAACTTAAAGCTGCATGTGCTGTGGCACTTAAAGAGCAGGAATTTAGCTTGAAGTGCAATGCATAAGTGATTTAAAGTGCTGTAAAAGTACAATTTATGTTTAAACTGAAAGAATTGATTCTTGCTAATGACTGAGCCTGTCAGAGACAGTATGGGGTTTTCTTCCTTGCATCTTTTAAATGCTATAGCTGATTCCAGACTCCTAGTACTGATTTTTTTTTTTTTTTTTTTGTGGTGAGAGGACTGAGGAACTGACAGCAAAGGTCTTTTATATTTTTTAACGGTAAGTGTCCCCTAATGTTTCTGCAATTATGACCTAATCTCACTTTCTCTCTCCTTACATTGTGGAGATTCTTACTAAGAAGCTCATATGCAGACCTGAGAAAGGAGTAATATCCAGCTATGCTGCTTCTGTCCGGTTAATTGTAGAGGCCAATTACTGGCATCACAAGAAAGTACTATATTGAGAGTGGATCCAGGGATATATCTTTGTCTGTTGAGAGCTTGAACATTTGCATGGCTTCTCTCTCACACCCATCTCCTTATATCAAGAACTGTAATACTTTGTCTTATAGATACATCACAGAGGCTTAAAGTGTTTTAACTGTGTAATTCTTAATCTTCTGTCTTGTATCTAGGCCTTCTGAGCATATTTTAATCCAATTTTGCTGGGAAGCTTAATGCAGGGAAGGAAGTGATCTCACTTTGTGTTAACTATGAATAGTGAGGGTTGAGAGAATTTGGATGGCTGAGATGTTCATGTTCTCAGGGACTGTCTTTTGCATGCACTAGGAAGGGGAAGAGACTTCCACCATCCCTTCCACTAGACTATGTATGCTCTGATTTTAAAGAAGTCATATCAGAGCTGTTGTTATTGGAGATTTTTTTATTATTATTATATTGCCTGGAAAAATTTTCCATCTCATCACAGTAAGTTATGTTCCTCATTCTGCTAATTGGCATCATATTCAGTTGTGTCAGTTTGTCCTAATCTTTGTGCCTCGGTTTGTCTGTAATGTGGGTGAGTAAGCTGAGTTATGTGCTGTAGTACTTGGCTGTATTAAAGTTCAGTGGTTTTAGTACATCTATTTTCTTTGAATGCAAAAGGTTAATTTCATTTCAGTGTAGAATGAATCTAATACTGACCTTTACAACTGGAAAAACAGATAGAATCATAGTTTAATTAACCTCCCAGCCAGGATACATATTTGAAACATACTCTAGGAACTATACACTTTAACTTACTTGAGGGAGTTTTATGAGCATCATAGTGCAAAGTGTGGACTCCTACTTGAGAAGAACGAACCAGATCTTCGGTTGACCTCTATCAAGTTGACACTGTGTGAGTTCCTAGTTACGTACCTGCCTCAGATACAAGCAGCAGAGTATTGTTTATTTTCTTAAAATGGTGTAACTGTAGTTGGAGTCCTTTCCAACATGGACTGCTGGAAATATGTAATTCCACAGAAGACTAAAAATCTATGAAATTTATCATATTGAAGATTTACTGTAGTGAAAAGAGAGGAACTGTTGTCTATTTAGAAAATGGTAATAATGATCTGTGTGTAATGTTATTGCACATTATGTGTTGTGACTAAGAATAGCACGATTCCGTGGTGAAAAAGCACAGAAAAGAATAGAATGGAATCACACATGCCTCACTGTTGCCTGCAGTAATGGAAAAAATGCAAAGCATAAGGTATTAACTGATATCTAAGACAGTAATTAAAATATTTCATGAATAAGAAACTAGATAATTTCATGGGTCTTTTAACAGCTTGAGCCTTTGAAGACTGACACATATAAATATGTAGAATATTGTGTGAAAATATTTGAGTCAATTACAGTGTCAGGATGTTGCTCCCAACACATTAGTCTAATTTCTATGCAGTAATTAACAGATATGAAAAAATATAAATGTAGTCTATTCTATATTCTGGTAAGTAGTTATTTATAGCCACTCTGGGAAAGTTTGAATTATTGTCTGTCCTAATTATGCCAAGGACTTATTTTTGTTAGACATGAAGGTCTAACTGGGAGGAATTAACAACTGCCTACAATGTGTCTGCATTATAGCTAATCTAATGTCTTGTTAGAGCTGTTTCTTGTATTTTGATTTTATTTTTCTGTCTATCCATTTGTTAGTCACAGCTGGAATGAGAAATTGTGCTCTAAACAGTAAAATCTTTCTTTGCCTAAGCTAGGGTGGCTGATTCTCTTCCCCAGGACAGTCTCTTCGTTATCTGTTTTCCCCAAACTTTCTCAGTGTTCCTCTTTCCATCAGGGAGATTTCTGTTACAACACAAGTAGGAGTAATCAGTAAATGATGTGCTGTACATGTCCATCTCTCTACATACCTTTGAGACTGAATATATAGGTCATGTCTCTCTGGGAATAAAAGACCTGTAGAAACCTTCTGTCATGAATATGTATGAATTGCTGGGCAAGTCTGCTAAGAGACAGGGGTATACGCTGTTTCGCAATTCTTTTTACTTGCATTATTTTAAATGGAAAATAGGATCAAAATTCAACCTTTTAATTAAACATTAGGGTAGCTATAAAGAAAAAAAACAATAAACAAATCCTCGTATAATAGTTTCTCTCAATCTCCTGACTGAATAAATTAATATATAGCAATAGGTACACAAGTGACTTCTAAGAATAAGCCAAATTTAATTTTAATTCCTGCAGTATCCTTTTTCTAATGAATATACTCAGCATCTCAGAAGGTAGAGAAAAAAAGAAAATTGCAGCCTGAACCTCACTGTCCTATAATATTCCAGATGTAAGTGAACCAAGGATCTAGTCTTTTTCATGGAAGCTCTTTGAAGGATTGGAGTAAATGACATATTTCTGGGTATGTGTGGTAATAAACTATGATTCATTTCTGCTGATGACTTCTTTATGAGAAGACTCAGTAACTTTAGAGATGCGAATCAGACAAAGCTTACCTGTAAACAAACATGATCATTTCTGTGATAAATATCTCTGATGGTATATACAGAAACTTCACATTAACAAGGCTTGTATTACTTTGATGTTAGATCCCATTATTTTTGAAGGGTAGTGATCACTGGATCAATGCACATAGAAATAAGACTTGAGTGAATGTCAGTCTTAGTTCTGAAGCAGAGAAGTGGCTGTGGATACGTTTTTTTGGTCTTGAAACTGTTTTTCCTCCAGATTTTCTATGTATTTTAGTGTGAATACATATATCACCCCAGAAACTTTCATGTTAAGTGTGGTTGAAAAGGATTTTTATAAGGATTTTGCCATTCAAGCACTGAAGTTTGTATTTTGCTCTTTCTTACAAAGTGGAGAAGTTGCAATGTTCAAATTTATGTTGCAAATCACAAACTACATGAGTAAACTGGTGGGTAGATAATTAAATTAAACTATAAGCCCAAAATTGTTTCATTGTTTATTAACCTCAGTCTAGTATTGAGATGAACTCTGGGATTTCCAAAAGAGGTAGGAAAGTTGCTGATGAATGTATCTGTGCAATCTATGTGCATCTCAGATTCAGCTGGTATAAATATTATTCATATCCTCACATTTGTTATTTCTCAGTTTTGATTGTAAGGTTTCAGATATACCAAGCCTATAGCACTGAGAGTTATGGGCCTTTTAATCTGTGCCTGCTGGTGTAGAATCAAATTATTCGCTTTGTAACATTTCTAACTTTTCAGCTCCATCTGGCAGTAGCAACACTGGCCACAAGGGTTCCCTGGTGGTGTTTAAGGCATGGGTGAACGAGGTGCTGAGGGGAATGGTTTAGTGTTTGATAGGAATGCTTGGACTAGATGATCCAGTGGGTCTCTTCCAATCTGGTTATTCTGTGGTTCTATGACTCCATGATTCATTTCTGTAATGAACTTGGAGATGCTGAGATACAGGTTTGCTGCATATTGGAAGCCAGTTGAGTAATCAAACTGTGTTGTTCGTTATGCAGGTCTGTTGCCATTATTGATTTCCTTAACATTATTACTTAACCTGTAGGGTTAAAGTCAAGAACTTAATTTTTTATAGTTTTGCTGCTATTCTTGCTGCAGTTGGAGATCAGTGAGTTTAGGCTAATAGTTAATCAGATTGGTAAATGAAAGGAATCAGGTCCTTGGATATCCTCTAGAGGATGGAGGAAAATGCTTTTTTCTTTAAATTTCACTTTTAGTAAAATGAATTTGTGTTAAAGGGACAAGGAAGACGTAAAACTTGTAATTAGATATAAGGTATAAAAATGCTGATATTGGAAAATACATCACATAACCAAGTAATGTTTTATAGCTGTATTGTAAGTGAGGCACTTTTGACTTTATGTATTTAATTAATATTTTGTCCTTTGGTAAATATTTGGCTGTTAGACGAGTACTTGTCTACCTAATGTCTTTCATCTCTGGTACTAACTTATTGGAATCCAGCAGGTCACAACAGCAGGCAGACAACAAAGTGACCTCTGAGTTCTGTCTTCTTAAACAACTCAGTTTGTCTTTTCAATTAAAAAATTCCATATAGTTGTACTTAACAAAGAGGAAACTAAATGCATATCAAACTATGAATTAAAAATCAGGTTCACAGGCCTTGTCTACTTTCCTTTAAAAAAACTCCCATCCACTATTCCTTGTAACTATTTGCTGAAATTTGTATACTCACCATGAAGAATGTTTATACAAGAGAAAATGATTGCAGAGACCAGATGTTTGGGGAAACATCCTGAAGGATGACAAAAGAATGTCACTCCTAAGAGGAAAATGCAAAGCATTCAGACTGATAATTGAACAGGCACTGATTGGAGTTCAACATGGTAAAGAAATTACTAAATCTTCAGTTTCACTGAGAGTCGTATAAAAATTCAAAATTTCATCATGCACCACGAGCTTTGGGTAATAAATGTACTAGCCAGTATACTAAAGTTCTGTCATGCTCTAGAAGATTGAATGAAAAAAAAATTAACAAATCTTAATTGACCAAAGATGGAAGTGCTCATATGTATTGTTTGTAAATGCTAGTAATGTGTAAATGGTAGAATCATTTGATTTAAGAATGCTAGAGCAAAATTTATTTTGTTGCATCATAGAAGATAAAATGATAATTTGATTTCATAGTGAGGAGGTTTCTGTTTAATTTTCTTGCTTGATCTTTCAAAGGCATTTAAGGAATGTGAAAAACTGTGAAAATAAGCGATAATTAAAGAGTAGATTTATTAGATATTTGAAACTAAGAGATGTACAGTCACACGTATGTGGCATACTTATGTAGAAATTATAAAACAAAGCTGAACTGACAGTGTTACACTAGCAATACAGATTGACAAAGCAAATACTGCGGACTGTTGCATTTGTATTTCATAGGAAAAAAACCCAGAATTTGGTTCTGGTCTTCATTTTATATAGCTGAGTACTTCTGAGAAGAAAAGGTATTTAGGTAACATTTCCAAGGCAAGATATCATGCAACAGCACTCAGACATAAAATCTCCTGTATCATATCTCTGGTAATGAATGAATGTAAATCAAGTTTTAGTGCAATCATGCAGGTTGTTTGTAATTGCCTGGTCATTTATACTTGTTAGCAAACATTTAAACTTCTTAGCAAACAAGTACAAGAAGCTGGTTTTGACATGTAGAATCTATGATAAATTGTATTGTTTTCTGCTGTAACTAGAGTGCTCTGATTAATGCAGTGATATAGTAGAAATTGAACAGGCTGTAGTCAGACATTGATATAATAATAATAACAAAAAGCTTTGTATTTTTGCAGAAAAGAAATGTCTTGGCAAATAGCAATGTAAACCCAAAGACATTATAAAGATGTTTTAGACCAAGATGTTTTTTGTAAATGTGACAAGTTAGAGCCTTGTAGTGAGTGTCAATACAGACAGAGTTCTCTAGTGAAAAACTAACAATAATGAATTCATGACGTTTCTTAAAAATAAATTGCTCTTTTAAATGGCTGTATGGATAGGGATTCTTTTTTTATGTGATTCCATATTTTCATAACATACATATTTTCCCATGTTAATTTTTCATTCCATCTCTTTTCCTTTGTATTTGCCTTTATCTGATTTGAGTAATTATTTTTGTAATCTTTTTTCCTTATAATGAATATTTTTCCTCTTTGTTTTTTTTTCATTTAATTCCATTTGAGAATAGTATTCCATCTGTCTTCATCCTATCAAGGTATGTCATTAGAGTACAGGCTAGCTGCTTGTTGATTTTTTAATTATAGCCTTCTTGTGCTTTTTCCCTGTGACTTTTTAATGAGAAGATAATGGAAAGTTTCAGTTGTCGAATCTTTGCACCTTTTACTTTTTAGCTATGTGATCAGCTTTGGATAAAGACAGGTGTCACTTGTGTCTTGCTAGATAATTACTACTAGGAACTATCATTTTGACAGCATTTTGATCAGTTTGAATTGTTCAAGTTCTTTTCTTGCATTCAGTGAGGTGGTCGCCTTCAGCCTCTGAACTGAATCAAATTTCTTCTCTTGGTCTGCAGATGCAGAAGCAAATCAGAGACACTTCCAGACTTCAGTTCCTGGTTATTTTAATTGCATTAGGAACAAGTTCACCTTGTTTGTAGAAAGCAGAAGGTACTAATGAGCATGACCCAATGACTGCTGCTGTTTGGCTTATTTGATGCAAGACACTTGCGCACCTTTATATTTAAAACTTCTAAAATCCCATTCTTTTTTATTTTCAGTTTTGTTCCTTTAACCTCATTCTTATTAGTATTAGGCATTACCAGAAATTATTTTCCAATAAAAGCTTCTGGCTATCTTTTTATCTCATGATCAGTCAAGGGCAGCTATATGACACACATTGTGTGTTTTACTGATTTGTGTTGAACTTATTTCCTAATTCATTATTGTTTCATTTGTTATTTTGGCAGGGATTTCTAGGAACTTTTGCTGAGTATGGTATAACAAAGTAAATTCAGCTCTTTATGTGAACTATTAAAGGAATTGCATTTGTGTCAGGTGACTGCTTAGTCACCTGTTTTCTCACTGTATTCTGTGCACACCCTTGCTGTTCTCCACGGTTGATTCAATGCTGAATTTATTTTTTCTTTTAATGTAATGGAGTATTTCTTTCTGGTTTTAAAACAAATTTGACCTTATACATTTGTGCAACACAGAGAAAGTAACCAAATGTTGTAACATGGAAGTTGTCAATGTTTTTGCAGGTAGAAGCATCACCATGAAACCTTTATATTATAACAGCAAGCATGCTATTGACTCATCTTCACCTCTGATGGAAATTGTTCTGGATCTCATTAAACTGTAATTAGCATTTTCAGCTCAAATGGATGGTGGATTGGATTCTAATATATTTATGATGCTTATTAGCAGCTTATGCTATAAAAAACCTGCTACATTAACTCCAGTGAAACTAAGGTGGAGTAAGACACTGTATGATATGAGAGGAAAGGAACCTAGCCCACTAGAGATACTCTTGCAAGAGGCTGCTGTAAGTAACACGGTGGTATCTGTGCCATGCAGTTGGTTACATCCTTTTTTCAGTGGAAAAAATGGTGAAAAAGAATATAACAATTTTATATGTGGTGATTTAGTAATATGACTTATATGGCTGACTGTTAAATATTTGAAAGCATGAAGAAGTTAGATAAAATATTAACAACATAGAAAATAATTCTATGAATAATAAAAGATAACCGTCAGTTTGTTATGAGCTTCTTTCTCAGTAATATTTTAGAACTTAAATCTGCTTTGAGTTCCTTCCTCCACATCAGTTTCCTGTTACTCTAAAAGTTGTTAGGATGCTATCACCAGCAACTGTTATCGCCAACCATTTCTCCTGCCCCTCCTTCTCATAGAGAAAAAGGCTGTCCAAGTCTGAAATTGCCTAGAGGTCGCTTGTATGGTCTACCAGCAGTAATAGTGACATTACCTTCTTGGCATAAGTAGTCATAAATAAATATGTGTAGATTTGCATTTGTTTTAATAATTTAAATCCTAACATGAGAAACTGTGAAACTGGTTTTGAATATTTAATAATATTGTCCTTGTTATATTTAACAAATCTACACTGTAGGAGGCAGTGTTATCCTGGTTCTGGCCATGCCTAGCAGAGATAAGTAGGAAAAGAATGAATATGTTTACACATCTATACGTATAAATTTATTAATATATATAGAGAGATAGATACTATATGTGTTTAGATGTTGTGTTTGTAATGTATAGATATGATATAGAATCATAGACTCATAGAAACATAGAATCATAGAATGGTTTGGGTGGGAAAGGACCTTTCAGTGAATAATTTTTTCCTAATGTTCAGCCTAAACCTCCCCTGATGGAGCTTGAGGCCATTCCCTCTTGTCCTGTCCCCTGTCACTTGGGAGAAGAGGCCAGCAGCCTCCTCACCACAACCTCCCTTCAGGTAGTTGTAGAGAGCAATGAGGTCTCCCCTCAGCCTCCTCTTCTCCAGGCTAAACAATCCCAGTTCTCTCAGCCATTCCTCATAAGACCTATTCTCCAGCCCCTTCACCAGCTTCATAATTTATTATTCATAATCTAATTTTATTAATAATTGCTATTTAAATTTTATTACTATTTTAATTAACGGCTGCATCTGATCGCAGTCTGTAATATTCCCAGTGGACTTCTCTTCTGTGAGCTGGCACTTTGAACCCAGCTGTTCTTTAGTATTGAAAAAACTCTGGGTCCTACAGTAAAATTATGCATGATGCCCAGTAATTACACGGTGTGTTTATGTGTTAGTTGATTATGAGCATTGAAGCTTTTGTTTAATATTTTAATTTTCAATTTAAGGTATTGATATAAATATATCAAATCCACACATCAATTTTAATAATGCTAATTCTTGCTCCTTAGTTGTCCAGTGGATAACATTGCTATTTGAGTACTTAAAGTGAAAGTAGTTTCTGTGTCTGTTTAAAACTTTACAAGTGAAAAGGTGCTGAAAGGAGGCTCATATGCTTATGCAGTGAGGGGATAGTAGGTAGGAGAGGACTTTAGTCAGACAGAAATTTGTTTGGTTAGTTTGTGTTGTGCTTAGGTTTAAGATGCATTCATTTTTGTGATTATGCTGTGATATAACTTCTAGAAAGAAGTCTGAGGACAGTGTACAGGAGTGAGAAGCAGTGTGTTGTAGTACAGGGATGCTAAGTTAGCACCCACAGGGGAGAAGACAAGAGTTAAGTATTTTGTGCAAACTTTTTTTGGAGAGAGGATGAGTTGGATGTATGTGTGTGACAGAGGTTGTTGCTTAAGATTCTCCTGTAAATTGAGATACTGTGATTAGTTCTCGATGCTGCTGTGCTCTCTTCAGGGAGAGAAGTGCTGTCTGTTAGCAAGCTGCCTACATCAGCCCAAGTGATGCTTAGAGCTAGAACAGAGTAAGGGACAGCTAAAGGAAAGAACCAGACAAACAGACTAGTTAGTTTATAATCCACGTGGCTACCCAGCAAGACATTAAATCATTATCAGTGCATGTGAAAACTTAGTGCAAGTCAGAAAGCAACCAGCTACTCTACCACTTTCCTCCTCAGAACAAGAGCCTGAACTGTTCACAGTGGTATTTAAGAATTTGTTACAACTGCCCTGTTTATTTTTCTGCTTTAATACAAATACAGTTTATTATCAATGTAAGTTGTATTTGCAAGCTTGGAAAAATGCATCTTTAAGCATCAGAAGGTTTAACAGACTTAAATCTTAGGTGGTCATTGCAAGAAAATATCAGTTAGGTGGTATTAGGTGGTAGTTCACTGACATAGAAAGAGAAATTTACATATTACTGTATTTTTAATTCTTTTAATTCCTTTTTACAAACAGAGTTGGTTTCTTGGTATGATGTGTTAGGACAGGCACACATAACATCTCTCCAGAAGCAGTTTCCTGGATAAGTCAATATCTGAAATTCCATGGTGTTATTTTTTTTCATCTTCTGTCCAGAATTTATATTGAAAGTTGAGTTCTGTTTTCATGTATAGTCTCGTAAATGAACTAGATAAATTTCCTAAGAATTCAATTTTACAATCAGAGATTGATTTTTCTCAGTATTCCAGTGGAAAAGTTATGGGGACTTCTTTTCTGTGCTATTACAGTTTTGAAAATATATTTTGACACACGTTTGCAGGATGTAACATAATAGAATAGGTGAGATAGTGGTGGTTCAGGATGTCTGGAAATAAGGAGAGGCACTACAGTGTAGGTTTTGGACTGCATAATACAACATACAACCTGAATAGCTCATACCTGTCATGGCCTGGAGGAGTCTTCAAAGGAGGCATTTTGCTGTTGTTGACTGAAGCAAAAACAGTGTGAGAATTCTAGCAAGAGATCTCTCTGAATATTTTGCTTTTACTTTGCATAAGGGCCAGAACTCTGTATGTGTAGATCTAGAAAACTCATTTAGGGAGATCAAGAGCCCTAGTTGTGGACATTAAATAATTTCTGCTGAGAAGTGCTAATTCTGAAAGACAGATGTTACTTTCCCTGAAATAATCTGTTTGGAAAAACATGATAAGATATTTCCCTGATCCACAGAAGTATTTATAAATGTTTGAATGTGTATTCCTTTGGGTATAAGTTTCAAATGTAAATTAATATTGAATGTATGGGGGAAAAATTATTAGTAATTCACAAGCTTGTAGGAAAAACATTTTTCAATAAAGATAGTTCCTCTTCACTTACAGTAAGAAAAGGAATCAATTATTCTTAACAATTTGAGTATTTTGTATAGATAAACCATTAAAACAGAAACACACAGACATTCTTTGAGGACACTTTTCAAAAGAAATTTTGCCATAACTTTTCTCTTCTGTTCTTTCAATATATGAACATTCATGCAAGCTCAATGTGAACTTGAATTAGGAATTCTATCTGATTTGTGTATGATTATTTAGTGTAGCATTTTGTGTTTTATTTATATATTCTTCGGGATAAAGTACCTGAACTTGGGAAAAATGATTATATTTGTTTATTTATCCATTTATTTATTTATTTTCCCAAAAGCTGTAAAGACAGCACCCTTTCTGTCAACTGAGATCATTCAATGTATGAGCTAGGACTTTACAGAGTGAATGCTAGGAGTTTTCAGTTAGAGAGTCAGGAACTTGTAACTAAAGTGATGGAGATGTGTGCCATAATGAAAAATGGATCATGTAAAAAACCTAGAGAGCTATAGTCAGGAAACAGATTTTCAAAATGAATCTTGAATGACAGTTTATTAAAAGAAAGTAAGTTAGAGTGCCAGAGTTCACTACTCTGTCAGAAAATACAAAGTATTTCTTTAATCCAGGTGATGAAGGATAAAGGTTGCATGCTTTTAGCAGTTATGATCCTCTTCATAATTTCTAAACATAAAAGGGGAGGTAATTTCATGGGTCCATAACTTCTATTATTTTGAGGTCAAAGCAGAACTTCTCTGAACGTTGACCCAGAATATTGAAAATGTATTTTCTATGGATATAAATGAAGACATTCAAACCTGTATATTTTTAATATCGTCTAGAAAGGATAAGTATTAATTTATTACTAAAGCAACAGTGGATAATCCTATCACAGAAGTCATCTTTGAATCACAGAATACTTCATACGTTAGAAGGAATCATCTGGTTCACTTCCCTATTCAAAGCAGGACCAGCCTCAAGGACAAGATGTAGTAAATGAGTCCATAACTTGAAGAATTTGTTTTTCAGTTTCTCCTATAAGAAGAAGAAACTGGCACACAAACTTGAAGGTGAATTCCTGAGAACTAGCCAGTGTGGTAGAATAAAATGGAGAATGATTTATAGTCAGGAAGCTGAGTGAAGCAAGAGGGCAAGAGTCCATTGTACTACTTACGGCTAGTGAAGACAAAGTATAAAGATAGATAGTTCACTATATTAATATTTGCAGTGCCAAAAATTGATGGTGCTGATCGAACAAAAGTATAAGCTACCTACAGCCTGAAAGAAGAGAGATATAGTAGGTATATGTAATAATGCCTGGGTTTTAAACTCTTTTCCATATGACTCTACTTATTGGAGGTAAGGTTTAAACTGCTTTTTTAAGGTAAAAATGGCAAAATATTCTTTTCCTGAACATTTCCTGACAAATTGCCTAAGATTTGGTGGTGTTTTTTGATCATTTTTGCCATTAGAAAATGGTTTTGTGCTAGAAATTATTGGGGAATACTAATTTCTAGACTAGATATGTGTACTAATGAAGTAGGAAATTTGCCCTTTTCTAAGTGGCCGCTTTTGTATTTTCCTGTAGTTCTTTAAATGAAGGGTGAGGAGAGATCAGTCATAGTCGAGTTGAAAACCCTTTATGGACATGTATGCACATAATTATTAATTAAGTTGCATAGGTCAAAAATCTACTTTGGGTTTTGCCCCTGTGGTCCCCTGGGTGTGTTATCTAATGAACTTGCACGTATGGTATCTAGTTCAACACTTTCTAAGTGAAAATCAGTCTTGTTTATATGAATAGTTCACCTGGGTGTTTGAACTTCCATTCTCAGTGCTGAGAAAAACATTTCAATGATGTCCCTAAGAAGATGAGCAGTGTTTCTGAAATACCTTTTTACCTTTTCAGTGTATACGATACTGAACCTATTCCTGGTAAAGTGTAAATACTGAGAAAATTATAGAACCACTTCCCTTCCTCTTTTGGATTACCAGAAAAAAAGTGCTATAAAAATGTACCCATTCATTTCTTTTTTTATTTCTTTATTATTATACCCACTCATATACTTTATTAATGGATTTCAGCCTATGATGTTGGCTTGTGTGTCTGTGTTTTTCGCTTGAGCAAGAGGGAAAGGAAAGGTAGGTGCTAAATTGAACTATACCTGTGACTGGTTACAATTTGTTGTTTTAATAATATTTTTGGGCAGGAAGTCATCTACTACTCTTTCAATTTTCCTGAAAGGTTGAATTCAACTTTTTGAGCAGGGAGTGTAACCAAGTGGCTTTAATTATTTATCATGAAACTTTCCTCTTCGTACAAGAGTTACGGTTTTCATGAAAAACTGTGATGATACATTAATCTTTCACTCAATATGTTGTTAAAAGAAACCCTGAAAAATAAACCAACAGTAATTAAATGCTAACAATTATTTATTACAGAACTTTTTTTCAATTTTAATAATATAATTTGAATTAATATCCTAATGGCTTATTTGTTGAGCTATCTTCCATTGTACAGTCAGTACCCAAACTGAAGAAAGTGTAGAGGAAGAGAAGCTGTGTTCACCCACAATCACAAAAGGAGTACAACTTCTTCTTAGGTAGAATTGAGACGGCATAACGTTTTTCATTTTTTAACTTTTTTCTAGAATGATAAATCTCCAGGGCGTTCCACAAGTCGATCAAGTAACATTTCAAAGGTATGTGAAATCCATTTCCTTAGTATTGAATTAAAAGAAAACCAAGTTTATAGAAAATAATACTGTACTTTACTCCATTCAACCATATATGCATATTCTGATGTTTTCTTTATAAACATCAAATTTTAAGTTATGCTGCAAAACAGTATGAGTACCATGCACAAAATATAAATACACAATTGGTCATTGCTGTTACATATGTAATAATAAGTGATAAATAACAGTTGCACTTTTTTGACCTCCTTTTCTTAACTGCTTAATGTTGCATTTACCTTAAGATAGAATTCCTGCTTGATTTTTTTCCTCCCATGTTCTACCCAAGTATTAGCAGCTGCAGTGTGTAAAGCTATGAATAAGTTGTCATTTTGGTCTGAATTCCGAATTACCTGTTTTAGGATTTATTGTTCACTGAAGCCAGGACTTTATATCTAGATGCTTTTTAGTTTCTAGGAAATTGAGAAGGAAAACTTTAGGAAAAGACAAAGTGTGATTTCTATTGGAGTTCTCTGGTTTTACCCCCCTTTTTTCTATATTTTTGGTTCAGATGTGGCTGAAAGCTATGCCAAAAAGTCAGGATATACAGGAGGTAAAAGATAATGAATACCAGCCTGAACCTCTACTATGTATTATGTTAGTGTCTGAAGATTAAATATTTTACATTCAGTGGAAACACGGTATCCTTAAGCCTCTTTTCCACAATATTACTGTCTTTTGGGGTACACACTGTTAAACTGTTTTCTTCTCAGAGCCATTAATATCTGCCCTGTGATTTTTTAAAAAGAATTAGTTATGTGTTGGGTTCAGCTCTTACATTAAGAAGGAAAAAACTACAGGGAAAATAATCTAGACAATATCCAACCTGTTGTAGATGTGGCTGAATCTCTTCCTGGCTTTCTGCCTATTTTTAGGAAGTATTTAGTAATATACTTACAAACTTGATCACAGTAATTGGGTGTATTATTTTCACTGAGTTTTAAATATCTGTCTATAGTTACTGTAAATTTATGTCTGTTTGAAATTACCTTTTCTGGTTTTTTTTGACACAGTTGCATGGGTTACACTGTGACAAAGCATAAGTAAATCCACTGACACAAGAAACATGACAGAGGCTAATATTTATTTTGAAGTAATTTCTGGAGGAATAAGTATAAACACTATTATGTAGAAGCACATTTTTAAATTAAGTTAAAAAGTAAGGTTTTCAGGCATGCAATTAATCTTTTTCTGGTACATAGCATCATTCATTCATTATTTTGGATCAGGTTTTCTATATAAGGCTACCTGCTAGTGAAGCTTTTCAAATTCTGAAAGACATAGAAATATGTTTTCCAATTTGTTGTCTGATTCAAAATGCTTTTTTTTAAAAAAAAAAAAAAAGAGGCAGGGTAGATGTGTATATATAAATATATATGTATGTAAATAGGAAAGCAAACATCTGAATTTTCAGCTTAATATTGTGTGACACAAAGTAATTGTAACAAATATTGCACCTCAAAACAAGATTGGAAGCTTTTAGGCAACGCATACTTTGTACCAAAGGCAAGAGCTGAATTCTCTGCAGTATTGGATCTTGCACACAGTAAACATTCTTGTTGACAGAAAAATTAGAAAGTCTTTATCTAAAAGTATTAATTACAGTTATCAAAACATTGTCTTTTACTGTTTTCATTTGCCTGTGTGAATAAACTAAAAAGATTCAAATAGACTTTAATAGTATGCATTGTATATGCCACTCTTGGTTGTATATGGGAGTTCCTGCCCCAGAGCAGAGTAAACGTTTCCTCATATCACTGGATTTTATACTACACTATTTGAAATCTGTGTTCTGCTGGATCAGATAGTTGCCCGGGGGGGGAAGTTGTTTCTCTAAGTGCGTCAAAAAGATTGTGCAAAGCAGGACAAAGTGGTCTGTGTGGCTAACAGAGTGGGAAGGAATGCCAGCACTGCCCCCTCCTGTACTATGCCTAAACCATTTTGGTCAGTGGGTAGGAGGGAGAAAGAGCATTTCCTTAAACAAATTTGCTGCTCTATCTCCATGTTCTTTTCCAGATGCTTTGGGCACTGGAACAGGCTGCCCAGGGAGGTGGTTGATTCACCTACCCTGGAGGTGTTTCAGGTATGGGTGGACGAGGTGTTAAGGGGCATGGTTTAGTGTTTGATAGGAATAGTTGGACTCAATGATCTGGTGGGTCTCTTCCAACCTGGTGATTCTATGATTCTGTGATTACAGTGACCTTAAATATCACTGTTGTGGGGTAACCACTGGGTAATTGCAGTTTATGAAAGTAATCTCACATAATTTTGTACTCTTCCGTACTCTGCCCAGTTCTATCTGCCTGTTTCCTGGTACTTGTGACCGGCAGTCATAATGGCTGTTTTCATTGAATGTCCACCCAGGACATTCATTCATTCATTTGCTTCAGCCTATACATCAATAAGTCTGGCCTGCACCTCCAAGAGCACCAGCTATAGTTGGTTTTCCAAGCACAGAAAACTAGGAAAATATGTTGGTGTTTGATTCCTTCTATGCTTCTGGTAATAACCTAGATTTTTCCCGTAGAATCAATAAATCAACAAACAGATCTTCCTGCCTTCTGCCCTGTTTGCATTAGGAGTAATAGATTGTATTTGGGATTGATCTGTGTTTCCTGTTGTCTTGTAGTGACAAAGGGACACCCTAGTTACTAGTTGTGGCTTTGAAAATCTATCTACTATAATACATCTAAATAAAATTATAGAAATATTGTGAACATCAGGTTTTTGGGTTTTTTTTTTTTAATCCTTAGACTTTACTGTCTACCCCCCATTTCCCATAGTGCTGGTAGTAGAGGCAACTTTATTTTTCTTTGTAAGAGATAGTCTTGTTCTGGAATTCAGAAATATAATTATCTGTTTGTGTTTAAAATCTAAGTAAATTAAAAACTTGATTTTGTTTCTTAGCTATTTGCTACTTCTTAGTTCCCTGCAGTTAAGATCTCTCTGTTAAACTTTCTGTGTCTTCCTAAATATGTGTGTAATTTAAAAGGTATGCTAGTCTGAGAAGGATCTGGTGGATTCATTTCTATCTGCTGTGGTTGATCAGTGGAACAAATCTCATGTTTGATTTACAGTCCATAGAGCTTATACTTATATGTATTTCTGAGTCTGCCCAGTTATCTTAAAATGCTTTGTGGAAGAAATGTTTCTAACACTTTGTAATTATCTTTCTGCATGTTGATTATGACTCAAGAGCTCCTCAGAGAAGAATGCTTTCTCAACACTAAGATTTTAAATTTTCTGATGAGAACTTCGGGCTTATTTTCCAGTACAGAGAAACTCAGGCTTGGAACAAATTGCCTGATTTTTGTTTTGGCTCAGGTGCTTTTCAAAAGCATAGAGCAGGTGTTAGTACACTTTTTATTTGCAAGTCTCTGAAGCCTTCATGTAATAAAACTCCATTGAGTTCAGGAAGAAGTGAAGTATTTGTTTCAGAAAATTCAGTGTTGTAATATTCATTGGTCTAATTTAGAATATGAAAAAACAGGAGAGAAATGAAAGAAGGAAAAAATTGATTTTACTACATGTTTAAGCATTTTCTGCATTGATTTCTCATGTCAGGTTGGGCTCCTCTGTGTAAGATACAAATGAAAACTGAAAGACAACAGAATGTCAAAAGAGTGCCTGCTAAAGTTTTAGATGAAAAATTTATTGTTGTGAATGTATTGATTATTGATTTGAGCATCTCAGTTTGTGATATTGAAATATATTTCACAAACTGAGTATCACTTTGTCTAAAATACATTATTCTACTTTTTGAAATTATAAATTTCTATTTATTCTCTTCCGTTAAAATTGAATGTTCTTTGACATGGATTTCGATGTTCTCTAATTTTGAATCCTCTTTCATTACAAGATGAATGTATGAAGAGTCCTGTACCACTGAAGCAGAACTCACTATCACACACTATGAATTTTTTTAACAGGTAAACATACCACCATGTCTTTGGTAGTGGTACCAACAGATACCATAATATATTCTGTCTCAGCTATTATAAGCACAAATTATAGGTTTTATGATGGAAAAGGCATAAAGAAACTTAAAAGGGGATTGCAATATCTCCAAGATACCTGTTCCATGACTGAGTCCTAATGAGCAACCGCGTGACCTCTTGCATTTTGCTGTAGGGGGCTTCACTGCTACAAGTTTATCCACATTTTATGTTCTGTGGCAATTTCACACTTATCATGAATTGCAATTTTCTTCCAGATTACTGGGATTTTTTTTTGAGGAATCATGTAGCTCCCTCCTTTCAAACCACAGCTTTTACATTCTGTAATGTGGAATTGCAAGAACACTTAGACCTTAAAAAAAAAAAATCCGATAAAAAACAAGTCTCTGCTCTTGTAAAGTGTAAAATTTCAGCCTTCAAAAGTGCTGTTACAATGAATAACATCATGTATACAAAACTAGCATTAAAATATGAGTGTAAATGTTGTGTTAGTCATTTAAATAATTCTTCTTGCTCATGAACAGAATTATTAATATTGAAGGTGAAGACTAACTTGGCACTTAACTCATTATCTTTGTGTTACTGTAAAAAACAAGAGCACAAATCAAACAAGGCAGTGAAGAGTATTTTATTCACAAAAACTGAAGCAGTGAAAGCAAAAAAACCAAAACTAGATACAATGTCATAATGACTATTTCTGCACTTTTCCCCCCGCATTAGATGTAAATGTTTGATTTCTTTGTCTAGAGAATACTTCAGAATTTATTCTTTATTTACAATAAGCTTAACAGAAGTCATGACTGCACAATTTACCTAAGTCTGCGTAATATTTAAAATTCTGAATAAAGTTGCATTAAATAAGTCTCGGTTCCAGCGGCAACCAGTAGAAAATAATGCATTTTCAATTTATTCTTGGGTACATTTGGCCTGTTTTAAACTCTTGTTGTAATGAGAGGAAATACAGACAAAAATAAGATTGTTTATATGAAATAGTATGTACAATTATACAGATTCTGTTTTATTAAATCACAGTTCTTACCAACAGCATATTTGGAGTATACCTGAATGTAACACATCCACATAGCCAGACAAAATACCATATATGTTTCAAATGTGTTAAATACCACAAACTTTGTGTTTATACAAGCTTAGTTTATATGTAATGCCTATATATAATTTCTACTACTGTAAAGACATTGCATTATCACTGAATTCAGTCCTTTCCTATGATATACAATACCACACAGGGGAAGTAACTTTGCTTTGTTTTCAATAAACATGGTATGCAAGTTATGACATATGCTTATTCTTAGTTTTCAACAAGAATTGTGATCTGTAACATACCTACTCCATATGTACTCCTGGTAATTTTTATATGGCATTTCTTTTTTTCACAGTGGCACTCAGAAGCACGTTCCAGGTCTTTGTCCTAAAAACAGTTCAATTAAGCAAACCATATTTCTACAGTGATACAAAATTATTTTTGCTGCAGTCAGATATATCTTGTATATAATTAAAATATGATGTCTTCTGGTTTTTTCATAATGATGCATTGTTAGGGTTTCACTGTCTTTTGGCTTAGTGATTTTAAAATTTCTTTCTGTAGCTGTCTTGTTCCAGCGCATTTAGGCTTTTGTCTTTCTTAGGGCTGATATAAATAGGTATTAAATCAATTTTAGAACTAAATACTACAAAATCTAGTAACAAAGATTATGCCTGGTTTGCGTTTCACCTTTCCTACAGCCTTAATTTGTATATAGCTTTTTCCAGATAGTCAAAACCTACTGGGCTCAGGGCTCTGCACCTTGTGTACGAAGACCAGCAGATCCTTTGTTTCAATTGCCTGCATCAGTGTATATTTTTTTAGGACCTACCTAACACTTTTATTAACAAAGTGAAAAAGCCTAGAATGATCCATCCTTGAACAGATTATGAATCAAAAATATTGCATTTGTGTGGTACAAAGACTTTTATGAACTATAAACCATCTCATAATTCAAAGCTTAGCTAGCAGTGCTTCTGTGTCTATAGAAAGAGTGGATTTTTGAGTAGAACTTCTGTCTTTCAAATGAAGATTAACATAGATCAGTAAGACAGGAGAAAAGACATTAAAAAGCTTACTAAATCCACCAGTCAAAGTTGTAATTGCTTTTGTAGGTTTCAATTTTAAATAGTAGGATAGATTTGCCACTTGTGATTTTGATTTTACTTTGATGGAAAGTAAGCCTGCTTTAGTGGTTTAGATTTCAAACCGTTTTGTAACAGGATCATACTGACTTTCAAAGGTGCTGAATGGTATTGTTCAGCAGAATCATAAGGATATTTCCTCGCCTTCCATGTTACATTTCCCTTTATCTGTTGCCTTCAGAGGCAGGTAGAGACTGATAGAGACCCCCAACCCGGGGAGATGCAATACTGGACCTTATGGTCACCAATACAAGCAAACAGTGAGATTAGGATCTGAGGCAGCCTAGGCTGCAGTGATCATGCACTGGTGGAGTTCAAGGTCCAGAAGGATATGGGACAGGTGGGGAGTATAGTCAGGGCACTAAATTTCAGGAAAGCAGCCTTCCAGCTCTTCAAGGAATTACTCGGTAGGATCTTCTGGGACATGATCCTCTGAGACAAGGGAGCGGAACAGAGCTGGTAAATATTCAAGGTTGCTTTCCATAAAGTGCAAGAGCACTCAGTACCCAAATATAGAAACTCAGGTAGGGAAGAGACCAGTGTGGCTCAGTCAAGACCTGCTGGTTAAACTAAAGAAGGTGAGGGAACTGCCCAGGCAGTGCAAGCAGAGACAGGTAACCTGAGATGTGTACAGGGACACTGCCCGGTTGTGTAGGAATGAAGTCAGGAAGGCCAAGGCACAGTGGGAGCTAAACTTGGCAAGGGAAGTAAAGACTAACAAGAAGGGCTTCTACAGGTATGTCAATCAAAAGAGGAAGGTCAGAGAGAATGTACCCCCACTGATGATTGGAAATGTATCAACAGTATCACTTATCAACAGATGAGGAGAAGGCTGAGGTAATTAACAACTATTTTTCCTCAGTCTTCACTGACAGCTGCTCTCTTCACCCCTCCTGGGTCATGGGACAGCAATATGGTGACCAGGCAAGTAAAGCCCCTCCCACAGTAAAGGAGGATCAGGTTTGTGACCACCTGAGGAACCTGAACATATATTAGTCTATGGGACCTGATGAGATGCATCCCAGAGTCCTGAGGGGATTGGCAGATGTGGTTGCCAAACCATTCTCCATGATATTTGAAAAGTCATGGCAATCAGAAGTCCTTTGTGACTTGAAGAAAAGTAACGTACATGATGGCAGATCATGTGATTGAGAGCAGCCCTGCAGAGAAGG
Organism: Coccyzus lansbergi; assembly: GCA_033558105.1. NCBI lineage: Eukaryota > Metazoa > Chordata > Aves > Cuculiformes > Coccyzidae > Coccyzus > Coccyzus lansbergi. The sequence goes on from JAUMJK010000486.1 coordinate 1,965,397, forward strand.
ACTTGGGGGTACTGATTGATGAGAAGCTTGACTTGAGCCAGCAATGTGCATTCAGCCCAGAAGGCCAACTGTATCCTGGGCTGTGTCAAAAGAAGCGTGGCCAACAGGTTGAGGGAGGTGATTCTGCCCCTCTGTTCCTCTCTTGTGAGACCTCATCTGGAGTACTGTGTCCAGTTCTGGAATACTCAGTGTAAGAAGGATGTGGAGCCTTTGGAATGGGTCTAGAGGAGGGCTACAAGGATGCTCAGAGGGCTGGAGCACCTTCCATATGAGGACAGGCTGAGAGAGTTGGGGTTGTTCAGTCTGGAGAAGAGAAGGCTCCAAGGAGATCTTACCACAACCATCCAGTACCTGAAAGGGGCCTACAAGAAAGCTAGACAGGGACTGTTCATAAAGGTTGGTGGTGATAGGACTAGGGGCAATGGGTATAAACTGGAGAGGGGCAGATTTAGAGTAGACATTAGGAAGAATTTCTTCACCGTAAAGGTGGTGAGACATTGGCATAGGTTGCTCAGGGAATTTGTGGCTGCCCCATCCCTGGAGATGTTCAAGGCCTGGTTGGATGGGGTCTTGGGTAATCCAGTCTAGTGGGATGTCCCTGCAATGCACTTGGAACTGGGATGATCTTTAAGGTCCCTTCCAACCCAAACTATTCTATGGTTCATAAAGGACCGAAAAAAGAAAGGGGAAAAAAAAACAACCAAGAACTGCCACCTCTCTCATACTCATGTGTGTAAGTTTCACTTGCTATCAAGGAACACTTTGTAAGGTACACCTTGTGTGCACCATGTTTTTTCTCTTTTTAGATGTGAGACATTATCCAAACAAAAGTTTATAAAGACGAGCGTTTTCCATTAACAAAATGCGTTGCTTATAAAGCAGAAACTTTCAGATGAAAATAAACAGACCAGATCTCCTGCTGAGCTTATTGCCATGTTACAACACTCTGGTCTTCTAAGGTACCCATTCACTAGTATGCCATTATTTTAATAAGAAAGACTTTCAGCTTTTTGACTATATTGGCTGGTAGGGTCTGGGGGATTCTGTGATGCATGAGTGCTATAAAGTGTACTTAGCAGAATATCATTAGTCACACTCCCTGTCTACTCTATTATCCTTCCATTTTCCACAGCTTTCTGCTCAAGCAGTGTTGTCAGCTGAACAGATTCTGGAAATGCCTCTGGCCTCCTTAATTCAAAGCAAAGGCTTCAGAGGATCCATTAGCCTTTCTGGTGATATATGTGAGGCCATTTTATAGCATCTGTTTGTTACATCTTTTTTGTTATTTTAGAGCTTAACTCTATTCAAATACAAATGCTTTGTACTTGTGGAACTTGTTTTTACTCCAGATTTTCTGTTAGGCCTTTCTCTCTTCTTAAGAGCACAAGTTGATTCATGTTCTTGGACTCTTATTTTTTGTTATTATCTGGAAAATTCAATTCTTAAACACCAAAGTAAAGGCAGTCTTAGTTTGAAATTCTTATTGTTTTCATCAGTTAAACTTCCTTCTGTCCCCTATTTCTGTCTTTGCTGAGATCTTTTAACATGGATGTGTGTGTGATAATGAAGTCCCATTGTTTCAGATAAATGATTATCATCTTGCTTGTCCTGAAAATTCTGTATTTACCAGTATTCTGTTTAAAAAGCATACTACCAAATCCCGTTGAACGTATAAAAAATAATTATGGATAAGTGCCCTGTCATATACATTAATTAAATTGCATATCCTTGATGAGAAATTTCTTCTAAACTGACCAAGACAGCAGAAGGTGGTAACTGGGGAATGTGTCTCTAACAATGTTTTGAAATGCCCAATTTAATCAGCTTGTGTTGGAATTATCTCTCAAGCATCTTCTTTTTGTCAGTGGCAGAGCTGCTTTGCTTATAAATGAATTGTCGGACAACTTTATGTTAAATTACCACATTTAATTATGCTGCTGATATAATTTGCTATGATAAAATTAGTACAGTGCTTGTTGAGTTTTCCCACTCCAGTGAGCTGTACAATATAGGTGTTGGAAGCAGACATTCATTCAAGGGATACTATTTAAAAAAATGCATTATTCTGCTTGACAAGTAGAATTGGAATCCACAGAATCAGTCTTATCTCTGTATTAAATACATACAGTATCTCTAAATATTCAATATTCAAAAAAGCAATATAGCAATGGAATAGCAGTTATAGCCAAAGACCTTTCTGCCTGAGACTGTTTCGAACATGTTATATATAAAATCCTATAAAAGCTTGACTGCTATGAGCTGAATGTATTCAAATGATCATATTTTGGTTTGTCAGATATGCATTTAAAGTAAAATTGATGCCACTTAAATAATTTTGTATTTTGTTGCTAAAACTAGCAGTAAAGATAGTTTAAAATAAGGAAAAGCTTATATTACAAGCAGGGTAAGGGACTTCTTCAGTCCCCTCTCCTTACCAAAATAAGTGAGGTAGGCCCACAGGCAGTGTTGGCAGCAGAAAGATGTTAGTCTGTTGGTTGGATGAAAAAGCAAAGGGGTTTGAGGATAAAGTTCTGGAAAAGGCTTCCAGCTGAGATGGAATTTGCAAGTTTTTAAGAACAGTTTGACAGTGAATGATTATAATTCTATGACATGTGGTAGGAGGGGCAGACTTGACATTAATTGGTTCTTCCACCTCTGTTTAATTTACAGAAACCAACAGGATTATTTACAGAATAAGATCCTCTAGTACCTGTGAGGTCCATAAGTAAACATCAGACAACGGATATCAGAAATGCTAACTCTCTTGGTTTTAGAAATCACGCAAGCAGTTCTTTTTACCACTAAAAGCTATTTTAAAGTAGATAAAAATCAAAATTTGTATTTCAAAGTTGCAGAAACTTATTGAATAAAACTTGCTTACAGATAAGAATCAGAATTATCTTATGCATAACTTGGCATGCTGGAATTGTCTTGCTTTGTTTTTGAAGAGTGTTGCATAGACTTTCTGCCTGCCTAGATATCAGATTTGCACCAACAGGGATTAAACAAGCAATAAAAAAATGTTCATTTTTTTTAAAGAGTTTTATGTAAATTATTTTAGAAGGAAATAAACCTTCCTTTGAGTTATGTGCAGCTAAACATAAAGTCATTATGCCAGTACAGGGGAACTCGAAGGTTAATTTGACTAAGTAGGGCTGAAACAATCCAGACCTTTCTACAGCTGAGAGTAAAGTGTAAGATTTAAGCAGTCAAACAAAGGATGCAATTTTTATGATAGAATGATTAGATTACCACCTGTGTAAAAGATTTTCAAGGAATTTGTTTTGTTTCTGAACCAGCTTAGCCATTCTCCTTATCCCTTCAATGAGTAGTGCTTCTGACAAGGTGACATAAATCTTGCCTTTATGGCATGGAGATGGCCTGACCACTGCTTATGATCAAACCAAATCTCTATACTGTACAGATCCTGAAAGAAGCAGTGGGACAGTTCTGTAGTTCTCAGGGGGAATAAGAAATGGGAGCTGGTCACAGTGGATGAACTCAGGAGTCCACACTTGACTCTAGAGCTGGATTTCTTCAGCAATTCTTTATCTCGGGTTTAGCTGGGAAGGATTTTTTTTTCCACATAGTAGTTCCATGTAACCCAAAAATGTGCTCTGGTGCAACTGTATGCATATTTCCTCATTAAGTACCTGTGGAAATGGGTTAAGGTATGCCTAATCACCTAAAACTTATCACAGAGGCTGAAGTGTAAAAAGATGATACACTCAATCATATGTATATCATCAGTTTCTAATGTGTATGCAAAACTACCCTTCATAGTATGTGTAATTGAAATGTTGCTTTTGTAGAAAGAGAGATATGAAATTTTGTTTAAAAAAAGAGAAGATGAGATATGAAATAGAAAAAAATTATCTCTGATACTTTTCCTTGTTTTTTCAGCATTAGGCTGCAGTCATTCTGATGTTTCCTTTCCAAGGCACTGAAAAAACATTCAAACCTAAGGATTGTGCCCAGAAGCTTTATCGCTATAATTTCTTATGTTGGCTTAGTTTTTATACCTCATGAGTTTCATTTTGTGGAAACAGTAATAAAAAATTAGTAGGCGATAAAAAGATTAGTATGTGTTGTTATATTAACACATCAAGAGGTAAAAAAGCTTGCTTGAATTTCTAAAGGTAGCTTATTTTTTGTGCAAAAGCACAGTTTTTGTCTCAGCTGGTTTCCCATTAAAAGTAAAAATACATATTGTAGTGACTGATGTTTCCAAAAGATCTGTGCATGAAACATAATGGATTTTAAGGACTTTGAATAAAAGTGAGGTGTCAGCAGGTACTTACTATATTTATTCATTTTGCTTGTACTATTAATTTTCGAACTGACACTACAAAAATGTCTGTGAGAGATGAGCTAGAAAGAATTTTAATTATGGACTCTACATGTGACTGAATTTGATTTGCTAGTACAAAAGCTTGAGGTGACAGCCTTTACATCTTTGTATTATTTGTACTTTGTACTCTTGCTTAGTAGTCATTCTTTCCTTGCATCCAGTGCATAATCTTGTGGAGCTCCTTAGGCTCATAGTACTTTGTCTCCATTTGGCAGTGGTGCTCACAATGGGATAGGATTGCATACTAAAAGCTAATGCCTTTATCAGCTAAGGGAAGGTCATAGCATGAAGAATGATTTGTATTGATCTCTCTCCCCACAATACTATACCTCATGAGTGATCCTGAAGAATCATAAAGTCGTGGATTTAAATTTGGATTCTGTACAGCTATGCAGCTAGTAGACTGTATGCCAGATTGAAATGGTTTGTTCTTAACACCATAAAACCACATTTCCAGTGGAAACATTGAGCAACTGGGTCTGCAATTTGTAGTAACAACCTTGTAAGCAAAATGCCATATACTAAACATGTTTTATATCTCTCCTGTTATTTGAGAATGTGATCAGCTCTGTAGAGATGCAGCCTGCACTCTGGCCTCCTTAGGCTCATCAGTTTAACATATCTGAGCTCTTCTTGAAGATTTGATTGCCTTGAAAACCTTTTAAAACATACTTTAATTTTCTCACTGTTCTGTCAGTCCACTCGACAGAGGTTAGCTTTGTTCTGTTCACCACTCAGCATAATATACATGCACTTCACTCCAGTCTGAAAGAAATCATCATAGTTGCTTGATTGCATGAAATAAAAACAACATCCTTTCCCATCAAACATTTACAGTAGATCAAAACCAAAGTGAAAATTCAAATGTTGAAAGCTGCTTCCTCAAACAGTGACAAGAAGTAGTCATGAGCGAATGAGAGCTGAAACACTTCAGCTGTGTTTAGTTCCACAAATAGGTTTTGCTTTTAGTCAGGCTTCCTGTGTTTTGTGAACTTGCATGTGTTCAACAGTGTGCTATGAACAGCAGCAACAGTTACTTTAACTTTGTAATCATGTGGCAAAGCAGTAAAATATCTGCAATGTATTTTGTGGACAAAGATTCCAAACTATCTAACTTATTTCAACAGGCAAGCAGTCCTACAACAGGAACAGCTCCCAGGAGTCAATCACGGTTGTCTGTCTGCCCTTCCACTCAGGACATTTGTAGGTATGTGCTAAAAAAATATACTTTAATCTGGCTGATACTTGTTAGTTGTCTGTATTAAATAATACATAGCTGTTGCTTCTGCTTAACGCTATTCATAATTTACATAGACATTTTTTGGATCTTTTTTTTTGTTCTGGTTTGCTTTTCATTCTCATGTTTTCCTGTTAAAATTCATGTTCTTATTATCATCCTTTTTTATGATTTCTCTCTCTCTTTCTACCCACCCTTACCATTTCCATCCCTTTCCTTTGCTTACTGCTTTGTCTAGATCTACTGCCTTGCATGATTTGTCAGAAGATGAGTTTGAACATGCAACCCCTGTCATGGTGCTGACTCCTTCTAATAGGGAGTCTGGTAAGAAACAAGTGAAACGAAGGTTTAGGAGGAAAAAAGAGACTGGAGACAATGGTGAGCATACAGAAAAGCAAGGAAAGGGGAAAGACTGTAAATTACATCCTCAGCCAGTAAGACCCAGCTGGAATGCATCTGATTCATCATCATCTTCGGATGAGAGTCAGTGGGCTCAGGCTAGGAGGAGAGCAAGAGAGAAGTCCAGAATGCCCAGGAGGGGGAGAAGGAACAATAGATCATGCACTAATCATGATGGGTCCTCAAACAATAATGCTGTTGAACTTGTCACCTTGGGGACAATGCGGAAAAAGAAGCAAGAGGTATCTGACTCTGAGAATGCTACTTTAAATCACCGCCGAAGAAGGGTTCAGAGGCTTAAAGAATCACAGTCTTCAGCATCATCTCAGGAACCAAGGATTTCTTCAAGGAAGTGTGGGAAAAGCAAAGGCAAAAGCTACTACAGAGATCAGCAGCCTGCATCTTTTCTTAGGGACAATACAGATTCGAAGGACTGCTTTGCAGAGGCAGGCTCTGGCAGTGATGCTCTGGCAGTTGCAGATAATGGAGCACCTACTGGAGCAGGGACCAGTGTGACTGATGCTGTTCGGAAGCCTCCAGTGTTGTATGATGACTGGTCTGATGATTTAGAAGTATGCAGGTTAGTCCCTAATAAGAAAGATTTAGCATTCTTGAAAAGAATTTCTTACTGCTGTGGACTGAGTGCCCTTCTCTTGACTGCTTTCTGTCATGCTTTCTTCATGATGAACACAGATACACTGTGTTTCTCTAGCAGAATCTCTGTGTCAGAGGCAGAGAATGAGGTAGAGTGCCTCCTTGGAGGCCTACAATAGAATATGAAGGCTTTTGCTCTTGGGTGATTGGTTCAAATTCAGCCTTGGTCCCTCTTTCTCATTTTTCATAAATTTACATGAAAGAAATATTTAGTTTTGATTTGGTGTCCTCTACAGCTGACATTACCACAGTGATCTGATGGGCAGTGCCTGCTAAACACCCACTACAAAAGGTGTAAATTGTATGGCACTTTCCACTGCTAAACACCTCTACACTGTGAACTTGTAAAGGCTGTTAGTTTGGTACTCATCATGAGGATTGGAACAACAAAGGGTAATTGGGCAAAATAAACATTAAAATAAGCTTTGGGAAATTAAAACCAACATGAACCATTCTCTCTAGTTAGGAAGTTCAGGCTTCTGACAGTCTGATACCCTTAGTGTAAAGCACACAATCAGAATATGAATATTCTTCCCTGGGAATGAGAGCAAGCTGACCGCTTCTGAGCAAATATCTGAATTTGGAGTAGACAGCTAGGTGAACTTGAATTAATTAATTTAGTGGTAAATAAAAGTACACCATCTTATAAATCTAACAGATCTGAAACAAATTTTTTTTTTAGCTTTTTTTGGGGGTGTTGGTTTTTGTTTTGTTTTGTTGTTTTGGGTATTTTTACCTCCTCAAACTTGTGAGACAATATAGGCTCTCATCTACAAAATGTAAATGAGGATCAGGCTTAGTTTCTTGATACAGTAATCCAAAACTTCTCACTTTTCTATGCTGGGAAGAAATTTGCATGGAAATGTAAACACAGTGAGAATGAGGAAGTTCATGATTCCACATCATGAGTTTCAATGTATACTTCAACCTAGTAACCCCCTATGAAGATCCTAGTTTTAGAAAGAAAAACAATGAAGTGCAGGCAGTGTGCTTTTTTTCATAGTGGGAGGTATAAGATATTACTAATACAGCTGCGTTCTGCACTTCTTGTTACACTTATCAAATAAAAAAGGACATTTTGGTTGTTTGATCATTGTCATGATAATTTAAGATTCCTCAGCGTGAAGTCCAGCCATGTTTGTACATCAGCTTGTACCTGAGGACCACACTTCTGGCTTAGCACCTCTTCCCTTTACAGAAACTGAAAATAATAGCAGAAATAGCAAATGTTACATATATTTTAAGCACTTGAAGTATATCTACATGGTACGATGCAAAGATGTGCGCAGATGCCTACTTCAACATACTCAGAGTTATTTTAAATTTCTGGACCACCAAGCCTTCATGTATTGAAGATCCAGTGTAGTAGACACTGTTACATATATATTAGGGCCATTTAATTATTATTAACTGCATATATGTTACCTGAAAACTGAAAGAATTTTTTTCAGTATGGTTCTTTATATAGACTTAACTGTACCCTGCTAAAAAAGGAGAGAAACTAAAGTCAAAGTTTTGTAATGCTTCATGTAAATAAATCGTAATTGTTACCTAAGTCCTGAAACTTAGATTTGCTTTGAGATGGAAAGCACACTCCAGGTTTTTATCTGTCTTCTCAATCTATTCAATTTTGTTATAATTATTCAGTCATCTCTTTGGGAGATTTAAGAGATCAATTCAAGGATGGACTTTTTGGATGTGTATGCAAATGGTTCAGCTAAATTTTTGACTAGTAGAAGGCTGCTGAAAATACCCATTTGATGGGTTTGTGTTCCTGGGCTCACTGGCAGCAAACATGTTTTTTGAACAACTGGAGTTAGGCTAAATAGATTTGATAACGTGGCCTATTGTGCAGAATTTGTCAAGACAGTTATAATTACATTTATCTTCATGTCAGAGGTAATGATGTATTTTTTGTTGTCATTACTAAGTGTATCATACTGATGATAATACATATAGGACACACACTAAAAAATCAAAAGCATGTTGATTTTTCATAGCTGGTAAGCTGTCTTTATTTAATGAATTAGCAAATAGCTAAAGAAAAAGGAAGACATGTTTTTACTACCGATTCAGTATGGACTATAGTTTCTCTTATGACCTGTGGCATGTTATTCTTCAGATTCATAGTCTTGCTTCTGAAACAAAAAAAGGAATGACATTTCAACTGTGTGCACATACACAGTAACAATTTTTCTGTATGAGAAATAGAAAAAGGGTTTGCGATGTTTATTCTAAGACTGAAATTAACATAACTGGTTGTGAAGTGACTGTTTTGTTTTCCTGAGCTGTTCTTCAAGCTTTTCATCCTAGTTATTAATTCCTTCTAGTTGATGTGATGGCTGAGAGGAATGGCTCTCACCTAGATGGGGTTGTGTAGAAAAAGCAGAGGAAGAGGAATCTCAAATATCTCCGGTTGCCAGTTATTTTAAGTGTTTGGGTAGGCATTTTTTCCCCCCTTTACTTCCTCATAAATTACTGGCAGTGAAACACATTTATACACTCACATAAGCAGTTTCCTCTGTGTGCATTAAGCTGCATGAGCAGGAGTGTGGTATGACACACCCTATTCTAGCATAAACGCATTAGTCATGCAGTGCACAATATATACTTCAGCTAGTCTAAGGCAGGCCTCTTTGTCACTTTAAATTAGACACTTGCCCTTCTAGTATCACTGTTTCTCTGATTCCAAAATCATGAAACGATGACATGACACGATGTTCTTTACAATCTCTTCTCTGAGCATACTCCTTTCTTCTGGAGTCCTAATTAAGTTTCTGCTTCTGGGATTAGGGACAACTATATCAATTAGTTCTTACCATGATGAGTTGGTTTGGCACCGAGGGTTTTTTTGTTTGTTTGTTTTCAGTCACAGGATAGGCCTTCTAAATTATACAGTGGGATTTCTCTTTTCCTGAGTTGCCTTGTCTCTGAGATTTTCTTCATGCATACAGTGTTCTGGAATTTACCATGTGGTTTGAGGTGCAACCTCAGAAATAGCTTTCCTAGGTCTGCACAAAGGAAATCTCACTGAAGGAAAAAGCTGTATGAGAGACATGATAAAGTGAATGGATTGTGAGGTTTAGTCCCATGGATTTTCACACAGGAATTACGAAGGGTAGAAAAAATGGTTAGTTGATATTGCCACCAATGTATCACAAGTGATTTTTGTATTGATTCTGAATTAATATTATGATATTTTTATTACTTATGATGGGAGAATTGAAAGACATTTTCTGTTTGGGTAGTTATGCTTTTGGTATAAGATCTTTTTGTAGCACTGATGCAATCATTTCATCAATAACACTAAACTGTAATTCTGGAAGCTGGAAGAAACCACATACACTTAAATAAGATGGAGTTTCTCACTATGAAAAAATTACAAACTTTAAAAAGTACTTATCAGAAGGAGAATTTTGTTTTTTGTTGAACACCATGCATAACTATATGCAGTCATGTAAACAATGGGTCCCTATTACCAGAGTAAACAGGAAAGTAGAGAATGCCAGGAGGCTGGTAGGAATGGGGAGAGGTAGTGAGGGGAGATGACAAAGTTAATTTGTTAAATATGCAGAAACTACTTCAAGTATATACTTTTTTTATATCAGCTTTAAAAAGCTAGTGTATTAATTGGATCATTATAAACTTAGGAAAAGGCTAGTATGGGTGTTTTAATGGGTTAATACAAACACAGATAAGAAGAAATAGTGCATGTCAAGGGTTGTAACGGTTTTTCACAGCATTTAACAAAACCTGAAAAGATAGTAAGTCGCATGGAAATACTTATATCTGGAAATATTCATGTAGTAGAGTACCCACAACAATCAGTAGATAGAAAGCCTCTTGGGAGTAAACAAGTCCTCATGAACTTGAGGAAGAAACAGGAAGATGAACAGAAGATGGGTATATCAGCTCAAATACTACCATTGAAATTTAACACTCATTTGAAATATTTATACTGAAACCGTGGATCAAGTAAATAATTTAAATGATAGTGCAGAATACATAGACTTGAAATACCACCCAGAGCTCAGGATGCAAGGAGAGTGAAAACAAAGCAAGCTTGTCTTTGTTGTGGTTAGGGTCACTGAACTCAGGAAGAACCAAGTCCTGATTTCTACTCCTTTCTTGCAAAACTTACTATTGGTTTTAGTGCAAATATGTGAAGTGGCTCAACTTCCTGTTAAAGTTTGGGTGAGAGGAGACCCTTGGTTTAAAGGATTCTGTTATTAAATACTTAAAGCTTTCGTATGTTCTGTAAGGAGTTTAGTTACTTAAAACTAATGTAACTTGACTTTCATTGAAGTGCGTGGGAGGAAGTCTAAATAATTTTTAAGATGCAGTTCCGAGTTCAGTGCAGTAAATCTTGTCTGATGTGTATCTTGATTTGCACTGGCAGTGCATCTTAGGCAGGGATTACTTGTAACTCTTTAGGTGTTTAAATACTCAATTGATCATCTATAATGGAAGATTAATAGAAGGACAAGAAATGTTGATGAATTAAAAGATTTGGTGTGCATTTACCGATGTTGTTTGCCTTGGGAGTCTTACAAATTCTGATCATGTTTGCAGAAATGAAGAGAGAGCTTTACCTAGCCTATTATGAAATTCTGCTGGTGTGATGCAGCATTTTGAAAATGTTTTTTATTTTAGTCAGATAAAGGCAGTTGATCGTATGATATAATGGAAGGGCAGGAGCGACTGGGAAGAGGTATACAAATTGGTTACATTTGGTATGGAGAATTAATGTGGTTCATTCACACTGTGGTTAAATGGAGAGGAAGACCAATTTGTCATTTAGATTACTTTATGATGTAACAGTGAAAAGAATAGAAATGAGATTGAAAGAAAAAGCCTGCAGAATGAAAGCGAGGGAAGCATGACAAGCTGTAACCTATTGCAGGGTGAACATATCTAGTGAATTTAACTTTCTTTATCCCAGAGTGATAAATTAGGCAGGAGGAGTGTTTGGTACTTTTTTTTTGTTTCTCTTTATGAATGAGTTAATTCTGTTTATTTGCTGTGAGTTGTTCATGAAGTTGTTTGCTTTAATTTTAGATTATAGCTATCTAAAAGAACTGTAAGAGAAAGAAAGAGAAAATTATGGGTTTTGGATTAAACAGTTTTCTTAAGATTATTAGACAGTAACAACAAAAATTTTTTTCATCCTTTTGTAAATCTGGAGGACTGGTTCCTTTTGGTCCAATTTTGATAACCTAGGAGGTCATGGTATTTCATGCTGACAGCTAATAATTCTCACAGTCAGTTGGTCCAACATTTTCCAACTATGCTGCTTCTCCTTGATTAATCTCCCTTTAATAATAGTGAGACATAGCAACAAGATGTACTTGCTGAACAGGGTAAGAATTAATTTTTGCATAATCATTATGCAAATATGCTTTCCAGTGAAGGTCAAGATTTTAACTATTTTTCTATCATTTCTCACCGAAATTAATATTTTTTTAATAGTCATTATCTTCCTTGACCATACTTAAGCGGAGAAGATATTTCCCTTTTTTGTTGGGGAGATTTCTTAGAAGTTCAAAAGCATTTCTTTACTACTGGTATACTTCCATCTGCAGGGAAATGATGGTATGGATGTTTAGCATCTGCATTCATTATCATGCAATAATTCACAGACTACATTTCTAGTTTACAGAAATTGCATCACAGGGGCTGTAAACATGTCACAGTTTCAAGGCAGAAGCTCCTCCTAATTTTGTCAGTGAAAGGATCTCCACTAGTCTTTAGCTTAGGTAAGGACCTGCTTTTGAAATACAACTGATCACCTTTGCCTTTACTATATATGGATCGCTCTGAGGATCAGCCCTAGAGTTCTCCCACTATATTCCCTTTGTGTGAAAATAAACTGAAAGACATATTTCCAATACCTCTTCAAATTGGTATCAAATCAAAGCAACCCCCACCAAGATGTCCCTGGTGTAGATACTGGGGTTTTAGGTCTATTAGCTTTTTTTCAGCAGGTTTACTATACTTCCTCTGTAATGCTTATTACCAGACATAGCTTTATACCACCTAGGAATGTTAGTAAACAAAACAGTTTTTACATAATTATGTCATTTTTAGCCCTTAAACATTATCATACCTCAGTATCAGTATTCTGGTTTTAAAAGCCTCAGAGGCATTTCCCTAGATTGTGAATTTGTTAATGAGGGTAAAATTTTACCTGGTATATTTTTAGAAGGCTGTAAAAGCTACTCTTTATCTATATGTAATGCTCAAAAATCCTTGACAATTTTGTTAGGTATTCAGATGCAGTGCCAGTCTCAAATATGGGATCTGCTGAAAGAATTCTGGTGGTGCAGAACTACTGCAAACTCTTTTCCACCAGTGTCACTCCTAATTATAAGGCTCTTGTAGCTCAAAACACAAGCAGGGACATGCTAATTCATTCTTATCCTTAGTCACTTTCCTGTGACAGAAGTCATCTATGATAATCAGCTGTACAGATACTGTAATAAAGGAGTGCTTGCCAACCAAGTAAGGGCAGAGCACTAAGTTTCACAATGTATGCAAGACTCCAGCAGAATCAGTGCATTTTGTACTTCACTGCAGTGGCATAGAAATTGGCTTATTTTCTTAACTACTGAAAGATGAAGTGGATTAGTGAAAGATAGATTAGGATAACTGCTGTTTTTCCAATGAGATTTGAAATTAGCAGCTCTTCTCTTTAATGAGTGTAAAATTGTTAA